>CAWUFW010005528.1:647500-1295000 GCA_963921515.1 Calotriton arnoldi
TTGTACCAGTGTAGTTTTCCCTGGGTACTTAGAAAACACCTCCTGTAAAGGGGACAGTTTCGTACAAAGATCTCGTCTAAGGTTTGGTTGTAATTCACAATCGATGCTTTGATGAAACAAGGGGGTTGTTTCTTCCGCTATTCCTACCAAGGAAGGTCTATCACCGTACCACTTCTTGAGCAGGTTCACATGGTATATCTGTGTTTTCTTTTGTTATGAGGATCTAGTTCTAGGCGGTACGTAACAGGGGTTACTTTGTCCGTTACTTTAAAGGGGCCCTGCCACTGCCCTATTAATTTATGGTCCGAACTAGGCATCATTAACAAGACCATGTCGCCTACACTCAGGGTTCTCTCTGTGGTTTTTTTATCGTATTGTTTCTTCTGGGACTCCTGTGCTTGTTCCACATGGGTCCTAACAATACTTCTTATCTGGGCCAAATGGGACTTTAAATTCCAGACATACTCAGGGAGAGGCTTGCCCCCGTTCTCTTCCTCCTCCCATTCCTCCTTAGTCATATCCAACAAAGTACGGGGCTGTCTCCCATATAACAGCTCAAAGGGAGAGTACCCTGTGCTTTTTTGTTGTTGACATCTTATGGCAAAAAGGGCCAGAGGCAACATGTCCTCCCATTTACGCGATTCTAGGTCCAATAATTTCTTTAGGGTGGTCTTAAGGGTGGCATTGTACCTCTCTACGAGGCCGTCTGTTTGGGGATGGTAGGCAGCGGTGCGGATCTGTTTTATCCCTAAGTGGTGACATACCTGCTTCATGATTCGGGAAACGAAAGGTGTTCCCTGATCTGTGATGATCTCTTTGGGGAAACCCACCCTCGAAAAGAAGGCAATCATGGCTTTTGCTATCTGGGTTGTGTTGGGTTGACGTAACGCTATCGCTTCTGGGAACCGTGTGGCATAGTCCACGATAACCAGAACATACCGACACCCGCTACGAGAGGGTAATAGGGGGCCGATGAGGTCCATCCCAACCCGAGAAAAGGGCTCCTCAATAACGGGAAGGGGCCTTAAGGGTACTGGTGGGGGTTTGTACCTACTGTTTCTTTGGCAAGTAGGGCACTCTTGGCAGTACTTCCTCACTTGGTGGTAAATACCAGGCCAATAAAAGCGGGCAAGGATGGTTTTCTCTGTTTTCTCCTCCCCAAAGTGACCTCCTAGAAGATGGCTGTGGGCAAGAAAGAGGACCTTTTCCCTGAAGCCCCCGGTACTAACAGTTGGGGTTTTTGGTCTCTCCCCTTTTCGATACAACAACTCTTTTGTTTTTATGAACTGGGGACCTACTTTTTGGTCGTCCTCTATCTCTACTGCCTTGCTCCAGGCTTCCCTTAGTGTAGGGTCTTCTCTCTGCGCTATACGGAATCGTTGATCATGTTCCCAGAGGCATTCATCCGTGGGTCTTGTTAGAGTCACTTGTGCCCATTCTCGTTTATCTTTTCGTTTCTGTCTTTTGCTTTTCTTCTGTTTCGTCGGAGGCCATTCTTGGTCTGTGAGAAAAGCAGAGGGGGCGGTTTCTCTCCATTCATCCACACCGGTCTTGGTCTCTTGTAACAGGTCTTCGATATATGGATAGTCCTGCCCCAGGACTAGGGGTTCGGGTAATTTGGGGATAAGACCTACATTGAGCTTCACTGGTTCAACCGCAGGGTCATGTTGCACGGCCACTTCCGTGGTTTGGTATGGTTTTTGGTCCCCGTGTACACAGAGAATGTTCACTATTCCGTGGGTGTCTTGTACCCCTCCGGGGATGGCTTGTGGTTGAATGACGCTTTGTAGACACCCAGTGTCTATTAGGGCCTCCCGGGGTTCTCCCTTGACGGACACCTGACGATAAGGGAGGGTCCCTTGGTCTCCCGATCTGCACAGATATGATCGAGTCAGCCCCACCTCCATCGGCTCTTCTTTTTGTGGACATACTCTAGCTATATGTCCGTACATTCCGCAATGAAAACACTGGGACCCTGTGGGAATGAAGGCCTTGGGATGACTGGTAGGGGTCCAGGGGGAAGCGTGACGGTCTCCGGTTTTCTGGACGGAGGGGGCCGAACCATCCTGGTGGGTACCCCTCTGTCATGGTGTCTCCACGGGACATCCTCTCTCCCTTTTTGGCTGTCCTGTGCCCTGCTGAAGGCGCTGGCTATTTCCACTGCTCTATCTAGAGTAAGCTGTGTGTGCTGTCGAACCCATTTCTGAATGGGCGGGTGTAAGGACGACAGGTATTGCTCTAGGTATACTTTTTCCATTATCTCATCCTTGGTGGCACTGGCGGGTTGTAGCCAACGATCTGCCAGGTCTCGCACCCTGTAGTATAACGCTCTCGGGGTTTCTTGGGGCCCCTCGCGAATTTGCCGCAGACGGGTTCTATAGGTTTCAGGGTCGATACCCATTTGTTCTAATATGCTCCTTTTACGTCCTCGTAAGGAGTAAGGCCTAAGGGCTGGCCGCTTGGTAGGCCGCCTGTAAGTCCCCCGATAGTAAGGGACCCAAATACTGTCCCCACTTGTCCTGCGGCCAGGCCGCCGCTCTGGCCATTCTTTCGAAGTTGGAGAAGTAGAAATCTGGATCTTCTCCTGCCACATATTTCTGCATCACGACAGAGGGAAGAGCGGTATGGGCCCTTGCTTGGCCCAGCGTTTCCGCCAACCTCCCTATCACTGTCTCTTGGGTGGTGCTTTGCTCGGTGAGCGTTCGGTGGAGCTTCTCACGGTCTTCCTCGGCAACCGCCAGGAATTTCTCCATTATTTTCCCCAATTGTTCCTGGTTGTCCGCCATCTTCTTCATGACCGCCTCCATTTCCGCCGATCCCACTTCTGACACCACCTGTAGGAGGGATGGGCGGAAACAGAATCTAGGAGGCTTAATTGGTTTGGCAATGATGGTATTTATTGTAAGTCTCTGGCGAACAACACGTCCTCTGTGCCGGTCTTAGGTGTTTTATGGATGTCCCTCGGCGCGTCTCCTCTCTGGTCCTGTCCGGGGTTGTTCTTGCAGCCCGCCGACCCCCAGGAAGCTCAAGGGAAAAGATAAAAGAGGACGGTAAGTACTCTGCCTGCCTTGCTCCTACTGTATAGCCAAGGGCTGGAAACCATCACCACACCCTGTGCGTTGTACCGTGGCCGGGGTATGTCAGGGAGCATCCACAATATGCCACCTCTGCCCAGACGCTGTTCAACTCTTTTTGTTTAAAGCTCCGATGAGCCAGTGCTAAGGGGGGAAGTGAGGAAGTAGAACCCTAGTGGAGAGTGAAAACGACGATAGTGATCCTAGGATCGTGCTCAGAAGCCCTCTACTCAAGTGCCCTGTGTCTGCCTCCCGCTTTTGCTCAACCTGCTCCTTCCCGCCCGTCCTCCCTCCCCTCCCTCGTACTCCCACCCTACTCCCGCTTTACTACGAGTCCCAGACTCGCATACGGTGTCACTCACCGTCCTGGCCGCAACTCTCCTGAGTTACGGCGGCATGCACGTCCTTCCTGAAGGGGGGACTCCACCACTCTTCCGACCACTCCTCTTCTTCCTCCGCGTCGTTCGTGCCGGTCCCGGACTCCTCGCCTCCGCTCAGCATCCACTCCGGCTCCGTCTCCTCAGTCTCTCGTGACTCCTCCTCCTTCCGCCTTCCGGGTTCCCAGACGTCACGCCGTACTTCTTCCTGCTCCGCCTTTTCAACTGGCCGCCCCCGTCCTGATTGGCTATCGGACCTTGGCGCACTTACTGGTTCCTGTGGAAAAGAGGTTCCGAACCAATAGTTATCCGGTTCGTCGACAGCTCGGACTCTGTCCCAGGGGGTTTCGACCACTGTTCCAGGTAAGGGGGAGGTTCCCGTAGGTCCATGAATAGGTTCCCTCCGACAGGCAGGTCTAGCAACAGATTGTTGCTGTTCCACCACTGCAGAAAGCTACGAATGCTGGCCTTTATCAACATTAGATCTTTCCATTCACCCTTTGTTTGTGAACATTAACTGACAAGGCACTGTCGCATGGGACGCATGTGTAATCTGGAATGCAGTTCAATTGCTATGCAAGATGTCATCATGCCAAGCAACTTCATTACAGTTCTCACAGTTAAAGGCTGAGTAGAAAAAGAGAAAGCAGATTTGAAATGCCATCACCCTCTTCTGGTTGGGATATGTTTTCCCGTGCCAGATTTCAGTACTGATCTGAGAAACGGTTTATCTGCTGAGACTGTTGGTGGAAAGTGTATTAACCTCAGAAAGTCTTGGTGTCCAAGTCAATTCTGAGTGGGATCCGGTTTCCAAGAGGTACACAGCTTCAGTTCAAATTCAGTACAGGCCAAAAACTTCATATGTTTTTACAAGGGCCAGATGTTGCAGTGCACTAGAAGTGCATACGATGCATCCATCTTTAGGGCTCAGTATCTTAAGAATACCTAGTCATGGTTGAAATTTTACACTGATGGGGTAGCTTCCAGGATTCGAACATACAAACCATGAGTTATGCCTGGACCTGGGAACTGCATAAGGTCAATGGAATGTTACAAGGGGGAAGGTGCTATGGATATCATTTGTGGGAGGAGGTAGGAGTAGGATTGATGTTTCTGAGCTTTTATCCCTGTGATAGTTGTATTTCTGCAAAAGGAAAAGTTACTTTCACTAAGGATACCTCGGTTGAATACATTGACTGCAGTATCCTTTCAAACTTCACACTGGTCTGAAGCTATAGGCCCACCTACTTCCCAGCACCGCCAGTTGATGCTATGCAGTTCCAGCATCAAGCAGCAACTCTGCCTCTGGGCAAAATGACACCAGAGTATATTAGACATCAACCACCATGGTGGCATGAGTTACTGAAGTCAAAAGGTGTGTCAAGGAACATAGAGAGCAAGGACAACGACAAAAAAGTACATAACATGATTGCACACCTTGGAATCATTTTAGTCACAGCAAAAACTCAGGAGAGGAGGGAGGACCATGAGGAATCTGCAGGAAGATTATGAACTCATCTGAAAAAACAATATCAAAGGTCAATAACTTTTTCTATTGATAGATATGTTTACAAGCAGATTCCTCCTTATGAGTACCAAACTAATATTTCGCAGGGAGGTAGGATGGAGAAGTACTGATCAAACAAATAAGTCCTGCAACACAGCTCGGGTAAAGTGATACAGTAGTTCTTGGAAAAGTATGAAAAGATGACCATTTAGTCATGCGGCAGATGTCATCCACCAGAACATCTCTTGAGAGAGCTATGAAGGTAGCTATGGCACAAGTGGAATGGGCACAAATGAAGTCTGGACAGTTGTTCTTGGCCAGAACGTAGCACATCTTGATCAGAGGATGACCCAGCATGAAATGGTGCCTTTGGTCACAGCGCTGCTCTGGTGAAGCCTACAAAGAGCTGGTAAAGCCTAAAAAGAGCTGTTTCATCCACTCTGAAGTTACGAGTGCACTCAATGTAGGAAGACACAGCATGTCTAGGTTCCAGTTTATGTAGTCGCTCCTCCTTGGTTGGATGTGGAGGAAGGAAGACAGATGAAAGGGCAACAGACAGCCATATGAAATCCAGAAACCACCTTGGGTAATAAGGATGGGCAAGTATGGAGCAGCATCTTATCTGGGTGGAAAACCATGAGAGGTAGAAGAACCGAGAGGGCCAAAATTTTCTCTGACCCTACAATCTGAAGTTACCGCAACCAACAAAATTATCCTCAGATTATGAAGTCAAACTAGGCAACAGTGAATCTGCTTGAACTGGAATGACAAAATTCAAATCCCTCAGAAACCCAAAACAATAAAACAACTAAAAACAAACATTTTAGAAACCCTTTAGAAAATACACCAAGTGTCAATTTAAACTGGGAAGGTTGAGCAGGAAAAAACACAAAAGCAGATGCAGCTGCCAGATAGCACTTGCCTCTAGCACTAGTACTGCCAGGCTCTGCTATACAAGGGATAATGCAAACACCAAGATGTTTGAAAGGCGAGACATGAGTTGAAGCTATCTGACTCGCAACACTAAACAAACTTAGTCCAGCGACCTGTCGAGATTAATTTGGTAGCCGGATTTTTGGTCACCAAGATGACGTCCTCATAAGGAAGGCAAACTGACTCAAACGTACACTGCTCAAGCTCCACATACATGCCGCAGCATTTAAGGGGTGCAGTAAAGGCCCTCAGAACCTTGCTCTGAGAGTAGAACAGCTGATTGCAAACAGATCGGTGTACAAGATCCTACACACCTGGGGTGATCATAATCAGCTGTGCTCAATATTCCTACAACCTTCCATAATACCCTTGACAGAATTGAAATTGGCTGAAATATGTACAGAAGGCTCGGAGACAAGTTGAACCTGAAGGCGTCTGCCAGAGAACCATTCAGAGAGAGGTTTGTCGTAGTCTGGAGGTGAGTAACGACTATCTGTTGTAAGCTTGCCTTCAGGAGCCATTCGTCAAGGCAGGGAAAGGCTGGTACCCTCAACCTCTACAGATGTGCTGCAACTACCGTAATCACCTCCATGAACACCCAAGGGGGCACTAGTGAGACCAAAGGGGAGCACAGCGAACTGGAATGGCCCACTGTGAACCACAGGCAATGCTGATGGGCTGCAGGATGGGGATATGAAAATAGGCGTCCTGCAGGTCCAACACTACCATCTAGTCTCCGGGGACTAACACAAACAGGACCTGAGCAAGTGTTAGCATCTTGAATTTTTCCTTCCTCAGGAAGGCATTGAGAGGACGTAGATCTAGAATAGGGCAGAGGCCTCCGTCTTTCTTTGGCACCAGAAAGTAGCAGGAATCGTAACCACAACCTACTTCTGATTCCAGCACCCTCTCAATGGCTACTTTGCCAAACTAGCCTGCACTTTATGGTGCAACAAGAAGAAGTTGTTCTATGTCAGCCAATTGAGGACAGTGCCATTGGCGGTGGTGTTGCCAGCAGTGGGGTAAACCCATTAGACAATTTGTAGCACCCACTTGTCCGAAGTTATGGCTTGCCACTGGGGCAGAGGGTGCCTGATCCTGCTTCCAACAGGATGCCAGTGATATTGCGAGGGCATACTAAAGGGGTTTGGATGCTGTGGCTGCCACGAGGTTACTGGGCGGATCTCTGGCCTTATTTCCCACAGGACTTGTGGGAGCCACGAAAAGGCTGGGACACCTGTTGGCCATGGTAGTTCTGCTGGAAAAGACGCAGCTGGTAGCACCTACCATAGCAATAATATGGGGGAAAAGAAGAGTGAGGCTGGCTTGGAACAAGGGCAAGCACCAACGAACGGGAGGTGACCCTACTCTCCTTGAAGCGCTCAAGCTTTGTCATCAAAAATTCGAATGCCATTGAAGATCATATACATAAGGGATGCCTGCACAGCCCCAGAAAACATCAGCCAGGTGTGTGCCACTGATGAAGAGGCCCTGCCCAGAAAGCCTTTCATGTCCAGCCCGCAACTGATGGCGAAATTTGCTCTGTTCCTGCCATCGGTAATAGTCTGGTTCAGAATGGCTTGGGCTTCCTCTGAGAACATAGGCAGCACGTGCGCAACTGAGTCTCACACAGTGTGGCTATAATATATAATGGTCCAAGAGGCATGCAGAGTTCACTGACTGCAGAGCCAGGCTGGCGGAAAAAAATATTCTTCCCGAAGGTATCCAGCCTCTTCAATTCCCTGTGCAGTGGAGTGGCAGGGAATGCACAGGGATTCACTAAGGGTATTGAGGCATGTACTACCAGGCTCCCAGCGGTGGGATGTTGTGTGAGGAAAGCAGAAACCCCAGGAGCGGGGCAGGGACGAAACGCAATCATCCTATGCACAGGATTCTCCGTGCAGGGCTTGGCCCAGCCTCTGACCAGGACATCAGAGAGGGCATCATTAAAGGGCAGTAGGGGGTCTGAATAGGACATCCCTGGCTGAAGCACCTTTGTCAAGACATTGGTCTTGACTTCCACGGAGGGCAGCTGGAGGTCGAAGACCTCAACTGTCCTCATGACCACCATATCGAAAGAGGCCCCTTCCTCTATAGCCACACTAGGAGGAGAGACCAAGCCAGTGTCTGGTGAGGTATCCGGACCACTGCATCCGCTAGCTACTCATACCAGTTAAAGTCCTCTGACTGGGTCAAGGAGTCTTGATAGGTGTTAGGAAGGTAGGCATAGGGGTCCTCAGAACTGCACCAACCAAAATCCCTACAGGGCCTGTCAAGGATGAGAGGCACTGTCTCCAAGTCTGACAATGATTGGGGTCCGGTTGGAACCGGTGTCGTCGCATGACGCTGGTCCAGCTCGTTTCGGAGTCAGGAATGACTATGGGCTCAGCAGCGCAGGGAACGGCACCACAGAACCGATCATGGATTTGCGACCAGGCTAGGTCCGGATCTAGATCCAGAGGGCCCAATGGCGCTGAGGGCGAACCAACAGGTGGAAATCCAGTTGGTTCGCCTCCCAGGAGCTTCAGAGGGGTCTGCACGCCCCAAAATGAGGTGCATAGAGTCATAAAGCTCCCTGTATTTGGCGGGGTCACTCCAGCTCCAGGAAATCCAAGGAGGTGCAAGCAGACCCAGACTCAGGATCCACTGGTGGAATGCGGGAGCGGGGCACTGACTTGTGGCGTCGTTCAAGAGCCTCACACAATGACTTGGACCGGTGCAGTGAAGCTGAAGAGTGCTTCAACTTCTTGGACTTCTTATGCTTGTGGGACTTACAGGACGATGGCTTCGAGTGCAATGAAGACCAACGGGAACGGCTCCAAGTGCGGGCCGGGGACCTTCCAAGTGAGGGGAACTTGGAGCAGTGCGGAGTCTTTTAATGTCAGACCACCAAGAGCTTTATCTCCCGCATCGCCTTAGGATTTATGGTGCGGCAGTTGGGACAGTTCCTGAAATCGTGGTCCGACTCCAAGCACCACAGGCAAACCAGGTGGAGGTTCGTCACAGACATTTGCCTGTGATAGGATCCGCATAGTTTAAAACCCACTGGGTTTTTATTGGTACATCACTAGCATGTTTGGAGCAGAATTACTCAAAAAAGGCAGGAAAACTGTCAAATAGTTGGCTAAAAGTTGATCGGGGTAGTTCTTCCGGATCTACGCTGATGGTGCAGTAAGACAGGAACTGATGTCAGCGCACTGGCACAGTGCACGTCACATCCGGAATGGACAAAGCCTAAGACGCTGAGCCATTAGACACCACCTAGTGGCGCACAGGGGTATTGCTCAAGATTTTCCAGATCCAGTCTAATGCCTGGGGAATATGCGAAGGTGAGGGATCTGTGGCCAGGAATCTCTATCAGATATATCAACACCAGGACCAGGTGGCATTTGTCTTTTTTTTTTAGGAAGAAGAAAACCAGAATTGCAGGTGACTAGTGAGAGGACAAAGTGGGGATCACCAGGCCTAGGACATCTGGCAAACTGAGGTCTGGCTGGTGAAAGGGGGGGGTTTCCCTATTTGCAGACAAGTCCTAGCTCAAGTCATCCTCCCCTCAACCATCCACCTAAAAAAGCCACAACTATGCCAATTCTCGCCCAGATTTTCCAGTAGGGGGTCATCTTCACAGGCTCCACAGTCAATGGACCTCTTCAATGTCAAGATGCCCAGGCTCTGTAAATTGTAAACTTAGGATATCTAATACAATTTCAGGAGCCTCCACAGAATACTTTTTGACAAACTCCAATTCCTCATTGTTCTATTCAAAGTCAAGCTCTCTTAAAAGGAATTCAAGATTTTGTGAATTAGGCAACAATTGTTACAGTTACATACCTGGTAAACTGTCAAGGTTATTAGATCCTCTTACTGGTGCAGATGGTCCCAAGCGATTTTTATGCCAGCGTTGGACTTTTGATCACGTCAGCAGAATTTATGGCTTCGTTAAACCTTCTAGATTTTTATTTACACGTCCCCAAAAGTTTATGGATTTTGTGTCAGGACCATCATTGTCAGTTCCGACTATTGCTGTTTGGACTGTCCTGCGTCTGAAGGATTTTTAACAAGATCTTAGCACCTCTGTTGGGTATGATTCAGTCTTAGGGAATTCAAAATTTTCCATATTTTGGTGACTGCCTATCTGTGTCTTATTTTTTAAGGGAATGCGAAGAGATACACCACGTCTGAAATTCTACAGAATTGTGGTTTCTTCACAGTATCAACAGTTTATAAGAGCAGTGTTCTGCACAGATTTGTGCAGATTTGTGACAGGTATTCCAATCAGAAGCCAGAAAGCACATAGTTGTTTTTCACATCTCCTTGCCACTCTCAGCACAAGCAACAGTCAGTAAATGGCTGAAAGTTAAGGACAAGATTACATCAACTCTAACAATTCTTCCACGGAATTGTCTCTGCAACCCTTAGTCTGGTCCCTTCTCCAATCTCACAAGACTACGAGGCCTGGATTCCAGTGGCAACAAGTAGATCAGGATTTACAGAGGTTGTTAACCCCAACAAATCTTGAGCAGGGTTGTCCTCTTGTTTCTCTGTCCCCCCTCCCCCACCATGCCCGGGTATTCACAGCGGATGCCATTCGACCATGATGGGGAGCAACTATGAGAGATCTTTCCACACAGGGACGTTGGAACTGAACTGAAAGAACAAGTTACTTACCTTTGGTAACGCATTATCTAGTAGAGACAATATCTAGCTGCAGATTCCTTACCTTTGAATTCCCCAGGCGTCGGCTGGATCCGGAAACTTTTGCGTGAGCAGTACCCCTGCGCACCGTTGGGTGGCTCTGGGTGACGTTGTCGGCGTCGTTAGCGTCGGTTATGACATCGCGGTCACCTATATAGTCGCCACCCAGGCGCATCGACGTCAGTTACTTTTCACTTTTCCATGCCAGAAGCGCAGAGCCATGAAGTTAACTGACTTGTATGCATATCACAACTAGGATCCTGAAAAGGGTGCAACCCCTAGCCCTATCAAATGAGTCAGCAGAGCGGGAAGGCATGGTTGGGTCTGTAAGGAATCTGAAGCTAGATATTGTCTCTACCAGATAATGCGTTACAGAGGTTAAGTAACTTGTTCATCTGATAGTGACTTTTAGCTGCAGATTCCTTACCTTTAAAAAGATACCCAAGCCGTACCATCCTGACAGTGGGCTGCGGACAAAGTTTCACACTAAAAAGTCCTGCAGGACCGAACGTGCGAAATGCCTGTCCCTGCGGACCTGACTGTCCAGGCAGTAAACATTGGCAAACATGTGCAGAGACGCCCACGTTGCTGCCTGGCACATGTCCAGGACAGGGACACCCCGAGCCAACGTCGTGGTGGCAGCCTTCCCCCTGGAGGAATGAGCTCGTAAGCCCCCAGGGGGCTGCTTCCTAGCCAGGGGATAGTAGATATTAACCCAACGAAAAATGGGCCGTTTCTGCACTGCCTAACCTTTTTTAGCTCCCACGTAACCCACAAACAGTTGGTCGTCCACCTTGAATTCTTTTGTGCAGTCAAGGTAGAATGACAATGCTCTTTTGGATCCAGACAGTGGAGACACTCCTCTTCCTTAGAGGGATGTGGGGGAGCTAGAAAGGTGGGCATAGTGACTGTTTGACCCAGATGGAATGGAGTCACCACTTTTGGTAAGAATGATGCTCAGGTGCGAAGCACCACTTTATATACAAAAGTCATCAAGTAGGGAGGCTTGATTGACAATGCCTGCAGCACAAGTTACTAACTTGTGTAACGATATATCTGTAAGAGACAGTAGTTAGTGACAGATTCCTTACCTTAGAATATCCCCAGGCGTCAGACTGGATCCGGAAAGTTTTTGCGTAGCAGTACCCTTGCGCGTCGGTAGGCGGCGTGCGTGCGGCTCCGCGTCCGTCGTCGGCGTCGTGATCGCCGGGATGACGTCGCGGGCAGTACTTAGACGCCGCCCCTGCGCGCTGACGTCAGTTCTGTACACGACTTTCCGCGCCAGGAACGCAGAGCCATGCAAGAAGCTGACATAGGTGTCTGAAAATACTAGGGCCCTGAAAGGGATGTCCTTAACCCTAGAAATCAGTTCGCAGAACGGGGAGGATGGTGGGCGGTAAGGAATCTGTCACTAACTACTGTCTCTTACAGATATATCGTTACACAAGTTAGTAACTTGTGCATCTGAAAGAGACACGTTAGTGACAGATTCCTTACCTTAGAATAGATACCCCAGCAATACCAACCCCGGTGGTGGGTCTGCGAACAAAGATCAGACAAGGAAGTCCCGGAGGACAGAATGGCCAAAGAAGCCGTCCCTCCGGACCCGACTGTCAAGGCAGTAATGCTTTGTAAACGTGTGCAGCGAGGCCCACGTAGCTGCCTGACAGATATCCTGCAGCGGAACACAGCGGCCCAAAGCCGTGGTAGCAGCCATTGCCCTGGTGGAATGGGCACGCAGCCCAACAGGAGGCTCCTTCTTAGCCAAAGAATAGCAGGCTTTGATACACAAGGTTACCCAGCGGGAGATGGTTCTTTTGTGCACCGCCCGACCTTTTTTGGCGCCCACGTAGCCAACAAAGAGCTGGTCATCCACCCGGAAGTGCTGTGTGCGGTTGATATAAAAGGAAAGCGCACGTTTTGGGTCCAGACGGTGGAGCCTCTCTTCCTCTCTGGAAGGATGCGGAGGCGGAAAGAAGGTGGGCAAAGTGATGGGCTGCCCAATGTGGAAAGCAGTAACCACCTTTGGCAAGAAGGACGGACGCGTCCGAAGAACAACCTCGTCTGGATGAACAGACAGAAAGGGAGGTTTGCAAGATAGAGCCTGGAGCTCACTCACCCGCCGAGCGGAGGTGATGGCCACCAGAAAGGCTGTCTTCAGAGTCAGAAGACGAAGAGGACAGTTATGTAGAGGCTCAAAGGGAGCGCACATGAGAAAGGTAAGAACCAAGTTCAAGTCCCACTGAGGCATCACAAACGGAACAGGAGGGAAGAGGTGTGTAATGCCTTTTAGAAACCTGTTCACAACAGGGGACTTGAAAAGGGAGGGCTGATCAGGAAGCCTGAGGAAGGCCGAGATGGCACAAAGATAGCCCTTGATGGTACCCAGGGCACAACCCTGTTGGGCCAGGGAAAGAAGGAACAGAAGAACCTCAGAAAGAGGGGCAGAAAGGGGATTCACAGCCTTTGCTGTGCACCATACTACAAACTTGTTCCACCTGCAGGCGTATACCACCTTAGTGGAGGGACGCCTGGCTGCCAGAATCACATCACAAACTTCGGGAGGCAAGTCGAAAGGAATCAACTGCCGCCGCTCAATCTCCACGCAAGCAGGTGGAGGCTGGACAGGTTCGGGTGGAGGACCGTCCCCTGCTGCTGCGACAGAAGATCCTCCCGAAGAGGCAGACGGATCGGGGGATCGACGCTCATACTGAGTAGCTCGGGATACCAAACTCTTCGAGCCCAGTCCGGAGCCCAGTCCGGAGCCACAAGGATGACTGGGTAGAAGTGGTATAGGCGGAAAGGCGTACAACAGACCGCAACTCCACTCGCAATGAAAAGCGTCGCCGAGCGAGTGCCGCCTTGGAAATTCCAACGCGCAGAACTGATGACATTGCGCGTTCTCTTCGGTGGCGAATAGATCTAACCAAGGCTCTCCCCACTGCAAAAAGAGACCTTGCGCCACTTCCGAGTGAAGACGCCATTCGTGATCCATCATGCACCTGCGGCTGAGTTCGTCCGCCCTGGCGTTCAGGGAACCTGCCAGGTGTTGAACCATCAGGAACATGCCCTGATGTTCCAGCCATGTCCAGAGGCGCAGAGCCTCCTGACAGAGGGTCCACGACCCCACCCCGCCTTGTTTGTTGCAGTACCACATGGCGGTGGTGTTGTCTGTGAACACCTGCACTACCTTCCCTTTGACAGAGGGAAGGAATGCCTTGAGTGCAAGTCGAATCGCCCGGAGCTCCAGAAGGTTGATATGGAGCCGGGACTCCGCCGGAGACCAGAGGCCTCTGATCTCCGCTCTCCCATGTGACCGCCCCATCCCAGAAGGGACGCGTCCGTCACAACTGTGTGCTCTGGCTGGGGAAGGGAGAGGGATCTGCCCATGACCCATTGCCGGCCCGAGAGCCACCACTGCAACTGTTTTGCAGCCCCTCCGAGATCTGGACGTGATCGGGACAGGTTGCCCTGGTGCTGCGCCCACTGGAACTTCAGGTCCCACTGCAGAGCCCGCATATGCCATCTGGCATGATCGACCAGCAGGATGCAGGAGGCCATGAGGCCCAGCAGCCTCAGGGTCATCCGTACCGAAACCCAGGATAAAGGCTGAAAGATTGGAATCATAGCCTGAATATCCCGGACTCGCCGTTCGGGAGGATAGGCCCGAAACTGCGTCGTGTCCAGAACTGCTCCGATGAAAAGGAGCTGTGGAGAAGGAATCAGATGCGACTTCGGCACATTGATGGAGAACCCCAGCGAGTGCAGGAGTTCGGCCGTAGTCTGGAGGTGGAGACGACTGCCTGGGACGAGCCCGCCTTCAGCAGCCAGTCGTCGAGGTAGGGGAAGACTGGAACCCCTGCCCGGCGCAGATGAGCTGCGACCACCGCCATCACTTTCGTGAACACCCGAGGGGCACTTGTAAGGCCAAAGGGGAGCACGGTGAACTGAAAATGCTCGAGGCCTACTGTGAACCGGAGGTAACACCGGAGGTAACGCCGGTGGGCCGGCAGGACGGGGATGTGGAAATAAGCGTCCTGCAAGTCCAACGCTACCAACCAGTCTCCAGGGTCGAGGGCAGTCAAGACCTGAGCTAGGGTGAGCATCTTGAACTTCTCCTTCCGGAGGAAGCGATTGACGTTCCGGAGGTCCAAGATAGGACGCATGTCCTCCTTGTCCTTTTTGGGCACCAGAAAGTAGTGGGAGTAGCAACCACGTCCTACTTCTGGGGTCGGAACATGCTCGATGGCCCTCTTGGCCAAGAGGGCCGTGACTTCCTTCTGCAGAAGCACCAAGTGATCCCCTGACATGCGGTGGAATTGAGGTGGCATGGCTGGGGGGTGGTCTCGAAGGGGAGGGAGTAGCCCCTTCGGACAATGTCCAAGACCCACCTGTCCGAGGTGATGGGACGCCAGTGGTGAAGGTGATGGCGGACCCTGCCCCTACTGGCGTGCTGTGCACCGGAAAGGAGGGACTAGGAGGGCTTGGAGGCCGCGGACGGGCTGGAGGTGGTGGCCTGACCCGCACGCTGGTTGCTCCGAACCGCCACGGCGGTATCCACGCCCTCGGCCACGCGAAGACGCTCGCTGCGCGGGCCGGTGGCTGGGCAGCTGACGTGACTGGGCGCCCCTTCCGTGGCCACGAAAGGGGCAAAAAGCAGAGGTTAGCGGAGGGCGTACAACAGAAAGGCCCAGGGGCTTGGCAGTAGCCCGTGAGTCCTTAAAACGCTCCAGCGCATGGTCTGCTTTGGAACCAAAAAGACCGACTCCATCAAAGGGCATGTCCATGAGTGTATTCTGGACATCACCCGAGAAACCAGTTGTTCTCAGCCAGGCGTGGCGACGTAGCGCCACCGTCGTTGCAAGCGATCTGCACAGCGAGTCGGCGGTATCAAGGCCACAACGTATGGTGTATTTAGCCGCATCTCTTCCTTCCGCAATGGGGCGGGTAAGCAGTGTCTGGACCTCCTCAGAACACTGTGGCAAAACAGCCGCCACCGAATCCCAAAGGGAGTGGGTATATCGGCCCAAAAGGCAAGCGGTGTTGACGGACCGCAAGCCAGCACTGGAGGAAGAAAAAGCCTTCTTCCCAAATTGGTCCAGGCGTTTGGATTCCCTATCCGGAGGGGCGGTAGGGAAGGCGGTTTGGGAGGCAGAGGCTTGGACAACCAAGCTCTCGGGGGTGGGATGTTGGGAGAGAAACAAGGGGTCGCCCGGAGCAGGGCGATGGCGTCGGGCCACGTTCCTATCCACAGGAGCCCCTGTGGTGGGCTTGGACCAGGCGCCCAAAAGAACCTCAGTCAGTGCATCATTAAACGGCAGCACAGTCTCTGTGGAGGAAGCTGCCGGCTGAAGCACTTCCGTCAGGAGATTAGTCCTGACAGCCACAGTAGGCAATTGGAGGTGCAAGGCTCCAGCTGCTCTACGCAACACCGTTGCGAAATTTGCTCCCTCCTCCGTAGCCACGGGAGGAGACAGCATGCCAGTGTCAGGGGAAGTGTCTAGACCACTGGCATCCCCAAGTTCCTCAGCCCAGTCCTGATCATACTCACACTGTTGTGTGAGAGGGTCTTCCGACCCCTCCCAGCTCTCCTGGTCCTCCTCTTGGAGGAGGAGGGACATTTGGGACCCAAGGTCTCATCGGCGCCGGAGCCGGCGTCGAGCGACGTTGGTCCGGCTCCATGTCCGGAGCCGGAGAGAACCGGGGAACGATGCCGTCCGGAGCCCCGGACGGCGTCAGGAACGGCACCGGGGACATCGGCGTTGGCGGAGGCGTGGTTAGGTCAACTGGCGTCGATGGGGGTTGCGGTACCGCCGGAGCCGAGGCCGGGATGAAGGCTGTTGGGACAGGCGACGCCGGAACCGGAGTCGGCAGCGACGCCGGAGCAACCCCATCAGGGCCAGCGGGGCCCGAAGGCGCACCGGAGGGACCTTGAGGCCCGAAGAGGCGGGCCATGGCCGACAGGAATTCCTGTATTTCGGCCGGAGTCGCCCCCGAACCCGGAAAGGACGGGTAATGCGGGGGAGGCTCCACAGGCACGTCCGGGGCCGCGGGGACGGTGCCGACAGGGGCCTCAGCCGAGTCGCGAGACCGGCGAGGCGAAGTCTTAGAGCGATGATGCTTCTTAGACTTTTTGTGCTTGGACTTACCCGAGGAGCGCGAAGACTTGGACTCCGACGACCGGCGGGGACTCCGCGACCGGCCCCTCGAACTCTCCCGGGACCGGGGCTTGGTGCGGCGCGGAGCCGACTGCCGGACCTCGAGTAGCTTTCGAGACCGCTCTCGCAAAGCCTTCGGGTGAAGTTTCCGGCAGTCAGGACACGACTTCGTGTCGTGGTCTCGGACGAGACAGTAGAGACACTCTAGATGCGGGTCTGTGATCGACATCATTCGACCATAGGCGTCGCATGGCTTGAAGCCGGGCATCCCTACGACACCTAGGAGTCAATGAAGACTCGAAAAGAAACAGTGAAAAAATTCACAAAAAAGTTAGTCAAAAATTGACTAGGGCACTGCTCTTCCCGGATCTGCGCTTACTGGCGCGGAAAAGAAGAACTGACGTCAGCGCGCAGGGGCGGCGTCTAGGCACTGCCCGCGACGTTATCCCGGCGATCACGACGCCGACGACGGAGCCGCACGACGCCGCCTACCGACGCGCAAGGGTACTGCTACGCAAAAACTTTCCGGATCCAGTCTGACGCCTGGGGATATTCTAAGGTAAGGAATCTGTCACTAACGTGTCTCTTTCAGATATTTACTTACCCTCTGGGCAGATGTTATCGCTACCACAAAGGCTGTCTTGATGGTAAACACCTGGAGGGGACAATTATGTAAAGGCACGAAGAGAGAACATATAAGAAATGTAGGACCAAATTAAGGACCCACTGTGGCATGCCAAAGGGCATAGGTGGAAACATATGTACAAGCCCTTTTAAGAATCTATAATAGGGGACTTGAATAAAGAGGCTTGGTCAGCAGCCGCAAGAAAGCGGACAGAGCAGAAAGATAACCATTAAGAGTACCCAAAGCAGAGCCCTGCTGGGCAAGGGTAAGAATAAAGAGAACAGTAGATAGAGGAGCAGAAAGAGGGTCAATAGATCTTTCTGTACAATATTTTAAACAAATGTGTGCCAACGGCAGGCTTATACCGTCTTAGTGGAGGGCCGCGTAGCCGCCAAAATAACATTACATACTTCGGGAGGAAGGTAAAGCTATCAACTGTCACTGCTCAATCTCCATGCATGTAGGCAGAGAGCTGCCACGTAGAGGACCCTCCCCTGTTGCTGTGACAGAAGATCCTCCCAAAGGGGCAGCCTAATCGGAGGATCGATACTCATTTGAAGAAGCTCTGGATACCAGACTCTCCGTGCCCAGTCCGGGGTCAAAAGAATGACTTGGGCCCAGTCATTCTTGATCTTCTTCAGAAATGTGGGCAGAAGTGGTATGGGTGGAAAGGCATACAGGAGGCCTGAGCTCCACTTGCGACAAAAAGTGTCGCTGAGCGATAGCCACCTTGGAAACTCCAACGCGCAAAACTGCTGACATTGTGCGTTCTCTTCGGAGGTGAACAGATCTAACCAAGGCTCTCCCCACTGCTGAAAGAGACCTTGCACCACCTCCGACTGAAGATGCCATTCGTGATCCGCTAGGCATCGACGACTGAGTTTGTCCGCCCTGGCGTTCAGAGAACCTGCCAGGTGCTGAACCACCAGGGTTATGCCCTGCAGTTCCAGTCATGTCCAGAGGCGTAGGGCCACTTGACAAAGGGCCCACAACCCCACTCCACCCTGCTTGTTGCAGTACCACATGGCGGTGGAGTTGTCCATGAACACCTGCACTAACTTCCCCTTGACAGAGGGAAGAAATGCTTTCAATGCTTGTCGGATCGCCTGAAGCTCCAACAAGTTGATGTGGAGCCCCGACTCCGCCGGAGACCAGTGTCCCCTGATATCCACCTCTCCCAGATGACCACCCTATTCTAGGAGTAACCCATCTGTCACTACTGTGAGATCTGCTTGGGGAAGGGAGCGGGGTCTGCCTCTGACCCAATCGCAGTTCGTCAACCACCACTGCAGGTCTTTTGCAGTGCCCTTCGAGTTCTGAACCATGTCGGAGAGATTCCCCTGATGCTGCGCCCACTGGAACTTCAGATCCCACTGCAGAGCCCGCATACCAACAGGATGCAGTACGCCATGAGTCCCAGCAGTCTCAGAGTCAATCTCATCGAAAACCAGGATAGAAGCTGAAACATCAGTATCATAGCCTGAATATCCTTGACTCGCTGCTCGGGAGGATAAGCTCGAAATTCAACTGTGTCTAGTACAGCTCTGATGAAAGAGAGCGTCTGAGAAGGAGTCAGATGTGACTTCGGCACGCTTATAGATAACCCCAGCGAATGCAGGAGGTTCGCTGTAGTCTGAAGGTGGGAGACGACAGCCTGGGGCAAAGTCACCTTCAACAGACAGTCATCGAGGTAAGTAAAGACTGACACCCCTGGAGGGGCGTGGCTAGCAGCCGGAGGAAATGGCCGCTGCCTAGAGAGGCTCCGTGACTCAGCCAGCATCCCCAAAGATCCGACCAGTAATCCGCCGGCATAAACTCCCAAAAAGCAATGGGCAGAGCGTCGGAAAACGGTGGGAATTCGAAATACTTGTTTTAAGCCCCACCTAACGAACACCAGTGAGACCGCATCGAGGAGAAGGGGTGCGGCCTGCATCGCGAACTGCAGCCGGGGACTGGAGTCCGTCCAGAGCCGAACATTGAGAGAGCGGTGAACTCGGGGCACGGAGACAAGATCGCGCGGCACCGGCGACGGCGGTCGCCCAGCAAAGATCAGCCGCGACAGAGAGCAGTCATCGGGACGCTGCGGAGTCAGGGACCGACGAGACAGCGTTGAGGAGAAGAAGAGAAGGAGAGGAGGCGCGGCCTCCGCCACGAATTGCGGCCGGCGCCCCGAGTGAGACCGGAGCCGCATATCCTGCGGGCAGCGGACCAGGGGCGCGGAGATAAGATTATGCGAGCCTGAGACGGCGGACGCCCAGCGGAGAGCTGTACCGCTGAGGTAAGGTCAGTGAGACGCTGCAAGGACAGATTAGGAGCGGCCGGGCGCGGCAAAGCCTGATAAGAAACGGCAAATTCCCAGCAGAACGTGAAGAGTAGACGTGACTGCGCGTCGATCCAACACGGACATCACAAAGGTCCGATTCGCTTAAGGGTTCCCCGGTGTCGTGGGTCAACTCCCCCCCTCAGTGCAACTTTCATAGACACTGCACGTGGGCTGCACCGCGGCACACGATATAAGCCACTATAGAAGGTGCGGGCGCAGCAACAACTAGTGGGCAGCAGCACCAGAGAGCCTGGAAAGAGTAGCGTGACATGACTCTTAGATCACAAGGGCCAATAACGCACGCACACATCGAGCCCACTACAAGACTCGCAGCACCGCGGGGCGATTACAGGAAGGGACTGGGCGAGTAGCCCGCCGGTCACTCTCCCAACTGGTGGCAAGCAAACACTACGACAGGTCTGAGGCGGAAAACCCGAAAGGCCGCGTGTGACTGCACGACACACAGGCAGGCAGCGGTGAGTACCACCCCAGACCCACTCCAGTCCACGTGAAATTGGCTGAGACTTGTTGCGATGGGGGGCAGAGGCCAGCGGGGCTCGCACCAAACAAAACTAGACAAGTACGCCTGTACCAAGGTTCCACCAGAACTCACAGAACACGACACCACCCAAGCGGCGAGCCCTACAACAACGGAGGGACCAGAAGTCACGTTGCAGGACATTCTGACTACCTTGAATAACGTACATACCTCCTTAGATTCACGTATAGGTTCGGTCTCGATGGAACTCTCATTGATCCGTGCAGATTTTCAAAAAATGTCTACTAGAGTAGCGGAGGTTGAAGCAATCACGACAACCCTCTCTAGCGACACCACCGCTCTCAAGAAACAAGTACGCCAACTCGAGGCGGACAACAAGATAATGGCCGCCAAACTCGACGACCAAAAAGGCCGCTCGAGGCGTAATAACATTAGAATCATTGGCGTGCCGGAAAAAAGAGGGGGAACAGCACTCGACATCTTTGTTGAAGACCTCATCAAGAATCAGCTGCAGCCACGAGGTCTATCCAACTATTTTTCAGTAGAAAGAGCTCACCGTGTTCCAGGGGGGAAACAAGACCGGGCCCCCCCCCCCCCCCGAGACCCATACTAGCTCGCATTTTTAATTTCCGCGATCGCGACTCGATTCTACAGACGGCCCGTGTCGCCCCTCCGCTGCGTCTTGAACACAGTACTATAACAATTTTCGGGACTATACGGCGGCAGTGACCAAGCAGCGCCGCGGATTTCTTGAGGTTAAACAGGAGCTTAGGAACCGTGAACTCAAATATTCAATGTTATTCCCGGCAAAATTAAGAGTAGAGGCTGAGGGAAAAGCATGGTTTTTTACGACGCCCGAGGAGGCCCGAGAATGGCTTGAGGGATGGCGTCGAGCCTCAAGCTCTGGACGAACTGGTAGAAAATACAGTCAACCCTCACAAGACGAAACACCAGCGGAGTCGGAAGAGGCAAGATTACTGGGAAGATCCTCACAGGCGAGCGGAGAAGAGTGAGAAGTCCCTCACAGACATTGGTCACAAGAGCTGGTAGTAATATTTCGCGAAAAAGCACGCAGCGGAACGAACAAAGTACATACAGATCTGAAATGATGAAACAACACCCGGAAACCACAGTTTGAGAGACACTGAGACGGACGCATCTCTCGAGACGGCCGTGATAGGACAAGGCAATTATTAGACACTAGACAAAGTTAATGCTGATTCACTTTGCTCTTTCTGCATCTTAAGTGTAATGCATCAGAGTATATGAATATGCCAACAAGCTATACCGCAGATATGGGGTGTGCTGGAGGGGTCAACGGGAGACTCTCCCCCCATAAAGGTACCAGGGATGGGAACTAAGCACTCTGCGCAGTTTGTGAGGTGGGTAGTTCTAAGTCCGTCAGGCAGGGAGGAGGGTGGGTAGGGGGGTAAGGATAATCGGTTCTTATTTATTTTGTTTTGTATGTTTGAAACAGTTTACGGTTCAGACTCAACGCTTCCACATCACGCTTCTAACACAGTATCTTACGAACTCCTATTTTATAGTTACAAGATATGACAAGGGCGACAGCACAGATTGACAGGGCGACCACTACACCACGACTCCCCCCACGGCTGGCTCCCCCTTATCACTTCTCTCATGGAATGTAAATGGCTTGTGCGACAAAATAAAGAGAGGACTAGTCCTACAATACCTTAAACGTCAAACACCGGCAGTGGCCCTGATTCAGGAGACACATTTAGTGGGATCGGCAAGTAAGGCCCTAGACAGATGGTGGCACACTCTGAATTTACCTCAGGTTCAGGAGGGGTGGGCATCCTGGTTCGAAAACAGTTCCCACTCATTGTTAAACAAGCATGGACAGACGACCAGGGACGGTTTGCAGCCATCTCATGCCAATGGGAGGGACGAGCATATAATATAGTCTTACATCCCTCCTGCACTTCATTCGGTGGCACTCCCAGCTCTCAGCACATTCCTACTCACACTCCCGGAGGGGGAACTCCTCATAGGTGGAGACTTCAATGCCACTGTAGATGACACGCTCGACCGTAAGCCCCCTAGAGACCAACGCAGCACGAACTCCCGATTCGCAGATTTCCTCGAGGCGCTAGGCCTCATAGATGTTTGGGGTTTTCTATTTCCTTTAGAACAGCAATTCACCTTTCATTCCGGGGCACATAATAGCCTCTCTAGAATAGACTACATACTTAAACTGGCAGATAGTCTAGGGAAGCTAGAGGGGGAAACCCACCTGCCTAGAGGCATTTCTGATCACTCCCCTGTTTTGGTTAAATACACGCATCACGCTGCAATCCAGCGACGAACCTTCCGAATATATCCGGGATTTTTTAAAAACCTCAAGATCTGGAAAGGCCTAACCAAAACTACACAACAGTATTTCAGAGAAAACGAACACTCGGTCGCCTCCCCGGCAATCCTCTGGGAAGCATATAAGCCAATTCTTCGAGGCCAAGCCATTTCATTAATTGCGGGCCACAAAAAAGAAAAACAGAAACAAGTAGAAGCTCTAGAGCATGAAGTGAGCCAAGCTGAAATGACACACGCCCTGAATCCTACTGCAGTCACCGCCCACAAACTTAACTTGAAAAAGCAGGGATATAGAGAGTACATGTGGGAGGACGCAAAAGCCAGACTCTTAGCCACTCAACATAAAATATACGAGGTCGGGGATAAAATGGGAAAATTCTGGCCTGGCTAGATAGGCGAGAACGAGCTAGTCAGTGGGTGGCACAGTTACAACTAGACGATGGAGACACCATAACAGACCCGCAGAGGATAGTAAACACACTAGCAACGCACTACGAAACGATTTACACCCCGACAACCACAGCCACGATTGAGGAGGCACATGCATTCCTCAAAGATATCCGTATGCCCACACTTACACCGGAGGACACCCAGACCCTTGAGACGGACCTCACAGCAGAAGAACTAGCATTAGCCATAGGCGCCATACAATCTGGGAAAGCCCTAGGACCTAATGGCATACCCATTGAACTCTACAAAAAAACAGCAACTACACTTACACCGCACCTGCTAAACATGTATGTAGCCAGCCTAGAAGTAGGAGAACTCCCCAGGGACCAGCGAATGGCGACAATAGTAGCTATTCACAAACCCGGAAAGCCTGTCCAGGACTGTACGTCATACCGGCCCATATCACTGCTTAATGCAGAGGCCAAAATACTGGCTAAAACAATGGCGGCTAGATTGACACCCCATCTTACCAAATTAGTACATCCGGACCAATTCGGATTCATGCCGGGAAGAAATACAGCACTCAATCTGAGACGCCTACATAGCGTAATAGCTCGTACACCCACAATCCAAGAAGCGGCCGTCATCCTAACATTAGACGCGCGTATGGCCTTCGATATTGTTGACTGCCCTTTCCTTTTTGCCGTCCTTAAACATATGGGCTTTGGCCCCAAATTTTGCGCCTGGATCCAGTTGCTTTATACAAAACCCCTAGCACATGTTGTGGTAAACGGCCGAATCTCTGCTGACTTTCCCCTTGGGCGTGGAACGCGTCAAGGCTGCCCCCTATCACCGCTCTTATTCGCCCTGGTACTAGAGCCGCTGGCGGCCTGGATAAGGAGAGACCCGGTCATTCGTGGACTCCGGTGGGCGGAGGGATGGGAAGACCACATATCCCTATATGCGGATGATGTGCTATTATACATGGCATCCCCCAGGCGCTCCCTTAACAGGCTCCTGGGCATTTGTGAAGTATATGGCAGGTTCTCCGGTTACACTATCAATTGGACTAAATCGATTCTATATGTCCTACACGGTCCCCCACCGCAACTCCCGAAGGGATGTAGTGTGCAATTCGCAGAAGGGTGCTTTAAATACTTGGGGATCTATATCACACCACTACCTGGGGAATTTATGGAAAAAAAAACTCCTAGCACCCCTGAGAAGACTCCGCCAAGATACAAAGCATTGGCAATCCCTACCATTGACGCTGCTCGGGAGAGCCGCACTTTTAAAGATGATGGCGCTCCCCAGATTTCTCTATGCCCTTCAAAATACCCCGTTTCCGGTTCCATTAACCTACTTCAAGGCAATTGAGGCAGAAGTAAGTAACCTTCTTTGGGAAGGAAAACCGGCCCGCATAGCCATGAATAAATTGGTAAAGGGATGGTACGACGGCGGAATCTCCCTCCCGAATATACAAACGTACTAATGGGCCTCCCAGTTGATCGTACTCAATCAGTGGCTTCATGCCCCCCAAACGGAACCGGCATTCCGCTCTCACAGATATAGCTTGGGAGAGGGAGGAGTAATGAGAGAACTTTACAGTAAAACACGGAAAACACCGCTAATGGGACCAACTGCACACACAGTTCAAGTTTGGCACATAGCACTCAAAAAACTAGGATGGGACGGTATCATAACACAACTGACCCCGCTTTGGGAAACTCAAAGGTTGGGCAGACTCAGTACTAGTAAAGGCTTTAAACAATGGGACTCCATCAGAATCTCAACAGTAGATCTCTGGAGTAAGGGAGAGGTCATTTCCTTTACTCAACTCCAAGAGCAGTATGAGATGGTGCCCACAGAAATATTTAGATACACTCAGATTAGGCATGCACTTACGGAAAGCCATTCCATCAGGCACTATACTCCCTGAGGCCTTCCCATTAGAGGATAGGCTCCTAACAGAATATATGGACAAGAAGGCCATTTCCCTAACCTATCGTAAGATCATTAATAACCAACCGGATCCCACAAAACCTCTCCACGAAAAATGGCAGACTGAGGTAGGGGACCTAGATGAGACAGATTAGCAAGAGGCACTCGCGTCCCCACGAGAAGTGGCGATATCCTCAAAATTAAGATTAGTACAGTTGAAGATACTCCATCGCATCTACTACACAAGAGTAACCCTGCATAAGATAGGGAAGACAGTGAGACAATGCGGGGCAGTCGGTACCTTCTATCATACACTGTGGGAATGCCCGGTGATAGCGACCTACTGGGAAACAATTATGCACGCAATTACACAAGTTAGCGGAGTAACCGTCACGCCGGAGCCCAAGAGATGTCTCTTAAACATCTGGGAACCAACAGACCTCAACCATGCGGCTCAGGACTGGGCAACGCTGGGTATGATGTTCGCTAAACGCAACATAGCCAAACACTGGGGAGCACAGGCCTCTCCGACGTACCGAGATTGGTGTGGAGATATGGATGGAGCTATGGTGGCAGAGAGGGCGGCATATATACATCGAGGGTGCCCCAAAAAGAGGGAATGGGTATGGGGAAAGTGGAACAATTATAGAGGGAACATCTGTACTCCACCTCCAAATGAGTCAGCAACTAACTAGTTGATTCAAAAGGGTGTGGAACCATGTCAATCAATTTACCACATATCACTGTAATAACTGTATAGCTTTAACGGAAGAGTCAATGTAATGTGAAGCATAATTGTATTACAATCCTACATTCTGTAACCGTATTATCACAAGTTAAACCTGTAATCAATAAAAAGAATATTAAAAAAAAAAGACTGACACCCCTAACCTGCGCAGATGAACTGCAACCACGGCCATCACCTAGGTGAACACTTGAGGGGAGCTGGTAAGGCCTAAATGTAGTACAGTAAACTGAAAGTGCTCAGGGCCTACTTTGAACCGCAGGTAATGTCTGTGGCCCAGCAGGATGGGGATGTGAAATACCCATCCTGCATGTCCAACGCTACCAACCAGTCTTCTCTGTCTAGGGCAGACAAGACCAGAGCAAATGTGAGCATCTTAAATTTCTCCATTTTGAGGAAGAGATTGACAGTCTGAAGGTCCAAACTGGGCAGCAACCCTTTGCTCCTTTTCACAATCAGAAAGTAGCAGGAGTAGCAACCACTGCCTTCTTCTGAAATCGGAACTCTTTCTACATCTCCCTTGGCCAGGAGAGCTGTAACTTCCTCTTGGAGTAATGCTAGATGATCCACCGTCAGTCGTACTTGAATTGGCGGAACAGGAGGAAGAAAAGAAAGAAAAGGAAGAGAATAGCGTTCCTGAATGATCTGCAAGACCTATCTGTCCAATGTTATGAAGCTCCAGCGGAGGAGATGATGATGATGGATTCTCCCTCCGACTGGAGTGAAATGGTCTTGCAGACTCAAACTTGTAGTGCTTGGAGGCTGCGGCTGCAAAGGGCTCGGTGGCAGACTACTTCTGGCTACCATTCTGAGGCCGGAATGAACCACGTCCACATTCACGCACAATTTGGGGAGTCTGCTCAGGACGGTGGCTGGGATACAGCTAATGTGGTTGAAAAACCCTCCCAGTTACACAAAAAGGGCGAAAGCTAGACCGGCCAAGGATCTGGCCGCAGCATGAGAATCCTTGAAGTACTCCAAGGCCAAGTCCGCTTTCTCTCCAAAAAGACTAGTCCCGTCAAAGGGTATGTCCATGAAATTGGCTTTGACATCCCCAAGAAGCCAGATGTTCTGAGCAAAGTGTGGCGTCGTAATACCACCGTCAACGAAACCGCACTGCCGAGCGAGTCAGTCATGTCTAAGCATCACCTAATTGTGAATTTTGCTGCATCTCTCCCATCCTTCACTGCCTGGCAGAGTACGGCCCGAGCCTCCTCCGGGACCTGTGGCAGCACTTGCGCAACCATCTCCAAAAGGGTGAGGGAGAAATGGCCCAAAAAGCATGCAGTATTCACCGACCGCAATGCCAGGCTAGTAGAAGAAAATATTTCCTTCCCAAGTATGTTCAGCCTCTTGGATTCCCTTTCCGGAGGAGCGGAAGGGAACGCGCCATGGGAAGTCGAAGCCTGAACCATCAAGCTCTCACGGGTGGGGCGTTGGCTGAGGAAACTTGGGTCGCTGGACGATGGCGGCTTTCACTTGTCCTATTCACAGGAGCCCCTGTGCTAGGCTTTGACCACGTGACTAGAAGGACATCTGTTAGTGCTTCATTAAAGGGCAATAGGGGTTCAAAGGTGGAAGCCCCAGGCTGAAGCACCTCTGTCAAGAGATTAGTCCTGACCTGCACAGAGGGCAGGTTCAGTCCACGGACCTCTGCCGCCCTCTTTACCACCATAGCATAAGAAGCTCCCTCCTCCATAGTCACAGTCGGCGGAGAGAGCATACCAGTAACTGGAGATGTGTCTGGTCCACTGGCTTATCCAAGATCCTCATACCAGTCCATTTGCTCCACAGGAGTGTTCAGTGTATATTCTATAGGGACCATAGACCCATCCCAATCCTCATCCATGCCTGAAACTTCCTCAAAATGCACAGGCAACGATGTATACCTCTGGGCTCCGTCGGCGTTGAGCGAAGCCGATCCAACTCTGAGTCGTCGAGTATAAGGATGGGGCTGGCGGAGGCACAGACTACGGGTCTGACGCCGGAGAAGGTCAGGTTGGCATGACCTCCATCCAGATCCATGAGGCCCCACCGGTGCCATGACCGGAGCTGACGGCATCAAACCCGATTGGGGCCCCTTCCGACCCTGCCGGGCCCGAAGGCTCACCAGAAAGGTTGGCCTGCCCAAATACGCGGCGCATGGCCTCGTAAACTCCTTTATTTGAGTGGGGTTGCTCCAGCTCACGGAAAAGGGGGGAGGCGCAAAGTCGAACCTGGCTCCGGCTCAGCAGAACCGTGCCTGGAGCTTCGGTGCTCCTTACCTCTCTCGTCGATGGATGACAGACTAGGTGAAGACGAAGTCCACTTGGATGACTTCTTCTTCTTGTGCCTCTTCCCCGCATGTCCCGAGGACTTCGAGTGGGAGGAAGAGGACTTGGGGCTCCTGGAGCAATCACGCGTCCACCTCTTCTTCGAACAGGATCGGGATCTCCGTGGTGTCTCGCCGGCTGGTGCCGACTGCAGGGCCGCAAGGAGCTTCAAAGCTCGCACCCGTAAGGCCTTCGGAGACATGGCCCGACAGTCCAAGCACAACTTTGTATTGTGGTTGCGCTTGAGGCACCACAAACATATGAGGTGGGGTTGGTTACCGACATGGCACAGTGACAGGCGCCACACGATTTAAACCCTGTACGTCTACGTGACATAACCTCGACACACAGAAAAATCACTCGACAAAAAGTCGAAAAAACCTATCAAAAAAAAGACAGAGGGGTAGTTCTAATCCGGATCAGCGTTTAACTGGTGCGAAAAGAAAAGAATTGACATCTGCACGCCTGGCTGGCGCCTATATAGGTGACCGCAACATCATAACCGATGCTGACGACGTCACGCCGAGCAGAACGGAGCCAACCGAAGGCGCACAGGGGTGCTGTCCACGGAAAAGTTTACAGATCCAGCCTGACGCCTGGGGGACTCAAAGGTAAGGGATCTGCAGCTAGAAATCTCTATCAAATAGAGAGCATTCTCCAACTGCAAATTACTGACAGCAGTTCAGGAACCTCTACCATAGTTTTTTCCTTCTATTCAGGTTCTATCAGAAGTAAGACCGGCAATGAGGTGGAGGTGGTGCCGTCCTAGATCAATCATTGGGGTGGGAAGGTCAAAGGTTCTGAATTTAGCTGCATTAGCCCAGGACGTCTGTCTGGGACAGAATCCAGTGACCTTCATCTGCAGTGTAGCTCCAGGGGAATGGGCCTGAAGACCAATTGATTCAGTTGTTTCCATCCTTAATAACCCTTTTCCTCTGTTCAGTTCTATTGCAGAAAATTACAAAATGCTTCTTTTACTGTGACAAACTGGGTTGTTCGATGAGGGGGGTGAAACCCCACTCAAGCAACAGCCCCAATCCTTGTCAGGGTCAACCACATAAATTCACTAAATTAACCTGTGCTTTACCCTCTGGTAGCCTGGCACAAAAGCAGTCAGGCGTAACTTAGAGGCAATGTGTAAAGTATTTATGCAGCACACAAACAGCAGTAAAGTGAAAACACAACACAGGAAAAACCCCACACCAAATTAGAAACACAGGGAACATTTTACTAAATTATTTCACACTAAAACAACAAAAATCAAATGAGTAGAACCGAAGTTATGAATTTTTAAAGTTGAAAGTGTAAAATAGTGTCTAAAAGATCACAGCACCAACCGCGGACATCTAGACCCACGAGAGCGGGGCAAAGTCGAAAGTTATGGCTGACCGCTATGGAGCGCGGGTCAGATACACGAGGTGAATTGGGCCCAGTCTCAATTTACCTAGAAATTTTTAAGAAAAATGTCTGAGAAGGTAAGGAGTTCAGTGGGGCAAAGCAGGAGGCTGTGTCCAAGGAGGAGGCGTTGCCATCGAGTAGGCGCTCGTCGAAGTCGCAGGGAAGCTTCTTCATTCGGACTTAGTCTCTTTTTTGGAATTTAAAAAATCTCCAGCGGGATGAAGCTGCAGGCTGTAGCCGACGAGGGCTCACGAGGCTGGATACCCCTTCTGTGAGGGGCAGCTGAACAGGATTTACTGCTGCAGAGAAGAACATAGCGGGCGCTGCTGCAAAGTCAGCCTAACCAGTGATAAACCTTGCCAAGATCGACAAACAGGTATGTCCAAGTCTCCTCTCCGTTCTCAAAGCACCTTTTGGTCGAAAATATTATAAGTCCTATGTTTTAGATTTGGGCTATCTTGGCACATTTAGCACCACTTCCAAGGGTACGGGACTGGAGAGGCACCACTTGGAGGGTCAGGACTCACTCAGTTTGGGTCTACCAGGTACAGGTTCAAGATTGTTGGTGTGTTTTCTGTCCCAGAGGATCTGATCAGGAGGTCAGCGAACTAGCCTATGGAGTCACTCTGGAAGTCCTGAGTTCAAGTAGAGAAGCAGGGCTCAAGCAACAGGATAGGCTTCTGAGGTCACAAAGCAGGCTTCATGCAGCAGGGAAATTTTTCTTGATGCAGCAAGTCAGTCCTCTGAAGTACACAGCAGCAGGCAGTCCTTCCCCAGGTCCAGAATTCAACTGAAAAGTAGACCTGAGGGTCCTATTTTTATACCTGGTGCTTCCTCTGAAGTGGGAGAAACTTCTGGAGACTTCCTCCCACAGAAGTGTCTGGAATTTCCTGCCTCCCTGCCCTGGTCCCAGCCTGTCTTCAGGCACAATAGGCTATTGTGAAGTTATTGGTGTGAGAAGTGAGGCACAGTCTTTTGAAGTGCAAGTGGAGCTGTGAACAGCACCGCCTCCCCCTCTTGCTTTAGATGGACCATCCAGGCAACACCTAGTCCCTCTATCGTGTGGCTGTCTGGGAGGAATACACAAAGGTCAACTGTCAACTACGTCTAGTCATGTGACCAAGAAACAGACTGCAGGCACCAAATGGTTTCGACAAAAGTGAAATTTTCAGAATTGAGACTTAAACTCCAACTTTACAATTGAATGAATGAAGGAATTAACCAAATTTGTTATAACACTACAGTTACTCACAAAGAGTGTCCCGGCGCTGACAAAGAGCGGGTGGGGGAGCAAGAAAAACGCTGCTAAAATCTAAAAAGCCATGTTTTCTGTTTCTTAAAAACTGAAATGTCTGGGATGGCCCGAAGAGTGGCCGGGAGTTTGTTCCAAGCCTAGGCCCCCAGGAAACCAAATGATCTGCCACCCATACGGGCCAAGCATACCTTGGGTGTATGGGCAAGGTCCGAGGAAGAGGATCTTAGGGACCGTGCTAGAATGTAGCGGTTAGCTCGTATGTTAAGGTATCCTGCTCCTTTCCCATGAAGGGCCTTAAAGAAGACAACGAGGGCTTTGAATTTAATCCTTTCTTTCAGTCGTAGCCAGTGAAGGGATTTAAGTAGGGGCGATATAAGAGACCTGGGTTTAGGTTTGAGAATTGTCCTGGCTGCAGCATTTTGTACTACTTGCAGGCGCTGTATAAGGCAACTGGAAAGGCCCAATTACAGGACATTTGCGTAGTCCAGTCTTGAGGTCACCAATGCCTGGACCACCGTTTTCCTAGTCTCTAGTGTTATAAGTGGAAGAAATTGTCTTAGCATGCGCAGACTGCCGAAGCAGGTGCAGACCAGACCTGGGACCTCAAGGAAAGTGCATTATCCAGGAAAACACCAAGGTTTCTCACAGATGATTGCTCAGAGTATGGAGGCGAGTATTCTTCAGGCCACCATGCGTTCCAACTACTGACTACAGGTTGGCCAAAGAAGACAATCTTGGATTTATCCGAGTTGCACTTAAGCTGATTCGTCTTGAGCCACTGAAATACCTTTGTCAGACATGCTTTGATGTTTGCACCGTGAAAGTCCGCTCCTTTTTCGCAGGTGAAAATCAATTGCGTGTCATCCGCGTAGGATATAATCTTAGCGCCATTTGCCTCTGCCACGGATGCCAAGTACAGGTTGAAAAGGGTCGGACTGAGAATGGAGCCCTGGGGAACTCCAACCTTGAAGCCAGGCATGGGGGCTGAGAAGGGGGGAAGCCATATTTCTTGGGTTCTGTCCTGCAGGAAAGAATCCAACCAGGCCAATACTGTCCCACCAATTCCCCGATTCATCAATCTGTCAATGAGTCTTACGTGCAGGACAGTGTCAAATGCTGCTGATAGATCGATTTCAAACATTACAGAAGATTTCAAATTACAATTCCTCAGACATCAAACATGAGTTTCCTACCTGCTCCCAATCAAACGTTAGCACTTATTAAATGTAATAAGGTAACACAATGTTATCCTATGGGAGAGGTAGTACTCATAGTAGTAAAAAACAAATTTGTGACATCTTAAACTTAAAAGTGCATGTCCAAAATTTTAATTACAAAGCACTCTGCCCTATGGGTTGTCTTGGGCCTACCTTAGGGGCGACTTATATGTATTAAAAAGGGAGTTTTAGGCCCGGCAAGGGGGTTATTTTGCCAAGTCGAAATAACAGTTTAAAACTGCAAAGAGGCTGCAATGAGAGGTCTCTGACGTTTTAGGGAGCTCCATAAGTGGGTAACACAATAAGTGTTGCAGGCCCACTAGTAACAGTTAATTTACAGGCCATGGGTACATGTAGTAGCACTTTACTAGGGACTTAGAAGTAAATTAAATGTGCCAAGTGGGGGTAAGCCAATTTTACCATTGTTTAAAGGAGCGAGCACAAACTCTTAAGCACTGATTAGCAGTGGTAAAGTGCACAGAGTCCTAAGGCCAACAAAAACGAATTCAGTAAAACAGAAGGGGTGAAGGCAAAAGGTTTGGGGGTGACCCTGCAGAGGGGGCCCAAGTCCAAAATTTACACTTGGTTAGACCCTTTTGCCACAGCAGAAAACACATTGCTGCCTACTTTCCGGAGCCTGGTGTACAACCAGGAGCATAGGCGACAGATGCAATCTCGCTCTTGGCCTTCTAGACTGCTGTATGCCTTTCTCTGATATCTTTCATCACTAGATTGCTACAGAAGATTCAGGCGGTCCATGCAGAAGTGTTGTCCCCTGTTGAACAAGAAGTACATGATACCCTCTTCTGTCGCATTTGTGTTCATTTGGTGGCCAGGACCATAAAAGGCTAAATCTTATGAGTCAGTTTTGTTTGGAAGAAGTTGTTTTCAGCATCTAACAATCCATGCATCCCACAATCCTTAAGGTATACACTTGGCATTGCTGAAACTTCCATGCTTAGTGTAAACCGACCGGTTTCGAAGCTACCTCTTGAGATACCCCAGTGATTTTTAATTTTTTAGGCGATATTTTGTACTGTGTTTGGTGGTTTCAACTTTGTGTAGCCAATGGGTGCTACCCAAGTCTTTCAGATCTCCAGAAATGCAAACTATTTCAAATATGGCTTCCTCCCTTCTTAGAAGTTTTTTCATCAGACGTCCAGCAATTCATTGTTGAATAGCCATTGGTCTTACTTTTGACTCTTCAAAGTCGCTCGGTCTCAGCCTTTGCTTTCCATTAACCTGAAATTTCCGTCTGCCACAATATTTTTGGTGCCCATTGTTTCAGGAAGATGGCAATAGTCTTTAATCTTATTTAAAAAAAATTCCAGACAAAGCAGTTCTTCAACCCAGTCCAACACTGTAGACTAAGATCTCACCTAAGTTCCATTTTTCTCAAAACCCAGTATTGCCCTTTTTTCCCTCATCTCCCCGTTCGGATGAACAGGAAAGATATCATTCTCTGGATGTGCAGAGAGCCCTGGGTGAGTAAAGAAACCAATAGCAAGCTTCTATATAATTAAAAAAAAAAAATTATATTCTAGGTACACTAAAACAGTAACCACACTGCATATCATACAAAAAATTGACACTTAATAGAGAAATATTTAGTGTTTTTATTATTTATAAATCTTTTTTAATTCATTTTGTTAATTATATTTATAGAGAATGTATAATATTCACAAAGAAAATCACAAAATTATATAGCAACATTGATAAATACAAGGATTGTGTATAAAGAAAAACTAAATTCTCACATTAACACAAAAAATGCTTATTTCCATATTTTTGACAAATTAAATGGGGCAAACAATAGAAGAAAACTTGATAGAGGCAAGCGGTAGATGTAAACAAGAACACTTGATAGAAGCAAGCGGTAGATGTAAACTACGCGCATTTCGGCACTACTGCCTTCATCAGGAGACCGTCTATTGCAAGTAAGTTTGATTGATGAGTACTTGTGCAGCAAATAAAATTCGATAAGTGCCCAATAATGCATCAGAAATTGATGTTTGTTTAGAGTGCGCACACCGTCAGTAAAGGTTTATGTAGTGGGCCAGTGGTCGTTTTATTCCCTTTTCATGAGTCTTATCGGTATGAAAGATGCAACACCGGCACGATTGTTCATCCTCTCACACAGAGGACGAACAATCGTGCCGGTGTTGCATCTTTCATACCGATAAGACTCATGAAAAGGGAATAAAACGACCACTGGCCCACTACATAAACCTTTACTGACGGTGTGCGCACCTCTAAACAAACATCAATTTCTGACGCATTATTGGGCACTTATTATCGAATTTTATTTGCTGCACAAGTACTCATCAATCAAACTTACTTGCAATAGACGGTCTCCTGATGAAGGCAGTAGTGCCGAAATGCGCGTAGTTTACATCTACCGCTTGCTTCTATCAAGTGTTCTTGTTTACATCTACCGCTTGCCTCTATCAAGTTTTCTTCTATTGTTTGCCCCATTTAATTTGTCAAAATGTGGAAATAAGCATTTTTTGTGTTAATGTGAGAATTTAGTTTTTCTTTATACACAATCCTTGTATTTATCAATGTTGCTATATAATTTTGTGATTTTCTTTGTGAATATTATACATTCTCTATAAATATAATTAACAAAATGAATTAAAAAAGATTTATAAATAATAAAAACACTAAATATTTCTCTATTAAGTGTCAATTTTTTGTATGATATGCAGTGTGGTTACTGTTTTAGTGTACCTAGAATATAATTTTTTAAAAATTATATAGAAGCTTGCTATTGGTTTCATTACTCACCTAGTTTGTTTTCCCTGCGTATAGCAAGCATATTGGTTTGGTAGGGGTCCCCTTTTTACTAAAATGTGCAGAGAGCCCTGTCCATTTACCTGGCTCGTACAGCACTTCTTCGAAATGTGGATTTTTTTTGTTTGTGACCTTTAAGTTTTCAGGCAAGGGTCACTGACCACTTTCTTTAAGTTTGAGCCACTGGCAAAACATTTACTTACCTTCAAATTTGTCACCTCTTGAATTTTCCCACACATCAGACTGGATCTGGAAAAATTCTGCAATACGTCCAGCATACAGACAAGTGGCACCTCCAGTCTCCAAGTCGAATCCACACGGCCTCCAGAAGTGACAACATGATTAGCATCGGAGGACCACCTTGTGAACTGACGTCACTTTTCTCTTGTACACATTCTGCATCGTCAGGCACGGAGCGACTGACAATTGAAGTAAACTGTGTGCAGCAGCGACCCCCAAAGGGCATACTGCATCTGCTGAATACTCAGCAAGAAACAAAAAACAGACTAACAGTAGAAATCCTCATGGAGCATTTTAAGGATAAATATTGAAAGGTTACGCCACAGAATTGCGAGCAGGGATACAGTACATACCACAATCAATGAAAATGCAGATTCATCACTGAATGTATTGATACTAAAGTACTACCGACAAAAAGGTGCAGCTTCTGACAGGTGGACTGTATATCAAGAAGTCATGAGCAGACAAAACAGCACTGCCTGAGGACTTGAGAAATCAATACAGTAGTGCCTGGTGCAGGTGGCGACGGGAACCCAAGTAGCCAACTGGCAGATGTGCAACACTGGTACGCCCCTAGACAAGGCCTTAGAGGAACCTTTCTCTCTGGGTGGAATAAGCCCAAAGGACCTCAGGAGGCTCCTTCCTGGCCAATGCATAACAGAACTTGATCCAAAGGACAATCAACTGCAATAAGGTCCTTTTTTGTACAACCCTAAATTTCTTCGCAACTGCACATCCAAAAAAGAGTTGAGGGTCTACCCAGTCCTATTAATATAGAAATTAGGGGCAAGCTTAGAATACAACTAGTATAGTTTTTCCTCCTCCTTAGAGGGGTGTGGTGGAGAGAAAAACGTGAGGAGAAGTATATGGTGGAGAGAAACAAATGGACAATGTGATACGTTGCCCCACATGGAAGGGCGACACCACCTTTGGAAAAAATGAAGCATTAGCCCTAAGCTCAAATTTGTCCCAAAAAAGGTGGTATACAGTGGTTACCCAGAAAGCAGCTGCAGTTCACTGATAGATGTGAAGAAATATTTGCAATAAGAAAGACTGCATAAAGAGTAAATAACCTTTAACAGTGCCAATGGCACTGCACTGCCAGTCAGAGATATTTATTAGAGTAATGAGAGGAGAGACGCTGGTCCATTTCCTTATCATCATTCTGATTTTCTGAAGTTCTGATTTAAGCATCTGGATGGTGTCAAAATTCAAAGCCAAACAAGACCCCAACCATTAACAATACCCACCTAAATACAGGGCAGACATCCAAAACCACAGGCTTCGCTTTCATTATCTCACAGCAAAACCTGGGATGGCACTGAGCGGGAGTCTGCTCCATATCACATCAGAACCGGTGCGCAATCCGGAACTGGAGTCAATACCGGCATCAGGCCAGGGACAACAGGTGAGGCCAGCAGCAGAGACATCAAAGCACAGCATGGTACTGGTAGCAGGGTGAAGTGAGGTCAAAGAGCGCCAATGAATGACTCGCTGGCAGGATTCTAATTAGACCTCCCAATGAATCCATGGGACAAAGACATATTAGAGGGTAAGAGAACTACCTAGAACAAATGCAGCATGGCCTCTATGAAGGGTTAAATGTGCGTGAATTCTTGAATGGGCGTGACAGAGCGGGGAATGGAATGGCTGTAGAATCCACTTGGATTTCTTGTGTTTAGGCCTCAACTTGTGTTCTGACCTTATCTTAGACTTACCCAATCAAAGAAAACTGGATAGGGACCACAAATTACCCTAGGACTTCAAGCAGGCAGGCTCCCTTCAGTTCAGCGATGCAGAGTTGGCCTTTGGGTGCTTCAGGGAGTATTTGCCACATGACATTTGGTCATGTTTCGTGCTGAAGCACCAAAGGCAAATGTGTGGATCAGTGACCCTCATCTGCTTTCAGCAGTAGTGTCACGACCCCCTCATGCGCCCTCTGTGTAGTGGGTCTAGCGCGCAGGGCTCATGTTAAAACTACCTTTGTGGCGCATTATGGCATGCCATGATTCCATGTCTCAGTCTCCCCCATCCCTGATTCCATTACGCCTGAGCTTACAAGCATTCCCTGAACATGTGAACCAATGGCTTGCCTTGCTCCCGCTTTTACTAGAGTCTTGGAGTGTTTTCCCTTGTGAACGTTTAGACAAAACGAAACATTAGTTTCCTGTTAATTGATTCCATCTGTTAGTTTGCACCTGCTCTTTCTGTAAGGTCAAAGCCAGTGTACTAACACTTGTTTCCTTCAGGAGTCTTGGAGAACCTTCCAGATAGCCACGTGCCACACATGATCCCGCTTTATCCATTATAATTATATACATGTTATATAAACCACGCCCAAACCTGAGCCCCTTGTGTGGCCTACGCTCGCTGCGGAGCAAGCTTCCTTCCTACCCACTCACCTGAAGAATCGACGTGACCTGGGAAGAGCTGTTCTCTTCTGAGGTTTAAAGCTCCTCCGGTGATTCCCTTTGCTCCAGCTCCCTCGAAGCATCCTTCGTCTCTGCCTCCTGCTCAGCTACTCGAGTTCCCTGGAGATTTCCTGAGTCAAGACCTGGAGAACTTCTTCGAACTAAGAGCAAGTTGAATAACTAGGCTAAGAACATGATAGCAGGTTAGTGCGCACTATCCTTTTATAGTAGTAAGCAGGCCGGAGTATCGGCGTCTTAAAGACTATAGACTTGTCTTCAAGTTTCTTCTCAGTGACTTCCCTCCAGTTCACCTTGATTGTTCTTGCTCCGGACCCTTCCTGCAACCTTGGCCTTGAAGCACAAGTTACTAACTTGTGTAACGATATATCTGTAAGAGACAGTAGTTAGTGACAGATTCCTTACCTTAGAATAGATACCCCAGCAATACCAACCCCGGTGGTGGGTCTGCGAACAAAGATCAGACAAGGAAGTCCCAGAGGACAGAACGGCCAAAGAAGCCGTCCCTCCGGACCTGACTGTCAAGGCAGTAATGCTTGGTAAACGTGTGCAGCGAGGCCCACGTAGCTGCCTGACAGATATCCTGCAGCGGAACACCGCGGCCTAAGGCCGTGGTAGCAGCCGTTGCCCTGGTGGAATGGGCACGCAGCCCAACAGGAGGCTCCTTCTTAGCCAAAGAATAGCAGGCTTTGATACACAAGGTTACCCAGCGGGAGATGGTTCTCTTGTGCACCGCCCGACCTTTTTTGGCGCCCACGTAGCCAACAAAGAGCTGGTCATCCACCCGGAAGTGTTGTGTGCGACTGATATAAAAAGAAAGCGCACGTTTTGGATCCAGACGGTGGAGCCTCTCTTACTCTCTGGAAGGATGCGGAGGCGGAAAGAAGGTGGGCAAAGTGATGGTCTGCCCAATGTGGAAGGCAGTAACCACCTTTGGCAAGAAGGACGGACGCGTCCTAAGAACAACCTTGTCTGGATGGACAGACAGAAAGGGAGGTTTACATGATAGAGCCTGGAGCTCACTCACCCGCCGAGCGGAGGTGATGGCCACCAGAAAGGCTGTCTTCAGAGTCAGAAGACGAAGAGGACAGTTATGTAGAGGCTCAAAGGGAGCGCACATGAGAAAGGTAAGAACCAAGTTCAAGTCCCACTGAGGCATCACAAACGGAACAGGAGGGAAGAGGTGTGTGATGCCTTTTAGGAACCTGTTAACAACAGGGGACTTGAAAAGGGAGGGCTGATCAGGAAGCCTGAGGAAGGCCGAAATGGCACAAAGATAGCCCTTGATGGTACCCAGGGCAGAACCCTGTTGGGCCAGAGAAAGAAGGAACAGAAGAACCTCAGAAAGAGGGGCAGAGAGGGGATTCACAGCCTTTGCTGTGCACCATGCCACAAACTTGTTCCACCTGCAGGCGTATACCACCTTAGTGGAGGGACGCCTGGCTGCCAGAATCACATCACAAACTTCGGGAGGCAAGTCGAAAGGAATCAACTGCCACCGCTCAATCTCCACGCAAGCAGGTGGAGGCTGGACAGGTTCGGGTGGAGGACCGTCCCCTGCTGCTGCAACAGAAGATCCTCCCGAAGAGGCAGACGGATCGGGGATCTACGCTCATACTGAGTAGCTCGGGATACCAAACTCTTCGAGCCCAGTCCGGAGCCACAAGGATGACTTGGGCCCGGTCGTGCCGAATCTTCTTCAACACTCTGGGTAGAAGTGGTATAGGCGGAAAGTGTACAACAGACCGCAACTCCACTCGCGACGAAAAGCGTCGCCGAGCGAGTGCCGCCTTGGAAATTCCAACGCGCATAACTGATGACATTGCGCGTTCTCTTCGGTGGCGAATAGATCTAACCAAGGCTCTCCCCACTGCAGAAAGAGTCCTTGCGCCACTTCCGAGTGAAGACGCCATTCGTGATCCATCATGCACCTGCGGCTGAGTTCGTCCGCCCTGGCGTTCAGGGAACCTGCCAGGTGTTGAACCATCAGGAACATGCCCTGATGTTCCAGCCATGTCCAGAGGCGCAGAGCCTCCTGACAGAGGGTCCACGACCCCACCCCGCCTTGTTTGTTGCAGTACCACATGGCGGTGGTGTTGTCTGTGAACACCTGCACTACCGTCCCTTTGACAGACGGAAGGAATGCCTTGAGTGCAAGTCGGATCGCCCGGAGCTCCAGAAGGTTGATATGGAGCCGGGACTCCGCCGGAGACCAGAGGCCTCTGATCTCCGCCTCTCCCATGTGACCGCCCCATCCCAGAAGGGACGCGTCCGTCACAACTGTGTGCTCTGGCTGGGGAAGGGAGAGGGATCTGCCCATGACCCATTGCCGGTTCGAGAGCCACCACTGCAACTGTTTTGCAGTCCCCTCCGAGATCTGGACGTGATCGGACAGGTTGCCCTGGTGCTGCGCCCACTGGAACTTCAGGTCCCACTGCAGAGCCCGCATATGCCATCTGGCATGATCAACCAGCAGGATGCAGGAGGCCATGAGGCCCAGCAGTCTCAGGGTCATCCGTACCGAAACCCAGGATAAAGGCTGAAAGATGGGAATCATAGCCTGAATATCCCAGACTCCCCGTTCGGGAGGATAGGCCCGAAACTGCGTCGTGTCCAGAACTGCTCCGATGAAAAGGAGCTGTGGAGAAGGAATCAGATGCGACTTTGGCACATTGATGGAGAACCCCAGCGAGTGCAGGAGTTCGGCCGTAGTCTGGAGGTGGGAGACGACTGCCTGGGACGAGCCCGCCTTCAGCAGCCAGTCGTCGAGGTAGGGGAATACTGGAACCCTGCCCGGCGCAGATGAGCTGCGACCACCGCCATCACTTTCGTGAACACCCGAGGGGCACTGGTAAGGCCAAAGGGGAGCACGGTGAACTGAAAATGCTCGAGGCCTACCGTGAACCGAAGGTAACGCCAGTGGACCGGCAGGAAGGGGATGTGGAAATAAGCGTCCTGCAAGTCCAACGCTACCAACCAGTCTCCAGGGTCGAGGGCAGTCAAGACCTGAGCTAGGGTGAGCATCTTGAACTTCTCCTTCCGGAGGAAGCGATTGACGTTCCGGAGGTCCAAGATAGGACGCATGTCCTCCTTGTCCTTCTTGGGCACCAGAAAGTAGTGGGAGTAGCAACCACGTCCTACTTCTGGGGTCGGAACATGCTTGATGGCCCTCTTGGCCAAGAGGGCCGTGACTTCCTTCTGCAGAAGCATCAAGTGATCCCCTGACATGCGGTGGAATTGAGGTGGCATGGCTGGGGGGGTGGTCTCGAAGGGGAGGGAGTAGCCCCTTCGGACAATGTCCAAGACCCACCTGTCCGAGGTGATGGTACGCCAGTGGTGAAGGTGATGGCGGACCCTGCCCCCTACTGGCGTGCTGTGCACCGGAAAGGAGGGACTAGGAGGGCTTGGAGGCCGCGGACGGGTTGGAGGAGGTGGCCTGACCCGCACGCTGGTTGCCCGAAGCGCCACAGCGGTATCCACGTCCTCGGCCACGCGAAGACGCTTGCTGCGCGGGCCGGTGGCTGGGCAGCTGACGTGACTGGGCGCCCCTTCCGTGGCCACGAAAGGGGCGAAAAGCAGAGGTTAGCGGAGGGCGCACAACAGAAAGGCCCAGGGACTTGGCAGTAGCCCGTGAGTCCTTAAAACGCTCCAGCGCATGGTCTGCTTTGGAACCAAAAAGACCGACTCCATCAAAGGGCATGTCCATGAGTGTATTCTGGACATCACCCGAGAAACCAGTTGTTCTCAGCCAGGCGTGGCGACGCAGCGCCACCGTCGTTGCAAGCGATCTGCCCAGCGAGTCGGCGGTATCAAGGCCACAACGTATGGTGTACTTTGCCGCTTCCCTACCTTCCGCAATGGTGCGGGTAAGCAGTGTCTGGACCTCCTCAGAACACTGGGGCAAAACAGTCGCCACCGAATCCCACAGGGAGTGGGTATATCGGCCCAAAAGGCAAGCGGTGTTGACGGACCGCAAGCCAGCAATGGAGGAAGAAAAAGCCTTCTTCCCAAATTGGTCCAGGCGTTTGGATTCCCTATCCGGAGGGGCGGTAGGGAAGGCGGTTTGGGAGGCAGAGGCTTGGACAACCAAGCTCTCGGGGGTGGGATGTTTAAAGAGAAACCAGGGGTCGCCCGGAGCAGGGCGATGGCGTCGGGCCACGTTCCTATCCACAGGAGCCCCTGTGGTGGGCTTGGACCAGGCGCCCAAAAGAACGTCAGTCAGTGCATCATTAAACGGCAGCACAGTCTCCGTGGAGGAAGCTGTCGGCTGAAGCACTTCCGTCAGGAGATTAGTCCTGACAGCCACAGTAGGCAATTGGAGGTGCAAGGCTCCAGCTGCTCTACGCAACACCGTTGCGAAATTCGCTCCCTCCTCCGTAGCCACGGGAGGAGACAGCATGCCAGTGTCAGGGGAAGTGTCTAGACCACTGGCATCCCCTAGTTCCTCAGCCCAGTCCTGATCATACTCACACTGTTGTGTGAGAGGGTCTTCTGGTCCTCCTCTGGTTCAAAATATGGAGGAGGAGGGACATTTGGGACCCAAGGTCTCATCGGCGCCGGAGCCGGCGTCGAGTGACGTCGGTCTGGCTCCATGTCCGGAGCCGGAGATAACCGGGGAACGGAGCCCCGGACGGCGTCAGGAACGGCACCGGGGACAGCGGCGTCGGCGGAGGCGTGGTTAGGTCAACCGGCATCGATGGGGGTTGCGGTACCACCGGAGCCGGGATCGAGGCCGGGGCCGGAGCCGAGATCAAGGCTGGCGGGACAGGCAACACCGGGACCGGAGTCGTCGGCGACGCCGGAGCAACCCCATCAGGGCCCGCGGGGCCCGAAGGCGCACCGGAGGGACCTTGAGGCCCGAAGAGGCGGGCCATGGCCGACAGGAATTCCTGTATTTCGGCTGGAGTCGCCCCCGAACCCGGAAAAGACGGGTAATGCGGGGGCGGCTCCATAGGCACGTCCGGGGCCGCGTCCGGGGCCGCGGGGACGGTGCCGACAGGGGCCTCAGCCGAGTCGCGAGACCGGCGAGGCGAAGTCTTAGAGCGATGATGCTTCTTAGACTTTTTGTGCTTCGACTTACCCGAGGAGCGCGAAGACTTGGACTCCGACGACCGGCGGGGGCTCCGCAACCGGCCCCTCGACCTCTCACGGGACCGGGGCTTTGTGCGGAGCCGACTGCCGGACCTCGAGTAGCTTTCGAGACCGCTCTCGCAAAGCCTTCGGGTGAAGTTTCCGGCAGTCAGGGCTCGACTTTGTGTCGTGGTCTCGGCCGAGGCAGTAGAGACACTCTAAATGCGGGTCTGTGATCGACATCATTCGACCACAGACGTCGCATGGCTTGAAGCCGGGCATCCCTATCGACACCTAGGAGTCGAGAAGACTCGAAAAGAAACAGTGAAAAATTCACCCAAAATTTAGTCAAAAATTGACTAGGGCACTGCTCTTCCCGGATCTGCGCTTACTGGCGCGGAAAAAGAAGAACTGACGTCAGCGCGCAGGGGCGGCGTCTAAGTACTGCCCGCTACGTCATCCCGGCGCCGACGACGGACGCGGAGCCACACGACGCCGCCTACCGACGCGCAAGGGTACTGCTACGCAAAAACTTTCCGGATCCAGCCTGACGCCTGGGGATATTCTAAGGTAAGGAATCTGTCACTAACGTGTATCTTTCAGATCTGTGTTTATACAAGGACTAGAGACTTTGCTCGGTCTTTCTCTAATGAACAGTAGGGCCAAGAAAATTCTCCTCAGAGCACTTGATTCATGTATGAACCCTGTACCGAGATCTATGTTCTGAGTTTATCCTTGGGAGTGTCATTAACTTCAATCTATGCACCAAGTGTTTCCTTGGGAGTGCCAGTAGCTCCAATAGGTATTTCAAGTTATTCCGTGGAAGTGTCTAGCTCCAATATGTAGTTCCAGTTATTCTGTTTTGTTGCTTTGTTTCTGAAAGAGTCTGTAAGACTATGCTACTGAAGTTACTGCAAATTCATCATTTTAGAAGCCTGTAGTGTATTGATGGTAACTGCCTCTTGTTGTTTCCAGTGCCTTGCGTCCTCGCAAAATCAGAAGTCCTGGGCACATCTACCTAGCAGACTCAGAGGGTCTCCAGTTAATGCTGTGTCACACAGTTGCTGACCGGAACCAGTACCACAAGTCTCTCTTTGCTTATTTTGTCCTACCTTCCACCCACCTTCCCCCCCCCAGGGCTGTTTGTTGTTTAGGTAGAAGCTATTTCTTCAACGGGCCTGGCCCTGCGGGGATAGGAGGCCCGGAATAAGTTTCAGTATCGTCTCCGCGGTTGGAACCAGGTGAGTGCATGACAGAAGGCCAAGCCTTACAAGTTCCCACCGCTCGGACAATATGGATGACCAGATGCACGATCAGGACATTGAACAGGCCCTGTCGAAGGACACCCAGAGTGTTTTAGATCCTGCAAGGGCCTTGGGAGATGTACAGCATAAGGTTCAGTCCCTGCAACAGGAAAATTTGTCATTTTAGGATGAACTGGTTCGATGCCGACCTCACCACCTACCATGTTTTTTTGGGGGAGGGGCTGGGACGGTTCCGAAGAGTGCATGCTCCATCTTGCATCCCGCACACTTTGGCGATTCTGCTAAATGAAGCGCTAACCCTGTTCATGTCACAGTTACCACTCCAGTCCCAGTGCCTTTGGCCCCATTCGATTTTTGGGGGCTAGTAATATCTTTGATGCCTTCTGGAGCCATTGCCAGTTACAGTTCCTTTGTAAACCAGGAGTCTTCCCCTCTGATACAGCCAGAATTGCTGTAGGAAGCTGGTTCTCTATATACTATACCAAAGTAAGGTATAGTGTGCACATAGTCCACTGAATCCCCAGAGGTATAGCAGAGGCTAAAGTAGATAATACCTTACTTTCTTTTGTGGTAGTGTGGTTGAGCAGTCAGGCTTATCGGAGGGTAGTGTTAAGCATTTGTTGTACACACTCAGGCAAGAAATGATGTCACACACTCAAAGACTGAATCCAGACAAATTGTTTGTATAAAAAGTTATTTTGTTGTTTTATTTCTAGAACCAAGATTTACTTAGTAGCAGGTAAGTTAAACTCTTCATACAATGTTATTTTTCTAAAAACAGTGAATAATGGATCTGTAGGAACATTTAGATTACATTTGGAGTTGAGAAAACGATTTGTAAACAGTTCACAAGCACTTCAAATTACTTGTAGATTACTTTTGGATTACTTCGAAATTACTTTCCTAGCTCAGCATGGAACACACTCCTAACACAGTTCAAGCAACACAGGACATTAGGAGACAGGTTAACTCTTGTGAAGGCACTAAGTTACTTTTTGTTGCAGTACAAGACAGTTCAACACTTAAAAGACTTTTCAGAGAAAACCCACCATTCAGTCCTATGGGGGAAAAAAGGATTAGGTTTGCAGGTAAGTAAACGGTTTCTAAGTTGGAGTTTTGGAGGGTAGAACCAAGGTCCCCCAAGGTTCAGGTTGGCACTCAAGGGGCATCACCAGAGGCACTAGCACGGCTGTGTACCAATATTAGCCAATGGGGCTAGGGGGCACCAGAGTTGGGGGCTGCTCGCGGTCAGGCCACTCGGTCTTAGGAGCCAAGCTCCTAGGGTTAAGGTAAGGGAAAAGGGGGTCCCTGGATGGCACCAAGTCTACACCACCAGTGGTACAGGGGCAGCTGGGTGTAGGGCACTCAGAAGGTGTCGGGAGCCCAATGCTTTTCAGTGGAGGACGTCGGTCATGGAAAAGGACTGCAGGCTGGAACCAGAAGACTGGATGAAGGGAACCAACGACTGGAGGATGAAGATGAAGAGTTGCTGGACACCAGGACATGGTCGGTGGGGCACCTCAGGGCTCAGGAGCTGCTGGTGCAGGGGTGTCCTTTCGTGTCGGGTTCTTCTCACTGGTTGCGGTCAGGGGGACCCTTCAGGATGAGGTTGCAGCCACCGAGGAGAAGGTCGGTGGAGGTCGTCCAATGCTAAAACACAGGTCAGGATCGCCGGGAAAACCTCGCTGGGGTGTTGGGCCACTCGAACTCGGGCGTGGGGTGCATAGTGGTGAGGACTCGCAGATCCGGCTGGATCTGGAGTCCTGGCCTGGGTTGCTATTGAGCAAATCCGGTGCCCACGGGAGATCAGAGTTCTTTAGGAAGGCAGGGCAGGTCTCTGGGGCTCTTGGAGGCTGCTGGCTGCAGAGGACACACCGGATTCAGCTCGCAGGGGATCATAGCAGGAGACAGGCCGGTAGGGCCGGGGCCAAAGCAGTAGTCGTCATCCTTCTCTTCTGCAGCACGGCTCTTTGGTCCTCCTTCTTGTCACATTGATTCTGAAGAGGCAAGGTTTGGGGGTGCCCCTAAATACTAGACTTAGGGGCGTTACAGGGTTGTGCAGGTTGGGACCAATGGGTCCCTTCACTGGGGTGTCTACACACCCTAGTATGCCACCCTCCAGTGGGAGAGGGGCATAGGCCTCTTCCTGATTGGAGGGGTCCCCCCATCCTCAAGATGGTGGGGAGTGAGAAGTGGCCTTCACTTCACCTCCCCCACCAGAGGGGTGGGGTTGGCAAAGGTGGGCAAACCTCACTTCCTGCCTATGTTTTTCCACTGGTTCTTGCGCCCAAAATGGGGGTCAGAACCAGTGGGATCCAGTTGCTGATAGCAGCAAAAAGGCTGGCGGCAGCTAACCAAGGCGGCAAGCCTTTGAAGCTCCCTCCTCAAGGACCCTGCCCATCCTGGGGGAGGAGGCATGGCAAATCTGCCCAGGAAATGCTTTGTTTCTTGACCCAGAGAGTGGAGACTCTCTACCCAGGGGTCCAGAAACCTGTCTGGTGGTGGCAGATGGCTGGGAGCCGGTCAGGAACCCCACCAGGGTTGGTCGTTTTTCAGGGGGCATCTCTGAGATGCCCTGTGAGTACATTTTTCATTAAATCCAACACTGGCATCAGTGTGGGTTTAATGTGCTGGGAAGTTTGATACCAAACTTTCCAGACTTCAGTAAAGCCATCATGTAGCTGTGGAGTTCGTGCTGAAACTCCCAGCACATGCACTCAAAATGGCTTCACTGCACTTACAATTTCTGTGACTGGCACAGACACTGTAGGGGTATATTGCTCCTGCAACTATGCCCTCACCTGGGTATGGCACACCCTGCCTTTAGGGCTGCAAAGCCTGCTAGAGGGGTGACTTACCATTGCCACAGGCAGTGTTGGTGGGCATGGCACACAGGGATGTGTGACAGGGTCTGTACACACCACTTCACACAGGGATGCCATGTCGACTCTAGTTTGGTCTTCACCAAAACACCCAGTCTGCAATGGCAGGGTGGGGGTGCTAAGGTGAGGGGTCTCTGAGGGTGGCACAATAAATGCTTCAGCCCTCAAAGGCCCGCTCTGGTCACAAGGCCCTTGGTACCAGGGGCATCTGCTACAAGGGACTTACATGTGGCCCAGTGGTGTGCCAATTGTGGGAACAAAGGTACAGTTTTAGGAAAGAACACTGGTGCTGGGATCAGGCAAAACGTTAGGGGGTAACCATGCAAAAAAGGAGCACTTCCCTACAGCACACCTTTGTCCAGGCCAGCAATAAGGAGCTGTTAAACCTACGTCAGGGTACTAAGGATCTCCTTACTTGCATTACTGCCTTTGGTAAGTTAGCTACGGAGACCCAGTGGGCCTGAGGCAAAAAGAACCTTCCTCTTTTATAGTGGGATAACTTAAAGGATTCCCTGGCACACATTCTAGATATACCCTCAGATTGTTCCAAGTTCATTGATTTAGTGGTTAGGCTTGACCATAGGTTGATTGAACGAAAATGAGACCGCTCTCAGTTGTGCGGTCAGAGCGTAAAGAGACTAAGAGTCACAACAGTTCAGAACCCATGTAGATCGGGGGCTTGCTTGGTCCCATGACCGACGAGGAAAAAGAACGTAGAAAGAAATGTACCAGTGTTTATATTGCGGTAAAGCAGGGCAATTTGCACGAGAATGCTCTGCCAGACTGAAGAGAATTCGGAAGGCTAGCGCCTTGACAACAGAACTGGTGGAGAAAAACTAGAGAGCCCGGCTGACACAGGGGTCAATCAGTCGGGTGCGGTTCTTGAACCGACCCCCCATTACCTGGCTAATACTTCACCTAAGGTTTCACAACACTTAACAATTTCAGTCACCCTTATCTCATCCCAGCAGAAGCAAGTCCTGCCCATGCTCGTAGATTCCGGAGCTACCGGAAATTTCTTAGACTTGGCCAGTTCTTTACACATCCCACAGGTTAGGAAAATGTACCAAAGCATGTAAGAGCCATAGATGGCTCCGAGCCATCTTCTGGGAGGATCATATATCAAACGATTACATTATCCTTAGTATGTGAGAATGGGCATACAGAGACTTTATTCTTTGATTTCATATACACAACGATGTTTAGAGCTATTTTAGGGATCCCTTGGCTTCAGTTGCATAACCCTGTTATTGATTAGTTCCTCCATTTTGTCACCTTAGGGTCCCATTACTGTAAAGCTCATTCCTATAGTAATGCACAGGAGGCACCACCTCCCTTGACTTGCGTAGCCTTAAAACCAGGGTCTTTGAACCAGCTCCCAATAGAACACCAGGCCTGCCAAGATATCTTTAACGAACAGAAGGCTACACAACTACCTCCCCATAGGGGATTTGACTGCCGTATTGACTTGGTTGTGGGTGCTGCACTACCCTGCAATCACGTTAATGCTCTCTCGGAGCCGGAGACGGAACACTTAAAGAAATGTCTAGATAACATGCTAGCCTTAGGGTTTATACGATATTCCACTTCTGTCATCGGCGCTCTTCTTTGTTTCAAAGAGGGACGCCGATTTGCGGGTGTGCGTAGACTACAGAGCCTTAAACAAGGTGACCTTAAAGAATAGGTATCCATTGCCATTAATCCCAGGCTTGCTAGATCAGGTGTGGAAGACCACTGTGTTCACTAAACTGGACTTCCGTGGTGCTTACCATCTCGTCCGATCTAAAGAAGTTGACGATTGGAAGATTGCCTTTTGAACTAAGTTTGGGCTTTTTTGTTATATACAGTCATACCTTTTGGGTTGTGTAATGCCTCAGCGGCCTTCCAGCACTTCATCAATGAGGTCCTGCGAGATTTGCTGGATGTTTGTGTGGTCGCATATATCGACAACATCTTGATCTAGCCACAAAACATGATAGAATACAGAAAACATGTCAGGACAGTCTTGCAGAGACTCCAAGAACATGCTCTTTTTGCCACGTTGAACAAATGTAAGTTCCATACCCAGTCTGTTGAGTTTCTAGGATATATCTTGTCTCCAGAGGAGGTGACCATAAATAGAAGAAAGGTCCAGTTGATTCTAGACTGGCCAGCCCCGAGTAAAGGAAGTATAGAACTTCTTAGGTTTTTCAAAGTTTTACTGACAATTTCTCGAAGGCTTTTCTGACATTTTAACTCCCATCACCAGACTTTTACAAAAGTCCCAGTAGGCCAATGATGCCTTTAACTTACTTAAGGAAAAATTCACAACAGCCCCTGTAATTAGAGATCCAGGCCCCATGTAACCTTACTTTGTAGAGTCGGATGCCTCCCATGTGGCTGTGGGAGGTATTTTATCACAGCGTGTCATGGCTATTGGACAAATGCATCCACATGCCTTTTTGCAAAAAAAATTCTTGCAGAAGGAATAAAATTACACAGTTGACGAACGAGAATTGCTAGCAATTAAATTGTGGTTTCAAGAATAGCGACACTACCTATTATGGGCCCAGCATGTTGTCACGATCTACACTGATCATAAGAATCTTCAATTCCTCCGATCTTTGAAGGCCTTGACCCCTATGCAAGCTAGGTGGCTATAATTTTTCAGTGAATTCAATTTTGTCATCACCTATTGACCAGGCCCTCAACAGGTTAAGGCTGATTTACTATCTAGATTGAGTTACTCCGAACAAGACACTCTGGGGTCAGACACCACAGAACATTGTAGACTCAGAACACATCATAGGTCTGTGCAAACAGGATTCTTTCCTAGATAAGGTCAGGTATAGTTTGAGTAGAAGAAATAAACTCTTGGGTGGCTGGTAAGGACAATCGTGTACACAATGGGGTTCCACTATCATAGTACCACCTTATATGTCCCCACGAAGGAATTGAGACAGGAAACTCAAACCTGGTGTCCTAATACTCTATTAATGGGTCCTCCAGGAATCCAAAAGACTTTACCAAACTGTCAGAGATGGTTTTGGTGGCCTACATTGTCCAAGGAAGTGCATGACTACTTTCAGACCTTTCCTATATGTTCTCAAAATAAGGCCTCCCACTCTGCCCAACTGGGTTATTTAAAACCCTTGCCAGTACCACCTCATCCCTGCCATACCATCAGCATGGACTTTATTACTGACCTTCCCAACTCTAATGGCTATAATACCATTTGGGTAGTAGTAGATCTTTTTTCCAAGATGGCGCATTTTATTGCGCTTAAAAAAATGCCCACTGCCAAAGCCCTTGCCATGCTGTTCATTACACAAATCATGCGATTGCACGGGCTCCCTTTGGCTATTATTTCTGATTGAGGCCTGCAATTCTTTTCACGATTTTGGCACATTCTTTGCACATCATTGAACATTGATGCTAGACTCTCGTCTGCCTATCACCCACAAACGGATGGGCAGACGGAGCGGGTATATCAGGTTTTGGAACAAATGCACAAGTTACTTACCTTCGGTAACGATATATCTGTAAGAAACATTAGTTAGTGATAGATTCCTTACCTTAGAATTACCCCTAGGCGTCAGACTGGATCCGGAAAGTTTTCGTTAGCAGTACCTCTGCGCGTTGGAAGGTGGCGTCGGTCGGCTCCGCGTCTGTCGTCGGCGTCATGGTCGCCGGGATGACGTCGCAGCAGCTACTTAGACGCCACCCTCGCGCGCTGACGTCAGTTCTGTACACGACCTTCCGCGCCAGAATCGAAGAGCCATGCAAGATACTGACCACTGGTGCACAAAACTAGGGCCCTGAAGGGATATCCTTAACCCTAGAAATCAGTTCGCAGAACGGGGAGGATGGGTGGGGCGGTAAGGAATCTATCACTAACTAATGTTTCTTACAGATATATCGTTACCGAAGGGAAGTAACTTGTGCATCTGAAAGAAACACGTTAGTGATAGATTCCTTACCTTAGAATAGATACCCCAGCAATACCAACCCCGGTGGTGCGGTGGTGGGTCTGCGAACCAAGATCACACCAGAAAGTCCTGGAGAACAGAACGGCCAAAGAAGCCATCTCTCCGGACTTGGCTGTCCAGGCAGTAGTGCTTGGTGAACGTGTGCAGCGATGCCCACATAGCTGCCTGACAGATGTCGCTTAGAGCAACTCCCCGTCCCAAAGCAGTGGTGGCTGCCGTCGCCCTGGTGGAATGGGCGCGCAACCCAAATGGAGGCTCCTTTTTTGCCAAAGAGTAACAGGCCTTGATACACAAGACGACCCACCTGGAGATGGTCCGCTTGTGTACAGCACGCCCTTTCTTGGTGCCCACGTAGCCAACAAAGAGTTGGTCCTCCACCCGTTCCGGTCTAGGTAGAAGGAGAGCGCACGTTTTGGGTCCAGACGGTGGAGCCTCTCTTCCTCTCTCGAAGGATGCGGAGGCGAAAAGAAGGTGGGCAAAATGATGGTTTGACCAATATGAAAAGATGCAAAAACCTTTGGAAGAAAGGATGGACGACTGTGTAGGACCACTTTGTCCGGATGCATAGCCAGAAATGGAGGCTTAGAAGAAGGAGCCTGGAGCTCACTCACTCTCCTAGCAGAAGTGAGGACCACCAGGAAAGCAGCCTTAAGCGTCAAGAGACGAAGAGGACAGTTGTGAAGTGGCTCAAAGGGAGCACACATTAAAAAGGTCAAGACCAGGTTCAAGTCCCATTGAGGCATAACGAAAGGAACCGGAGGAAAGAGATGCGTTATGCCTTTCAGAAAACGATTAACAACAGGGGACTTAAAAAGAGAAGGTTGGTCAGGAAGCCTGAGAAAGGCAGAAATGGCCGAAAGGCACAAGTTACTAACTTGTGTAACGATATATCTGTAAGAGACAGTAGTTAGTGACAGATTCCTTACCTTAGAATATCCCCAGGCGTCAGGCTGGATCCGGAAAGTTTTTTGCGTAGCAGTACCCTTGCGCGTCGGTAGGCGGCGTCGTGCGGCTCCGCGTCCGTCGTCGGCGTCGTGATCGCCGGGATGACATCGCGGGCAGTACTTAGGCGCCGCCCCTGCGCGCTGACGTCAGTTCTGTACACGACTTTCCGCGCCAGGAACGCAGAGCCATGCAAGAAGCTGACAAAGGTGTCTGAAAAATACTAGGGCCCTGAAAGGGATGTCCTTAACCCTAGAAATCAGTTCGCAGAACGGGGAAGATGGGTGGGGCGGTAAGGAATCTGTCACTAACTACTGTCTCTTACAGATATATCGTTACACAAGTTAGTAACTTGTGCATCTGAAAGAGACACGTTAGTGACAGATTCCTTACCTTAGAATAGATACCCCAGCAATACCAACCCCGGTGGTGGGTCTGCGAACAAAGATCAGACAAGGAAGTCCTGGAGGACAGAACGGCCAAAGAAGCCGTCCCTCCGGACCTGACTGTCAAGGCAGTAATGCTTTGTAAACGTGTGCAGCGAGGCCCACGTAGCTGCCTGACAGATAACCGGCAGCGGAACACCACGGCCCAAGGCCGTGGTAGCAGCCGTTGCCCTGGTGGAATGGGCACGCAGCCCAACAGGAGGCTCCTTCTTAGCCAAAGAATAGCAGGTCTTGATGCACAAGGTAACCCAGCGGGAGATGGTCCTCTTGTGCACCGCCCGACCTTTTGGCGACCACGTAGCCAACAAAGAGCTGGTCATCCACCCGGAAGTGTTTTGTGCGGTCAATATAGAAGGAGAGCGCACGTTTTGGGTCCAGACGGTGGAGCCTCTCTTCCTCTCTGGAAGGATGCGGAGGCGGAAAGAAGGTGGGCAAAGTGATGGTCTGCCCAATGTGGAAAGCAGTAACCACCTTTGGCAAGAAGGACGGACGCGTCCGAAGAACAACCTTGTCTGGATGAACAGACAGAAAGGGAGGTTTGCAAGATAGAGCCTGGAGCTCACTCACCCGCCGAGCGGAGGTGATGGCCACCAGAAAGGCTGTCTTCAGAGTCAGAAGACGAAGAGGACAGTTATGTAGAGGCTCAAAGGGAGCGCACATTAAAAAGGTAAGAACCAAGTTCAAGTCCCACTGAGGCATTACAAACGGAACAGGAGGGAAAAGGTGAGTAATGCCTTTTAAGAACCTGTTAACAACAGGGGACTTGAAAAGAGAGGGCTGATCAGGGAGCCTGAGGAAGGCCGAGATAGCACAAAGATAACCCTTGATGGTACCCAGGGCAGAACCCTGTTGGGCCAGAGAGAGAAGGAACAGAAGGACCTCAGAAAGAGGGGCAGAAAGGGGATTCACAGCCTTTGCTGTGCACCATGCCACAAATTTGTTCCACCTGCAGGCGTATACCACCTTAGTGGAGGGACGCCTGGCTGCCAGAATCACATCACAAACTTCGGGAGGCAAGTCGAAAGGAATCAACTGCCGCCGCTCAATCTCCACGCAAGCAGGTGTAGACTGGACAGGTTCGGGTGGAGGACCGTCCCCTGCTGCTGCGACAGAAGATCCTCCCGAAGAGGCAGACGGATCGGGGGATCTACGCTCATATTGAGTAGCTCGGGATACCAAACTCTTCGAGCCCAGTCCGGAGCCACAAGAATGACTTGGGCCCGGTCGTGCCGAATCTTCTTCAACACTCTGGGTAGAAGTGGTATAGGCGGAAAGGCGTACAATAGACCGCAACTCCACTCGTGACGAAAAGCGTCGCCGAGCGAGTGCCGCCTTGGAAATTCCAACGCGCAGAACTGATGACATTGCGCGTTCTCTTCGGTGGCGAATAGATCTAACCAAGGCTCTCCCCACTGTAGAAAGAGTCCTTGCGCCACTTCCAGTGAAGACGCCATTCGTGATCCATCATGCACCTGCGGCTGAGTTCGTCCGCCCTGGCGTTCAGGGAACCTGCCAGGTGTTGAACCATCAGGAACATGCCCTGATGTTCCAGGCAGGTCCAGAGGCGCAGAGCCTCCTGACAAAGGGTCCAAGACCCCACCCCGCCCTGTTTGTTGCAGTACCACATGGCGGTGGTGTTGTCTGTGAACACCTGCACTACCTTCCCTTTGGTAGAGGGAAGGAATGCTTTGAGTGCAAGTCAGATCGCCCGGAGCTCCAGAAGGTTGATATGGAGCCGGGACTCCGCCGGAGACCAGAGGCCTCTGATCTCCGCCTCTCCCATGTGACCGCCCCATCCCAGAAGGGACGCGTCCGTCACAACTGTGTGCTCTGGCTGGGGAAGGGAGAGGGATCTGCCCATGACCCATTGCCGGTTCGAGAGCCACCACTGCAACTGTTTTGCAGTCCCCTCCGAGATCTGGACGTGATCGGACAGGTTGCCCTGGTGCTGCACCCACTGGAACTTCAGGTCCCACTGCAGAGCCCGCATATGCCATCTGGCATGATTGACCAGCAGGATGCAGGAGGCCATGAGGCCCAGCAGCCTCAGGGTCATCCGTACCGAAACCCAGGATAAAGGCTGAAAGATCGGAATCATAGCCTGAATATCCCGGACTCGCCGTTCGGGAGGATAGGCCCGAAACTGCGTCGTGTCCAGAACTGCTCCGATGAAAAGGAGCTGTGGAGAAGGAATCAGATGCGACTTCGGCACATTGATGGAGAACCCCAGCGAGTGCAGGAGTTCGGCCGTAGTCTGGAGGTGGGAGACGACTGCCTGGGACGAGCCCGCCTTCAGCAGCCAGTCGTCGAGGTAGGGGAAGACTGAAACCCCTGCCCGGCGCAGATGAGCTGCGACCACCGCCATCACTTTCGTGAACACCCGAGGGGCACTGGTAAGGCCAAAGGGGAGCACGGTGAACTGAAAATGCTCGGGGCCTACCGTGAACCGAAGGTAACGCCGGTGGGCCGGCAGGACGGGGATGTGGAAATATGCGTCCTGCAAGTCCAACGCTACCAACCAGTCTCCAGGGTCGAGGGCAGTCAAGACCTGAGCTAGGGTGAGCATCTTGAACTTCTCCTTCCGGAGGAAGCGATTGACGTTCCGGAGGTCCAAGATAGGACGCATGTCCTCCTTGTCCTTTTTGGGCACCAGGAAGTAGTGGGAGTAGCAACCACGCCCTACTTCTGGGGTCGGAACATGCTTGATGGCCCTCTTGGCCAAGAGGGCCGTGACTTCCTTCTGCAGAAGTACCAAGTGATCCCCTGACATGCGGTGGAATTGAGGTGGCATGGCTGGGGGTGGACTCGAAGGGGAGGGAGTAGCCCCTTCGGACAATGTCCAAGACCCACCTGTCCGAGGTGATGGTACGCCAGTGGGGAAGGTGATGGCGGACCCTGCCCCCTACTGGCGTGCTGTGCACCTGAAAGGAGGGACTAGGAGGGTTTGGAGGCCGCGGACGGGTTGGAGGTGGTGGCCTGACCCGCACGCTGGTTGCCCGATCCGCCACGGCGGAATCCACGTCCTCGGCCACGCGAAGACGCCTGCTGCGCGGGCCGGTGGCTGGGCTGCTGACGTGAAGGGGCGCCCCTACCGTGGCCACGATAGGGGCGAAAAGCAGAAGTGAGCGGAGGGCGCGTAGCAGAAAGGCCCAGGGACTTTGCTGTAGCCCGTGAGTCCTTAAAGCGCTCCAACGCATGGTCTGCTTTGGACCCAAAAAGACCGACTCCATCAAAGGGCATATCCATGAGAGTATTCTGGACATCCCCTGAAAAACTAGTGGTTCTCAGCCAGGCGTGGCGTCGTAGCGCCACCGTCGTTGCAATAGACCTGCCCAGCGAGTCGGCGGTATCAAGGCCACATCGAATTATATATTTGGCCGCATCCCTTCCTTCCGCAATGGCGCGGGAAAGCAGTGTCTGGACCTCCTCAGAACACTGGGGCAAAACATCCGCCACCGAATCCCACAAGGAGTGGGTATATCGGCCCAAAAGGCAAGCGGTGTTGACGGACCGCAAGCCAGCACTGGAGGAAGAAAAACCCTTCTTCCCAAATTGATCCAGGCGTTTGGATTCCCTATCCGGAGGGGCGGTAGGGAAGGCGGTTTGGGAAGCGGAGGCTTGGACAACCAAGCTCTCAGGGTGGGGTGGACAGAGAGAAACAGGGGGTCGCCCGGAGCTGGGCGATGGCGTCGGGACACGTTCCTATCCACAGGAGCCCCTGTGTTGGGCTTGGACCAGGCGCCCAAAAGAACGTCAGTGAGGGCGTCGTTAAACGGCAGCACAGTCTCCGAAGAGGAGGCTGCCGGCTGAAGCACCTCTGTCAAGAGATTAACCTTGACCGCCACAGCAGGGAGTTGGAGATGTAAGGCTCCAGCTGCCCTACGCAACACCGTTGCAAAATTGGCTCCCTCCTCCGTAGCCACGGGAGGAGACAGAATGCCAGTGTCAGGGGAAGTATCTAGACCACTAGCATCCCCTAGACCCTCTGTCCAGTCCTCATCGTACTGACACTGTTGTGTCAGAGGGTCATCAGACCCCTCCCAGTCCTCCTGGTCCTCCTCAGGTTCAAAATAAGGGGAGGAGGGACATTTGGGACCCAAGGTCTCATCGGCGCCGGAACCGGCGTCGAGCGACGTCGGTCCGGGTCCATGTCCGGAGCCGGAAGGAACTGGGGAACGACGCCGCTCGCAGCCCCAGGCGGCGTCGAGAACGGCACCGGAGACATCGGCGGAGGTGTCGTTAGGTCGACCGGCGTCGATGGGGGTTGTGGAGCCGGGATCGAGGCCGGGGCCGAAGCCAGAGCCGGGATCGAGGCTGGAGGCACGGGCGACGCCGGGGCCGGAGCCGTCGGGCGACGCCGGAGCAACCCCACTCAGGGCCCGCGGGGCCCGAAGGCGCACCGGAGGGGCCTGGAGGCCCGAAGAGGCGGGCCATGGCCGACAGGAATTCCTGCACTTTGGCCGGATCCGCCCCGAACCCGGGAAGGGCGGGTATGGCGGGGGCGACTCCACAGGCATGTCCGGGGCCGCGGGGACGGTGCCGGGAGGGGCCTCAGCCGAGTCGCGAGACCGGCGAGGCGAAGTCCTAGAGCGATGATGCTTTTTGGACTTCTTGTGTTTTGACTTACCGGACGAAGAAGACTTCGATGCCGACGACCGGTGTGGACTCCGCGATCGACCCCTGGACCTCTCACGCGACCGGGGCTTCCGCGGAGCCGAATGCCGGGCCTCGAGGAGCTTTCGAGACCGCTCTCGCAAAGCTTTCGGGTTGAGGGCCTGGCAGTCGGTACAAGACTCCGTGTCGTGGCCTCGGCCGAGGCAGAAGAGACACTCCCAATGCGGGTCGGTGACGGACATCATCCGAGCACAGGCGCCGCAACGTTTGAAACCGGGCATCCCTACGACACCTTGATAGAGAAAAACAGTGAAAAAATTCACCAAAAAGTATGGTCAAAAAATGACCAGGGCACTGCTCTTCCCGGATCTGCGCTTGCTGAAGCGGAAAAAGAAGAACGGACGTCAGCGCGCAGGGGCGGCGCCTAAGTACTGCCCGCGACGTCATCCCGGCGATCACGACGCCGACGACGGACGCGGAGCCGCACGACGCCGCCTACCGACGCGCAAGGGTACTGCTACGCAAAAAACTTTCCGGATCCAGCCTGACGCTTGGGGATATTCTAAGGTAAGGAATCTGTCACTAACGTGTCTCTTTCAGATATAGCCCTTTAGAGTGCCCAGAGCAGAGCCCTCCTGGGCCAAAGAAAGGAGGAATAAGAGAACCTCAGAAAGAGGGGCAGAAAGGGGATCCACAGCCTTTGCTGTGCACCATGCCACAAATTTGTTCCATCTACAGGCGTATACCGTCTTAGTGGAGGGACGCCTGGCTGCCAAGATGACATCACAGACTTCGGGAGGCAGGTCAAATAACGTCAGTTGCCGTCGCTCAATCTCCACGCAAGGAGGTGGAGGCTGGACAGGTTCGGGTGGAGGACCGTCCCCTGCTGCTGCGACAAAAGATCCTCCCAAAGAGGCAGACGAATCAGAGGATCGATGGCCATACTGAGTAGCTCGGTATACCATACTCTTCGTGCCCAATCCGGAGCCACAAGAATGACTTAGTCGCGCCTGATCTTCTTCAGCACTCTGGGCAGAAGTGGTATAGGCGGAAAGGCGTACAGAAGACCGCAACTCCACTTGCGATGAAAAGCGTCGCCTAGCGAGTGCTGCCTTGGAAATGCCAACGCGCATAACTGCTGACATTGCAAGTTCTCTTCGGTGGCGAACAGATCTAACCAAGGCTCTACCCACTGTTGAAAAGAGTCCTTGCGCCACCTCCGAGTGTAGACGCTATTCGTGATCCATCATGCACCTGCGGCTGAGCTCGTCCGCCCTGGCGTTCAGGGAACCTGCCAGGTGTTGAACCACCAGAGATATGCCCTGATGTTCCAGCCATGTCCAGAGACGCAGAGCCTCTTGACATAGGGTCCACGACCCCACCCCACCCTGTAGGTTGCAGTACCACATGGCGGTGTCCGTGAACACCTGCACTACTCTTCCCCGGACAGAGGGAAGGAATGCCTTGAGTGCAAGACGGATCGCCCGAAGCTCCAGGAGGTTGATGTGGAGCCCGGATTCCGCCGGAGACTAGAGGCCTCTGATCTCCGCCTCTCCCATGTGGCCACCCCATCCCAGAAGGGATGCATCCGTCACCGCAGTGTGTTCTGGTTGGGGAAGGGAGAGGGATCTGCCGTTGACCCAATCCTGGTTCGTGAGCCACCACTGCAATTATCGTGCAGTGCCCTCCGAGATCTGGACGCAATCGGACAGGTTCCCCTGATGCTGCGCCCACTGGAACTTCAAGTCCCACTGCAGAGCCTGCATATGCCACCTGGCATGATCGACCAGCAGGATGCAGGAGGCCATGAGTCCCAACAGCCTCAAGGTCTTCCTGACTGACACCCGGGATAGAGGCTGAAAGATCGGAATCATAGCCCGAATATCCCGGACACGCTGTTCGGGAGAATAAACCCGAAACTGCATTGTGTCCAGAACCGCTCCGATGAAGAGGAGCTTCTGAGAGGGAATCAGGTGCGACTTTGGCGCATTGATGGAGAACCCCAGCAAGTGCAGGAGATCGGCTGTAGTCTGGAGGTGGGAGACGACAGCCTGGGGCGAGCCCGCTTTCAACAGCCAGTCGTCGAGATAGGGGAAGACTGGAACCCCTGATCTGCGCAGATGAGCTGCGACAACCGCCATCACTTTCGTGAACACCCGAGGGGCGCTGGTAAGGCCAAAGGGGAGCACGGTGAACTGTAAATGCTCGTGGCCTACCGTGAACCGCAGGTAACGCCGGTGGGTCGGCAGGACGGGGATGTGAAAATAAGCGTCCTTCAGGTCCAACGCTACCATCCAGTCTCCAGGGTCGAGGGCAGACAAGACCTGAGCCAGTGTCAACATCTTGAACTTCTCCTTCCGGAGGAAGCGGTTGACGTTCCTGAGATCCAAGATAGGACGCAGGCCTTTGTCCTTCTTGGGCACCAGAAAGTAGTGGGAATAACAACCACGACCTACTTCTGGGACAGGAACGCGCTCCATGGCTCCCTTGGCCAAGAGAGCCGTAACTTCCTGCTGGAGAAGGGACAAGTGATCCTCCGATATGCGATGGTACTTGGGTGGCATGGAGGGAGGGGTAGTCTCGAAGGGGAGGGAGTAGCCCCTTCGGACGATTTGCAAAACCCACCTGTCCGACGTGATGTTACACCAGTGGGGGAGGTGATGGCGAATCCTGCCGCCCACTGGTGTTTGGTGGCCCTGAAATGTCAGACTAGGAAGGTTTGGAGGCTGCGGCGGAGGGGGCAGAGGTGGACTGGCCCGCCCGCTGGCCCCCAGAACCACGGCGTTGGTTCCCACGTCCCCGGCCGCGCTGGGATGGAAAGTTTTGCGCTGGCCTGTGGCCCTGAAGGGCACGTGGTGGGGCACCCCTTCCGTGGCCACGAAAGGGGCGAAAAGCAGACTGTGCAGGACGCAGGGTGGAAAGACCCAAGGACTTGGCCGTAGCCCGCGAGTCCTTGAAAAGCGTCAATGCACTGTCCGCCTTGTCGCCGAACAGGCGACGGCCATCAAAAGGCATGTCCATCAGGGTGTTCTGGACATCCCCCGAAAAACCAGTCGTCCTCAACCAGGCATGGCGTCCGATTGCCACCGACGTGGAAATCTTTCTGCCCAGTGAGTCGGCGGTATCCAGCCCACACCGAATGGCGAACTTAGCTGCGTCTCTCCCCTCAGCAACAGCACGGGAGAGCACGGTCCGGGCCTCCTCTGGACACTGAGGCAGCACTTGCGCCACCGAGTCCCACACAGAGTGGGAGTAAAGGCCAAAAAGGCATGCGGTGTTCACCGACCGCAGCCCTAAGCTGGAGGAAGAAAACAACTTCTTCCCAAGGTGATCCATCTTCTTGGATTCCCTATCCGGGGGTGCGGTAGGGAAGGCGCTCTGGGACGTCGAGGCTTGGACCATCAAGCTCTCAGGGGAAGGGTGTTGGGAAAGGAACAAGGGGTCGCCCGGAGCCGGGCGGTGGCCGTCGGGCAATCATCCTATCCACAGGAGCCCCTGTGGTGGGCTTGGATCAAGTGCCCAAAAGGATATCTGAGATAGCTTCATTAAAAGGCAGCAGGGGCTCCGAAGAGCTCGCTGCCGGTTGAAGTACCTCTGTCAGGCCACCGTAGGAAGCTCGAGGTTAAGAGCCTCGGCCGCCTACGCAACACCACTGCGTAAGACGCTCCCTCCTCCGTAGCCACGGTAGGAGGAGACAGCATGCCAAGGTCTGGCGGGGTGTCCAAACCACTAGCATCCCCCAGGTCCTCTCTCCAGTCCTGTTCCAGCTGTTCCGTTAAAGGGTCACCTGGCCCCTCCCAATCCTCCTCCTCCTCTGGGTGACAATCTGGCCTAAAAGGGACTCCAGGAGTGAACAGGGGCACAAAAACCCCGCCCGGCGCCGGATCCGGCGTCGGTCGACGCCGATCCGGCGCCGTGTCTTCATCCAGAAGGAGGTCGGGGACGACGCCGGCCAGGAGGCCGGCCAGCGCCGGGCACGAGGCCGGCCAGCGCCGGGCACGTTAGTGGTGCCGTCGGAAGCGGCGCCGGTTGAGGTGTGATAAGGTCAACCGGCGCCGATCCGGATCCAGGCCTGGATCCACGGGGGCCTGCGGCGCCGGGGCCTGAGCTGCCGGCAATGAAGGTCCCGGCCCCCCAGCCTAGTCCGCGGGGCCCGGAGGCGCGCCGGCGGGTTCGGGTCGCCCAAAGATGGCATGCATCGCCTCGTAGAACGTACGAAGCTGGGCGGGAGTCGCCCCGGGTCCCGGTAAGGGAGGGAAACCCGGAGTCGACTCTTCGGGCTCCGCACGAAGAGCCGCAGGAGGGGCACCACCCGCGGGCCTCGTCGGGTCAGCCGACCGACGAGGAGAAGTCGAAGAGCGACGATGCTTCTTCGACTTCTTTTTGTGCTTCGACTTACCCGACCCTGAGTGCGAAGACTTCGATGACTTCGATCCTGACTGATGGTGGCTCCTCGACCTCCCTCTCGACCGGGACCTCGAACGGCGCAGAGCCGACTGTCGACGTTCAAGCAGCTTTCGGGACCGCTCCCGCAAAGCCTTTGGCGTCAACAACCGGCAGTCGGAGCACGACTTAGGGTCGTGGTCGTCCTCCATGCAGAAAAGGCACACGCGGTGCGGATCCGTCACCGACATCAGTCGACTACAGGAACCGCAGGCCTTGAATCCTGGCATCCCTCGTGCACCTTACGGAGTCGTGAGACTCGAAAAAGACGTTGACAAAAGTCGAGAAAAACGTAGTCAAAAAATGACTGAGGTACCGCTCTTCCCGGATCTGCGCTGGCTGGCGCGGAAAAAGAAAGAACAGAACTGACGTCAGCGCGCGAGGGCGGCGTCTAAGTAGCTGCCGCGACGTCATCCCGGCGACCACGACGCCGACGACGCCACCTTCCGACGCGCAGAGGTACTGCTAACGAAAACTTTCCGGATCCAGTATGACGCCTGGGGGTAATTCTAAGGTAAGGAATCTATCACTAACGTGTTTCTTTCAGCTACTGAGATACCCTTTGTCCTCTACTTCCAAAGGTTGGGAATACTTGTTACCTTTTGCCAAATTTGACTACAATAAAACACAGCTTTCTGCTACTGGGGTTTCTCCCTTTTATTGCTTAACAGGAAAGCACCCAAGTAGATTACCTCAAAATGTTGTCATGAACTCTGAAAATGTATCTGTTATACAAGACTTTGTAAAACATTTGGTAGATTCTCAATAGCAGTTGTTGTCACACTTGCATCAGGCCAAATGAAATATGGAAAAGTATGCCAACAGACATCGACAACAACAGTCAGACTAGAAGGTTGGGGACCAAGTTTGGCTATCCACTAAAAACGTGCGATTACAGGGACCAGGTAAGTTACAACCCAGATTTGTGGGTCCCTTTCCTACTGAACAAATCATTATCCCTGTAGCTGTTGTAGGAAGGTAGGATCCTTCTACCATGGTTACCCCCACTTTTTGCTTGGTGTCAGTGTGTTCTTGACCTAGTCTGACTGGGATCCTACTAATCAGGACCCCTGTCACTGTGCTTCCTCCCTAAATTGACCATGGTAAGTACTTCTGTACATCCACAATTGGCTACTGGTATACCCTTGTAAGTCTCTAGTATATGGTACTAAGGTACCCAGGGCATAGGTACACCAGGGGTCTCCCATGGGCTGCAGCATGTATTGTGCCACCTATGGAAGCACACCTAAACTATGACTACAGGCCTGCCATTGCAGCCTGTGTGAGTGGGTGCTTGCAACTCTCATGACAGATATAAGTTTCCTTATATCTGCGGTCACTGCACTTAAAACTTATAAGTCATCCCTATAGCAGGCTTTTCACTCCTGAGGGCAGGGTGCTTGGTTATAAGTGTGATGGTGCCCCTGCATAAGCAGGACACCCCTACAAACCCAGGAGTCGATTCTCCAAGCTTTTTAAGTGCAGTCAGCCATTTTAATATAAATAGTGGACATCAGTCAATACGAGATAGCTAGAAATATAGTGCCTTCACCGAACCCGGTCATGTTTGGATTTAAACATGTTGGAATCATACCCCAACACCAATTCCAGTGTTGGAAGTATGATTCCATGTACTGGGGGGCTCCCTTGGGGTAGCCCCCTGTACTACCTGTAGCACAAGTTACTAACTTGTGTAACGATATGTCGGTAGGCGGCGTCTTGCGGATCCGCGTCCGTCGTCGTCGGAAGCGCCGGGATGACGTCGCGGGCAGTACTTAGACGCCGCCCCTGCGCGCTGACGTCAGTTCTGTACATGACTTTCCGCGCCAGGAACGCAGAGCCATGCAAGAAGCTGACATAGGTGTCTGAAAAATACTAGGGCCCTGAAAGGGATGTCCTTAACCCTAGAAATCAGTTCGCAGAACGGGGAGGATGTGGTGGGCGGTAAGGAATCTGTCACTAACTACTGTCTCTTACAGATATATCGTTACACAAGTTAGTAACTTGTGCAGCTGAAAGAGACACGTTAGTGACAGATTCCTTACCTTAGAATAGATACCCCAGCAATACCAACCCCGGTGGTGGGTCTGCGAACAAAGATCAGACAAGGAAGTCCCGGAGGACAGAACGGCCAAAGAAGCCGTCCCTCCGGACCTGACTGTCAAGGCAGTAATGCTTTGTAAATGTGTGCAGCGAGGCCCACGTAGCTGCCTGACAGATATCCTGCACCGGCACACCGCGGCCTAAAGCTGTGATAGCAGCCGTTGCCCTGGTGGAATGGGCACGCAGCCCAACAGGAGGCTCCTTCTTAGCCAAAGAATAGCAGGCTTTGATACACAAGGTTACCCAGCGGGAGATGGTTCTCTTGTGCACCGCCCGACCTTTTTTGGCGCCCACGTAGCCAACAAAGAGCTGGTCATCCACCCGGAAGTTTTGTGTGCGGTTGATATAAAAGGAAAGCGCACGTTTTGGGTCCAGACGGTGGAGCCTCTCTTCCTCTCTTCCTCTCTGGAAGGATGCGGAGGCGGAAAGAAGGTGGGCAAAGTGATGGTCTGCCCAATGTGGAAGGCAGTAACCACCTTTGGCAAGAAGGACGGACGCGTCCTAAGAACAACCTTGTCTGGATGGACAGACAGAAAGGGAGGTTTGCATGATAGAGCCTGGAGCTCACTCACCCGCCGAGCGGAGGTGATGGCCACCAGAAAGGCTGTCTTCAGAGTCAGAAGACGAAGAGGACAGTTATGTAGAGGCTCAAAGGGAGCGCATATGAGAAAGGTAAGAACCAAGTTCAAGTCCCACTGAGGCATCACAAACGGAACAGGAGGGAAGAGGTGTGTAATGCCTTTTAGGAACCTGTTAACAACAGGGGACTTGAAAAGGGAGGGCTGATCAGGAAGCCTGAGGAAGGCCGAAATGGCACAAAGATAGCCCTTGATGGTACCCAGGGCAGAACTCTGTTGGGCCAGTGAAAGAAGGAACAGAAGAACCTCAGAAAGAGGGGCAGAGAGGGGATTCACAGCCTTTGCTGTGCACCATGCCACAAACTTGTTCCACCTGCAGGCGTATACCACCTTAGTGGAGGGACGCCTGGCTGCCAGAATCACATCACAAACTTCGGGAGGCAAGTCGAAAGGACTCAACTGCCGCCGCTCAATCTCCACGCAAGCAGGTGGAGGCTGGACAGGTTCGGGTGGAGGACCGTCCCCTGCTGCTGCAACAGAAGATCCTCCCGAAGAGGCAGACGGATCGGGGGATCGACGCTCATACTGAGTAGCTCGGGATACCAAACTCTTCGAGCCCAGTCCGGAGCCACAAGGATGACTTGGGCCCGGTCGTGCCGAATCTTCTTCAACACTCTGGGTAGAAGTGGTATAGGCGGAAAGGCGTACAACAGACCGCAACTCCACTCGCGACGAAAAGCGTCGCCGAGCGAGTGCCGCCTTGGAAATTCCAACGCGCAGAACTGATGACATTGCGCGTTCTCTTCGGTGGCGAATAGATCTAACCAAGGCTCTCCCCACTGCAGAAAGAGTCCTTACGCCACTTCCAAGTGAAGACACCATTCGTGATCCATCATGCACCTGCGGCTGAGTTCGTCCGCTCTGGCGTTCAGGGAACCTGCCAGGTGTTGAACCATCAGGAACATGCCCTGATGTTCCAGCCATGTCCAGAGGCGCAGAGCCTCCTGACAGAGGGTCCACGACCCCACCCCGCCTTGTTTGTTGCAGTACCACATGGCGGTGGTGTTGTCTGTGAACACCTGCACTACCGTCCCTTTGACAGAGGGAAGGAATGCCTTGAGTGCAAGTCGGATCGCCCGGAGCTCCAGAAGGTTGATATGGAGCCGGGACTCCGCCGGAGACCAGAGGCCTCTGATCTCCGCCTCTCCCATGTGACCGCCCCATCCCAGAAGGGATGCGTCCGTCACAACTGTGTGCTCTGGCTGGGGAAGGGAGAGGGATCTGCCCATGACCCATCGCCGGTTCGAGAGCCACCACTGCAACTGTTTTGCAGTCCCCTCCGAGATCTGGACGTGATCGGACAGGTTGCCCTGGTGCTGCGCCCACTGGAACTTCAGGTCCCACTGCAGAGCCCGCATATGCCATCTGGCATGATCGACCAGCAGGATGCAGGAGGCCATGAGGCCCAGCAGCCTCAGGGTCATCCGTACCGAAACCCAGGATAAAGGCTGAAAGATCGGAATCATAGCCTGAATATCCCGGACTCGCCGTTCGGGAGGATAGGCCCGAAACTGCGTCGTGTCCAGAACTGCTCCGATGAAAAGGAGCTGTGGAGAAGGAATCAGATGCGACTTCGGCACATTGATGGAGAACCCCAGCGAGTGCAGGAGTTCGGCTGTAGTCTGGAGGTGGGAGACGACTGCCTGGGACGAGCCCGCCTTCAGCAGCCAGTCGTCGAGGGAGGGGAAGACTGGAACCCCTGCCCGGCGCAGATGAGCTGCGACCACCGCCATCACTTTCGTGAACACCCGAGGGGCACTTGTAAGGCCAAAGGGGAGCACGGTGAACTGAAAATGCTCGAGGCCTACCGTGAACCGCAGGTAACGCCGGTGGGCCGGCAGGACGGGGATGTGAAAATAAGCGTCCTGCAAGTCCAACGCTACCAACCAGTCTCCAGGGTCGAGGGCAGTCAAGACCTGAGCTAGGGTGAGCATCTTGAACTTCTCCTTCCGGAGGAAGCGATTGACGTTCCGGAGGTCTAAGATAGGACGCATGTCCTCCTTGTCCTTTTTGGGCACCAGAAAGTAGTGGGAGTAGCAACCACGTCCTACTTCTGGGGTCGGAACATGCTCGATGGCCCTCTTGGCCAAGAGGGCCCTGACTTCCTTCTGCAGAAGCACCATGTGATCCCCTGACATGCGGTGGAATTGAGGTGGCATGGCTGGGGGGGTGGTCTCGAAGGGGAGGGAGTAGCCCTTTCGGACAATGTCCAAGACCCACCTGTCCGAGGTGATGGCACGCCAGTGGTGAAGGTGATGGCGGACCCTGCCCCCTACTGGCGTGCTGTGCACCTGAAAGGAAGGACTAGGAGGGCTTGGAGGCCGCGGACAGGGCGGAGTTGGTGGCCTGACCCGCACGCTGGTTGCCCGACCCGCCACGGCGGAAGCCACGTCCTCGGCCACGCGAAGACGCTTGCTGCGCGGGCAGGTGGCTGGGCGCCCCTTCCGTGGCCACGAAAGGGGCGAAAAGCAGAGGTTAGTGGAGGGAGCACAGCAGAAAGGCCCAGGGACTTGGCAGTAGCCCGTGAGTCCTTAAAACGCTTCAGCGCATGGTCTGCTTTGGAACCAAAAAGACCGACTCCATCAAAGGGCATGTCCATGAGTGTATTCTGGACATCACCCGAGAAACCAGTTGTTCTCAGCCAGGCGTGGCGACGCAGCGCCACCGTCGTTGCAAGCGATCTGCCCAGCGAGTCGGCGGTATCAAGGCCACAACGTATGGTGTACTTTGCTGCATCCCTACCTTCCGCAATGGTGCAGGTAAGCAGTGTCTGGACCTCCTCAGAACACAGGGGTAAAACGGCCATCACCGAATCCCACAGAGAGTGGGAATATCGGCCCAAAAGGCAAGCGGTGTTGACGGACCGCAAGCCAGCACTGGAGGAAGAAAAGGCCTTCTTCCCAAATTGATCCAGGCGTTTGGATTCCCTATCCGGAGGGGCGGTAGGGAAGGCGGTTTGGGAGGCAGAGGCTTGGACAACCAAGCTCTCGGGGGTGGGATGTTGAGAGAGAAACAAGGGGTCGCCCGGAGCAGGGCGATGGCGTCGGGCCACGTTCCTATCCACAGGAGCCCCTGTGGTGGGCTTGGACCAGGTGCGCAAAAGAACGTCAGACAGTGCATCATTAAACGGCAGCAATGCTCGATGGCCCTCTTGGCCAAGAGGGCCGTGACTTCCTTCTGCAGAAGCACCAAGTGATCCCCTGACATGCGGTGGAATTGAGGTGGCTGAAGCCCTTCCGTCAGGAGGTTAGTCCTGACAGCCACAGTAGGCAATTGGAGGTGCAAGGCTCCAGCTGCTCTACGCAACACCGTTGCGAAATTTGCTCCCTCCTCCGTAGCCACGGAAGGAGGAGACAGCATGCCAGAGTCAGGAGAAGTGTCCAGACCACTGGCATCCCCAAGTTCCTCTGCCCAGTCCTGATCATACTCACACTGCTGTGTGAGAGGGTCTTCCGACCCCTCCCAGCTCTCCTGGTCCTCCTCTGGCTCAAAATATGGAGGAGGAGGGACATCTGGGACCCAAGGTCTCATCGGGCGCCGGGGCCGGCGTCGAGCGACGTCGGTCCGGCTCCATGTCCGGAACCGGAGAGAACCGGGGAACGACGCCGGGGACATCGGCGCCGGCGGAGGCGTGGTTAGGTCAACCGGCGTCGATCGGGGTTGCGGTACCACCGGAGCCGGGATCGAGGCCGGGGCCGGAGCCGAGGCCGGAATCAAGGCTGGCGGGACGGGCGACACCGGGACCGGAGTCGTCGGCGATGCCGGAGCAACCCCATCAGGGCCCGCGGGGCCCGAAGGCGCACCGGAGGGACCTTGAGTCCCGAAGAGGCGGGCCATGGCCGACAGGAATTCCTGTATTTGGGCCGGAGTCGCCCCCGAACCCGGAAAGGACGGGTAATGCGGGGGCGGCTCCACAGGCACGTCCGGGGCCGCGGGGACAATGCCGACAGGGGCCTCAGCCGAGTCGCGAGACCGGCGAGGCGAAGTTTTAGAGCGATGATGCTTCTTAGACTTTTTGTGCTTCGACTTACCCGAGGAGTGCGAAGACTTGGACTCCGACGACCGGCGGGGGCTCCGCGACCGGCCCCTCGAACTCTCACGGGACCGGGGCTTGGTGCGGCGCGGAGCCGACTGCCGGACCTCGAGGAGCTTTCGAGACCGCTCTCGCAAAGCCTTCGGGTGTAAGGCCCGGCAGTCAGGGCACGACTTCGTGTCGTGGTCTCGGCCGAGACAGTAGAGACACTAAGTGCGGGTCTGTGATCGACATCATTCGACCACAGACGTCGCATGGCTTGAAGCCGTGCATCCCTACCGACACCTAGGAGTCGAGATCACTCGAAAAGAAACAGTGAAAAAATCACCAAAAATTTAGTCAAAAATAGACTAGGGCACTGCTCTTCCCGGATCTGCGCTTACTGGCGCGGAAAAAGAAGAACTGACGTCAGCGCGCAGGGGCGGCGTCTAAGTACTGCCCACGACGTCATCCCAGCGCTCCCGACGCCGACGCCGGACGCGGAGCCGCACGACGCCGCCTACCGACGCGCAAGGGTACTGCTACGCAAAAACTTTCCGGATCCAGTCTGACGCCTGGGGATATTCTAAGGTAAGGAATATGTCACTAACGTGTCTCTTTCAGATACAGCCTTTCAGGGTCGGACAGCAAGCTAGTGCTGCTGCCGACCACAGACCCTGTTCTGTCCTCCTGCTGCTGAGCGAAGCTCGAGCATGGGAAGGTAGAACAATAGGTTTCCTGTCGCAGGAAGGTGTTACCACCTCCCAGACAGGATTTAATGTATTGGGCTGGGGTGGGGGCGCATGCCAGCGCCACCAGACAGCTTTGAAGGGCACATTTGGTACCCTCCTTGCATACTCGAGTTTGAACCAGTTCAGGGATCCCTTGGCTCTCGTTCTGGCGTGAAACTGGACAGAAGACATGGGAGTATCCTCCCCTCTGTCCAGCCCCTCCTCTGGGAGGGACCCCCGAGTCGTCCTATCCCCCTTCCTAGGGTAATTAAGGGCTTAGCTGTGGCTGGGTCCTCAGATTCGTCGTGGGACAAGACTCAAGCCTGAAACCACGTTACTCTTCGACCACCTGGACACTTGGACTTCACCTGGAACCGAGACTGCATCAAGGAAGAATCCTGCTGCTCCTGGTCTCGCTGTTCTGCAAGTCTTCTTCGTCGTGTCCAAGGTGCACCAAGCTCTCCTGGGTAGGGTGTTGCGTGAGGAAGTTGGGGTCCCCTGGGTTGAGGCAGTGGGGGCGGGCAATTGTCCTGTTCACAGAAGCCCCAGTGCAGGATTTGGACCAAGTCCCAAGCAGGATGTCCATGAGGGCTTCATCAAATGGGAGAAGCAGTTCTGAGGGGGTCACTCCTGGCTGAAACACCTTTGTTAAGATCTTGGCTGCGACTGCCACTGAGGGTAGTCTAATGTCCAGGACCTTATCCGTAGTTCTCACCACCATAGCAAAAGAAGCCCTCTCCTCTGTAGCCACAGGAGGAGGAGAAAGCATGCCAGTATCTGGAGAGGTGGCAAGTCCACTGGCATCCACCAATTCCTTACCCCATGTTGGGGTTTAGGGGCTGGTATACTTCAGGGTCCAGCGATCGCTCCCAATCCTCCCTGTGTCCCAGCCCATAAGAATACTACTCGGACACCTGCCTGGAAGGCAAAGCTCAAGTCGGTACCAGAGTCAGCGTCGGACGATGCTCCTCCGGCTCAGTGTCAGGATGAGAATGGGGATGGCACTGTCGGCAAAGGGAGCGTCTGCATCGGGACAAGCCAGGGAAGGTCAAGGAGGTATGACAGGCATCAGTCCAGATCCATCCGTAGACCCTGGGGGCCCAACTGGAGCTGGGGACGGAATCACCAGCAGAAAACCAGTAGGGGCCCCTCCCAAACTCACGGGGCCTGAAAGCACGGCAGCGAGAATGAGCTGTCCAAATATGAGGTGCATGGCCTCATAGAACTCAGAAGTTGGGAGGGGGTTGCTATGGTTCCTGGAAAACTCAAGGAGGTTTGGAGCCAGACAAGGTGCAGGCTCAACCACAGAGGCAGGCCTTGAATGACAACGCTCCTTCACCTCGTCGGATGACTTTGACGGATGGGGCAAAGTTGAAGACCTCTTTGACATCTTACTCTTCTTTCGCTTGTGAGACTTACCTGAAGGAGACTGGCAAAGCGACGAGGATCTTGGGCTAAACGACCGATCCCAGGACTTTTCTTTCACCCGGGATTGAGAATGTCAAGGCATCGCACGTCGGGCAGCAAGGAGCTCCCTCAAGGCCATGGGGTGCAAGGCGCGGAGTCACTGTAGGTCTTTACGTTGTGGTCATGCTGGAGGCACCAAAGCAAAGGCAAACAAGGTGCAAGTCCGTCACTGACATCTGCCTGTGACAGGCACCACAGGGCTTGAAGCCGGCCTTCCTAGCTGACATGCCACACCAGGAGAAAAATCTCAAAAAGACCGACAAAAGGTCAGTCAAAAATTAAACGTAGCTCGCTCCGGATCTGAACTGACTGGCACAGAACGAAAAGCACTGATGTCAGCGTGCTGGGGTGGCACCTTTATAGGCACCCCACATGTCACTTCCAACGTGGATGACGCCATGTGAAACCTAAAAACGCCACCTACCGGTGCGCATGGGTACTGCTCATGAAATATTTCCAGATCCAGTCTGACGCCTGGGGAGCATTCTAAGGTAAGGAATCTGTGGCTAGAAGTCTCTATCACATAGCACTTAGAAAAGGCAGGGAGGGTCTAAAGAAAGCCCACTGATCTGTTCAGTATGGATTCAGGGCTGGAACATGCTAACCAACACAAGGTAGTGAGGAAGGAATCCTAATAGCTACCTAGCACCCCAACTGTTCTGTTCTTAAATTTGTATAGGACAGATATACCCAGATAAAGAAACAGTATTTCCTACACTAATACAATTTTAAACCACTGCTCTAGGCATCCTCTCACTAGAACCTTTAAAAAATGTTTTTGAATGACAGAGACCTTAGGATAAGCCCACCTTGCACTACCTTTGTAGTGGTGGTGTAGGCCCTTATGATGTAGCATGCCACCTACTGTGGATTTGGGGTACCATTATTTTATTTTAAATAACCCAATAAATGGACACTTCCCATTAAAATCTCTGAGATCTACTTTAGAGGACAGGAAAAGTAGGAGTTGTTGATAGTGTCACCATATTCCTACAATACAGCCTCTCCAGTCTGGTATTACTCTGTGTCTGGGTACTGGGAGGTGGAACAGGTGAATTGATTCTCTAAAAATACAGCACTTTCCCCAGGTAGGAATGCCTGCTGTGGCAGTATGCTGGCTACTCTCTCATCCATTGCATCTGGAATTGAATGTATGGTTGAGCAATCCAAAGGTATGCTTAAACAAGCCTTGAATGTGAGAGAGTTAGATGCAGGATTTTTGTGGTACCAACACTTATAACAGTTCAGCAAGCACTCAACATGTCGAGGGAAGTATTAAATGGTTGCTCATTATACAAACTTTTTTGGTATACTAATGTATTTACCAAATTTGCTGCTCGCTGAAAAGGCAGAGATGCAAAATGATTCACGTGACTCGCGACAACCATTTACAGAAAATCCAAAATGTGGGAAGAAAACTCATGAACAAGAATAGTTCTTCTGACTCTGCCTATGAATATAAAAAGGTTGAAGGTCCCTGTGACAGGAGGGAGAACTAGTCTATGAAAGAATTCTTGTCAAAGTGATTTTGGACCGTTATGCAGACCTCATGTGCCAGTTCTTGTGGTCGAAAGCACTCATACTGTAATCCTGTGGTGATTGCCTGGTGCTAAGAAAAACAAAAAGGTGTCAATTGAGCACATGGAGATGATTTTGTTCAGTGACCCCTATCAATGCGAAAATGCCTCCAGATTAGATCAATACATCATCTACCTATTCTGGAGTTTCCGCAAGAAGACATCAGACGAGTTGAGATAATCTCTGCAATTGGAGGGACTGCGGAGTCTCCAGCCTTACAGCATGTAAACTGGACACATCAACCAATCCAAATTTAGTGCAAGCATCAACAACAGAATCTGCTTCATCACTGCATACGCTACACCATTACAAGAATCCCCAACAATTAAGTATTCGATTCCTTTGCAACAAGTTCTAATATCAAAGGATGATCCTGATCATGAATCTGAAGAAGCAAGATTTTTTCTTCATCGATTTTTCCCAGAAGAACCAATGCATCATCGAAAATGGTGGTTTAGATGGACGATCAGATATTGTTGGCTTTGTAGAGTGAACATCAATCCACCATAGTCTTACATTTGGATTTTCACATAGGTTATTTCTTTCTTTTGTGGGTTACAGTACTGATTATCAACTTGAGGATAGATAGTGGGCACTATCTTGCGGATTACCCTTCACTCTCTACTGGTTTAGAACAGCTACAGCAACATTCATCTTCGTGGGGCAAGGAGCTACACCGCCATTACCGGGCAAGTTACTTACCTTCGGTAACGATATATCTGTAAGAAACATTAGTAGTGATAGATTCCTTACCTTAGAATATCCCCAGGCGTCAGACTGGATCCGGAAAGTTTTCGTCAGCAGTACCCCTGCGCGTCGGTAGGTGGCATCGTGCGGCTCCGCGTCCGTCGTTGGCGTCGTGGTTGCCGAGATGACGTCGCGGGCGCTACTTAGACGCCGCCCACGCGCGCTGACGTCAGTTCTGTACACGACTTTCCACGCCAGGAACGCAGAGCCATGCAAGATACTGACCACTGGTGCATTGAAACTAGGGCCCTGAAAGGGATGACCTTAACCCTAGAAATCACGGGGAGGATGGGTGGGGCGGTAAGGAATCTATCACTAATAATGTTTCTTACAGATATATCGTTACCGAAGGTAAGTAACTTGTCCATCTGAAACACATAGTGATAGATTCCTTACCTTAGAATAGATACCCCAGCAATACCAACCCCGGTGGTGGGTCTGCGAACTAAGATCACACCAGAAAGTCACGGAGAACAGAACGGCCAAAGAAGCCGTCTCTCCGGACTTGGCTGTCTAGGCAATAATGCTTGGTAAACGTGTGCAGCAACGCCCACGTGGCTGCCTGACAGATGTCTTGCAGGGGGACACCACGTCCCAATGCAGTAGTGGCTGCAGTAGCTCTGGTGGAATGAGCACGCAGCCCCACCGGAGGTTATTTTTTAGCCAAAGAGTAACAGGCTTTGATACATAAGACAACCCAGCGGGAGATGGTTCTCTTATGGACCACCCGACCTTTCTTGGTGCCAACGTAGCCACAAAAAGCTGGTCGTCCACCCGGAACTGCTGTGTGCGGTTGAGATAAAAAGAGAGTGCACGTTTTGGGTCCAGACGGTGGAGCTGCTCTTCCTCTCTGGAAGGATGCGGAGGCGGAAAGAAGGTGGGCAAGGTAATAGTCTGCCCAATGTGAAAGGCCGTAACCACTTTTGGCAAAAAGGAAGGACGGGGCCTGAGCACAACCTAATCCGGATGGACTGAAAGGAAAGGAGGCTTACAAGAAAGAGCCTGGAGCTCACTCACCCGCCTGGCGGAAGTGATGGCCACCAGGAAGGCAGTCTTTAATGTCAAAAGACGAAGAGGACAGTTGTGAAGGGGCTCAAAGGGAGCGCACATCAAGTATGTCAGAACCAGATTCAAGTCCCACTGAGGCATCACGAAAGGGATAGGAGGAAAAAGGTGTGTAATGCCTTTGAGAAATCTATTTACAACAGGGGACTTGAAAAGAGAGGGCTGATCAGGGAGCCTGAGAAAGGCCGAAATAGCAGAAAGGTAGCCCTTGATAGTGCCCAGAGCAGAGCCCTGCTGGGCCAAAGAAAGAAGGAACAGTAGTACTTCAGAAAGAGGGGCAGAAAGGGGATCCACAACCTTTGCTGTGCACCATGCCACAAACTTGTTCCACCTGCAGGCGTATATCACTTTAGTAGAGGGACGCCTGGCTGCCAGAACAACGTCACAAACTACAGGAGGCAAGTCGAAGGGAATCAACTGCCGCCGCTCAATCTCCACGCAAAGAGGTGGAGGCTGGACAGGTTCGGGTGGAGGACCATCCCCTCCTGCTGCGACAGAAGATCCTCCCGAAGAGGCAGTCTGATCGGAGGATCGATGCTCATACTGAGTAGCTCGGGATACCATACTCTTCGAGCCCAGTCCGGAGCCACAAGAATGACTTGGGCCCGGTCGCGCCTGATCTTCTTCAGCACTCTGGGCAGAAGTGGTATAGGCGGAAAGGCATACAACAGACCGCAACTCCACTCGTGACGAAAAGCGTCGCCGAGCAAGTGCCGCCTTGGAAATTCCAACGCGCAGAACTGATGAAATTGCGCGTTCTCTTCGGTGGCGAATAGATCTAACCAAGGCTCTCCCCACTGCTGAAAGAGACCTTGCACCACCTCCGAGTGAAGACACCATTCGTGATCGAGCATGCACCTGCGGCTGAGTTCATCCGCCCTGGCGTTCAGAGAACCTGCCAGGTGTTGAACCACCAGGGACATGCCCTGATGTTCCAGCCATGTCCAGAGACGCAGAGCCTCCTGACAGAGGGTCCACGACCCCACCCCGCCTTGTTTGTTGCAGTACCACATGGCGGTGGTGTTGTCTGTGAACACCTGCACTACTCTCCCCTTGACAGAGGGAAGGAATGCCTTCAGTGCAAGCCGGATCGCCCGCAGCTCCAGAAGGTTGATATGGAGCCGGGACTCCGCCGGAGACCAGAGGCCTCTGATCTCCGCCTCTCCCATGTGGCCGCCCCATCCCAGGAGGGACGCATCCGTCACCACTGTAAACTCCGGTTGGGGAAGGGAGAGGGATCTGCCGTCGACCCAATGCCGGTTCGTGAGCCACCACTGCAACTGTCGTGCAGTGCCCTCCGAGTTCTGGAAGTGATCGGACAGGTTCCCCTGATGCTGCGCCCACTGGAACTTCAGGTCCCACTGCAGAGCCCGCATATGCCATCTGGCATGATTGACCAGCAGGATGCAGGAGGCCATGAGGCCCAGCAGCCTCAGAGTCACTCTGACCGAAACCCGGGACAAGGGCTGAAAGATGGGTATCAGAGCCCGAATATCCCGGACTCGCAGTTCGGGAGGATAGACCCGAAACTGCACCGTGTCCAGAACCGCTCCGATAAAGAGGAGCTTCTGGGAGGGAATCAGATGCGACTTCGGCACGTTGATGGAGAACCCCAGCAAGTGCAGGAAGTCGGCCATAGTCTGGAGGTGGGAGACGACTGTCTGGGGCGAGCCCGCCTTCAACAACCAATCGTCGAGCTAGGGGAATACTGAGACCCCTGATCTGCGCAGATGAGCTGCGACCACCGCCATCACCTTGGTGAACACCCGAGGGGCGCTGGTAAGGCCAAAGGGGAGCACGGTGAACTGAAAGTGCTCGTGGCCTACCGTGAACCGTAGGTAACGCCGGTGGGCTCGTAGGACGGGGATGTGGAAATAGGCGTCCTGCAAGTCCAGCGCCACCATCCAGTCTTGTGGGTCGAGAGCAGACAAGACCTGAGCTAGAGTGAGCATCTTGAACTTCTCTTCGCGGAGGAAGCGATTGACGTTCCGTAGGTCTAAGATAGGACGCAGGCCTTTGTCCTTCTTGGGCACCACAAAGTAGTGGAAATAACAACCACGACCTACTTCGTGCGTCGGAACGCGCTCGATGGCCCCCTTGGCCAAGAGGGCCGCAACTTCCTGCTGAAGAAGCACAAAGTGATCCCCCCGACATGCGGTGGTATTGAGGTGGCATGGCTGGGGGGCGGGGGGTAGTCTCGAAGGGGAGGGAGTAGCCCCTCCGGACTATCTCTAAAACCCACCTGTCCGAAGTGATGGTGCGCCAGTGGGGGAGGTGATGGCGGAGCCTGCCGCCCACTGGCGTTTGATGGGCCTGAATGTTCGGACTAGGAAGGTTTGGAGGCAGTGGTGGCTGGGGTGGTGGTAGACTGACCCGCCCGCTGGCCCCTTTGTCCGCCACGGCGGAACCCGCGTCCGGGCTGGGATGATTGCTGCGCCGGCCTGTGGCTCTGTTGCGAACGCTGCGGGGCGCCCCTTCCTGTGCCACGAAAGGAGCGAAAAGCGGAAGGCGGAGGAGGGCGGACTGCCGAGAGTCCCAAGGACTTGGCCGTAGCCCATGAGTCCTTAAACCTCTCCAACGCGCTGTCCGCTTTGTCGCCGAAGAGGCGACGGCCATCAAAGGGCATGTCCATAAGGGTGTTTTGGACATCCCCCGAAAATCCAGTGGTCCTCAACCAGGCGTGACGGCGAACCGCCACCGTCGTTGCAATGGATCTGCCCAGTGAGTCGACGGTGTCTAGGCCACAACGAATCATGAACTTTGCTGCGTCTCTCCCCTCTGCAACAGCCTGGGCGAGAGCAGGCCGGGCCTCCTCCGGACACTGGGGCAGCACGTTCGCCACCGTATCCCACAGAGAGTGGGAATAACGGCCCAAGAGGCATGCGGTGTTCACGGACCGCAGCGCAGAGCTGGTGGAAGAGAAAATCTTCTTCCCAAACTGATCCAGCTTCTTGGATTCCCTATCCGGTGGTGCGGAAAGGAAGGCGTTTGGGGAAGCAGAGGCTTGGACAACCAAGCTCTCGGGAGTGGGGTGTTGGGAGAGGAAAATGGGGTCACCCGGAGCCGGGCGATGGCGTCGGGCCACGTTCCTATCCACAGGAGCCCCTGTGGTGGGCCTGGAACAAGTGCCCAAAAGAACGTCAGAGAGGGCTTCATTGAAAGGAAACAGCGGCTCCGCAGAAGTAGCTGCTGGCTGAAGCACCTCTGTCAGGAGGTTAGTCCTGACGGCCACAGTAGGGAGCTCGAGGTGTAGGGCCTCAGCCGCCCTACGCAACACCACTGCATAACTGGCGCCCTCCACGGTAGGAGGAGACAGCATGCCAAGGTCTGGTGAGGTATCCAGACCACTGGCGTCCCCCAATCAGCCCCGTCCTGTTCAGACTCGCAGGCTGCAGCGAGAGGGTCCTCAGACCCCTCCCAGTCCTCCCCTTGCTCCTCAGGCTGTTCAACAGGCCGAAAATAAGGAGCAGGGACATGGGGATAGAAATCCCCTAGCAGGGTCGAGAACGGCATCGATCGACGCCGGCTCGGCGCCGTGTCCACTTCGGGGCTGAAACTGAGGTCGACGTCGTCCCGAGGTGCGGGCGGCATCAGGATCGGTGCCGGTGGAGTCGACGTTGGTGGAGGCGTAACAAGGTCAACCGGCGTCGACCGGGATCCAGGCCTGGATCCGAGGGTGTCCTGCAGCGCCGTGGCCGGAGCCGAAACGCGAGGACACCCAGGCGGGACCGCGGGGCCCGAAGGCGCACCGGCGGGACCCGACGGCCCAAAGAGGCGAGCCATGGCCGACAGGAACACCTCTATCTGGGCCGGAGACGCCGACGACCCCGGGAAGGGCGGGTAGTCGGGCGGCGACTCCATGGACTGCGCCAGAGCCGCGGGGGTGGCACCACCCATACCCTCAGCCGCGTCACGCGAACGGCGAGGGGAAGTCAGAGAACGATGGCGTTTCTTCGACTTCTTGTGCTTCGCCTTACCTGACCCCGAGTGCTTAGACTTGGATCCCGAAGATCGATGGTGATGACTCCGCGCACGGTCCCTCGACCTCCCTCTGGACCGGGACTTGGAACGGTGCGGAGCCGACTGCCGGGCTTCCAGCAACTTTTGGGACCGCTCCCGCAAAGTCTTCGGCGCCATGGCCCGGCAGTTGGAGCACGACTGGGGGGTCGCGCCCCAGGCAGAAAAGACACACACGGTGCGGGTCTGTCACCGACATCAGGCGGTGACAATCCCCGCAGGACTTAAAACCGGGCATCCTAACTGCACCAGGAGTCGAAGACTCGATGAAAAAATAGAGACAAAAAGCCTCAAAAAGTCAGTCAAAAATTGACTGGGGGTTCCTGCTCTTCCCGGATCTGCGCTTGCTGGCGCGGATAAAGAAAGAACTGACGTCAGCGCGCGTGGGCGGCATCTAAGTAGCGCCCGCGACGTCATCTCGGCGACCACGACGCCAACGGCGGAGCCGCATGACACCACCTACCGACGCGCAGGGGTACTGCTGACGAAAACTTTTCCGGATCCAGTCTGACGCCTGGGGATATTCTAAGGTAAGGAATCTATCACTATGTGTTTCTTTCAGATATCACTGTTCATTCACAAACTGATGGCATTTTTTGAGAAAGGGTTCTGTACTCGCTTTTATGGCCAACAGAGGTGGAACAAATACAACAGGCTATGCTCATTTCATTGTATGACATTGTTATGCCAGGGTCTTTTGCAAGTCCATTGGATACAAAAGCAATCAAGCATCTCCTGGATGACTGGACTACCTAGGCTTCATTAGGCGATGAAGAGATTAACCTTCATGCAAACAATTAAGAGATGTTTTGTTTTCATCACTATATTAATCAATCAAATGGGAAACATGAATATTATATTACACAATGAACACTGAGAGGCCTTGGGCTGACAGATTGTGGGACATCCATGAAAAATACAAATACTTCAACATCGACAGAATACCTGATTCATCACCTACATTTTATTTGCAAGAGCCTGAATTATTGTTGGTTACACAGCATAAAGCCATATATTCTCGTGAATTTTTAATGTTCTTTTTAGAACAAGGTTACACTTTGGCATGAAACCAGCTCAGTGAAAATTATTTGGGGAACTGAATCCAGACAACTTTAAGGATTAAGATACATTAGTTGCAGCTTGTTACTAAATAAAAACATGTAGTCAACCACATGTCTGGATTTTATCTTATTATGAAAAGAAAAAGTTTAATAATAATGGTACATTTAATACATCATTATATGCTTGAAATTGAGCAGTGTTTTGACCAGTCCACACTAACCAGTGTATGCAAAAGATATTTGTTCAAAACCTCTGGTCCATCTGCTAGTAGGCCTGATCGTAGGTACTCACCTATTAATGTTACCAATTAATATTGGAAACTGTGTCAACAGTAGTTGTCAAAATTAAATTTTCGTTTTAATGAAAAGCACATGAAGGAAAGATAGCAATCTAACTGAAATTCTTTCAGGCCCAGTTCCTGTATGAAAAAGAGAAGCATTCTTCCTGTTTTAATATATGGTTAGTAGTTACTATCTGTACAAGGGATATAAATAAGTAACTGCTACAAGTCGGCTTTTATGTTGTAAATATTAGCTTTCACACACTATCTAAACATCAGCTCTAAGGAAAGCATAAACACTACATGAGGAACAAATTCAGACACAGCTTTGCTGGGCTCTGCAGATGCTTTAATTACATTGGGTGCCTTCGTCCCTCCTTAATGGAACTGCACTCCTTGCGCCTTACAATCTCACTTTGGGGTAGAGCTTGTTCACCAAAAGGACACATTCTACAATATTTAGTCTTTTCCCTTTTTCTTCTGCTAACCACAGGGCAGTGGTATTGTCCGTGAGCAACTGTACCAGCTTTCCCTTAATGCAGTGGTCTCCAACCTTTTCTATAAGGAGAGCTACTTAAGTTCACTTGAAAATCATCCAGAGCTACTAGTATAGTGTTGTAATAATGACTACATCAGACAAGACTACATTAGTAGCCACCCTGTGCAAGATTACCAGCAGTGGTCACCTTAGTGCAGGGTTGCTAGCTGTGATCACTTAAGTACACCAGGCAGATTTGCCTGAAGCAATGTAAAAAGGTTCTGTCAGTTTGAAATGCGTTCAGTAATACATAGCAGACATAGCTGCAATGCCTCAGGCACCAAGGTAACATTAGTAATAACTCTCCCCGAATACCACATGATGTATTACTTAAATATCAGTTTTAAATATATTTTGAAAATTCAACCATTTTTCTCCAAACATCATCTTATGAGAACTGCAGAAATGAGAACTACTTACAGGTAGCTGGAGAACTAGCAGTAGCTCATGAGCCTGCCTTTATGGATGGCAGATAGGGTTTAAGCGCAAAGAGGATGGCCTCAGCTCCAGAAGGTTGATATGGAGCCAGAACTTTGATGAGGGCCAGAGGCCTCTGATCTCCACCTCTCCGAAATGGCCACCCCAATTCAAAAGTGGTGCATTCGTCACCATTGTTAGCTCTGGGTGGGGAAGGGAGAGGGGTCTGCCACTGACCCATTCGCAGTCCAGTAGCCACCACTGCAGATGTTTTGCAGTCTCCTCCGAAATCTGGACATGGTCGGAGAGGTCCTCTTGATGTTGGGCCAACTGGGACTTCAGATCAAACTGCAGAGCCTTCATATGCCACGCGGCATGCTCGACCAGCAGGATGCTATTAGTCCCAGCAGCCTCAAAGTCAAACTCACTGAAATCCAGGACCAAGGCTGATTCTCGGTATCATAGTCTGAATGTCCTAGACTCTCTTTCCAGGAGGAAAGTCATGAAGCTGAACCATGTTCAGAATAGCTCAGCTGAAGGGGAGCGTCTGAGAAGGAGTCAGGTGTGACTCTAGCATCTGTATATTGCACTCCAAAGATGACAGGAGGTTTGCTGTAGTCTGGAGGTGGTTGACCACTGCTCAGGGTGAGCCCGTCTTTAACAACCAGTCGTGGAGATAGGAGAAGGCTAGCACCCCTGACTTCTGAAGGTGTGCTGCCACCATCGCCATGACTTTTGTGAACATGTAAGTTGCACTGGTGAGTCCAAAGAGAAGCACAACAAACTACAAATGCTCCTCTCCCACCACGAACCGTGGGTTGTGTCGATGGGCTGGTGGGACGGGAATATGGAAATATGCCTCCTGCAGGTCAAATGCCACCATCCAGTCTCCAGAGTCTAAGGAGTACAAGACGTGGGCCAGGGTTAGTCTCTTGAATTTTTCCTTTTGGAAGAGACTGAGAAGGCGCAGATCAAAAATGGGCCTAAGACCTCCAACCTTCTTGGGTAGTAGAAAGTAGCAGGAATAGCAACCACTTTCTTCTTATGGCACTGGCACCGTCTCTATAGCCCCTTTGGCCAGAAGGGCTGGCACTTCCTGCCGCAAATGAAGAGATGGTCCTCCGTCAGTCGTTGGGTGGATGGTGGAATGTACGGTGGTGATGACACGAAGGCCAAGGAGTAACCCTTACGAACAATTTGAAGGACCCACCTGTCTGATTTGATCGCTTGCCAACCCGAATAGAATTTGTGGATTCTGCCTTCCAGAGGGTGGTTGTGACCCTGCAAAGGTGAACTAAAGAATGGGGTGTCGCAGCTGTACTGGACTTCTCCTGTAAATCTGTTGCGCCCCTGCTGGAGTGGGATAGGCTGGTGGTAGGGAATGCTTGTTCCAAAGCCAAACAAGCATTGGCATAGCCAATAGGTCTCGCCTTTGGGAGATGTAAGTATTTTTTCTGTATATGAGTGGTCCATAAGTAATATTTGGGAAATTGTCCTGTAAAATGAATTATGAGTACCCACCTGTAGCAGTTTACTATTTTACTGTAGTGTAGTTGAAGGCCTATTAAAGGGAGTTAGCTTCGGCTTGCACTAATATGCATTAATAACAGTAATAAAAAAGTATATATTTTTTTGTATTGAAAAAGCAAACATACCTTTCTAATACACACACCATGAAATACTATGGTGTAATTTGTAAATGTTTGCAATAGTCAGATGCAATCACGTTTGGTGATAATGTGTAATTATACTTTAATATGGCAAATTGTTATTATAATACGACGTAGGGCAAGGCTATTGGCTTTATGAAGGTGTTAACATATTAGGATATAAAGCAAGACAATTCTTTTGTGTAGGGGTCACCACATTTAAGAACTGTAAGCAAACTGGAAGAAAACACAAATAAATCTTATAAAGTACAGTGTAATTATGTGGCGTGTAATTATGTGGTATAGTGTTATTATGTGGAGTGTTTTGTTGCATTAAATAAAGTGTAATTATATGACGTGTAATTATGTGGCATTGAGTGGTATTATGTGGTGTGCATTTATGTTGCATTAATTAGTGTAAATATGTGGCGTGTAATTATGTGGCACTCAGTGGTATTATGTGGAGTGAATGTTGTATTTAGTATAGTGCAATTATGTGGGTTGTAATTACGTGTCATTGAGTGGTATGATTTGGTGTGTATGTTGCATTGAGTGCAGTGTAATTGCGTAGCATATAATTATGTGGCACTGAGTGGTATTATGTGGAGTGTGTTTTTGTTGCATTGAGTAGAGTGTAATTATGTGGCGTGTAACTATGTCACACTGTGTGGTATTATGTGGAGTGTATTTATGTTGCATTTAGTACAGTGCGATTATGTGGCATGTAATTATGTGGTATAATGTTATTACGTGGAGTGTTTTGTTGCATTGAATAGAGTGTAAGTATGTGACGTGTAATTATGTGGCAGTGAGTGGTATTATGTGGAGTGTATTTATGTTGCATTGATTAGAGTGTAAAGATGTGGCGTGTAATTATGTGGCATTGAGTCGTATTATGTGGAGTGTATGTTGTATTTTGTATTGTGTAATTATGTGGGTTGTAATTATGTGGCATTGAGTGGTATGATTTGTTGTGTATGTTGCATTGAGTGTAGTGTAATTACGTAGCATATAATTACGTGGCACTGAGTGTTATTATGTGGAGTGAATTTATGTTGCATTGAGTAGAGTGTAATTATGTGGCGTGTAACTATGTCACACTGAATGGTATTATGTGGATTGTATTTATGTTGCATTGAGTACAGTGTGATTATGTGGCATGTAATTATGTGGCATAGTGTTATTATGTGGAATGTTGTGTTGAATTGAATAGAGTGTAATTATGTGACGTGTAATTATATGGCATTGAATGTTATTATGTTATGTTAGGTGGATTTGTATAGCGCATGGCTGCCCCAGCAACAGGGAGTCCCAGCGCTGGCGGATCGGAGACCAGGGGGGGTGGAGTTAGATGGAAGCGAACAGCCAGGTTTTGATCAGTTTCCTGAAAGCCTAGTGGTCAGGTGTGCAGCGGGCAGCCAGAGGGATGGAATTCCATAGTGTGGGGGCCTGATATTTAAAAGATCGACCACCGGCTCTACATCGGCGGACCCGTGGGATGCACAGCATATGTTGATCAGTGGAGCGCAATGTACGCAGAGGCGTATAAGGGAAGCAGAGCCCCTGCAAGATTTGGGGGCCTTGGCCATATACAATCTTATGTGTGGTGCAGAGGGTTTTGAACTGAACTCTCTGTTTAATTGGCAACCAGTGTAAGCGGCGGAGGAGGTCCGAGGTATGACATTTCCTAGGGAGGGCAAACAGAGTGCGAGCAGCTGCATTCTGTACCCGCTGGAGTCTTGCAGTGACTGTTTTATTTACGCCAAGTAAAAGGCCATTGCAGTAATCCAGGCGTGACTGGACCACTGATTGGACTATCAGTTGGCGGGTGGTAGCGTCAAAAAATCCTAAGATGGGATTTAGGCCGCACAGAAGACCAAAACAGGTGCCAGCCACTTTTTTTGCGTGGGGCTCAAATGAGAGGGCGGTATCAACTAGGATCCCTAGGTCTTTAACTGTGTTTTTCAGCGTGGGAGGGGTGCCCAAGGTCGCAGGCCACCACTGGTAATCCCACTTGTGGGTGTCCCGGCCAACCACGAGTAGCTCAGTCTTTGCCGAATTAAGCTGTAAATAGTTGTTTGCCATCCAGTCTGCAATGGCCAGAACATCGGCACGAAATTTCAATTGGTCCAGAGCAGGGTTGTTGGAGAAGGTAAATACCAGCTGGGTATCATCCGCGTACGATACCATTTTGATGTCTCGCTCCTTAGCCAGGAGGGCCAGAGGGCGGACATACACATTAAACAACGTGGGGCTTAAGGCAGAGCCCTGCGGGACACCACAGCTAAGGGGGTGATTACTAGACTGGTAGGGGGGCATGAACCTGGAAGGAACGGTCTGCTAAAAAAAGAGGTAAACCAGGCCAGAGCCGTGCCTTTGACCCAGATCTCCTCGAGTCGCTGGAGAAGGATTTTGTGGGAGACCGTGTCAAAGGCCGCGCTAAGGTCAAGTAAAAATAGTGCTGCGGTATTGCCTTCGTCTAGCGTAGCCCACAGCTGCTCCGTGACCGCCAAAAGGGCTGATTCTGTGCTGTGCCTGGGACAGATACCAATCTGAGATTTATCTAAGATCTGGTTGGTCTCCAAATATTTCGTCAGTGTGATATTGACATGGGCTTCCATAATTTTAGCCAGGTAGGGAAGCAGGGAGATAGGCCTAAAGTTCTCCGGCATAGATGCATCCAATGTAGGTTTTTTTAACAAAGGGACAACTTTGGCATGCTTCCAGGACTTCGGAATTACTGCCGACAGAAGTGAGCCATTGATGAATTCCCGGCCCTCCGTCATAAGGCAGTTATGGAATTTCCTGAAAATAACAGGTTTTATGGGGTCATCGGGGGACCCTGATTTGACTTTAGCCGAAAGGATGGCTAGGTCTTCGAGAGACATGGGTGGCAGAGTTTGCAGGGTGCAAGGGAGTGCTCTGGAGGTGGGGGACACCATGGCTTCAGTGATACACCGTCTCATTTCTAGTGTGTTGTATATGCATTCCACTTTGTTGATAAAGTATTTTGCCAGTGAGTCACAGTCAGTATTGGAAGATATGGTGTTGTTTGTGCCTATGGGGGAGTAGACATATCTTTCACGAGGGAGAAGATAGTTTTGGAGGGGTTGGAGCTAGATGAGAGAAGGTTGGTGTAGAACACGGCTTTAGCCTTTTGAACTGCTTTTTGGAAGGTTTTTATGGCCATCCTATAGATGTTTTTTGCCACGGCATCATAGGCGAGTCTCCAGGCCCGTTCCAGAATTTTGCATTTTTTCTTTTCCGCCCGTAGGGACTCATTGTACCATGCGTGTGTGTGCGCTTGGTCCCGGTCAGTTTCCTCGGGATGCACTGGTCGAGTGAATTATTAATCCAGACCCTGAAGGCTCTGTCAGCTGCCTCCAAGTCCGTTGGCCAGTCTGGGCGGGACGTATTTAGTGCAGATAGGAAGGTAGTATCATCCAATTTGTGCCACGGGCACTTCATAAGAGATTGGCTAGAGGACCTCAGGATAGGGCTTGGCACTTCCAGACGCAAGGAGATCAAGAAATGGTCAGTCCAAATCAAAGGAAGAGGATTATTGGCACATTATGTGTAGTATATTTATGTTGTATTGAGTAGAGTTTAATTATGTGGTGTGTAACTATGTTACAGTGAGTGGTATTATGTGGAGTGTATTTATGTTGCATTGAGTAGACTGTAAATATGTGGCGTGTAAACATGTGGCACTGAGTGGTATTATGTGAAGTGTATGTTGCAAGACCCAACAGTTTTGTGTAGTACACCCCAAAATAAATAGAAAAGAGTTGTAAACTATGGGGTTATGGGAAAGCGGGTAATAATCTTATTGCACTGTAGATTTATTACAACGTTTTTGGTTTTATGTAAATGTGCCCATGCGCGCCGTGGTAGAGGGAGAGGAGGATGGGATTTGTATTGACTGATTAGCGGAGTTAGCCCGTCCTTATAGTGTAGACCTTAACTACGTGAAATGCCATGGTGCACCCTGTATTTCCCAAACTTCGGCTTTGAGCATTGTGAAAGACCTCTGTTTTATCATTCCCATGGAAAGACAATGTATAATTTTCCAGCACCCCTGAAAAAGTTTTGCTGGTGCCTGGAACTGAAGGGGGTGACAGGGGGGTCAGAGAGCCACGCAGGGCCCACCCTCCCGGGCCTGCTTTTAATTGAAATGAGGAATTCGACTTCTTCCCTGCTTTGACGGAGCCGAGAAAGAGCCTGCAGAGAGGGTACTGAAGCCGGCCTCTAAATTTAACTATTATGTGTATTGACCCTGCCCTCCTTCTGTTTTGTGACCCCTGCGTGTGAAATATGTGTGAACTGATGTTGTGGTGGTGGGGTGGATGGGGAGGCTGGTAAGAGAAACTCCGAGAGGGGGATCTCATGTTACCGATAAACATCTATACCGTGTTCCAACCTTTTATTTACTTTCCAAAGATAAAATAAACATTGTGGCTGTTTGTGTGAGGCGATGAGGTGTTTTAAAAATTTCCCCAAAAGTGGGTATGGTGTGCGTGAAAGCGTGTGTAAAAAAAAAAACAGCAGTGAGCCACGGACAACAGTTTTGGTATGCGCCTTCCCTCCCCCTGTTGCGATTAAAGCATAGAAACGCCGGGCCTTGGGCTCTTGTGTTTATATCGAAAGCACAAGTTACTAACTTGTGTAACGATATATCTGTAAGAGACAGTAGTTAGTGACAGATTCCTTACCTTAGAATATCCCCAGGCGTCAGGCTGGATCCGGAAAGTTTTTGCATAGCAGTACCCTTGCGCGTCGGTAGGCGGCGTCGTGCGGCTCCGCGTCCGTCGTCGGCGTCGGGATCGCCGGGATGACGTCGCGGGCAGTACTTAGACGCCGCCCCTGCGCGCTGACGTCAGTTCTGTACACGACTTTCCGCGCCAGGAACGCAGAGCCATGCAAGAAGCTGACATAGGTGTCTGAAAAATACTAGGGCCCTGAAAGGGATGTCCTTAACCCTAGAAATCAGTTCGCAGAACGGGGAGGATGGGTGGGGCGGTAAGGAATCTATCACTAACTACTGTCTCTTACAGATATATCGTTACACAAGTTAGTAACTTGTGCATCTGAAAGAGACACGTTAGTGACAAATTCCTTACCTTAGAATAGATACCCCAGCAATACCAACCCCGGTGGTGGGTCTGCGAACAAAGATCAGACAAGGAAGTCCCGGAGGACAGAACGGCCAAAGAAGCCGTCCCTCCGGACCGGACTGTCAAGGCAGTAATGCTTGGTAAACGTGTGCCGCGAGGCCCACGTAGCTGCCTGACAGATATCCTGCAGCGGAACACCGCGGCCTAAAGCCGTGGTAGCAGTCGTTGCCCTGGTGGAATGGGCACGCAGCCCAACAGGAGGCTCCTTCTTAGCCAAAGAATAGCAGGCTTTGATACACAAGGTTACCCAGCGGGAGATGGTTCTCTTATGCACCGCCCGACCTTTTTGGCGCCCACGTAGCCAACAAAGAGCTGGTCATCCACCCGGAAGTGTTGTGTGCGGTTGATATAAAAGGAAAGCGCACGTTTTGGGTCCAGACGGTGGAGCCTCTCTTCCTCTCTGGAAGGATGCGGAGGCGGAAAGAAGGTGGGCAAAGTGATGGTCTGCCCAATGTGGAAGGCAGTAACCACCTTTGGCAAGAAGGACGGACACGTCCGAAGAACAACCTTGTCTGGATGGACAGACAGAAAGGGAGGTTTGCATGATAGAGCCTGGAGCTCACTCACCCGCCGAGCGGAGGTGATGGCCACCAGAAAGGCTGTCTTCAGAGTCAGAAGACGAAGAGGACAGTTATGTAGAGGCTCAAAGGGAGCGCACATGAGAAAGGTAAGAACCAAGTTCAAGTCCCACTGAGGCATCACAAACGGAACAGGAGGGAAGAGGTGTGTAATGCCTTTTAGGAACCTGTTAACAACAGGGGACTTGAAAAGGAGGGCTGATCAGGAAGCCTGAGGACGGCCGAAATGGCACAAAGATAGCCCTTGATGGTACCCAGGGCAGAACCCTGTTGGGCCAGAGAAAGAAGGAACAGAAGAACCTCAGAAAGAGGGGCAGAGAGGGGATTCACAGCCTTTGCTGTGCACCATGCCACAAACTTGTTCCACCTGCAGGCGTATACCACCTTAGTGGAGGGACGCCTGGCTGCCAGAATCACATCACAAACTTCGGGAGGCAAGTCGAAAGGAATCAACTGCCGCCGCTCAATCTCCACGCAAGCAGGTGGAGACTGGACAGGTTCGGGTGGAGGACCGTCCCCTGCTGCTGCGACAGAAGATCCTCCCGAAGAGGCAGACGGATCGGGGGATCGACGCTCATACTGAGTAGCTCGGGATACCAAACTCTTCGAGCCCAGTCCGGAGCCACAAGGATGACTTGGGCCCGGTCGCGCCGAATCTTCTTCTACACTCTGGGTAGAAGTGGTATAGGCGGAAAGGCGTACTACAGACCGCAAATCCACTCGCGACGAAAAGCGTCGCCGAGCGAGTGCCGCCTTGGAAATTTCAACGCGCAGAACTGCTGACATTGCGCGTTCTCTTCGGTGGCGAATAGATCTAACCAAGGCTCTCCCCACTGTAGAAAGAGTCCTTGCGCCACTTCCGAGTGAAGACGCCATTCGTGATCCATCATGCACCTGCGGCTGAGTTCGTCCGCCCTGGCGTTCAGGGAACCTGCCAGGTGTTGAACCATCAGGAACATGCCCTGATGTTCCAGCCATGTCCAGAGGCGCAGAGCCTCCTGACAGAGGGTCCACGACCCCACCCCGCCTTGTTTGTTGCAGTACCACATGGCGGTGGTGTTGTCTGTGATCGCCCGGAGCTCCAGAAGGTCGATATGGAGCCGGGACTCCGCCGGAGACCAGAGGCCTCTGATCTCCGCCTCTCCCATGTGACCGCCCCATCCCAGAAGGAACCGCCCCATCCCAGAAGGGACGCGTCCGTCACAACTGTGTGCTCTGGCTGGGGAAGGGAGAGGGATCTACCCATGACCCATTGCCAGTTCGAGAGCCACCACTGCAACTGTTTTGCAGTCCCCTCCGAGATCTGGACGTGATCGGACAGGTTGCCCTGGTGCTGCGCCCACTGGAACTTCAGGTCCCACTGCAGAGCCCGCATATGCCATCTGGCATGATCGACCAGCAGGATGCAGGAGGCCATGAGGCCCAGCAGCCTCAGGGTCATCCGTACCGAAACCCAGGATAAAGGCTGAAAGATCGGAATCATAGCCTGAATATCCCGGACTCGCCGTTCGGGAGGATGAGGCCCGAAACTGCATCGTGTCCAGAACTGCTCTGATGAAAAGGAGCTGTGGAGAAGGAATCAGATGCGACTTCGGCACATTGATGGAGAACCCCAGCGAGTGCAGGAGTTCGGCCGTAGTCTGGAGGTGGGAGACGACTGCCTGGGACGAGCCCGCCTTCAGCAGCCAGTCGTCGAGGTAGGGGAAGACTGGAACCCTGCCCGGCGCAGATGAGCTGCGACCACCGCCATCACTTTCGTGAACACCCGAGGGGCACTGGTAAGGCCAAAGGGGAGCACGGTGAACTGAAAATGCTCGAGGCCTACCGTGAACCGCAGGTAACGCCGATGGGCCAGCAGGACGGGGATGTGGAAATAAGCGTCCTGTAAGTCCAACGCTACCAACCAGTCTCCAGGGTCGAGGGCAGTCAAGACCTGAGCTAGGGTGAGCATCTTGAACTTCTCCTTCCGGAGGAAGCGATTGACGTTCCGGAGGTCTAAGATAGGACGCATGTCCTCCTTGTCCTTTTGGGCACCAGAAAGTAGTGGGAGTAGCAACCACGTCCTACTTCTGGGGTCGGAACATGCTCGATGGCCCTCTTGGCCAAGAGGGCCGTGACTTCCTTCTGCAGAAGCACCAAGTGATCCCCTGACATGCAGTGGAATTGAGGTGGCATGGCTGGGGGGGTGGTCTCGAAAGGGAGGGAGTAGCCCCTTCGGACAATGTCCAAGACCCACCTGTCCGAGGTGATGGCACGCCAGTGGTGAAGGTGATGGCGGACCCTGCCCCCTACTGGCGTGCTGTGCACCTGAAAGGAAGGACTAGGAGGGTTGGTGGCCTGACCCGCACGCTAGTTGCCTGACCCGCCACGGGGGGAGCCACGTCTCGGCCACGCGAAGACGCTTGCTGCGCGGGCCGGTGGCTGGGCAGCGGACGTGACTGGGTGCCCCTTCTGTGGCCACGAAAGGGGCGAAAAGCAGAGGTTAGCGGAGGGCGCACAGCAGAAAGGCCCAGGGACTTGGCAGTAGCCCGTGAGTCCTTAAAACGCTCCAGCGCATGGTCTGCTTTGGTACCAAAAAGACCGACTCCATCAAAGGGCATGTCCACGAGTGTGTTTTGGACATCACCCGAGAAACCAGTTGTCCTCAGCCAGGCGTGGCGACGCAGCGCCACCGTCGTTGCAAGCGATCTGCCCAGCGAGTAGGCGGTATCAAGGCCACAACGGATGGTGTACTTTGCCGCATCCCTTCCTTCCGCAATGGTGCGGGAAAGCAGTGTCTGGACCTCCTCAGGACACTGGGGCAAAACGAGCGCCACCGAATCCCACAGAGAGTGGGAGTATCGGCCCAAAAGGCAAGCGGTGTTGACGGACCGCAAGCCAGCACTGGAGGAAGAAAAGGCCTTCTTCCCAAATTGATCCAGGCATTTGGATTCCCTATCCGGAGGGGCGGTAGGGAAGGCGGTTTGGGAGGCAGAGGCTTGGACAACCAAGCTCTCAGAGGTGGGATGTTGAGAGAGAAACAAGGGGTCGCCCGGAGCAGGGCGATGGCGTCGGGCCACGTTCCTATCCACAGGAGCCCCTGTGGCGGGCTTGGACCAGGTGCCCAAAAGAACGTCAGAAAGTGCATCATTAAACGGCAGCAATGGCTCCGAGGAGGTAGCTGCCGGCTGAAGCACTTCCGTCAGGAGGTTAGTCCTGACAGCCACTGTAGGCAATTGGAGGTGTAAGGCTCCAGCTGCTCTACGCAACACCGTTGCGAAATTTGCTCCCTCCTCCGTAGCCACGGAAGGAGGAGACAGCATGCCAGTGTCAGGGGAAGTGTCCAGACCACTGGCATCCCCAAGTTCCTCTGCCCAGTCCTGATCATAGTCACACTGCTGTGTGAGAGGGTCATCCGACCCCTCCCAGCTCTCCTGGTCCTCCTCCGGTTGAAAATAAGGAGGAGGAGGGACGTCCGGGACCCAAGGTCTCATTGGCGCCGGAGCCGGCGTCGAGCAACGTCGGTCCGACGCCGCGTCCGGATCCGGAGATAACTGGGGAACGACGCCGCCCGGAGCCCCGGGCGGCCTCAGGAACGGCACCGGGGACATCGGCGTCGGCGGAGGCGTGGTTAGGTCAACCGGCGTCGATGGGGGTTGCGGTACCACCGGAGCCGGGATCGAGGCCGGGGCCGAAGCCGGGAGCGAGGCTGGTGGGACAGGCGGCGCCGGGACCGGAGTCGTCGTCGGCGCCCGGGCAATCCCAATAGGGCCCGCGGGGCCCGAAGGCGCACCGGAGGGGCCTTGAGGCCCGAAGAGGCGGGCCATGGCCGACAGGAATTCCTGTATCTCGGCCGGAGTCGCCCCGAACCCGGGAAGGACGGTAATGCGGGGGCGGCTCCACAGGCACATCCGGAGCCGCGGGGACGGTGCTGACAGGGGCCTCAGCCGAGTCGCGAGACCGGCGAGGCGAAGTCTTAGAGCGATGGTGCTTCTTAGACTTTTTGTGCTTCGACTTACCCGAGGAGTGCGAAGACTTGGACTCCGATGACCGGCGAGGACTCCGCGACCAGCCCCTCGATCTCTAGCATGACCGGGGCTTGACGCGGAGCCGACTGCCGGACCTTGAGGAGCTTTCGAGACCGCTCTCGCAAAGCCTTCGGGTGCAAGGCCCGGCAGTCGGAACACGACTTTGTGTCGTGGTCGCGGCCGAGACAGTAGAGACACTCCAAGTGCGGGTCTGTGATCGACATCATTCGACCACAGGCGTCGCATGGCTTGAAGCCGGGCATCCCTACCGACACTGTGGAGCCGAGATGACTCGAAGAAAACAGTGAAAAATCACCAAAAAGTTAGTCAAAAAATGACTAGGGCACTGCTCTTCCCGGATCTGCGCTTACTGGCGAGGAAAAAGAAGAACTGACGTCAGCGCGCAGGGCGGCGTCTAAGTACTGCCCGCGACGTCATCCCGGCGATCCCGACGCCGACGACGGACGCGGAGCCGCACGACGCCGCCTACCAACGCGCAAGGGTACTGCTACGCAAAAACTTTCCGGATCCAGCCTGACGCCTGGGGATATTCTAAGGTAAGGAATCTGTCACTAACGTGTCTCTTTCAGATACAAACTTTTATACTGAGGCTAAGCGTCCTAGCACGGTAAAAATGCATTATTTTCATTACAGCCTCAGGGCGCTTTCTTATTTTTTGAGCCCCTGTGGAAGGATTGGTGACTGAGTGATAGTTAAGAGCTGTGATACTTTGCCTAAATATTCAGTGTGAGATGAGTGCAAAGGGGCAGGAGGCACATAAAGTGGGTTGAAGGGGCGTAACTCCGAAAGTGCACGGTGGGGTGCCCAAATGAAACTATTTTTTTTTTTATTAATGCGGGCACTCAATACATGCACCGTTCTGTTTCTTGTAACAGACTGAGAAGTCTGATGCCTATTTCTATAGATTTGCTTGAGTCGTGGCCTTTCGAACGGTTCCCCCAGGTGATGAGCCTTTTTTGCCGCTATATAGAACGTTGAATGAATGCGTTTATAGAAGGTTAATGGGAGAGTTTGGTAAAGCGCTTCAAGATAACGTTTTCGATACTTAAGAGCTGTTTCCGAGTTATCCTGAGATATTTTTGAAAAGTGATGAGAGACGAGAGGCAGAGGGGAAAGGAATATGGTACATTTTAAACACAGGGAAAAAGAAAAGGAAGTGAAAGCCAGCGTGGTCGCGTCCCTGAAGATTGAGAAGCCAGGCGAGTGTCAGGTTCGTGGAATGTTGGTGACTTCATAGATGAGAAATTATTTCATTTCTCATGGTAATTGCGGAGCTGCCAAGCGCTAAGACCTCGGAGAGCAGATTGCGCGATAAAGACACAGCAAGTTTTTTTGGGATGGAGCATTTTAACATGTTTTCTGAAGTGCGTGTGTGAAAGAGGGGATATCTTATCACAAACCCGAGGAAGGAAGGTTTCAAGGGTGGGGCCAGCAGAACAGAGCACAGCAGTGGGCTTGAGGTAGCAATAAAATAACAAGCGCGGCCGCGAAAGGCAAGATAACGATCAGGGAGGAATGCGCGCCTCTGCTCGCTCCCGAGACCCCTAGGCCATGGGAGTGAAAGTTCTGAGGAAAGGCGGGACATGCAGCCGTCTTTGGCCATTTGCGTGCTTTCATTATTGAAAGCCACATGCAAAGGCCAATCCAATGTGTCAAAGGTGTGTGGGCGGAGTGAGACCCACACATAGAAGTTTTAAGTGCTTACAAGAAGCCTCGCAGAGTAGCGCATGCGCGCTGGCTCAGGCGAGACCTAAAAGGAAAGGTGGAATTGCTGCTGCTAGCGACTCTTGGCAGAAAGACAGAGAGAGCAGTAGGGTAGCTCAACTCTGCTTTTCCCCAAACAAGTGAGTCCCATTGAATGGCATGTCCATCAGTGAGGGCTGGAAGTCATCAGATAATCCAGTGGATCGCAGCCACACATGTCGGCGAATGGCAAGACCTTTGCCTATGGCCCTCCCGACGGAGTCGGTCATGTCCAAGCCACAACAAATCATGAACTTGGCGGCATCACGACTGTAGGAAGGTAGGATCCTTCTGCATGGTTACCCCCACTTTTTGCATGGTGCTATGCTGTTTCTGACTAGTCTGATTGGGATCCTGCTAATTAGGACCCCAGTCTCTGTGCTTTCTCGCCTAAATTGGTTATGGTAAGTACTTAGGTACCTCCCACATTGGACACTGGTACACCAGGGGCTGAAGCATGTATTATGCCACCCATGGGAGACCACTCAAACTCTAACTACAGGCCTGCTATTGTAGCCTGTGAAAGCTGGTGCTAGCACCACTTACGAAAGATATAGGTTTCCCTATAGCTAAAGTCACTGCACTTAAAGAACAAGTTACTTACCTTCGGTAACGATATATCTGTAAGAAACATAGGTTAGTTATAGTTTCCTTACCTTAGAATTACCACCAGGCGTCAGACTGGATCCGGAAAGTTTTTTCGTCAGCAGTACCTCTGCGCGTCGGAAGGTGGCGTCGGCCGGCTCCGCATCCGTCGTTAGCGTCGTGGTCGCCGGGATGACGTCGCGGTAGCTACTTAGACGCCGCCCTCGCGCGCTGACGTCAGTTCTGTACACGACTTTCCGCGCCAGAAACGCAGAGCCATGCAAGACACTGAACACTGGTGCACAAAACTAGGGCCCTGAAAGGATGTCCTTAACCCTGGAAATCAGTTCGCAGAACGGGGAGGATGGGTGGGGCGGTAAGGAATCTATAACTAACCTATGTTTCTTACAGATATATTGTTACCGAAGGTAAGTAACTTGTTCATCTGAAAGAAAGAGTTAGTTATAGATTCCTTACCTTAGAATAGATACCCCAGCAATACCAACCCCGGAGGTGGGTCTGCGAACCAAGATCACACCAGAAAGTCCTGGAGAACAGAAGGGCCAAAGAAGCCGTCTCTCCGGACTTGGCTGTCCAGGCAGTAGTGTTTCGTAAACGTGTGCAGCGATGCCCACGTAGCTGCCTGACAGATGTCATGCAGAGGAACTCCTCGTCCCAAAGCAGTATTGGCTGCCGTCGCCCTGGTGGAATGGGCGCGTAGCCCCACTGGAGACTCCTTTTTAGCTAGAGAATAGCAGGCTTTAATACACATAACGACCCATCTAGAAATGGTCCGCTTGTGTACGGGCTGACCTTTCTTGGCGCCCACGTACCCAACAAAGACTTGGTCATCCACCCGGAACTGTTTTGTGCGATCCAGATAGAAAGAAAGCGCACATTTTGGGTCCAGACGGTGGAGCCTCTCTTCCTCTTTAGAAGGATGCAGAGGCGAAAAGAAGGTGGGCAAAGTGATGGTTTGCCCGATGTGAAAAGAGGTGACCACCTTGGGAAGAAAGGATGGACGAGTCCTAAGGACAACCTTGGCCGGATGTACAGCCAGAAAAGGAGGTTTGGATGAAAGAGCCTGGAGCTCGGTAAAAGTCAGAATATCTCGTTTTTATTGTCGACTTGCACTAATATTGAGTGCAAAATATCGGGATACAAAAATATCGACTGTCAGAATATCGTGGTAAAGAATATCGAGTCTAAGGTAAGTGATATCGTTTTTAACAATATCGAAGTCATTAATATCGTTTTAAAAATATCTAAGTCATTAATATTGTTTGCAAAAATATAGTTGTTAAAAATATCGTTTATTTAGCTAGTGTTATGTATTTTAGTATGTATTTTAAAAGTATGTTTTATTTTTTGTCTAAGTATTGCATTTGTTTTTTAATATATGTATTACATTTTTAGAAGGTATTAATTTTATTTTAAGTAAATTTTGCGTTTTAGATCTGTAGCGGGTTGTGGGTTTATAGGGAATAGGGTGGGAAGTAATTTAGTTATAATAAATGTATTAATAATTTTTAGAAGTTATTAATTTTATTGTGGGTTTATAGGGTGGGAAGTAATTTAATTATAATTAATTAATTATTTTTTTATTAATTTATATTTATGTATTTAATATTTTATATTTTTAACTGGTAATTACTTTATTATTAATTATTTATTAATTGATTGTTTATTATTAATTAATTGTTAATTATGTTAATTGTGTCATTTTTTTCGGAGCGGGTTGTGGGTTGATAGGGGAGTAGGGTGGGAAGTAATTTAATTATAATTAACTAATTCATATTTTTAATAATTATTATTTATGTATTTATTTATTTGTATTATTAATTGTGCTAATTAATTATTTATTAATTGGTTGATTATTATTAATTAATTGGTAATTATGTTAATTGTGTCATTGTTTTAGGAGCGGGTTGATAGGGGAGTAGGGTGAGTAGTAATTTAACTAATACTTTTTAAAATATTTAATATAATATTTATTTAATGTCATTTTATAGTGTTAATTGTGTGAATTAATTTATTATTAATTATTTTTATTTTGCTTGTTAATAGTTATCAATTAATTAAATAATTGTAAATTAATTATGTTAATTGTGTCATGTTTTACAGCATTGGTGGTGTCATTTAAAGGGGAATATGGTGGGAGCTAAATTAATTATTAGTTAATTAATGCTAATAAATTAATTAAATATGCTAATTGTGGAATAAATTTGATGTGTGAGTTGTGGGGTTTATAGTTGTGAATGTTGGAAAGAAATGTTTTTAAAATTAATTAATGATTTGTTAATTGTTATTAATTTATTAAGGTAAAATTAGTTATGGAAATTGTGAATATTTTTAGGTGTGTGTTTTGGTGTTTATTGGGGTAGAGGGTGGAAAGTAATTTAGTTTAAATAAATTAATCATTAGTTGATCATTATTATTCATTTATTAATTGATAAATATTTTCTGCAATTGTTTTGTTTTCATTTTGTTTGGGGATTTAGGTTCAATAGCTGTAATCTTTGGTTTTATCTCCTCCGCTATCCAACACTTTCCCTACTGTTGCACTCATTGGAGTGGGAATAGTAATTTTACCCCTCCGCTATCCAATATTTTCCCTACTGTTGCACTCCCTGGAGTGGGAATAGTAATTTTTACCCCTACGCTATCCAACACTTTCCCTAATGTTGCACTTATTGGAGTAGGAATAGTAAATTATTCCCCTCAGCTATCCAACACTTTCCCTACTGTTGCACTTGCTGGAGTGGGAATAGTAATTTTTACCCCTCCGCTATCCAATATTTTCCCTACCGTTGCACTCCCTGGAGTGGGAATAGTAATTTTACCCCTCCGCTATCCAACACTTTCCCTACTGTTGCATTTATTGGAGTGGGAATAGTAAATTATTTCCCTCCGCTATCCAACACTTTCCCTACTGTTGCACTGCCTGGAGTGGGAATAGTAAATTATTCCCCTCCGCTATCCAACACTTTCCCTACTGTTGCACTGCCTGGAGTGGGAATAGTAATTTTTACACCTCCCTTACCCAACACTTTCCCTACTGTTGCACTCGCTGGAGTGGGAATAGTAAATTATTCCCCTCCGCTATCCAACACTTTCCCTACTGTTGCACCTAATGTAGTAAAATGTAGTTTTAGAAATTAATAAATATTTTAATAATTTATTTTATAATAGATATATATATTTTTATGTTACAGGTGTATGTATATCTATATGTATTTATAATTTTTAATATTTTTCTAACATTTAATAATTTATTAAAATAATTATTTATTAATTATTATTAAGTAAATATATATATTACATTTTATATATGTATGTTTATTTTATTTTTACATTACATTTATTACTTATAAGTGTTAACATTTTCTAACAATTCTAAATAATTTTTAAGTTATATGTATTTAATTTATTTTACATTATTTTTTATACATTTGAAAAAAACAATATTTTTTACTTCGATATTTTTAACAACTATATATTTTTTTCGATATTTTAGTACTTACCATTATGAAGATAGGATGTCGATATTTTTGACATCGATATTTATGTCCCGATATTTTGGGAACACGATATTTTGTCACTCGATATTTTGTCAGTGATTCCTGGAGCTCACTCACTTCTGGCAGATGTGATGGCTACCAGGAATGCAGTCTTAAGAGTTAAAAGTCTTAAAGGACAGTTGTGAAGCGGCTCAAAGGGAGCGCACATCAAATGGGTCAAGACCAGATTCAAGTCCCACTGAGGCATAACGAAGGGGATAGGAGGAAAAAGATGAGATATGCCTTTTAGGAAACGATTAACAACCGGGGACTTGAAGAGAGAAGGCTGATCAGGAAGCCGAAGAAAGGCAGAAATGGCCGAAAGATAGCCCTTGATAGTGCCCAGAGCAGAGCCCTGCCGGGCCAAAGAAAGGAGGAACAAGAAAACCTTAGAAAGGGGGCAGAAAGGGGATCCACAGCCTTTGCTGTGCACCATGCCACAAATTTGTTCCACTGGCAGGCGTATACCGTCTTAGTGGAGGGACGCCTGGCTGCCAAGATTAGAATCACAAACTTCGGGAGGCAAGTCGAAAGACGTCAACTGCCGCCGCTCAATCTCCATGCAAGGAGGTGGAGGCTGGACAGGTTCGGGTGGAGGATCGTCCCTTGCTGCTGCGACGGAAGATCCTCCCGAGGAGGTAGTCGAATCGGTGGATCGATGGCCATGTTGAGCAGCTCAGGATACCAGACTCTTCGTGCCCAATCCGGAGCCACCAGGATGACTTGGGCCCAGTCGCGCTTGATCTTCTTCAGCACTCTGGGCAGAAGTGGTATAGGCGGAAAGGCGTACAACAGACCGCAACTCCACTCGCGACGAAAAGCGTAGCATAGCGAGTGCCGCCTTGGAAATTCCAACGCGCAGAATTGCTGACATTGCGCGTTCTCTTCGGTGGCGAATAGATCTAACCAAGGCTCTCCCCACTGTTGAAAGAGACCTTGCACCACCTCCGAGTGAAGACGCCATTCGTGCTCCATCATGCACCTGCGTCTGAGTTCGTCCGCCCTGGCGTTCAGGGAACCTGCCAGGTGTTGAACCACCAGGGATATGCCCTGATGTTCCAGCCATGTCCAGAGGCGGAGAGCTTCTTGACATAGGGTCCACGACCCCACCCCGCCTTGCTTGTTGCAGTACCACATGGCGGTGGTGTTGTCCTTGAACACCTGCACTACTCTTCCCAGCACAGAGGGAAGGAATGCTTTCAGGGCAAGCCGGATCGCCCGCAGCTCCAGAAGTTTGATGTGGAGCCCAGACTCCGCCGGAGACCACAGGCCTCCTGATCTCTGCCTCTCCCATGTGGCCGCCCCATCCTAGCAGTGATGCATCGGTCACCACTGTGATCTCTGGTTGAGGAAGGGAGAGGGATCTGCAGTTGACCCAATGCCGGTTCGTGAACCACCACTGCAAATGGTGTGCAGTGCCCTCTGAGATCTGGACGCAATCGGACAGATTCCCCTGATGTTGCGCCCACTGGAACTTCAGGTCCCACTGCAGAGCCCGCATATGCCACCTGGCATGATCAACCAGCAGGATGCAGGAGGCCATCAGGCCCAGTAGTCGGAGGGTCATCCTGACCAAAACCCGGTATAAGGGCTGAAAGATCGGAATCATAGCCCGAATATCCCGGACTCACTACTCGGGAGGATAGACCCGAAACCGCGCCGTGTCCAGAACCGCTCCGATGAAGAGGAGCTTCTGAGAGGGAATCAGGTGTGACTTCGGCACATTGATGGAGAACCCCAGCGAATGCAGGAGGTCAGTCGTAGTCTGGAGTTGGGAGACGACTGCCTGGGTCGAGCCCGCCTTCAACAACCAGTCGCCGAGATAGGGAAGACTAGAACCCCTGATCTGCGCAGATGAGCTGCGACCACTGCCATCACTTTCGTGAACACCCGAGGACGCTGGTAAGCCCAAAGGGGAGCACGGTAAACTGAAAATGCTCGTGGCCTACCATGAACCGCAAGTAGTGCCGGTGGGCCGGCAGGACAGGAATGTGAAAATAAGCGTCCTGCAAGTCCAACGCTACCATCAGTCTCCAGGGTCGAGGGCAGACCAGACCTGAGCTAACGTCAACATTTTGAATTTCTCCTTCCAGAGGAAGCGATTGACGTTCTTGGGGTCCAAGATAGGACGCAGGCCCTTGTCCTTCTTGGGTACCAGAAAGTAGTGGAAATAGCAACCACGACCTACTTCTGAGGCAGGAACACACTCGATGGCTCCCTTGGCCAAGAGAGCCGTAACTTCCTGTTGGAGAAGGGCCAGGTGATTCTCCGACATGCGATGGTACTGAGGTGGCATGGCTGGAGGGGTAGCCTCGAAGGGGAGGGAGTAGCCCCTTCGGACTATCTGCAAAACCCACCTGTCCGACGTGATGGTGCGCCAGTGGGGGAGGTGATGGCAGATCCTGCCGCCCACTGGCGATTGATGGGCCTGAAAGGTCGGACTAGGAAGGTTTGGAGGCGGAAGCAGAGGGCGGTTGGTGGGACTGGCCCGCTCGCTGGCCCCCAGAACCACGGCGGTGGTTCCCACGTCCCCGGCCGCGCGAAGGTTGTGCAGCTTGCACCGGCCTGTGGCTCTGGGCGGGATGTAGTGGGGCACCCTTTCCGTAGCAACGAAAGGGGCGAAAAGCAGACTGCGCAGGGCGAGTGGAAAAGCCCAAGGACTTGGCCGAAGCCCGTGAGTCCTTGAAACGCTCTAGAACGTGGTCTGCTTTGTCGCCAAAAAGGCGACGGCCATCAAAAGGCATGTCCAGAAGAGTGCTCTGGAAATCCCCAGAAAAGCCAGTTTATCTCATCCAGGCGTAGCGACGAAGGGCTACCGACGTGGAAATCGTCCTGCCTAGAGAGTCAGCGGTATCCAGCCCACAACGGATGGTAAACTTCGCTGCATCTCTCCCGTGGCAACGGCCTGGGAGAGGACGGTCCGGGCCTCCTCCAGACACTGAGGCAGCACCTGTGCAACCGTATCCCACACAGAGTGGGAATAACGGCCCAATAGACATGCGGTGTTTACCGACCGCAGTCCTAAGCTGGCGGAAGAGAAAACCTTCTTCCCAAGCTGATCCAGCTTCTTGGATTCCCTATCTGGTGGTGCGTTAGGGAATGCGCTCTTGGAAGTAGAAGCTTGGACCACCAAGCTCTCCAGGGTGGGGTGTTGGGAGAGGAAAGTGGGGTCGCCCGGGGCCGGGCGGTGGCGTCGGGCAATCATCCTATCCACAGCAGCCCCCGTGTTGGGCCTGGACCAAGTGCCCAAAAGGATGTCGGTCAGGGCTTCATTGAACGGCAGCAGGGGCTCCGAAGAGCTCGCTGCCGGTTGAAGCACCTCTGTCAGGAGGTTAGTCCTGACTGACACCGTAGGAAACTCGAGGGTGAGAGCCTCGGCCGCCCTACGCAACACCACACCGTATGACGGTCCCTCCTCCGTAGCCGCGGTAGGAGACGACAACATGCCAAGGTCTGGGGATGTATCCAGACCACTGGCATCCCCCAGGTCATCTCTCCAGTCTGGATCGTACTCCAACTGGTCTAACAAAGGGTCCCCAGACCCCTCCCAGTCTTCCTCACCCTCCTCTGGCTGCCAGGTTGGCTGAAAATGGCCAGAGTGGAACACAGGGGCAAAAGTACCCATCGGCGCCGGATCCGGCGCCGGCCGACGCCGGTCCGGCTCTGTGTCCACGTCGGTTGGAAGCCGGGGTTGACGCCGGCTGGGGGGCCAGGTGTTGTCGGCAGTGGACGCAGTGCCGGTGGAGTCGGTGCCACCAGCAAGGAAGGCCTAGGGCCCCCAACCGAGTCTGCGGGGCCCGAAGGCGTGCCGGCGGAGTCGGGCTGGCCAAAGATGGCATGCATGGCTTCGTAAAACTGACGAAGCTGGGCAGGGGTCGCTCTGGGTCCCGGAAAGGGAGGGAAACTCGGAGTCGGCCCTTCAGGCTCCGCACGCGGAGCCGGCACCGCCCGCGTCCCTCGTCGCGTCAGCGGATTGACGGGGAGAAGTCTAAGAGCGACGATGCTTCTTCGACTTCTTTTTGTGCTTCGACTTACCCGACCCCGAGTGCGAAGACTTGGATGACGAGTGGTGATGACTCCGCGACCGGTCCCTCAACCTCCCCGCGACCGGGACCTCGAACGGCGTGGAGCCGACTGCCGGCGCTCAAGAAGCTTTCGTGACCGCTCCCCCAAAGACTTCGGAGCCATGGTCCGGCAGTCGGAGCACGACTTGGGGTCGTGGTCGCGCTCCAGGCAAAAGAGGCACACGCGGTGCGGATCCGTCACCAACATCATCCGGGAACAAGAACCGCAGGCCTTGAAGCCGGGCATCCCTACGTGCACCAGGAGTCGGTAGGACTCAAAAGACGTCGACAAAAGTCGCTCAAAAGTTCAGTCAAAAAGTGACTGGAGGTACCGCTCTCTCCGGATCTGCGCTGGCTGACGCGGAAAAGAAAGAACTGATGTCAGCGCGCGAGGGCGGCGTCTAAGTAGCTACCGCGACGTCATCCCGGCGACCATGACGCCAACGACGGACGCGGAGCCGTACTGCTGACGAAAAAACTTTCCGGATCCAATCTGACGCCTGGGGGTAATTCTAAGGTAAGGAATCTATAACTAACTGTTTCTTTCAGATACCTATAAGTCACCCATAAAGCAGGCCTTTCAATCCTGAAGGCAGGGTGCTCGGTTCTAAGTGTGAGGGTGCCCCTGCATGAGTAGGACACCCCTACAACCATTGGAGTCTATTCTACCGGTTGTAAGTGCATCAGCCATTACGATACATAGAGTGGCCATGAGTCATTTCGCGATGACCATCTCTAAACTGGCTGAAACGCACCCTGTCATGTTTGGTATCAAACATGTTAGAATCATACCCCTATACCGTAAACGGTGTGGAGGTATGATTACATGCACTGTAAAACTCTTCCGGGAGGCCCTCAGTGCTCCCTGTGCCAGTCCTCTAGACCCGGACAGCACAATATGGCTGCTGCCAACCAGTGGCACGATTCTGCTCTCCTGCTGCTGAGCCAAGCTCGAGCAGGGGAAGGCAGAACAATAGGTATCCTGTCACAGGGAGGTGTGACCACCTCCCAGACAGGGTTTAGTGTATTGGGGCCAGGTGGGAGTGCTTGCCAGAGCTACTCAGTCTGCTTGAAGGGCACATTTGGTGACCTCCTTGCATAGTCCAGTTCAAACCAGCTCAGGGAGCCGTTGGCTCCCGCCCTGGCGCGAAACTGGACAAAGTACATGGGAGTATCCTCCCCACTGTCTGACCCCTCCTCTGGGAGAGAACCCTGAATCGTCCCAACCCTTTCCTTAGGGTACTTAAGGGCTTACCTGAGGGTGGCTCCCAAGATTTGTCGTGGGACAAGATTCATTTCAAGACACCATTTCTTTTCGACCGTCTGGGCACACTGGACTTCGCTCTGGGCATCAAGACTGCAACTGGGAAGACTCCTGCTGCTCCTGGTCTCATCACCCTGCTCGTCTGCTGCAACGTCCGTGCCTGTGCTCCATACAGGAACCTTCCAAGGCCTGTGGACATCCGACACCTGAAAGAATCTCCCTTGAAGTGAAGGAGTCACTTCCCTGCATCTTCAGGCACCGCAACTAAGCTGACCGGTCTGCTGATCCTGGGCTCCCACAGACTCCGAAAGGCTCAGCAACACAGGTGATGGTTCTCCACATCCCTCGAGGCCTGCCCTGTCCTCTCACCAAGTTTGAGGCCAGTAACCCTCGTCGGAGACGCATGCACCGAACCCCTGTGCACCGCGTCGATTTGCTGTTGCAAAGGCTTGTTGGCTTCCTTCCTCAACCACCTCCTGTGACCAAGATCTTCATCCTCACCACATCACTTGCATCGTGGGCCTGCATCTTTGGTGAGCTGCTCGAGGTCCTTTTGCGATTCCAGTGCCTCCGGCCTGTAGGTCCTCTTGAGGGTCTTCTTTGATTTCAGCGGGCTCCCCGGATTGCTCGGGCCTGCTCTGACTCCCTTGCTTGTGGTGAGTCACCTGGACCTTGCTGGTCCCGACACTGCACCCTCTTTGCTTTCCACATAGTTTGCAGTTGCCAGGGCTTGTTGGTGCTCCCGACGGACACCGACCCCTCAACTTGCGATATCCGACGTGGGACAGCTCGTGAACGGCTCCTGGTCTTCCACAGCTTCGCCTGGTCCACACAGCTGCAGCTCCAAGGTCATCGTCACCTCTCCTGCAGCACTCGACTTCGGTGAATATTCGTCTTCCAGGCCTCCTGGTCACTTCCAAGTGGCATAGACTCCGTCCCCTCCGCTTGCAGGTACTCCTCATCTTGAATCCATCTTTAGGTTCCACCGGATCACCTTCGCCTTCTCCAGCAGCGGCGGCTTCCTGAAGTCCTCCATTGAGTTCGACTGCAGTTTCCGACGTCACTTCACACCTATGCACCCGGCTTCCCTGGTGTAGGTATCCTGGTTCCTAGGGTATTCACGGGTGGGGTAGCTCTCCAACCTTCTGTCTTCCACAGGGGTTCTTCAGGGTCCACTGGGAAGGGTCCTTCTTCTTTAAAATTGCAACCGCGACTTACCCATTGACATGTATTGAGCCCGCGGTCGTGTTCCCACTCTGCACACAGCCTCTGTGGGGTTCCTGGTTACTTACCTCGGGTGGTTCCTTGGGTCCCCAGCACTTCTACGTCTTCTGGGTATAGTCTTGACTTGAGTTGTGGTTCGCATACAACTATTTTAGTATATGGTTTGGTCTCCCCCTGGCGACAACTGTGTATTTGTGCTACTTACCTGTTTCTATTGAAAAGTATTGTGTGCATTGTGTATATCTCTGGCTAGGAGATATCTGTATCTGTTAGTGAGTGTCCTATAATAAATATATATTTTTATAAATACACTGTGTGGTTCTTTTTCACTTAATCTATATCGATAAGATTATGCTCTGGTAAAACAAGCTGCTTTACACTCCTTCTGGACTGAGCCTGAAGGCTGCTCTCCACAGCCACCACTTAGAGAGCTTTCTAAGGTTGTCTAAGACCACTAAAATCACCATAAGGGTCGTCTGGATTGGTGCAAGATGCCTACCTACATAAGTGTCCACCATATACCAAACCAGCTTCTCACAACGACCATCCCGTATTGATTGTGAAAGGACAGGGCGAAGGTCTTCCAGGTTTAGGGGAGGCCTTGTGCCACCAAGCCCCAAAGGGCATAGGTATAGCAGCATTGGAGGACGAAACTGGCTGAGGAGAATAACTACTTCCTGAAAGTCTCTACTCTCTTAGATTTCTTATCAAGGAAAGTAGTCAGGAAAATGTTGGGGTTGGTCTGGCTAGTGGAAGCTGGCACAAGACTCTCCAAAGAGGGGTGCTGAGACCAAAAGGCCAGGTCGCCCGGAGAAGGACAGAGGTGCCTGGCAACACGTCAGTTAACCGGAGGGCTGGTACAAGGATTACACCAACCCTCTAGGAGGGTCTCTATCTGTCAAGGCCTCATTGAATGGGAGGAGAGGTTCAGAAGCAGTCTACTCGACTTCAGTCAGTACCTTTGTTTTCATCTCCATGGTACGGGAGGTAGAGGTCAAGGACATCTGCCGCCCTACGCATAAGCATGGCACAGGAGACAGATTCTTTAGTGGATGGTCTTGGGAGGGAGAAAAGGTATGTTTCGTGGAGGTATCCAGCCCACTAGCATCTTGCAAGTCCCCATGCTAACTGTCGTCCGTATAGGACTAAGCAAACTCATCACCCTGGTCACAATCAGGTCAAGTCAACTCAAAAATACTTTATTCGGCCACTAAAGGCAATAAAAGCAGACAATTAAAACATATTAAAAACTGAAAAACAGTTGGTACATTAGGATAGGTAAAGTGCACATATCCATTATGGAAAACCCCATCATACACATATTGCATATACTACAATTACTCACTTAATCACATTGAAATAAAAACCCATTGTCAAAAATCAGACCACAGGAATCAATACATGAATAAAAATACAGCAAATAGAATACCATAAAAATAGATGCTTAATAAAAACCCCCTTAATTAGGCGTTTAAAAGTGCTCAGAAAAACATATGATGCCGTAACCATGATTAAATAGATGTTACATAGCTACTGCAGGGACATCTTATTCCTGAATATCATAGCCCCTAACAAAAAGCTTGTAACCCCAAAGCACACCACAGGGGAAGATAGCATTTGCAAAAATAGTAATGCAGGCCTTACTTGAACAACTTAGCCTCTCTCAGTAACGGCAATATAAATTTCTTAAGGAAGGGGCATAAAATTCACAAAAGAAAAGAAAATGCAAATTGTCCTGTTCCGAAAAATTATCACAAGGACATGGCTTTAGGGTACCCGGCAGTGAATACACCTTGGGGAAGGCTAAAATCCGGGGTACCTGATTCAGCCGAAATCTTGTTAAAACAAAGCGATGTTGCATGTTGGGGACTAGTGACAAATAGGGCTGCAGCTGTGAGGTCAGACTTATGGTAACATACCTTCTCACTGAAGGCTTGGCTAATTCCAAGCCCTCCCGGGTCGCCTGCTGCCTGGCCAAAAACTTCAAGTTAACATCCTTGATAGCTGCCGGGCCTAAGGGTCTGGGATTGCTGTACATGTCAGGGCAACCCAGCCACATCATTTGCTCCCTGATGTATTTTAGCCACGGAATACGATGGCCCCATCAAGGGCGATACAGTCCACTATAACCATCTGATTCAGGGTAGTGGAGGTACTCGACCAGATCCTCAAACAACATATCAGTGGTGCAGCAGCGATGTGATCAGAAATATACCCAGGCCAAGCTCTTCATGCAGAATGAAGGCTGGGGTACTTGAGGGGAGAGCAAGGAGGCCACGCATAAATGTATTCCCGACCCCTGAATATCCCTCACATCCTTATAGCCCCATACATCACACCCATATGTCACCATAGGGATACACTTTTCTTTATAGGCCTTAAGTAGGGCAGGTATTGGTTTAGACCCCAACTTTTTGGCAAAATCCCATACAGCCCCAACTGCTCTTGCCAATATATTCTTTTTTAGTTGTCTTTGTACAGCCCAGGTCCCATGATCATCGAACATCACCCCAAATAAGGAAAAGTGGACACTTTCGACAGTTCTACTCCCCTTCAGAAAAACTTGGTCTTAGCAGCCACTTTACTACCCATTGTCATTGTATGTGATTTGGAGAAATTGGTTGCTAAGTCAAGTGATTCCATAAAATCAATAAAAACATTTAAAAGGTTTTGGAGGCCTATAGCGGTCCTTGCAAACAGCACTGCATCATCTGCATACAGTAGTGCAGGGACCAATTTGGCCCTTGCTTTTGGGATTTCTTTAGTGCTGACTGAGAGGAGGTCCCCAAGTTTGTTTATATAGAGTGTAAACAGCAGAGGGGCCAAAATGCACCCCTGACGTACCCCTCGCTTGACCACCCAGGGATCCGTCAAACTACCATCTTCCTTGAACTTTACCGCTGCAGTGGTGTTATTATGGGCATAATGTAAGAAGGATACCAGACTCTGCTCCATACCCAACTCCCCCAGGATGTGCCACAGTTTAGATTGGTTGACTCGATCAGAGGCCGAAGTTAAGTCCATAAAGCCCAAATGCAAGGTCTCTTTGCTATAGTGTATTTCCCGATCACCAGACTCAAATTAATGCATTGATCAAGCGTCCCTCTCCCTTCCCTGAAACCATACTGTAGATCATAATAACGTTAACATTTTCTAACCACAATGGTAGACGGTTCAAAATCACCTTCCCCATGATTTTAGCAGCGGAATCCAAGAGCGAAATAGGTCTATAACAGGTAGGATCATCCCTTGAGCCCTTTTTAAAAATTGAGATCATAATAGCCTTCGCCCTTGATGGAGGAAAACCACATGTGCTAGCCGCATTAAAGACTCGCGCCAGTATAGTAGCTCAGACCTGGGGGTCTGCCTTACACAGGTCAGCTGGTACCCCATCCGGGCCAGGTGCCTTTCCCCCGGCTGTAGCAAGGATAGCTCTATGGACCTCAGCAACATTAAAATGAAGTGGTTTTAAAGTTGGCTGGGCTTCTCCTGTATCTCCCTCCCCTCCAGCTCACCACCACTATACATGCCCCCAAAAAACTCAACCCACCATTCTGGGGCTACGATGCAATCTGTGCTAGCATTTCCAGTCTCCAAAAAAAGCGGGCCCAGAACCTATTACTATCTGAGAGTGTACTTGCTTGGCCAAGATTCTCCCAGGCCTTTTCCCTAATAGCTTTCTTCCCCTCCTGGATTGCATACTTATAGACCCCCCTGCATGCCCTGATCTCACTCTCATTTCTTGGTTTTTCTTTAAGAGCCAACATTAACTTCCTGTGGGCAGTAGAACAGGTGCCATCGAACCACCTCTTCACTTTAGGTCCATCACCCCTGCATTGGACAGTTAGGTTGGTAGCTATCTGGTTAGTTAGTGCTCCACAAGCATCTAGTACCGCTCTATCCTGCACATTGACGTCCATACATGCTGAGACCTCAGCTGCACGCTCGGCATACAAGTTGTCTAAGAACCTTTCCGGTACCACCCTCGTCCACTTCAGTCTACTGGAGATACCCCTTCTCTCTACTTTCTAAAAGGCAGATGAGTATAATTGATCGAGTATAAGAGGGTTATGGTCACTATAATTACTCCAGGAAGCACTCAAACTACAGACTGCAGGAGCTAAAGATGCAGAGATCATTATAAAATCAATGATACTAGAGCATCCCCTGCGGGTAAAGGTGGGAATAGGAGTGTTCACCCCGTTTGCTCTAAACAATACTAATTGTTTGCTGAGAGAAGACCTTCTAGGTGTGTACCTGACTCTGTATGTTCAAAGTGTATGTTTAAAAGTAAAGAATCCCCATAGGTCTTAGTTGGGATGCAGTTAAGATTGCACAGATGGGTATTAAAATCGCCCAGAATTAAAATCTCAAAATAAGTACATTTACTTTTTCTATAGGTGTCAAAGAAACCCTCTAGGCGGCTAAGTGGTCAATCGCAGAGGATCTGGTGAAAGAATTATAGAAATTTACCACTAGTAACGAGAAGTGATTCTTAAAAAACAACCCTACTGCTAAAATATGGGGAGAATGACACTCTAAACGGCTCATCTTGCAACCTAAGTCAAGAGAAACCAGTAAAAGAAGGCCTCCCCAAGCACATCCAGATGTTGAGGTGATTGCATGAGGTAACCCCGTCCACAAATGTCCTGGAACAAAAGAGGTAAACCCGGCCAGATAAAAACTTTCACCAGTATCCCATGTCTCTTCAGAGCAATCAATTGACAGCCCAGGAGAGTCCTCCGCCAGAGAACGTCATCTCTCTTAGTCCCCATACCTTGGACGTTCCATGAAAGTACCCTCAAACAGGCAGAATCTACCATAGAAGATATTATGCTAGAAGGGGAAGCAGGCTCTAGTTTCCATGGTGAAAGAGCGTTACCAGCCCCAGTAGGGCACTAATAATTGCTGGAAAGGTAGCTGGGCTAAGAGGTGGAGCAGATTCTAATTTCCCAGATACGTTATGTTATGTAAACATAACTTATTTAGCGCACGAATACCCGCAGTTGTCTTGGCGCTAAGGCACAAGTTACTAACTTGTGTAACGATATATCTGTAAGAGACAGTAGTTAGTGACAGATTCCTTACCTTAGAATATCCACAGGCGTCAGGCTGGATCCAGAAACTTTTGCGTAGCAGTACCCCTGCGCGTCGGTAGGCGGCATCGTACGGCTCCGCGTCCGTCGTCGGCGTCGTGATCGCCGGGATGACGTCGCGGCCAGTACTTAGACGCCGCCCATGCGCGCTGGCGTCAGTTCTGTACACGACTTTCCGCGCCAGAAACGCAGAGCCATGCAAGAAACTGACACTGGTGTCTGAAAACTAGGGCCCTGAAAGGGATGACCTTAACCCTAGAAATCAGTTCGCAGAACGGGAAGGATGGGTGGGCGGTAGGAATCTGTCACTAACTACTGTCTCTTACAGATATATCGTTACACAAGTTAGTAACTTGTGCATCTGAAAGAGACACGTTAGTGACAGATTCCTTACCTTAGAATAGATACCCCAGCAATACCAACCCCGGTGGTGGGTCTGCGAACAAAGATCAGACGAGAAGTCTCGGAGAACAGAACGGCCAAAGAAGCCGTCTCTCCGGACTTGGCTGTCAAGGCAGTAATGCTTGGTAAACGTGTGCAGCGAGGCCCACGTAGCTGCCTGACAAATGTCCTGCAATGGGACACCACGTCCCAAAGCCGTGGTGGCGGCTGTCGCCCTGGTGGAATGGGCACGTAGCCCAACAGGGGGCTCCTTCTTAGCCAAAGAATAGCAGGCTTTGATACACAAGACAACCCAGCGGGAGATGGTCCGCTTGTGTACCGCCCTACCTTTTTTGGCGCCCACGTAGCCAACAAAGAGCTGGTTGTCCACCCGGAACTGTTGTGTGCGGTTCAGATAGAAAGAAATCGCACGTTTTGGGTCCAGACGGTGGAGCCTCTCTTCCTCTCTAGAAGGATGCGGAGGCGGAAAGAAGGTGGGCAAAGTGATGGTCTGCCCAATGTGGAAGGCAGTAACCACCTTTGGCAAGAAGGACGGACGCGTCCTAAGAACAACTGTGTCTGGATGGACAGACAGAAAGGGAGGTTTACATGATAGAGCCTGGAGCTCACTCACCCGCCGAGCGGAGGTGATAGCCACCAGAAAGGCTGTCTTCAGAGTGAGAAGACGAAGAGGACAGTTATGGAGAGGCTCGAAGGGAGCGCACATTAAAAAGGTAAGAACCAAGTTCAAGTCCCACTGAGGCATTACAAACGGAACAGGAGGGAAAAGGTGTGTAATGCCTTTAAGAAACCTGTTAACAACAGGGGACTTGAAAAGGGAGGGCTGATCAGGAAGCCTGAGAAAGGCAGAGGTAGCCCTTGATGGTACCCAGGGCAGAACCCTGTTGGGCCAGAGAAAGAAGGAACAGTAGAACCTCAGAAAGAGGGGCAGAAAGGGGATTCACAGCCTTTGCTGTGCACCAGGCCACAAACTTGTTCCACCTGCAGGCGTATACCACCTTAGTGGAGGGACGCCTGGCTGCCAGAATCACATCACAAACTTCGGGAGGCAAGTCCAAAGGAATCAACTGCCGCCGCTCAATCTCCATGCAAGGAGGTGGAGACTGGACAGGTTCGGGTGGAGGACCGTCCCCTGTTGCTGCGACAGAAGATCCTCCCGAAGAGGCAGACGGATCGGGGGATCGATGCTCATACTGAGTAGCTCGGGATACCAAACTCTTCGAGCCCAGTCCGGAGCCACAAGAATGACTTGGGCCCGGTCGCGCCGAATCTTCTTCAACACTCTGGGTAGAAGTGGTATAGGCGGAAAGTGTACAACAGACCGCAACTCCACTCGCGACGAAAAGCGTCGCCGAGCGAGTGCCGCCTTGGAAATTCCAACGCGCAGAACTGATGACATTGCGCGTTCTCTTCGGTGGCAAATAGATCTAACCAAGGCTCTCCACACTGTAGAAAGAGTCCTTGCGCCACTTCCGCGTAAAAACGCCATTCGTGATCCATCAAGCACCTGCGGCTGAGTTCGTCCGCCCTGGCGTTCAGGGAACCTGCCAGGTGTTGAACCAGCAGGAAAATGCCCTGATGTTCCAGCCATGTCCAGAGACACAGAGCCTCCTGACATAGGGTCCACGACCCCACCCCGCCCTGTTTGTTGCAGTACCACATGGCGGTGGTGTTGTCTGTGAACACCTGCACTACCTTCCCCTTGACAGAGGGAAGGAATGCCTTGAGTGCAAGTCGGATCGCCCGGAGCTCCAGAAGGTTGATATGGAGCCGGGACTCCGCCGGAGACCAGAGGCCTCTGATCTCCGCCTCTCCCATGTGACCGCCCCATCCCAGAAGGGACGCATCCGTCACAACTGTGTGCTCTGGCTGGGGAAGGAGAGGGATCTGCCCGTGACCCATTGCCGGTTCGAAAGCCACCACTGCAACTGTCGTGGCAGTCCCCTCCGAGATCTGGACGTAATCGGACAGGTTCCCCTGATGCTGCGCCCACTGGAACTTCAGGTCCCACTGCAGAGCCCGCATATGCCATCTGGCATGATCGACCAGCAGGATGCAGGAGGCCATGAGGCCCAGCAGCCTCAGGGTCATCCGTACCGAAACCCAGGATAAAGGCTGAAAGATCGGAATCATAGCCTGAATATCCTGGACTCGCTGCTCGGGAGGATAGGCCCGAAACTGCGTTGTGTCCAGAACTGCTCCGATGAAAAGGAGCTGTGGAGAAGGAATCAGGTGCAACTTCGGCACGTTGATGGAGAACCCCAGCGAGTGCAGGAGTCCGGCCGTAGTCTGGAGGTGGGAGACGACTGCCTGGGACGAGCCCGCCTTCAGCAACCAGTCGTCGAGGTAGGGGAAGACTGGAACCCCTGCCCGGCGAAGATGAGCTGCGACCACCGCCATCACTTTCGTGAACACCCGAGGGCGCTGGTAAGGCCAAAGGGAAGTACGGTGAACTGAAAGTGCTCGAGGCCTACCGTGAACCGCAGAGTAACGCCAGTGGGCCGGCAGGACGGGGATGTGAAAATATGCATCCTGCAAGTCCAACGCTACCATCCAGTCTCCAGGGTCGAGGGCAGTCAAGACCTGAGCTAGGGTGAGCATCTTGAACTTCTCCTTCCGGAGGAAGCGATTGACGTTCCAGAGGTCCAAGATAGGACGCATGTCCTCCTTGTCCTTTTGGGCACCAGAAAGTAGTGGGAATAACAACCACGCCCTACTTCTGGGGTCGGAACGCGCTCGATGGCCCCCTTGGCCAAGAGGGCCGCAACTTCCTTTCGAAGAAGTACCAAATGGTCCCCCGACATGCGGTGGTGCTGAGGTGGCATGGCTGGGGGTAGTCTCGAAGGGGAGGGAGTAGCCCCTTCGGACAATGTCCAAAACCCACCGGTCCGATGTGATGGTGCACCAGTGGGGAAGGTGATGGCGGACCCTGCCCCCACTGGCGTGCTGTGGACCTGAAAGGATGGACTAGGAGGGTTTGGAGGCCGCGGACGGGGCGGAGGTGGTGGCCTGACCCGCACGCTGGTTACCCGACCCGCCCCGGCGGGAGCCACGTCCTCGGCCACGCGAAGGCGCTTGCTGCGCGGGCCGGTGGCTGGGCAATGGACGTGACTGGGTGCCCCTTCCGTGGCCACGAAAGGGGCGAAAAGCAGACTGCTGCGGAGGGTGTGAGGCGGAGAGGTCCAAGGACTTGGCCGTAGCCCGCGAGGCATTAAAGCGCTCCAGCGCGCTGTCTGCCTTATTGCCAAAAAGGCGGATACCATCGAAGCGCATGTCCATAAGGGTGTTTTGGACATCACCCGAGAAACCAGTGGTCCTCAGCCAGGCGTGACGGCGCAGCGCCACTGTCGTAGCAAGCGATCTGCCCAGCGAGTCAGCGGTGTCAAGGCCACATCGGATTGTGAACTTCGCCGCGTCCCTCCCGTCTGTAATAACATGGGAGAGCAGTGTCTGGACCTCCTCAGGACACTTAGGCAGCACCTGCGCCACCGAATCCCACAGAGAGTGGGAATAACGGCCCAAAAGGCAAGTGGTGTTCACGGACCGCAAGCCAGCACTGGAAGAAGAGAAAATCTTCTTCCCAAATTGTTCCAGTTTTTGGATTCCCTGTCCGGGCGGAGCCGTAGGGAAGGCGCTCTGAGAGGTAGAGCCTTGGACAACCAAGCTCTCGGGGGTGGGGTGTTGGGAGAGGAACAAGGGGTCGCCCGGGGCCGGGCTATGGCGTCGGGCTACGTTCCTGTCCACAGGAGCCCCTGTGGTGGGCCTGGACCAGGTGCCCAAAAGAACGTCCAGAAAGTGCGTCGTTGAACGGCAGCAGTGGCTCCGAAGAGGTAGCTGCCGGCTGAAGCACTTCCGTCAGGAGGTTAGTCCTGACAGCCACTGTAGGGAGCTCGAGGCGCAAGGCCGCGGCCGCCCTACGCAACACCGTTGCACAACTTGCTCCCTCCTCCGTAGCCACGGAAGGAGGAGACAGCGTGCCAAGGTCTGGAGAGGTGTCCAGGCCACTGGCATCACCCAGTTCCTCAGCCCAGTCCTGATAAGGCTCACATTGAGCTGTGAGAGGGTCTTCCGACCCCTCCCACTCCTCCTCGTCCTCCAAAACAGGTGAAAAGTATGGAGGACGGACATGAGGGAAGAAAAGTCCCATCGGCGTCGGAATCCGCGTCGGGCGACGTCGAGCCGGCTCCATGTCCGGTTCCGTGGAGAACCTGGGGACGGCGCCGTGAATGGTACCGGGGAGGTCCTGGGCGCCGGGGCCAGAGCCGCCGGAGACACCTGGGCCGGAGCCGCCGGAGACACCGGGGCCGGAGCCGCCGGAGACACCGGGGCCGGAGCCGCCGGTGGTGCCGAAGGAGGACTCCCACTGGGGCCCGCGGGGCCCGAAGGCGCACCGGGTAACCCTTAGGCCCGAAGATGCGAGCCATGGCAGACAAGAAGTCTTGGATGTCGGCCGGAGTCGACATCGGACCCGGAACAGGCGGGTAGGCCGGCGTCGGCTGTTCGGGAACCCCCGGAGCCGCGGGGGCGGTACCAACTGGACCCTCAGCCGAGTCGTGAGACCGGCGAGGGGAGGTCTTAGAGCAACGCTTCTTAGACCTCTTGTGCTTCGCCTTACCTGAAGACGAAGACTTCGACCCCGACGAAGGACGACGGCCGGGCCTCGAGAAGCTTTCGGGACCACTCTCGCAAAGCCTTCGGGGCAAGGGACCGACACTCGGGGCACGACTTGGGGTCGTGGCCGCGCCCCAGGCAGAAGAGACACTCTCGGTGCGGATCCGTAATCGACATCATGCGATTACAGACCTCGCATGGCTTGAAGCCGGGCATCCCTACTGACACCTTGGAGTCGAAACGACTCGAAAACTTGGACAAAAGTCTAAAAATACTCAGTCAAAAATGACTGGGGCACTGCTCAATCCGGATCTGCGCTACTGGCGCGGAAAAGAAAGAACTGACGCCAGCGCGCATGGGCGGCGTCTAAGTACTGGCCGTGGACGTCATCCCGGCTATCACGACGCCGACGACGGACGCGGAGCCGCACGACGCCGCCTACCGACACGCAGGGGTACTGCTACGCAAAACGTTCCGGATCCAGCCTGACGCCTGGGGATATTCTAAGGTAAGGAATCTGTCACTAACGTGTCCCTTTCAGATACTTAACATAAGCCCGGGGGATATGAGGAAACCTAGTTTTGGAATAGCCATGTTTTAAGGCCTTTTCTAAATAAGGCAAGTGAATTCGCAGCTCTGATGTCCATAGGAAGCATATTCCATAGTTTCGCCGTGCAGTAGCTAATGCTTCGGCATCCCCCAAATAGAGGTGCGAATCCTCTGAACCATCATAAGCCTGGCGCCAGTAGAGCGTAACTGTCTGCCAGGATGATACCAGAAGAAGATGCTTTTCAAAAATACCGGTCCAGTGTTATTCAAGGCCCTGTAGGCTAAACATAGTGTCTTAAACTTGATACGTTGTGCCACAGGAAGCCAGTGAAGTTTCCGGATTACTTTAGACTGATTTGTGCTTTGGCAGATTTAATAGGAGCCTTGCAACTGCATTTTGCACCAATTGCAGTTTTTTCTGATGTTGCTTCTGCATATTCAGATAGAGACCGTTACAATAATCTAACTTTGATAATACCAGTGCAGTTACAACTGTCCTCCTGGAATCGAAGGGGTTATAAGGAAGAACCTTCTTCAATTTCCTAATCAAATAGATGGTGGCGAAACAGTAGCATTTGTTTTCTGAGAGAGAGTTAGTCTGTTGTCAATCAGGACCCGTGATTTTTTGCCTTTTCTACAGGTTTTGGTAACTCTCCGATCTTGACAGGCCACCAAAGGCCGTCCCATCTTGGCTGGAGATTACCAAAGATCACTATTTCGGTGTTGTCCGAATTAAGTTTGAGACAATGCTTGCCCATCCAACTGCTAATTTTTGTATTTGTATTTGTCCAACTGCTAATTTTTATCATGCAGTTTTGAAACTGCAGTGCAGGGGGTGCTTGATCTATATGTGCAGCTACCACGATCTGTGTGTCGTCGGCATACGATGTTAAATTGAAACCGGAATGTTGGATTAGGGGAGTCAATTTCGACACATAGATGTTAAACAGGGATGGGCTAAGCGACGAACCCTGTGGGACCCACAAGGTAGCACATATGGGGTTGATTTAAACTGGTCCAGGGTCACTGTCTGTTTTCTTTCCTTCAAAAAGACGATATTAAGGACAGAGCCAAACCCTTAACCCCTAGTTTTTCCAAATGCAGTAGCAGTATGTTATGGTCAACGGTATCAAAAGCCGCCAACAGATCAAGGAGGATCAGGCAGCAACACCTCCTTTATCCATCACTGTCCTAATCTCCTCAGTGGCCTTGATCAAGGCAGTCTCCATACTATGCCCTGGGCGAAAGCCGAATTGGGAGGAATCAAGTAATTCATTTTCTTGGATGAATTGCGTTAACTGATTATTCATGATTTTCTCCACTAACTTCGCTGGAAGTGGCAGTCTGGCAATAGGACGATAGTTGCTTGTGTTTGATGCGTCCAAATTCGATTTTTTTTTATTAATGGAAGGATAGCTGCATCCTTCCAAAGAGCAGGGAAAATACCAGAGGTGAACATATTAAATATTTCAGTAAGGATGGGACTCACCTCCTTCGCTATATCTCTCAAAACTGCAGGGGGCAAGGGTCCAGAGGGGATCCGGATTTAATTTCCTTAATTAGTTTTTCCACTAGCTCACTAGAAGCCTGGGAGAAATTCTGAAAGATATTCTTTCCGGGCTCAGTGCTCGAAGACTCCTTGGCTGGCTCGTGGTGAGGGCAGCTTCAAAGGAGTCATAGATGTCATTGACTTTATTCCTAAAGGTGCTGGCGATGTCATCACAGAAACGTTGATTACTCTTTGTGGATTTTTTATTAGGCAAGGAAGTGAGTTTCTCTACCACCCCAAAGAGTTCTTTGGTTGAATTCTTAGCTCTCTCAATATGACTGGTGAAAAACAGGAATAGTATTGACAGACGAGTCCTGTGATCTTGTCCCCTGTGGCTCAACCTCGGGTGATGATTGTCAACCTACGCAATCAAGCCCCTGTAACCTTCGCAAGGGTTCATACCTGTTGGATAAAGATAGAGCCAATCCAGGATTAACAATCTGGGTTGGCTTGGACGTACTAGATACCTGAAGCCAGGGGCTTTTTAAGGGAAGAAGATTAGCGGGGGTAAAAGTACTGAAGGGGAGCAATCCTAATCATTGTTTCATTGTTTTAGAGCTGCCCCCAAGTTCAATATCTTTCAGTGCATTAACTTGGATAGGAAAATCTCATGTTGACTATCACACAGTCCCCCTCGATATTTTTCCCAACCCTGCGACCCAACCAGCCCACTCTTCTAGCCATAATAATGTCCGGGGATATCCGAAGGCCGTTCACAATGTTTGTATTACACCAGTGTGTGACCTTATGCCAAAATCCGATGTAGATTCTTTGCTCCCCTGTGTGATCGGAGGGACACTAGCCAAAGGTGCTGCTTCCGGGGGCAAATCTATGGTCGCATGACTATTGACTGGGGGCTTTATAGAATTAATTGAGACAGGCATATTAGGTACACGCCCCCTTGATAATGATGCCCCTCGAGGTGGGACTACCTGAGCCGGCCCACCAGCCTGCATCACATAAGGTGGATCACAAGGTGGATTACAAGTCGTGCTTAGGATCCTGGCCCCTTTAATTGCCCTTTGTTTCTGGTGCCGAATGTTTTGAGTATTTTGAGAGTTTTGTAAATCAAGAGGCACCTGAGTAGAGCAACCAGGCACTGCTAACAGGCCCACAGTGTCTGTATCTCGTGTCCCTCTATCAGGCACTTACCACTTAGTGGGCCCAGCAGGGCCAGTGTACCCGCCTCCCACAGACTCCCTTGCAATGGGTTGACAGCGTATTATCGGCAGAACAGCGTCAAGTCTTGCATCCAAACCCTCCAGTTTTTTCTGTATCAGCGCTAAAAGGTTATCAAATATAGACTCCAGTCTTGGTAAAAGTAAGTCAATAAAATGTTGTAAGTCAGGACTGGCTGGGATTAAGGGCCTTCTGGGTGGGGGATTACGGGAGGCTCTTTTGCAGCCTGTTTTCTTCCTCTTGGTAGGGGGGCTAGGTAAGACATCCTCCACCAGTGTCATAGCCGCCTCCGCATTAGGATCCACTGCAACTAGAGTGGCCACAGGTGATAATACCAGTCCGGGGTTAGCTCCTTCCACTCCAGGGCTATTCGCTAGGAATTGGGCAGAGGTGGATTTACCTATCTCCAGGGAGAGCCTCCTTTCAGTCAGGGCTATCTCCTTTGAGATGACACTGGCCGCCCTAGTTAAAAACGAATCAATGGTCACAGTATTGTTGCCCCCGCTCCTCCAACTGTCATTTTTCTTTTAACCATGATTGGTGACTTTGAAGTTAACTGCTCTTGGCACGAAAGGAGGTAGACAGACCAAGCCTGTATCCAGCAGAGCAGTGCAGTACTTGATCTTAGGGTGGGCCACAAAGGAGAGCACACTTATCTTAGATAGTTGGGGCCTGGCAATAAACAAAAGAAATAAATGAACAAGTTACTTACCTTCGGTAACGATATATCTGTAAGAAACATTAGTAGTGATAGATTCCTTACCTTAGAATATCCCCAGGCGTCAGACTGGATCCGGAAAGTTTTCGTCAGCAGTACCCCTGCGCGTCGGTAGGTGGCGTCGTGCGGCTCCGCGTCCGTCGTTGGCGTCGTGGTCGCCAAGATGACGTCGCGGGCGCTACTTAGACGCCGCCCACGCGCGCTGACGTCAGTTCTGTTCACGACTTTCCGCGCCAGGAACGCAGAGCCATGCAAGATACTGACCACTGGTGCATTGAAACTAGGGCCCTGAAAGGGATGACCTTAACCCAGTTCGCAGAACGGGGAGGATGGGTGGGGCGGTAAGGAATCTATCACTACTAATGTTTCTTACAGATATATCGTTACCGAAGGTAAGTAACTTGTTCATCTGAAAGAAACACATAGTGATAGATTCCTTACCTTAGAATAGATACCCCAGCAATACCAACCCCGGTGGTGGGTCTGCGAACTAAGATCATACCAGAAAGTCACGGAGAACAGAACGGCCAAAGAAGCCGTCTCTCCGGACTTGGCTGTCCAGGCAATAATGCTTGGTAAACGTGTGCAGCGAGGCCCACGTGGCTGCCTGACAGATGTCTTGTAGGGGGACACCACGTCCCAATGCAGTAGTGGCTGCAGTAGCTCTGGTGGAATGAGCACGTAGCCCCACCGGAGGTTCTTTTTTAGCCAAAGAGTAACAGGCTTTGATGCACAAGACAACCCAACGGGAGATAGTTCTCGTGTACCGCCCGACCTTTCTTGGTGCCAACGTAGCCAACAAAGAGCTGGTCATCCACCCGGAACTGCTGTGTGCGGTTGAGATAAAATGAGAGCGCACGTTTTCAGACGGTGGAGCCTCTCTTCCTCTCTGGAAGGATGCGGAGGCGGAAAGAAGGTGGGCAAGGTAATACTCTGCCCAATGTGAAAGGCCGTAACCACATTTGGCAAAAAGGAAGGACGGGGCCTGAGCACAACCTTGTCCAGATGGACTGAAAGGAAAGGAGGCTTACAAGAAAGAGCCTGGAGCTCACTCACCCGCCTAGCGGAGGTGATGGCCACCAGGAAGGCAGTCTTCAATGTCAAGAGACGAAGAGGACAGTTGTGAAGAGGCTCAAAGGGAGCGTACATCAAGTATGTAAGAACCAGATTCAAGTCCCACTGAGGCATCACGAAAGGAATAGGAGGAAAAAGGTGTGTAATGCCTTTGAGAAATCTATTTACAACAGGGGACTTGAAAAGAGAGGGCTGATCAGGTAGCCTGAGAAAGGCAGAAATTGCAGAAAGGTAGCCCTTGATAGTGCCCAGAGCAGAACCCTGCTGGGCCAAAGAAAGAAGGAACAGTAGTACTTCAGAAAGAGGGGCAGAAAGGGGATCCACAGCCTTTGCTGTGCACCATGCTACAAATTTGTTCCACCTTCAGGCGTATACCACCTTAGTAGAGGGACGCCTGGCTGCCAGAATAACGTCACAAACGTCAGGAGGCAAGTCGAAAGGAATCAACTGCCACCGCTCAATCTCCACGCAAAGAGGTGGAGGCTGGACAGGTTCGGGTGGAGGACCGTCCCCTGCTGCTGCGACAGAAGATCCTCCCGAAGAGGCAGTCTGATCGGAGGATCGATGCTCATACTGAGTAGCTTGGGATACCATACTCTTCGAGCCCAGTCCGGAGCCACAAGAATGACTTGGGCCCGGTCGCGCCTGATCTTCTTCAGCACTCTGGGCAGAAGTGGTATAGGCGGAAAGGCGTACAACAGACCGCAACTCCACTCGCGACGAAAAGCGTAGCCGAGCGAGTGCCGCCTTGGAAATTCCAACGCGCAGAACTGATGACATTGCGCGTTCTCTTCGGTGGCGAATAGATCTAACCAAGGCTCTCCCCACTGCTGAAAGAGACCTTGTACCACCTCCGAGTGAAGACGCCATTCGTGATCGAGCATGCACCTGCGGCTGAGTTCGTCCGCCCTGGCATTCAGAGAACCTGCCGGGTGTTGAACCACCAGGGACATGCCCTGATGCACAAGTTACTAACTTGTGTAACGATATATCTGTAAGAGACAGTAGTTAGTGACAGATTCCTTACCGTAGAATATCCCCAGGCGTCAGGCTGGATCTGGAAAGTTTTGCGTAGCAGTACGCCTGCGCGTCGGTAGGCGGCGTTGTGCGGCTCCGCGTCCGTCGTCGGCGTCGTGATCGCCGGGATGACGTCGTGGCCAGTACTTACACGCCGCCCCTGCGCGCTGGCATCAGTTCTGTACACGACTTTCCGCGCCAGAAACGCAGAGCCATGCAAGAAACTGACACTGGTGTCTGAAAACTAGGGCCCTGAAAGGGATGACCTTAACCCTAGAAATCAGTTCGCAGAACGGGGAGGATGGGTGGGGCGGTAAGGAATATGTCACTAACTACTGTCTCTTACAGATATATCGTTACACAAGTTAGTAACTTGTGCATCTGAAAGAGACACGTTAGTGACAGATTCCTTATCTTAGAATAGATACCCTAGCAATACCAACCCCGGTGGTGGGTCTGCGAACAAAGATCAGACGAGGAAGTCTCGGAGAACAGAACGGCCAAAGAAGCCGTCTCTCCGGACTTGGCTGTCAAGGCAGTAATGCTTGGTAAACGTGTGCAGCGAGGCCCACGTAGCTGCCTGACAAATGTCCTGCAATGGGACACCACGTCCCAAAGCTGTGGTGGCTGCTGTCGCCCTGGTGGAATGGGCACATAGCCCAACAGGGGGCTCCTCCTTCTTAGCCAAAGAATAGCAGGCTTTGATACACAAGACAACCCAGCGGGAGATGGTCCGCTTGTGTACCGCCCGACCTTTTTTGGCGCCCACGTAGCCAACAAAGAGCTGGTTGTCCACCCGGAACTGTTGTGTGCGGTTCAGATAGAAAGAAATCGCACGTTTTGGGTCCAGACGGTGGAGCCTCTCTTCCTCTCTGGAAGGATGCGGAGGCGGAAAGAAGGTGGGCAAAGTGATGGTCTGCCCAATGTGGAAGGCAGTAACCACCTTTGGCAAGAAGGACGGACGCATCCTAAGAACAACCTTGTCTGGATGGACAGACAGAAAGGGGGGTTTGCAAGAAAGAGCCTGGAGCTCACTCACCCGCCGAGCGGAGGCGATAGCCAAAAGAAAGGCTGTCTTCAGAATGAGAAGACGAAGAGGACAGTTATGGAGAGGCTCAAAGGGAGCGCACATTAAAAAGGTAAGAACCAAGTTCAAGTCCCACTGAGGCATCACAAACGGAACAGGAGGGAAAAGGTGTGTAATGCCTTTAAGAAACCTGTTAACAACAGGGGACTTGAAAAGGGAGGGCTGATCAGGAAGCCTGAGGAAGGCCGAGATTGCACAAAGGTAGCCCTTGATGGTACCCAGGGCAAAACCCTGTTGGGCCAGAGAAAGAAAGAACAGAAGAACCTCAGAAAGAGGGGCAGAAAGGGGATTCACAGCCTTTGCTGTGCACCATGCCACAAACTTGTTCCACCTGCAGGCGTATACCACGTTAGTGGAGGGACGCCTGGCTGCCAGAATCACATCACAAACTTCGAGAGGCAAGTCGAAAGGAATCAACTGCCGCCGCTCAATCTCCATGCAAGGAGGTGGAGACTGGACAGGTTCGGGTGGAGGACCGTCCCCTGCTGCTGCGACAGAAGATCCTCCCGAAGAGGCAGACGGATCGGGGGATCGATGCTCATACTGAGTAGCTCGGGATACCAAACTCTTCGAGCCCAGTCCGGAGCCACAAGAATGACTTGGGCCCGGTCGCGCCGAATCTTCTTCAACACTCTGGGCAGAAGTGGTATAGGCGGAAAGGAGTACAACAGACCGCAACTCCACTCGCAACGAAAAGCGTCGCCGGGCGAGTGCCGCCTTGGAAATTCCAACACGCAGAATTGCTGACATTGCGCGTTCTCTTCGGTGGCGAATAGATCTAACCAAGGCTCTCCCCACTGTAGAAAGAGTCCTTGCACCACCTCCGAGTGAAGACGCCATTCGTGATCCATCATGCACCTGCGGCTGAGTTCGTCCGCCCTGGCGTTCAGGGAACCAGCCAGGTGTTGAACCATCAGGAATATGCCCTGAGGTTTCAGCCGTGTCCAGAGACGCAGAGCCTCCTGACATAGGGTCCACGACCCCACCCCGCCTTGTTTGTTGCAGTACCACATGGCGGTGGTGTTGTCTGTGAACACCTGCACTACCTTCCCCTTGACAGAGGGAAGGAATGCCTTCAGTGCAAGTCGGATCGCCCGGAGCTCCAGAAGGTTGATATGGAGCCGGGACTCCGCCGGAGACCAGAGGGCTCTGATCTCTGCCTCTCCCATGTGACTGCCCCATCCCAGAAGGGACGCATCCGTCACAACTGTGTGCTCTGGCTGGGGAAGGGAGAGGGATCTGCCCGTGACCCATTGCCGGTTCGAGAGCCACCACTGCAACTGTTGTGCAGTTCCCTCCGAGATCTGGACGTAATCGGACAGGTTCCCCTGATGCTGCGCCCACTGGAACTTCAGGTCCCACTGCAGAGCCCGCATTTGCCATCAGGCATGATCGACCAGCAGGATGCAGGAGGCCATGAGGCCCAGCAGTCTCAGGGTCATCCGTACCGAAACCAAGGATAGAGGCAGAAAGATCGGAATCAGAGCCCGAATATCCCGGACTCGCTGCTGGGGAGGATAGACCCGAAACTGCGCCGTGTCCAGAACCGCTCCGATAAAGAGGAACTTCTGAGAGGGGTTCAGGTGCGACTTCGGCATGTTGATGGAGAACCCCAGCAAGTGCAGGAGGTCGGCCGTAGTCTGGAGGTGGGAGACGACTGCCTGGGGCGAGCCCTCCTTCAACAACCAGTCGTCGAGATAGGGGAAGACTGAAACCCCTGATTTGCGCAGATGAGCTGCGACCACCGCCATCACCTTGGTGAACACCCGAGGGGTGCTGGTAAGGCCAAAGGGGAGCACGGTGAACTGAAAGTGCTCGTGGCTTACCGTGAACCGTAGGGAACGCCGGTGGGCTCGCAGGACGGGGATGTGGAAATAGGCGTCCTGCAAGTCCAGCGCAACCATCCAGTCTTGTGGGTCGAGAGCAGACAAGACCTGAGCTAGAGTGAGCATCTTGAACTTCTCTTTGCGGAGGAAGCGATTGACGTTCCGGAGGTCTAAGATAGGACGCAGGCCTTTGTCCTTCTTGGGCACCACAAAGTAGTGGGAATAGCAACCACGACCTACTTCTGGCGTCGGAACGCGCTCGATGGCCCCCTTGGCCAAGAGGGCCGCAACTTCCTGCTGAAGAAGCACCAAGTGATCCCCAGACATGCGGTGGTACTGAGGTGGCATGGCTGGAGGGGTAGTCTCGAAGGGGAGGAAGTAGCCCCTCCGGACTATCTCTAAAACCCACCTGTCCGAAGTGATGGTGCGCCAGTGGGGGAGGTGATGGCGAAACCTGCTGCCCACTGGCGTTTGATGGGCCTGAAAGTTCGGTCTAGGAAGGTTTGGAGGCAGTGGTGGCCGGGGTGGTGGTGGACTGACCCGCGCTGGGATGATTGCTGCGCAGGCCTGTGGCTCTGTTGCGAACGCTGCGGGGCGCCCCTTCCTGTGCCACGAAAGGAGCGGAAGGCGGAGGAGGGCGGACTGCTGAGAGTCCCAAGGACTTGGCCGTAGCCCGTGAGTCCTTAAACCTCTCCAACGCGATGTCCGCTTTGTCGCCGAAAAGGCGACAGCTATCAAAGGGCATGTCCATAAGGGTGTTTTGGACATCCCCCGAAAATCCAGTGGTCCTCAACCAGGCGTGACGGCGAACCGCCACCGTCGTCGCAATCGATCTGCCCAGTGAGTCGGCGGTGTCTAGGCCACAACGAATCATGAACTTTGCTGCGTCTCTCCCCTCTGCAACAGCCTGGGAGAGAGCAGGCCGGGCCTTCTCCGGACACTGGGGCAGCACGTTCGCCACCGTATCCCACAGAGAGTGGGAATAACTGCCCAAGAGGCATGCAGTGTTCACGGACCGCAGCGCAGAGCTGGTGGAAGAAAAATCTTCTTCCCAAACTGATCCAGCTTCTTGGATTCCCTATCCGGTGGTGCGGGAAGGGAAGGTGGTTGAGGAAGCAGAGGCTTGGACAACCAAGCTCTCGGGGGTGGGGTGTTGGGAGAGGAAAATGGGGTCACCCGGAGCGGGGCGATGGCGTCGGGCCACGTTCCTATCCACAGGAGCCCCTGTGGTGGGCCTGGACCAAGTGCCCAAAAGAACGTCAGAAAGGGCTTCATTGAAAGGAAGCAGCGGCTCCGCAGAAGTAGCTGCTGGCTGAAGCACCTCTGTCAGGAGGTTAGTCCTGACGGCCACAGTAGGGAGCTCGAGGTGTAGGGACTCGGCCGCCCTACGCAACACCACAGCATAACTAGCACCCTCCTCCGTAGCCACGGTAGGAGGAGACAGCATGCCAAGGTCTGGTGAGGTATCCAGACCACTGGCGTCCCCAATTCCTCAGCCCAGTCCTGTTCAGACTCGCAGGCTGCAGCGAGAGGGTCCTCAGACCCCTCCCAGTCCTCCCCTTGCTCCTCAGGCTGTACAACAGGTCTAAAATAAGGAGCAGGGACATGGGGATAAAAATCCCCAAGCAACGTCGAGAATGGCATCGATCGATGCCGGCTCGACGCCGCGTCCACTTCGGGGCTGAAACTGAGGTCGACGTCGTCCCGATGAGCGGGCGGAGTTAGAACTGGTGCCGGTGGAGTCGACGTCGGTGGAGGCGTAACAAGGTCAACCGGCGTCGACCGGGATCCAGGCCTGGATCCAAGGGTGTCCTGTGGCGCTGTGGCCGGAGCCGACAGCGACGCCGGGGCCGGAGCCGCCGGCGAGGAAACGCGAGGACACCCATGCGGGACCGCGGGGCCCGAAGGCGCACCAGCGGGACCCGACGGCCCAAAGAGGCGAGCCATGGCTGACAGGAACTCCTGTATTTGGGCCGGAGTCGCCCGACGACCCCGGGAAGGGCAGGTAGTCGGGCGGCGACTGCATAGGCTCCGCCGGAGCCGCGGGGTGGCACCACCCACACCCTCAGCCGCGTCGCGCGACCGGCGAGGGAAGTCGAAGAACGATGGAGTTTCTTCGACTTCTTGTGCTTCGTCTTACCTGACCCCGAGTGCGAAGACTTGGATCCCGAAGACCGATGATGACGACTCCGCGCACGGTCCCTCGATCTCCCTCTGGACCGGGACTTCGAACGGCGTGGAGCCGACTGCCGGGCTTCCAGCAACTTTCGGGACCGCTCCCGCAAAGTCTTCGGCGCCATGGCCCGGCAGTCGGGGCAGGACTTGGGGTCGTGGTCGCCCCCAGGCAGAAAAGACACACACGGTGCGTGTCCGTCACCGACATCATGTGGTGACAATCCCCGCAGGACTTGAAACCGGGCATCCTACTGCACCAGGAGTCGATGACTCGAAGAAAAGAGAGACAAAAAGCCTCAAAAAGTCAGTCAAAAATTGACTGGGGGTTCCTGCTCTTCCCGGATCTGCGCTTGCTGGGCGGGAAAAGAAAGAACTGACGTCAGCGCGCGTGGGCGGTGTCTAAGTAGCGTCCGCGACGTCATCTCGGCGACCACAACGCCAACGACGGACACGGAGCCGCACAACGCCACCTACCGACGCGCAGGGGTACTGCTGACGAAAACTTTCCGGATCCAGTCTGACGCCTGGGGATATTCTAAGGTAATGAATCTACCACTATGTGTTTTTTTCAGATAGATAACTACAAAATAGAATGTATTAAAAGTGACAGTACCTTGATTTTGACCAAAACGCAGGGCCAAGAGACCTGGCCCAACCTGGCCACCTTTAGTCTCGGACGGGCCCGCCCTCGGCCCAGGCATGCCCGCGCGCGTCCCGCGCTGTGGGAGCCCAAAGGTGATTTTATGTGCCTCCTAACGCATATGCAGGCTACGTGTCGTTGACGGCGTGGAGGCTGCAAGGCGCTGCGGGAGCCCCAAGGTGATTTTATGCGCTTCCTGGCACGTGTGCAGGCTACGGAGGCCGCAAGGGAAGCTGGGGTTGCGGTCCTCTCTCCCCCGCCAGGCAAAACAGCGGGCGTCCCCTGGTCGCAATCACTATCCGAATACGTTCCAAAAAAGGAATGCAGAGAAAGAGGTCTGCCTGTGGTAAAGACAGTGCCTAAACATCAGTCATATTCGGTTACAACGCTGGCTGAAGTCAGACCGGTGTTGAATCGGCATCTGGAAGGACCATGGGTGCCACACCTATTTAGGCAGTGAAGTTTATTTACTAATTTTGTACAGCGCATAGCTGCCCCAGCGACGGGGCGTCCCAGCGCTACCCAAGAACACAGACAGGGGACGGAGGGAAGATGTCAAATATAGAACTAGCCCGGAAAAAGCCAGGTCTTTATGGCTTTCCTGAACTCTAGATAATTCTGCAGTTCTCTAATCCCAAAGGGAAGGGAGTTCCAAAGCCTAGATGCTAACACCTTAAACGAACGGCCCTCGGCTCTGGCTCTAAAAACTCGGGGGATACAAACTAGCCTTTTATCTGTGGAGCGGAGAGATCGAGTTGGAATATACGGCACTAGCAGATTTGCAAGGACCTTCGGGGCTCGATGGTTCAAAATTTTATGGGCCACACATAAGGTCTTAAACTGAATCCTTCTATCCACTGGCAGCCAGTGAAGCCTGGACAGAGAAGCTAGACACTGAGCAGGATCTCGGGAGTGCCAGCAAGGCTACATGCGGCTGCATTTTGTACTCTTTGAAGTCGCCGGATACAAGATTTATTGACCCCCAAATACAGGGCATTTCCATAGTCCAATCTTGACAGGATCGTGGCCTGCAAGATGGTCATAGCGGACAGAGGGGTTGAAAAACCCAGCAAGGGTTTAAGACCTCTCAAAAGCCCAAAGCAGGTCCCTGCCACGGATTTAGCTTGTGGGTCAAAGGACAGGCTACTGTCAAACAAAAACCCAAATTCTTGACCACCTCCTTTGGTATCGGGGCTGGTTTGAGATCCTCTGGCCACCACTGCTCGGACCACAGATCCCTGTCTTTACCCAGCAGAAGAATTTCGGACTTGCTGGCGTTAAGCTGCAGGCTAGTTGACTGTCATCCAGTTAGCAACTGCCTGCATATCGTCCTTAAATTTCGCTAAGATTGAGATTGCACTTCTTAGAGAAGGCAATCACTAGTTGGGTATCATCTGCGTAGGACACCAAAGACAGCCCTCTGCTCCTGGCCACCACTGCCAGAGGTTGGACATAAATGTTAAACAGCAGTGGGCTCAGGATCGAGCCCTGCGGTACCCCGTGTTTGATGACGTGCACCTGGGATTGAAAAGGTGGCACCGTGACCTGGAAAGTTCTATCCTCCAAAAAGGAGCGGAATCAGGTCAGAGCCAGACCCCCAATCCCAATTTCCTCCAGCCTGCGCAAGAGTATCGCATGAGACACCGTATCAAACGCGGCGCTTAGGTCAAGGAGAATCAGAGCCGCTGAACTACCTTTGGCATGAGCATCCACGTACCTGGGCCTACCGCTGTAGTGGGCACCGGGGGCGGTGTCAGTATTGGAGACGAGGGCAGAAGCATCTCAGAGGGTTCGTGCCGAGGGCGAACTTGCCAGCAATATTCCAAAAAGAAGGCCTATTGGCTCAGAAGGAGTTAGCAGAGATCTGAAGAGGCAGAGCATAACTGCGCAGAACCTTTCGATCTGGGGTGGTGTGGCTAAAGGCCCTGGAAACTCGAGTTGTTCCAGAACTAGCTGTGTAATCTTCTCCCAAGTTGGCCGCCTTCAGGAACAGGACTGTTGGCGCTGCCCACATGCTTCGTCAAGTGAATGGGAATGGCAAGATGGAGCAGAACTCTACTTCTTCTGTTTCTTGTGCTTACCTGAGGATTTGGAATACGACAGAGTTTCGCCTCGCGTTTCATGATGGCCTTAGGGTTCACTGACGTGCAGTCTCTACAGGTCTTGAAGTCGTGGCTCAACCCCAGACACCACGGACATAGCTGGTAGGGATTCATCACAGACATCTGCTTGCGACAGTCCCTACACGACTTAAAACCTGTCATTTTAGTGGGTGGCATCCTTTGCAAACTGAGAAAAATCGAGGTAAAAGCAAAGCGCAAACACACTAGAATATGGGGTCGATGGTGGAAGATCAAGCATCATTGCTCAACTATGATGTTGTGATTTTGGGACAATTCAGGTTCATTGTCATGATACCGATGTGTTGTCCATACACACAGTAAAATCAATAATAATTGGCTTTGAAAAAAAAATATCGAAGAGATAAGAGGAAGCTCTAGATCGATCCCCGTCTGATGATGCGGAACGAAAGAAATAGACATCAGCGCGTGGAAGTTGCACCTATATAAGCTTGCACATCATTTCCGGACCTTAAATGTGTCAGTGTGGAGCGCAAGGAGCCACATTCTGGCACACAGAGGAACTAGGAAATGTTTCTGGATCCAGTAGGACGCCTGGGGAATATTCAAAAGGTGAGGAATCTGCAACTAGAAGTCTCTATCTGAAAAAATGGATAAGCCCGTAGCAATACTAAAAAGTTGTTTTAATTCTACAACAGACGTTTAACCTTCAGACAGCCCTGTCTGAGGCAAAGACACAACACCTTATACATACTACTTCCAACGCATTTTGCTGACCTGTCTGGTGCTGTCTTCAATGCCCCAAATACCACTGGCATGTAGTGCTGTAGGATTCACATGCTTAGCATAAGTCTGCCATCTAGTGTTGGGTTCAGATGATTGCAAGTTGTTTTTGTTCGAAGAAGTTTTTTCGAGTTACGAGGCTGCGTGACTCCTCCTCTTGATGATATTGCGCAAGGGCATCAACTCCATTGTCAGATTATTTTGCCGCAGGTGGGAGAGAATGGAGTTAGAGAAAGTGTTAGTAATGTGATGTCCATGCAAATAATGTGAATGAAAGTAAATATAAAAGTAAACTCAGACCTACACAGGCGTCCGGGGAGGAGGGCGGGCGTATTTGAATCTACAGCACTACATGCCAAGAACTGATGCTTACAGGATAAGTAACAATCAGCTCGAGGCATGTGTGGCTGTAGATACACGTGCTTAGCATAGACTTTAAAGTAGCCCCTCTCCCAAAGCGGTGGCTAGCCTGTGGGGGGTAGCAGTTGTTTGAAATAGAGTACATAGCACTGCTTGTCCAACATTGGATTGTTGACGTGCTAATACATCCACACAGTAATGCTTTCTAAAAGTGTGTAGTGTGGGCCATGGTGCTGCTTTGCAAATGTCAGCAATGGGTATGTTTCCTAGGAATGCTATAGAGGCTCCTATTTTGCGAGTTGAGTGAGCTGCAGTGGGAACACGTAAATGTATTTTAGCTTTACCATAACAAGTATGAATGTATTTGACTACCCATCTAGAAATCCCAAGTTTTGAGATTGGTTTTCCAGTGTGGAGAGGTGAAAAAGCAACAAATAATTGCTTGGTTTTTCTAAATGTTTTGGTTCTGTTGATACAGTACATTAAAGCTCTTTTTATATCTAGAGTATGAAGAGCTCTCTCTGCAACTGTTTCAGGTTGCGGAAAGAATACAGGTAATTCTATTTACTGGTTAATATGGAAAGCTGATGCTACTTTGGGGAGGAACTTTGGGTTTGTTCTGATCACTACTTTGTTTTTGTGCAGTTGGAAGAATGGTTCTTCTAAAGTTAGTGCCTCGAGCTCACTGGACACGTCTGAGTGAGGTGATAGCTATTAAATAAGCTACCTTCCAAGGTAAGTATTGGAGTTGGCAGGAATGTAGTGGCTCAAATGGTGGCCCCATGAACCTTGTATGAAAATGTTAAGATTCCAAGTTGGTGCTGGTGGAAGTTTGGGTGGAATTACTCTTTTAAGCCCTTACATAAATGCTTTAATGACTGGTAATTTAAATAAAGATATATGTTGTTTGTTTTGTAGATAGGCTGAAATGGCTGCAAGGTGTTAGCGCATTGAAGCTTATGCTAAACCTGTGCTTTGGAGATGCAGGAGATAACAAACAATGGGGTGTACTGGTGCATATAATGGGTTTACTTTTTGACGCTGGCAGTAGAGGACAAAATCGTTTCCATTTGGCAGTGTAGCACTTTCTGGTTGTAGGCTTTCAAGCTTCTTCAAGAATATCCATGCACTGCTGAGGCAGGTTTAGATACCCAAATTCTATGACTTCAGGAGCCATATGGCAAGCTTAATTTCCTTGGGGTTGGGATGTCTGATTTTGCCATGGTTCTGTGTAAGAAGGTCCAGGTTGAGGGGAAGTTTCTCGAGTTGAACTTGTGAGAGTTCCAGTAAAGTGGTGAACCATGGTTGACAAACCCAGGTTGGAGCTATTATTATTAGGGTGAGGGAGGTTTGCTTGAGCTTCCTGACCACAAATGGAAGTAGTGGAAGAGGTAAAAAAGCGTAGGCAATTATCCCTGACCAGTTCATCCATAGATCATTGACTTGGATAGTGGATGGGAGAACCTGGACGCGAAGTTTGGCACCCCCACTTGTGAAAGTATGGTAGGAGGACTCTGGGGTGGAGTTCCCATTCGTGGACTTGTTGCTGTGCCCTGCTGAGGAGGTCTGCAACTTGATTGCCTGTCCCTGGAACGTGCTTTGCTAGGAGATGAATGTTGTGATGTGAAGCTAAGCGCCAGATGGAATGGCCTAGGTGGGATCTTGTAGGGAGTGGATCTCTCCCTGTTTCTGTAGACAGTACATGGTTGTCATGTTGTCCGTCCAGATCAGTACAACCTTGTTTATCAGGTGAGTTAGGAACGCTTTCAATGCTAGGTGAACAGCTTGAAGCTCTAGGTAATTGATATGGAGACCCTGGTGTTTGGGATCCCGTAGACCGTGAATTGTCCGATTTTGAAGATGAGCCCCCAAACCAGTCAGAGAAGCATCCACTGTAATAATAGCTTGGGGGAACTTGGTCTAGAAACAGCCGCTCCTTGGACAGGTTTTGTGAGTTCCACCACTGCAGAGAGTGATGTGTGCAGCTGTCTACCAACACTAGACAGTGCTTTTGACCCAGTGACTGATTCCATTGACGCGAGAGGCATTCTTGCAGAGGCCTCATTTGTAGGCATGCATATCGGCTCACTGTGAAGCAGGATGCCCTCATGCCTAAAAGACTCATGACTGTCCTGACTGTAACTTGGAGCCCGGTTTGAAACTGTAGGGCTAGTGTTTGAATGTTTTGTCTTCTAGTTGTATTTGGGTATGCTAACCCCAAGTGCGCATTCAGTATGGCCCCAAAATTCGGTTGAATCAGTAAAGCTTGAAGGTGCAATTTTTGCAGGTTGATGGCAAACCCTAAGCGATGTAGTAGGGTGATTGTCTTTTGGTTGCAAACGTGGGAGCTGTTGGCTTTTCTAAGCCAATCATACCAGTAAGGAAATATGTGAATGCTTTCTCTGCGCAGATGTGCTGCTACTACTGCTAGGCATTTTGTGAATACCCGTGGGGCAGTGGCGATTCTGAAAAAAGATAGTGTTGCACCTGGAAGACAAACCGTAGGTATTTGCAATGAGCAGGGTGGATGGGTATATGAAAGTAGGCGTCTTTCAGGTCTATTGCAAACATGAAGTCGCCTTTTTGTAGCAGTGGTATTATTTCCTAAAGGGTGACCATGTGGAAGTGTTCACACAGAATGTAGTGATTTAGGGGCCTGAGGTCTAGAATGGGTCGAAGTAAGCCGTCTTTTTTTGGGAATGAGAAAGCATAGTGAATATACTCCTGCTCCTTGATGTTGAAGTTGGACTGGCTCAATGGCTCCTTTGAGTAAAAGAACTGTTATCTCTTCCTTGAGCAGAACTTGGTGTTGTATGGAATGTTTGTGCTTGTAAGGTAGAATATTTGGAGGAGTTGTGATGGGCTCCAGACAGAAACCATATTGGATAATGTCCAACACTTATTGATCTGTTGTAATGGATTGCCATTCTGGGAAGTTGTTTTAGCAGATGTTCCCCGATCAGGTGTTAGATGGTCGGGGGAATGTTGAGGGAGTCATTGTTTGGAGGTAGTGTTTGCGGTACGGGTAGCATTTCCTCGTCCGCAACCTTTGAAATTATATCCTCTATAAGCTCCTCTGTAGAAGCCTCTAGAGGTTGATGTTTTTTGTTTTTTTTAAAACAAATTTTATTCATTTTCTTCCGATTACAAAAAAGGAAAATAATTACTTCTGTATAGCAGGAACAAGAATATGCACATGAGAGCGGTACAGATTTGCGCTTATACATAATGTTTAGTCCTTCCTCAGTATTTACAGTCGCATAGTGTTTGGAACACGGCCATTCTGACCATGACCCAGTGTACATTAGCTATCCTCCCTGCTAATACATCAATAGTACTACCTTACTGGATGAGAATGAAACAAGTACTGGGGAGAGGAGTTGGCCTAACAGCTAGGGCGGTCGACCTCGAATCTGGGGAACTGGGTTCGAGTCTCGGCAAGGACGCTGAACATCCTGTGATTCTGGGCAAATCACTTAATCTCCCCGTGCCTAACAAAAAAAAATGAATGTGTCCTCATGTAATGCAACTGGTGCTATGTAAAGCACTCTGATACCCGATTCGGGTCAAGTTCGAGCTATATAAAACTCTCTATAATTTTTTTTAAAAAAAGTACTCAACATTTTAAACTCCCCTCCCACCACCCCTGCTGACGGGCCCTTAAAAAAAAAACTAAATACTAAGGAGAGGGACTGGATTGTGAAGGCTAGAGAATGTGTGCCTAGTTAGTTTTGTGAGCACTGGAATTGAGGGTTGCACATATACCTCTAGAGGTTGATGTTTGACCTTGGTTTTTCTATGAGGACCCTGAGGGGTCTGTTGATGCAGATTTGACGCCCTGTTTGAAGTTGAGGCAACAAAAGGACCCATGAAAGGTGGGAGAGTGGAGGGCACCCATAGATTGTGCGACATCGGTGTCCACTTGCTGGACCTCAGTTTTAAACCCAGAGACATAGAGCCAAGCGTGTCTGCGTAGGAGAATGCTCGTGTTTATTCCTCTTGCTGCTGTGTTAGCAGAGTCTAGAGCATATTTGATAGAATTATTTGCAACTAATTTAACCTCATTAACTAATTCATATCCCACGCTTTTTATACTCCTCTGGGAGATCTGGAGGAGCCCGCCCCCCTTTCGTCCCAGTGTGCTCTGCCATATTGTGCTAATAAGGCTTGGCTGTTGGCAATTCGCCAGTGATTAGCTGACTGGGCAGCAACCGATTTTCCAGATGTGTCAATCAGTTTTGATTCTTTATCTGGGAGGGGTGCATCTCCTGTTGTCTGGAAACAGGGTTTCACAATAAAACTCTCAAGAGCCTGCAGTGTGGGGGGTGCCACAGAAAATGAGGCATAGGAGGCGTGCATAGCAGCCCTAAGCTGGTAGTAGGTGAACCGGTCAAGCAGGGTCACCACGTCCTCTCCCAAAGCTTGCTGTGCAAATCTGGGAACGCTGCTCCCATAGTGGTAAGCTGGAGACGCCTTAGCCTATCGAACGCGCCTGCATCCTGGGTAAAGGGAAAAGCAGGATGCCTGATCAATGGGACTGAAGGAGCAAACAAGACCTCCAGTCAAGCACACCGGCGCAGCTCATACCAAGCCCAAACCGTAGAACTAATCGTATCTATTTCTGCCTGCGGACGGGACTACGCCCTGTATAAGACCATCTGAAGTGGATATGGCACAGCATGATCATGCTCCGGCCCTGTGTGTGCTAAACATAGCCCGTATATCAGGTTCCTGGGAAGTGCCCCCACCAGCCGCTGGATCAGTGAGTGGCTCTTCCAGCTGGGTCTCTGGGTCACATGGCGGCCTCCGCTGCTCAAGGGGCAACCTTGACTGTCTAGCATCCGTTTTGCCCATACTGGTGAAAGGAAAGGAGTCTTGCCAATTTACAAGTCAGTCATCTGCCAGTCAAGGCAGAGCTGGGGGGGGCCCAAACTTGCACCCCCACAGGTGGGCACTGGGACTTATAATAGCGGGCAACTTCCCGGACCGCAACTCTCCTCTGCTAGCAGGCAGGCTCCCCAGAGCGGACCCGAGCGCAAAGTATCACTTGTTCCCCAATGGTGTTCCCTCAGGCCACTTTTATCAATGTGTGCCGTAGCTCTTCTGCCAGGACATCTGGCCAGGCATTCCGACAGAGTAATTGGTGGGCTGTTGCATAAGGATCAGAAGGGATTTTAAGGGGAAGATCCCTACATGAATTAAAATATGGTCTTATTAGTTTGATTGATCTGGCCACTACCCTCAATATCCCATTGGCAGTTCTAACCTCAGTTGCCACAAAAGCTTTCAACAAGGTTAACTGGGCATATTTGCGAACCATGCTAAAACATTATAATTTGGGAGCAAATTTCTGTAAATTTGTTCATCTGATTTACCAGGAGCCCTCAGCAAGAATATTGGTAAATGGAAGTCTGACCTCAGCATTTAAAATCTCTATAGGCATGAGGCAAGGGTGCCTGCTTTCCCCATTATTATTTAACCTTTATATTGAGCCTCTAGCATGCAAACTCAGAAACGAGGCGTCCAATTCCCCCTTTGTTTGCAATTGCTGGGAGAAAAAAAGTCTCTTTGTATGCAGACGATCTCATGGTATATACCTCTAATTTACAAACTGCTCTCCTAGTCATTGACCAGTTGACACTGGATTTTGGAAAGGTTTCAAGGTATTCAGTCAATGCAGCAAAAACTGAGATTATGGTCTGGAACCTCGCGAGGGAGAATGAGCTTATCAGGAGTGAGATGAAACACCCAGGCTTAAACATCACACAGGATCTCAACAAAATTCCCGACGTAAACTTTTCCAAAGCACTTGAAGAGACAAGCAAATTGATGAAGAGTTTGTCTCACCTCCCACTGACTGTTTTTGGTAGAACAAATGTTGCTAAAATGGTCACCCTGCACAAATTTACCTTTCTTTTTAATACAATCCCCGTACATTTTAAGAAGGAGTGGTAGGACAAGGTACAACAGATCATTAATTCCTTTACCTGGGCCGTTAGAGGTGTGAGGATATCGTGGAAGAAGCTTCCCAGAAGGAGGAATAAGGGGGCCTAACGCTACCTGACATGCAGTACTATACTTGGGCATTTCAGTTGAAAAATGTTAGAATGGTTCCTAACAGCCCATACAGTTTGGAGATTGGTTCTCTGTTTAAGGCCATGCTAAAAGATGTCAAGGGTGGCGATACCCATTTCTTGTTTAAATTTGAGGACATGAAGTACTACAAGACAGTGAGGTTGAAAGTACAACAAGCAATGGCCGGGATGTGGTTCCGTAGTACAAGGGTTATGAAGCGGGAGCATTACAGTAGTTTTGCCCGTATTTGGGATTCGCCAGGCACCCCTGAGCGTGTTAAAAATGAACTGGCACTTCTGAATAAATTGGCAGACATTCAAAGATGGGGCCAACTTACAGTGGATGGAAAGCTACTCCCATGGGATGATGTTAGATGTGGCTATGGATGCAAACATTTTTAGGTTTAAGTTTTTGAAGTTAAAAAGTTGGTCCTAGAGCTTGGGTTTTGAGGTTGGGACAATTAACCAATTCGAAGAATTACCGATACAAAAATCGCCAGGGAAGAAGGAAGTATCATTATGGTACTGGGCGTTGTTGGATATTGCGGGTGGTGATTTTAGTCTACCTGAGGAGCTCTGGCAATTTTCGATGTGCACATTATATAGCACTGCGTTTTTAAGGCGGAATCATCTCTTTTCCCTTCACAGAGCATACTGGACGCCCTACAGTATCTCGAAGATGGGGCGCAACTAAGTGTATCAAATGTGGGCTAGAGAAGGTGAATGATATCCAGAGGTTAATGGAATGCCCTGTGATCCAGCAATTTAGGGAAAGCTTGGGTAAGCTCACCACAAACATTTTGGGGTTAAACATCAAGATAAGCCTCAGTCAAATTATCTTTGGGGCAGAAGAGTGGCAGGTGAGGTTGAGCAATGATATCATCATACTGTTATTCTATATGATTCTTCATGCTTGAAGAGAAATATGCAGGAAGTGGGAAGCTGGTGTACCCCGACATGTACTGATTGGCTTAATGCAGTATTCTATACTTCCAAAATGGATTCTGCAGATGCGATTACTAAGAGGAATACGTTTTAGCAACCCTTGAAGAGGTGGATGGGTTTGAATGGCAGACTGGGAAACGAGTAGGTAAATCTGGTGGAAAGGTAAAGTGATCTCACTTGTCCGATGATTACACCTATCGCTGTTTTGTTTACACAAATGCGGCTCTTGGAGCGGGGTAACCCGAAGAAAGTTAAATGCCACTGTGGTGAGGCCTTCCCCACAAAAAGGGCAAGGTACTGGAAAATTTGGGGTTTGAGCTGGAGGTGAATGAGGACACAAAAAAAATTTATAAAAAAAAGCTTTGTAAGATTGCCATTGTACATTATATTACTACTGGGAGGATTCATAACGCCAAAGGCACACAATGTGTAGGCAGGACTTGCGAAAGACAGAAATGATTTAAACCAAATAAAATGTAAACCCTTCATTACTTTAATGTATTTACACGTGTTCTCACCTTGCTCTTCCAACCACAACAGTCTGTGCCCAAAGATGCATGATTTCCATGAAGCTACCATGATCAAAGAATCCATTCTGCCAGGCTCCCTTAACAGCTGTAAAAGTATAAAACCATTGATATTGCTTGTATATTAGGTTTGGGCTGAGATTTTTCATTTTAGCAAGCAATTACGAACAAGTACATATAATATACACAATGGTCTGCAATCCATTTACAGAAAGCATTGTCTTTTTTCTTATTACAGTCTAGTTGTGACATTACTACTACCTACAAACAAAAAAGCACATCATGCTATACTGCTATAAAGTAACAAGTTATTTGCCTTCAGTAATACTCATTCTGATTGATACTGTAGGTGTGGTTTTCTCAACTTTCAAATATACCAAGGCGTCTGACTGGATCTGAAGAATTCTTCAACAATGCTCTTGCACGCAAGTAGATGGCTCTGGTTGTATCCACAGAGACTCCATGCTGCCCTAGGACTGACGAAGAGGAGCCACATATTAGAGCCACACCTGCTCACTAATATCTGTTTCTTCTATCTTTCTCCTTTCATGTACTCTGATGACGTAATACAATGAGTAAGATGGTGACCATTGACTCCATTTTGAATACACAATTCCATTTCTGTGCTCTCACACAGTTACAGAGTGGGGAGGGGAAGTTTTTGCTCTTCACCTGTTTTTGCTCTTCACCATGCAGAATAAGCTGGGACATATCGTGTGGGATGCGCACTTGGTACCGTTCACAGGGTTGAGATTGTTATTGGCAGAGAAATGTGCGGAATGTACAGCTCTGTCTCAGAGCAAACACGGGCCTGGCTAGCTTCTGCGAGTGACCTCGACGCAGACCGGTATGGACAGCCTTGTTTTCACAACAGAAGGAAGGGGGAAGAGGTTTCTAGAAATCTCTCCTTGGGTTGAGTAAAGGTATTAAAGACGGGGAATCTTGGCTCTCAGACAGGAGCTCGCTGTGGAGAGGATGCATTACCACAGGGACCTTTTGTGATTCTGATCGAGACTTCTGCCTAACTGTAAAGGGCTCCCCAGTCGGGCTGGCCAGAATGTTGAAAGACACTATCGGTGACATATCTTTTCTATTACTTACCTTGTGTATATATTCTTTAAGTTTTTTGCTCTGTGTACTTATTTCATATGTTTTCCTGCTTTGTATGCATGTTCTTTATATTTGACTTCTTTCATTTGACATCTGGACAGGTGCATCAATAAGAATATTTTGTCTTCTTTTAAAAAGTGCTGAATTAATAAATATATGTTTAATTTTGAAAGCGCCTTGATGAGTTTATTTACCTCATTTGGGAGAGTGCTGAGTTCCTTTTTGTGTGTGTCCAAGTGTTTCAAATCTGAAGCAATACAGACTTGGAGAGTAAAACAAACCAAGTGATACTGGTGTGCTAGTCTCCTAACTTGGAACATTTTTAGATGTTAAGGAGGCCATTCCACAGAACAGGGAGGTGGCAGGACAGTGTGGAATCTGCAGTTAGAAACAACTATCCAACAGAAAAGGCAATACTGAAGGCAAGTAACTTGTTTTTTTTATGGATACTTCTAAACGCAGATTCCTCACCTTTAGTATAGGTACCATATCTGTATCTCCCAAAGGTGGAAGGTCTGGTGAATGGTGTTAAGTCCTGCAGAACCCAGTGGGTAAAGTTAATTTCCCGATGGATCTGACTGTCAAGGCAGTAGTGCTTCTTGTACATATGCACACGCACCCACATGGCAGAGTGATAGATATCTAGAACAGGTACTCCTCTCGCCAAAGCCTTTGGAGTCCATTTTTGCATCGAAATGCCTTTCTCAGCACCAGAAACCCCAGCAAAGAGTCATGACCTACAGTAGGAAGACTGCCTAGGTCCTCAATTACCAATTTGGCCAGAAAGACGTTGGTGAAGTGCAGAAGCACCAAAAACGCCTGCAGTTCACTCATCCATCGCGCTGACGTACTAGCAATGAGGAAGACAACTTTAAGTGTTAAAAGCCTTAAAGAACAGTAGTGCATAGACTCAAAGGACGTGCACATGAGAAATGTCAAGAGCAAGATCCCACTGCAACATAACAAATGGTTTGGTGGAAACATGCGGGACAAACCCTTTATAACATGCATCACAACCAGTGACTCAAAGACTGGTTGGTCAGATAAGCACAGAAAGGGTCAATAAATAACTTTCACTGTGCACATCAAAAGCCATTGCTGGGACAACGAAAGACCAAATTAAAGGACATCGGAATGGTCAGTTTGCAAGGGGTCTATGTTTCAGGTACCTCACCAGGCAACAAGTTTGTCCTAGCACCAAGCATACATGCACTTTCTGGAAGAACATCTTGCTGCAAGGATGAAATCAACCACCTCAATCAGCAAGTGAAACGCATTTAGCTACCACCTCTTTAATCTCCACTTGCATGCTTCTCCAAACAAGTATCTTAGAGGAAACTGCAGCATATAGAATTGTTAACACTGTGTATTTTCGATGGTGGTGAATAGATCTAGCCAGGTGAGACCACACTGCTCAAAGACACTCTGCACCAACTCGGGATTAAGACCCTACTCACACTTTACCGGACTACACCTGTTCAGTTCATTTACTCTGGCTTTTAGAGACTCCACCAGATGGTTGACGGCTAGGAAGAAGTTCTTTTGGTCCAGCCAGCTTCAGGATCCCACTCTGCCCCAACTGTTGCAATATCAACAATGCGATTGTGTTGTCCCTCTGGACCTGCACCAGCCTCCTTTTTGACAGATGAAGGAAATGCTTTCCAGATGGATCACTCGAAGCTCCACAAGACTGACATGGAGTTTGCTCTCTGCTGGAGACCAGAGACCTCTGATATCCACCTTTCCAAGTGGGCCCCCAACCAGCAGACACTCATGTCACCAATGTAAACTCTGGATGGGGGAGGGAGAATGGCCTGCCACAGGTCCGTCTGATGCTGGATCCACTTCAGATCTGAGGTTCCCATGAAAGGCCGCATGAGCTGCCTGGCAATTAGGATGGGGAGGATGCACAAAGCTAGTAGACCAAGAAGCCTCACAGCCATCCTCATCAAAATCCAGGACTGGTCCTGGAACATCGGAATAATATCCTAAATGTCTCAAATTCGATGCGGCGAAGGAAAGGCCCTGAATGACACTCTGTCCAGAATTGCCCCAATGAATGGAAGACTCTGGATGGGGCTCAGGTGGGACTTAGACTCGTTGATAATGAAAACTAACGTTGTCAGGAGTTTGGCCATTGTCCGAAGGTGGTCTATGATTGAGTGTGGTGAGTCCACCTTTAGCTAATAGTTAATTAGGTGCGGAAAAACATGAACTCTAACCTCTGATGATGACCAGCACCCATCTCATTCACCCCTGTAAGAACACCTTCAAGGCTGAGTTAAGACCAAAGGGGTGCACGGTCAATTGAAAGTGTTCCTAGACCACTTGGACCCATAAGTATTGACTGTGGAACTACAGGCAAGTGTGTGGAAATACACATCCTGCAAGTCTAAGGACGCCATTCAGTCTCCTGGGTCTCACAATAGCAGAATCTGAGCCAGAGGAAAAAGTAGCAAACATTCAGTAATGCTCTTTCTGGTGGATACTCTATCTACCTGCAGATTCCTCACCTTTGGTATATTCCAGGCATCAGACTGAATTTGGAAACTTTTTAATAGCGCGCCACGCTGGTAGGTGGTGCTGGCTGCACTTCAGTGTCAGAAGCGAAGCCATTGTGACGTCACTGGAGCCATATAGTGCCCCACCAGCCCTCTGACGTCAGTTTCTTACCCACTGTTTACGCACCTTCCTAATGAATGAGATTAGAACATCAGCTAAGTAAGGTGCAATACTATTTCTAGAATTGGGATCTTATTAAAATGGTGAATTTAGTAACCAGCCATAAAACGCGAAAGACGCAGGTCAGTGGGGAATCTCCAGATAGAAAAGAGTATCTACTAGAAAGATGGTTACCAACGGTAAGTAACTTTTTCTTTTGATGGATACTTTTACCTGTACACTCCTCACCTTTTGAATAAAATTCCAAAGCAATACCCAATCAGGAGGTGGGTTGAATGGCTTGTTAAACTGAGACCTCCTGAAGGACTAAGCGTGTAAAGTGACCTTCCATCCACACATCCGAGTCCAACAGAAGTTTGGAAGGAAGCCCAAGTAACTGCTTTACAGAACTCTGCAACTGGGACTCGCCCTGCCAGGGCGGAGGTATTAGATTTTGCCTTTGTGGATTGGGCACAGAGACCTTCCGGAGGCTCCTTGCGAGCCAGGCGTAGAATATCTTAACTTAATGCATAACATGAACCACCTTGACAGCGTCCTCTTGTGGCCTGCCTTGACCTTCATATGCCCACATAGCTGATGAACAGCTAGTCATCAACTCTGAACTCCTTGGGTCTGTCAATGTAGAAGCTGACCGTTCTCTTGGGGTCGAGTCTCTAAAACCTCTCTTCCTCTTTAGTGGAATGCAGGAAAGGAAGGCAACAAGGAGATAGATTGGCCTAAATAAAAGAATATAACCAGCTTGGGCAGGAAAGCAGCCCTGGTTCTGCGAACAGTTGCAACTGGTGAGGGTGTGAATGGGGAACACATTACAACATGACAAAGAGACTGAAGTCCCATTGCTACATTATGAAGGGAAAAGGAGGAACCTTGTTGCCGAGAATCTTCAGAACCCTCATGACTATTGGTAGCTTGAAGTGGAACTGTTGGTTTGGGAGCAAGAAAGGCCAACAATGATAAGTAGCCCTTAACTGTGCCTACTGCACACCTGTGTTGTACCAACAACAGGGAGAAAAGCAAGATATCAGACAAGTGGGCCTGAACAGAGTACTGAGTTGTCTGTACACCACTTGAAGAACCTACTCAACCTCCACAAATGCATCGTTTTGGTGGGATGTCTAAAGGCATATAAGATAACATGGAAAAAGCATTTAGGGGCCGATCAATCTCAAGGCATGAAGGTAGAGGCTCTAGTGGTTAAGGTGCAGAACCTGTCCTGCAAGAAGAGATCTACCCTGAATGAGAGGGAGCGGAGGCACAGGGAAAGGTGTATCCAGTCCAAATACCACATGCTTCTTTGCCAAACTGGGGCTATTGAGATGACTTGGGCCTAGTTGAGACAAATCCTCCTCAGAACCTGCAGAATCAAGGACAAGGGAGGAAACACGTAGTCAAGCAGAAATTTTCACCTAAAGCGAAGTGCGTCCCCCAATACTCCCTGCAATGACCTGTGATCGTTGCCGCAAGCGGCAAAGAGATTCACCAGAGGAGTGCCCCAAAGGCTGATGATGTACTGGACTACCTCTGGATGAAGAAATCGGCACTTCGACCAGGTGGTCGGCTACCAACCAGATGTGATGTTCTTACAACTATGTTGAAAACTGCAGAGCCCCTCGACATAGAAGATGCAACTCTATGCCGCCCTTCTTCATGTTGCAGCATATTGCAGTTGTGTCATCTATCAAAATGTGCACAGACTGGCTGCAAAGGGACGGCAGGAAGGTATTTGAGCACTATTCAATTCACCCTGAGCTCCAGCAGATTGATATGCAACATCAGCTCCCCTGGAGATCAAAGGCCTCTGCTCTCCAGATGGGCTCCCTACCCTAGAGTAGAAGCATCGATTATCACTATAGCCATTGCTTGTGGGGGTTGGAATGGCTTTCCTTGAGCCAGACTGCCTTCCATGCTTCATCACATTAAGTCTGTTGTTCAGCCCTTGGAGATCAAGATGTAACACCGAAGTTCTCAGCCATGTTGGTAACACACTTGTGGGGTCACCACTGGAGAGCACTCATGTGCCAAAACGAATGAGTGACTAGCAGAACGCAGGAAGATAGCAGACCTCACAAGTGTAAGACCATCAGGACTGGGACCTGCACTCCTTTCTGAAACATCGAAATCACAACCTGAATGTCCTGAACCCTCTGTAGAAAGGCTCGACTTGATGTGGTGCCCAGTACTGCCCCTATGAACAGGACGCGCTGAGAAGGCACCAGGTGAGATTTGGGCTTGTTGGTGGAACAGCCCACATCGAACAGCAGAGCAGCCATGACCTGCAGTTGGTGAAACATCATCTCTGGTTATTTGGCTTTGAGGAGCCAGTGGTCCAAATAAGAGAACACTGGGATTCCTGACCATCTGAGAGGGGCAGCAGCCACCACCATCACCTTTGTGAAGACCCATGGGGCTGAAGATAGACCCAACAGAAATACCGCAAACTGATAATGTGTTGATTTGACCGTGAAGCTAAGATTTTTCCTGTGCAGCAGCAAAATTGGTATGTGGAAATACGCATCCTGCAAAATCGACAGACACCATCCAGTCTTCTGCTTCCAGCATAGGTAACACCTGGAACCAGTTCAGGACCCTATAGTCTAGAATGGGACGAAGGATGCCAACCTTCTTCAGGTCCCAGAAGTACCGGGAGTAGCGACTGTGGCCCTGTTCCTGCTCTGGCACCATCTCCACTAACACTTTTTGCAGTAAGATCCCTATCTCCTGTTGAAGGATTCGAAGCGGTCGGTTGGATGGATGGAAGAAGGGGAAATGGGTGGAGGGACCTATTGAATAACAAGAGCTACTTACCTCTGGTAATGCTCTTTCTGGTGGATACTCTAACAGCAGATTCCTCACCTTGTGAATACTCTGAGACACCAGACTGGATCCGGAGATTTATCAATTCCCTTGTATGCCAGTAGATGGCATTGTGCAAATCTACATCGGGTCTGTCCTGCCCCAGGAGTGACGTTGTGGACACAATATAACTCCCATCTCCACACGTCAACATCAGTTTGTTACAGCTATCAATCAGCACTGTCGGAAGCAGAACCTTCAATAATCATATTGCGACAGTGTGCAGATCTCTAATTGGAATCTTTTTACATGGACCAAGAGTGTCCATTCAATAGAACGGGGAGGAGGTTGGGTTGGCTAGGAATCTGCGGTTAGAGTATCCAACAGAAATAGTGTTACCAAAGGTAAGTAACTTGTTATTCAGATGGGTACTTCTAACCACAGATTCCTCACTTTGTGAATAGATACCAAAGTGGCACCTCCCTGTGTGGTGAGTCTGTGGAATGACTCAGACCAGGAAAGTCTGCACCAATGAACAGGCAAAATACCACTCCTGCCAGACCTAGCTATCCAGGCAGCAGTGTTTCGTTACTGTGAGAACTGCTGCCTAAGCCACAGCCTGACAGATATCCAGTACAGTCACTCTGAACACAAATGTGGTGGTAGCAGCATTGGCGGAATGAGTCTGTATGCCTTTCAGAAGCTGTTTTAGAACCAGTCAGAAGCTTATCATTATACAAAGGACATCCTTCTCAAGATAGTCCATTATGTACTGCCTTTCCTTTGTTTGCTGCAGAGAACTCAATGAAGAGTTGATCGTCTACCCGATGATCCTTTGTACGATCAATGTAGAAGCTCAGAGCTCTTAGGGACTAAGTGATGGAGTCTTGAGGGGCGCTAGAGAGCCCGGAGCAAGATGGCCGCCTCCTAGTGCTGCTCTGCTGGTCGAGGAAATCAATCCGACAATTATCCTGCAATAACGACGCCATCCCTGGTCAACCTACATATTTCCTGAAACCTTAACAAGTGAGGCTCACAGTGGTGCTGTCGTTTTCGCCACTCCGCGCCTCTACCAGCCAAAAGCAGCATCGCCTCACCTCCCACCAAAATGGCGGCGCTGGAGTACTCCCGGAGCTGAAATCGAACGGTGCGGAGCCCCCAGCACCCGCCGCCTGCTACTTGACAGTTGGGGATACTCCCGGAGTGAGTACAGCAGTGTCCTTGATGTAACCGAGCACCCGCTCCCACTGGCGTAAGGCGGTAAGACTGAAGCGTTGTGGCCCGCGCTCCCTGCGCGACGAGATCGCCATCTTCATAGTGCTCCCTGGGGCGAGACTGACTCTCCGCGCAGCATAGCTGCTACTTGTGCCACCGCCACCTTTACACTACAAGTGTCAGAACCCACAGCACGCCCCGTACAGCCCGCGGAAGACGCCATAGTCCCCTACTGCACCGCGAGGTGCCTCAGTATAACGGGGCTCTGCTCCGTGGACCGGAGCTTTGCCTACTAACCGGGGGGGTATCTGGGTGCCTCCCGCTGCTGCTTGTACCTGGCTTGCGGGGCTTCGATCGGTTGTGGCTGAGGGCCTGCTGCCAGGCCACTTTGTCCCTGGGGCTCTGTGCTGCTAGCGCCAGATAAATCTACAAAATGGCGCCCACCTGCTCCTTCTGAACCGACGGTCTGGAGGCCTGACGAGGCACTGCCTGGAAGTCGCCTGTGAGGATCGCGACAGCGATAAAACTCCACTGCTCCACAAGCGCCAAATCCTATGCGCAAGACCCTGCAATTGTCCCGCGTCGTTTGCGATTGTTGAAGTTGCAGCGTGCACATAACTGTGGGAGACTGTGCTGGCTGGGAGCGGAGGGCGCTAACACGTGCAAACTGGGCAGTGCTCACGAAGCGGTAGGCACAGGCTCCTAGATCACCACAATCCCTGTCACACTGCCTTGCTGTACCTGATTACCGGCAGCTACCCCGACACCACAGTATAGCGCAGAAAACGACACTATCACTACGCGCAAAGTGGTCACATAATCACTGCATCGAGTGACACACTTTAACAGTGACTCTCCAACGCACTGCTTCTGCACCAATACGATTTGGCTCTGCTGTGCATATCATCCCACCACTATCCAGCACAATCATGGGGAGAACAGATAAGCAACAGGCCAAATTGAACTTCGAAGCACGACGACTCACGAAATCTCAAACCCCAGCAGCTTCAGACACGGAGCCAGAGCTGGAAGCAAGCGCAAATGCCAGGCTGGAACGCCTGATGCTCAGTATGCAACAAAGTCTACACACTATTGATACGAAAATTGACCATCTCAACTTGCGCATGGACACCATGGCGGCGAAAACCGTCAAACACGGTGCGAGATTAACTGAAGCTGAACAACGTATCTCCACAACAGAAGACAAAATGGAGGTCGTTAGGGCATCGTGCTCCAGCATGGAAAAAATACTTGAAGTGGTCCAAGCGAAGAACGAGGATCTCGAGGCCCGCTCACGCAGGAACAATCTACGAATTACGGGCATCCCCGAATCGACCAACACGGGAGCCATGGAAACGTACGTAGAAACTTTGCTCGAAGACATGCTGGGAGCTGAACACTTCTCTAATGTGCTAATCGTGGAGAGAGCCCATCGATCCTTAGCAGCTAGACCTATACCAGGGGCACCTCCACGCCCCATTATAGCTCGACTTCTGAACTATAGAGACCGAGACACGGCGCTACGTCTGGCTCGGGAAAAAGGGGCCACATCCTATCAAGGCATGAAAATAGAGCTGTTCCCCGATTTCACAGTGGCTGTACAGCAGGCACGGTGGGAATTCCACTCCGTAAAGAAAAAACTACAAGCATTGCGCGTACAGTATGCAATGTTATATCTTGCACGATTGAGAATACAGCATGCAGGGAAAGCCCGCATCTTCTCGACACCCAAAGAAGCCCTGTAATATGTGCGGCAGATTGAGCGGAGGGAATCGGCACGAGATACAGAGGCGGATGTAGATGCTGATGCAGAGGGCTGAACACGTGAGACCTGTACTGCATAGCATGTATGAGAAAAACCTTGTTCGCAGACTGCTGGTATAAACACTCCCCATTATTAGTGTAACGCTGGTACTGTCTAGTCTCTATCTATTACCCTACAACGATTGCAATCCTATGTCTGCCCTACACGTCGTAATGCATAATGCACTCTATTGATAATTACTTGTCCTCATTTGGTACTGTCTATATAATGTTGGAGAATGTGTGTACTAGCGATTTGATATTTCTTGTTAACCCGTTATGCCAGCGGGTGTTACGTCTGATAATCGTCTCCTCGACCCCCCCTGTAACAACCGGGGGCCAACGGCTACTAGCGACCCTCAGAAAGGGAATACCCCACAAAAGTTTTCTATTGTACTAAAAGCACCATCTGGTGCTTGGACTGGTTTTAACTACGACATGCGGTTGCATGGTAGTAATTTTGTTCTACGGGATGGGACCTTCGGCGAGTTTCAAAGGCTGAATTGGGTGGGGGGAAATGTTGGGGAATTATGTCTCATTGATGTAGTGTTGAGGACACAACAGCAGCGGACCATGTCACGATTCATGACAGAATTTGTATGATGGCGCACTATAATATTTGACAACACAAAGCATGACAAGGACTAAAGTACCCACAATCTCATGGGTGACTTGGAATGTTAGGGGCCTAAACAACCCCAAGAAAGTAAGACAAGTGCTCTCCTATCTGGACCGACACACCATCCAAATAGCCCTGTTGCAGGAAACCCACCTTACTGAATGGGCAGCCTCTACAGTGGCCACCAGATGGACAGGGGTGCATCTTGCAGCCTCATACTCCTGTTATGCGCGAGGGGCTATGATATTAACAAAGAAAGGTATCCCCTTCCAACTAATTCATGTAGAGGAAGATAAGATGGGTCGATATATACTAGTACAAGGTACACTGTATGGCAAGACAATACTCATCGTCAATATATATGGACCCAACATTGACGACCCTGGTTTTTATGAAACGCTATGGGGAAAAATATGCCAACTGCCCCCGTCTGCCATTATATGTGGAGGGGACTTTAATGCTGTGTTAGACTCAGCAATAGATAGATGTTCACTAGCTGAGCCCACACTGAAAAAAGCAACAACCTCCATACATCACGGTATGTTGAATCTGGGACTGCTGGATAATTGGCGGCTGCGACATCCGGACACGCGGCAGGGTACATGCCACTCATACGCACGTCAATCCTGGTCCCGTATTGACTATTGGCTGGTCACGACAGATGTCAATACGTGGACTGTACAGATAAAGCACCTACCCAGGACACTATCTGATCATGCCCCGGTACTTTTAAGCATAACAATGCCAACACATACTTCCTCCCCATTTCAATGGCGTCTGCAGTCCTCTTCCCTACTTCATCTAGTGTTTCGCGAGGGGATTCGCGAGGCTATATCGGACTATTTCCTGCATAATACTGGATCATCAGTGCAAACTATGGGGACACTCTGGGAGGCCTTTAAAGTGACTATTTGGGGTGCATGTATGGGTTTACAATCGGGGGTTTTAAAATCCCTATGAGGCACTATGACTCGATTGGAACAGGAGCTGGGCGATCTTGAGCGTGAATATAGCGCCACGGCTAACCCTGCCACGCTAGCCACTATTAAAAAAAAGATTACAGAATATAATGACGTGGCTGACCAGGGAAATACGCCACATGTCGCGCAGAAGCAAAGCTAGATACTACGGGGAGGGAGGCAGGCCTGGAAGAGCACTGGCTGGCAGAATAGCAGACCCTTGGGGGAAGAACTATATGGTTAAAGCCATCACAGATGAGGATGCCACGCACTGCGATACACCTAACATACTAAAAACATTTACACAATATTACACCAAGGTCTATGAGCATCGGCAGTCGGCAAACGAGACAGAAATAGCACAATACTTAGACGACATTGCACTAGTATGGCTTTCGCGCCATCAGCAAGATTTTTTAATGCATCCATTAACACTAAATGAAATTCGTGATGCCATTGCTGCATTGCCAAACGGGAAAGCGGCGGGTACAGACGGCCTGCCGGCTGAATTTTATAAGGAATATATCGACATTCTGGCCCCCTGCCTACTTGAGATGTACGTGGAGGCATATGAGGCCCAGAGTTTACCTCCCACTCTGCGGGAAGCACTTGTAATAGCTCTATTAAAACCCGATAAAGCCCCGGACAGGTGCGATTCATATAGACCTTTGTCTTTGATAAATACTGACGTAAAAATATTGGCGAAAGTGCTGGCGAATAGGTTGAAACTACTTCTTCCAGTTATGGTTCTCCCATATCAATCGGGGTTTGTCCCCACCCGCTCCACGTCCCATAATCTGCGCACGCTCTTTGCAGTATTACACGTCCTCGAACCCACCCTCCTGGCAGTGGCAGTCCTACTCGACGCCGCTAAGGCCTTCGACTCTATTTCCTGGACATATATGTTCGCTATTTTACATCGCATGGGTGTGCCTTTCATTTTTACAAACTGGATTAAATTGCTTTATACAGACCCAGTGGCACGTGTGAGAGTCAATGGTCATCTGTCGGATATTTTTCGGATACAGCGGGGCACGCGCCAAGGATGCCCGTTATCGCCCTTATTATTTGCTTTAGTGCTAGAACCATTAGCATGTATTCTGAGACAGCGCCATGCGCAGGCAGCACTACGATTTTACCAACGACCCCTGGCAGTCTCCATGTATGCCGACGACATGGTGTTGTATGTGCGCGATCCCAATACACATTTAGCGCAGCTTATTAGGGAATACATCCGGCTTGAATGGTTCTCAGGACTTGGGATAAATTGGTCGAAATCAGTCATCTTACCCCTCACAGATAGCACACCTGAGGTAACCTTGGATTACCCACTAAAATGGTGCACAGACTCCGTGAAATACCTGGGAGTGTGGCTCCATCGAGACCCACAGGTGGTGGTCCAATCAAATTATGGTACAGCCATCACACGCCTCGAAGGACAAATAGCCCGCTGGATAAAACGACCGTTATCATTCGCGGATAGGATAGCACTAATGAAAATGGTGGTCCTCCCACAATTTTCATATTTCTTTCAGAACATCCCCGTACACTTAACACGACACTTCTTTGACGCGCTTCGGTCTCTATTGGTCACACTTGCATGGGGCGGGAAAAAGCCACGACTTAAATGGGAAACATTAACGCTGGCTTATGAACAAGGAGGCTTCACAGCCCCCGACTTCCATTTATATTACCCCTGCACGCAAGCCCATTATGCTTATTATTGGCAACAAGAACCAGCCCACATTCCCCATGTAGCGGTAGAAGCAGGGGCTGTACATCCGATACCACTAAAGGCCATGATAGTGAACAAACATACCGTGTTTGAAAAAGGGGAGATAGACACAGTGCAAACTACCACTAGGGCATGGCAAGAGCTCGGGAGACGCGCGCAGAAACTGCCACTTTATGCACCAAGCATGCCACTATTACACCACACTGATCTCTCAGTCACCAGGGAACCAGGTGCATTGAAAACTCTTAAAGACATAGGGATGTCCACCATGGGAGATGTATTCTCTGGGGGCAAATTTGTGGAGGCGAAAACTAAGCTCACTGAAGGGCCCAATATTGCCATGCGCACGTTTGTATATACACGGCTACGATCTGCTATACGTGCATTATATCCTCACTTCCCGGCAGAACCACCAACATTAGAAGCGTTGCAACTCCTATACACGACCCCTTCACGAACCAGACTGGTCACGCGTCTATATCATGCTTCACAGAAGGAGGTGGCTACTGTGGGAACAACGGCAAGGGACAAATTGAGTGCAATCCTATCTGCTCTCGGAAGAGGACTGGATTAGCTGCTGCCAGATGACAGGGCAACGCACAGCCAATGGGAACTTAAGACTGGTACATTTTAAATATCTACATCAAATGCATTACACACCAGCCCAACTCTATAAGTATGGTTTGCGAGCCACTGCCGATTGTAAACGATGCAGTTCGCCTGATGCCGACTTCCACCATCTGGCCTGGGCCTGCCCAAAGGTTTATTCATTCTGGGAATCAGTCACAAACACAATACACCTGATGGTAGGTTTCCCTATATCATGTACCCCCCAATTATGCTTGCTGGGCAAAGTTACTGACATTAAAACCTCTCATAGGAAGTTAGTAGCAGTGGCACTACTGATAGCTAAACGTAGGGTTTCAATATGCTGGGGTGGCAGACCAGCACCAACAACTAAACAATGGTTGCAAGACCTGGTATATTGCCGAGATCAATTCACGTGCTATGCTGAGGAATTGCCTAGCTCCTCCAAACCCCGTGATATTTGGGGCCCACTCACTGCATATCTGCTTACTATAACTGATATCTGAGTACTCATGTCACTGATGTAATGTAATGCTTTGATGTCACAATTGATTGCCTGTTTGATTACTATCAAGAGATTGTCTGTCTGTAAAATCATCTAATTTATAGTCGATGTATTCTGCCATCTTAATGCTACGAACTGTCAAATGTCTCATCAACCGCTACAGCTTAATTGATTGTATATGTTCTTTTAAAATTGAAAAAAAAATTAAAAAAAGTGATGGAGTCTTTCCTCCTCCTTGGATGGATCAGGGGAGGCAAATAACGCAGGCAAGGTGATAGACTGCCTAACATGGAAGGGTGTAACAACTTTCAGAAACAACACCACCTTTGCCCATAGCACTTTCTTGTCCAGGAAAAAGAAAGTGTACGGTTGTTGGACAGAAAGTGCCTGTAGCTCACTCAGGCAACAAGCTGACGTGATCACTATGAGGAACACTGTGTAGAGTGTTAGTAGTCTCAGAGTGCCAACAATGCTTCGGTTAAATGGGGTGCACATTAGAAATGTGAGAACAAAATTTAGATCCCATTAGGACATTAAAAAAGGTTTTGGTGGAAACATGTGGACCGCCCTTTTAGAAAACAGTTAACAGGTGATTTAAACAGCGATTGTTAATGAAGTAACCACAGAAAGTCTGATAAGACCAACAAATAACTTTCAACTGTCGCCACAGCAAGGCCTTGATGGTCCAATGAAAGGGAAAAAAAGAAGAACATCAGATAACTGGGCTTGCAGTGGCTGGATATGCCTAGAAGCACACCACACAAACTTCTCTCAGCATCCTGCATAGTATGCTTTGTTGGAGGGCCACCTAGCCTCCAGAATGACATTTACTACCTCAGGAATAAGGTCAAAAGCAGTTTGCTGTTGCCGCTCAATCTCCATGCATGGAGGTATAAGTTGTGCAAGCTCGGGTGCAGGATCCTCCCTGCTGTAGACTGTCTCAAAGAGGCAGCCAGATTGGAGACAGATGATCAATGCCAGAAGTTCAGGGTACCACACTGTCCTGGCCCAATCTGGAGCCAATAGGATGACTTGAGCATGGTTCTTCCTGATCTTCTCCAGAACTCTGGGCAGGAGAGGTAGAGGCAGGAAGATGTACAGGAGTCCCGAGCTCCATTCCAGTCAGAAGTAGTCTCTGAGGGAGAACCACCCTAGGAACTCTAACATGCAAAAGCTTGGACACAACGTGTTCTTGATGATGGCGAAAAGATCGACCCATTGTTCTTCCTATTGCGGGAAAATGCCCTGCACCACTTTTGAATGTAATCAGTATTTGTGCCAGACTATACAGTACTAAATGAGTTTGTCCACCCTGACGTAAACCCAGGTCTGAAATGTCCTTACATACTTACAAATGCTCTCAGGAGAAATTATTCTTAACAGTCTTATTTTTTTTTAAAGTCACTGTTAGGTTGAGAAATAGCTGTGCAGGACAGTCACCATCTTTTTAGATTTCTTTTAGGGTTCTTAATTGTGTATTTATTTTTTAATGTAATTTTAATCTGATTGAATAGAGGATGACATTTGATGTGCGTGTATTTTATAAATTACTTTTATGGTTTTTATCTCGAAGACCGAATAAAGTTTATATTGATTGAGTGACTGAGTTTGTCCACCCTGACGTAAAGCCTTCTGGCACAGGGGCCACAACCCCACCCTGCCCTGCATGTTGCAGTACCGCACAAGTTACTAACTTGTGTAACGATATATCTGTAAGAGACAGTAGTTAGTGACAGATTCCTTACCTTAGAATATCCCCAGGCGTCAGGCTGGATCCGGAAAGTTTTTGCGTAGCAGTACCCTTGCGCGTCGTTTGGCGGCGTCGTGCGGCTCCGCGTCCGTCGTCGGCATCGCCGGGATGACGTCGCGGGCAGTACTTAGACGCCGCCCCTGCGCGCTGACGTCAGTTCTGTACACGACTTTCCGTGCCAGGAACGCAGAGCCATGCAAGATACTGACCACTGGTGCATTGAAACTAGGGCCCTGAAAGGGATGACCTTAACCCTAGAAATCAGTTCGCAGAACGGGGAGGATGGGTGGGGCGGTAAGGAATCGATCACTACTAATGTTTCTTACAGATATATCGTTACCGAAGGTAAGTAACTTGTCATCTGAAAGAAACACATAGTGATAGATTCCTTACCTTAGAATAGATACCCCAGCAATACCAACCCCGGTGGTGGGTCTGCGAACAAAGCTCAGACAAGGAAGTCCCGGAGGACAGAACGGCCAAAGAAGCCGTCCCTCCGGACCTGACTGTCAAGGCAGTAATGCTTTGTAAAAGTGTGCAGCGAGGCCCACGTAGCTGCCTGACAGATATCCTGCGTTTCGTATCAATGGGGTAACCCGAAAGACCACTGGACTCGGGTAAATAGTGGTACACAAAAGATAGTCACAGTGGAAAATGTATCTGCAACCAATACATGGTCTATATACAAAGAATATGACAACACCAAATGGCTAATTCAATAAATGATTATGATTTAATGCACAAGTTACTAACTTGTGTAACGATATATCTGTAAGAGACAGTAGTTAGTGATAGATTCCTTACCTTAGAATATCCCCAGGCGTCAGGCTGGATCCGGAAAGTTTTGCGTAGCAGTACCCTTGCGCGTCGGTAGGCGGCGCCGTGCGGCTCCGCGTCCGTCGCCGGCGTCGTGATCGCCGGGATGACGTCGCGGGCAGTACTTAGGCGCCGCCCCTGCGCGCTGACGTCAGTTCTGTACACGACTTTCCGCGCCAGGAACGCAGAGCCATGCAAGAAGCTGACACAGGTGTCTGAAAAATACTAGGGCCCTGAAAGGGATGTCCTTAACCCTAGAAATCAGTTCGCAGAACGGGAGGATGGTGGGCGGTAGGAATCTATCACTAACTACTGTCTCTTACAGATATATCGTTACACAAGTTAGTAACTTGTGCATCTGAAAGAGACACGTTAGTGATAGATTCCTTACCTTAGAATAGATACCCCAGCAATACCAACCCCGGTGGTGGGTCTGCGAACAAAGATCAGACAAGGAAGTCCTGGAGGACAGAACGGCCAAAGAAGCCGTCCCTCCGGACCTGACTGTCAAGGCAGTAATGCTTAGTAAACGTGTGCAGCGAGGCCCACGTAGCTGCCTGACAGATAACCGGCAGCGGAACACCGCGGCCCAAGGCCGTGGTAGCAGCCGTTGCCCTGGTGGAATGGGCACGCAGCCCAACAGGAGGCTCCTTCTTAGCCAAAGAATAGCAGGTCTTGATGCACAAGGTAACCCAGCGGGAGATGGTCCTCTTGTGCACCGCCCGACCTTTTGGCGCCCACGTAGCCAACAAAGAGCTGGTCATCCACCCGGAAGTGTTTCGTGCGGTCGATATAGAAGGAGAGCGCACGTTTTGGGTCCAGACGGTGGAGCCTCTCTTCCTCTCTGGAAGGATGCGGAGGCGGAAAGAAGGTGGGCAAAGTGATGGTCTGCCCAATGTGGAAAGCAGTAACCACCTTTGGCAAGAAGGACGGACGCGTCCGAAGAACAACCTTGTCTGGATGAACAGACAGAAAGGGAGGTTTGCAAGAAAGAGCCTGAGCTCACTCACCCGCCGAGCGGAGGTGATGGCCACCAGAAAGGCTGCCTTTAGAGTCAGAAGACGAAGAGGACAGTTATGCAGAGGCTCAAAGGGAGCGCACATTAAAAAGGTAAGAACCAAGTTCAAGTCCCACTGAGGCATTACAAACGGAACAGGAGGGAAGAGGTGAGTAATGCCTTTTAAGAACCTGTTAACAACAGGGGACTTGAAAAGGGAGGGCTGATCAGGGAGCCTGAGGAAGGCCGAGATAGCACAAAGATAACCCTTGATGGTACCCAGGGCAGAACCCTGTTGGGCCAGAGAGAGAAGGAACAGAAGGACCTCAGAAAGAGGGGCAGAAAGGGGATCCACAGCCTTTGCTGTGCACCATGCCACAAATTTGTTCCACCTGCAGGCGTATACCACCTTAGTGGAGGGACGCCTGGCTGCCAGAATCACATCACAAACTTCGGGAGGCAAGTCGAAAGGAATCAACTGCCGCCGCTCAATCTCCACGCAAGCAGGTGTAGACTGGACAGGTTCGGGTGGAGGACCGTCCCCTGCTGCTGCGACAGAAGATCCTCCCGAAGAGGCAGACGGATCGGGGATCTATGCTCATATTGAGTAGCTCGGGATACCAAACTCTTCGAGCCCAGTCCGGAGCCACAAGAATGACTTGGGCCCGGTCGTGCCGAATCTTCTTCAACACTCTGGGTAGAAGTGGTATAGGCGGAAAGGCGTACAACAGACCGCAACTCCACTCGCGACGAAAAGCGCCGCCGAGCGAGTGCCGCCTTGGAAATTCCAACGCGCAGAACTGATGACATTGCGCGTTCTCTTCGGTGGCGAATAGATCTAACCAAGGCTCTCCCCACTGTAGAAAGAGTCCTTGCGCCACTTCCGAGTGAAGACGCCATTCGTGATCCATCATGCACCTGCGGCTGAGTTCGTCCGCCCTGGCGTTCAGAGAACCTGCCAGGTGTTGAACCATCAGGAACATGCCCTGATGTTCCAGCCATGTCCAGAGGCGCAGAGCCTCCTGGACAAAGGGTCCAAGACCCCACCCCGCCCCTGTTTGTTGCAGTACCACATGGCGGTGGTGTTGTCTGTGAACACCTGCACTACCTTCCCTTTGACAGAGGGAAGGAATGCCTTGAGTGCAAGCCGGATCGCCCGGAGCTCCAGAAGGTTGATATGGAGCCGGGACTCCGCCGGAGACCAGAGGCCTCTGATCTCCGCCTCTCCCATGTGACCGCCCCATCCCAGAAGGGACGCGTCCGTCACAACTGTATGCTCTGGCTGGGGAAGGGAGAGGGATCTGCCCATGACCCATTGCCGGTTCGAGAGCCACCACTGCAACTGTTTTGCAGTCCCCTCCGAGATCTGGACGTGATCGGACAGGTTGCCCTGGTGCTGCGCCCACTGGAACTTCAGGTCCCACTGCAGAGCCCGCATATGCCATCTGGCATGATTGACCAGCAGGATGCAGGAGGCCATGAGGCCCAGCAGCCTCAGGGTCATCCGTACCGAAACCCAGGATAAAGGCCGAAAGATCGGAATCATAGCCTGAATATCCCGGACTCGCCGTTCGGGAGGATAGGCCCGAAACTGCGTCGTGTCCAGAACTGCTCCGATGAAAAGGAGCTGTGGAGAAGGAATTAGATGCGACTTCGGCACATTGATGGAGAACCCCAGCGAGTGCAGGAGTTCGGCCGTAGTCTGGAGGTGGGAGACGACTGCCTGGGACGAGCCCGCCTTCAGCAGCCAGTCGTCGAGGTAGGGGAAGACTGAAACCCCTGCCCGGCGCAGATGAGCTGCGACCACCGCCATCACTTTCGTGAACACCCGAGGGGCACTGGTAAGGCCAAAGGGGAGCACGGTGAACTGAAAATGCTCGGGCCTACCGTGAACCGAAGGTAACGCCGGTGGGCCGGCAGGACGGGGATGTGGAAATACGCGTCCTGCAAGTCCAACGCTACCAACCAGTCTCCAGGGTCGAGGGCAGTCAAGACCTGAGCTAGGGTGAGCATCTTGAACTTCTCCTTCCGGAGGAAGCGATTGACGTTCCGGAGGTCCAAGATAGGACGCATGTCCTCCTTGTCCTTTTGGGCACCAGAAAGTAGTGGGAGTAGCAACCACGCCCTACTTCTGGGGTCGGAACATGCTCGATGGCCCTCTTGGTCAAGAGGGCCGTGACTTCCTTCTGTAGAAGCACCAAGTGATCCCCTGACATGCGGTGGAATTGAGGTGGCATGGCTGGGGGTGGTCTCGAAGGGGAGGGAGTAGCCCCTTCGGACAATGTCCAAGACCCACCTGTCCGAGGTGATGGTGCGCCAGTGGGGAAGGTGATGGCGGACCCTGCCTCTACTGGCGTGCCGTGCACCTGAAAGGAGGGACTAGGAGGGCTTGGAGGCCGCGGACGGGTTGGAGGTGGTGGCCTGACCCGCACGCTGGTTGCCCGATCCGCCACGGCGGAATCCACGCCCTCGGCCACGCGAAGACGCCTGCTGCGCGGGCCGGTGGCTGGGCTGCTGACGTGAAGGGGCGCCCTACCGTGGCCACGATAGGGGCGAAAAGCAGAAGGCAGCGGAGGGCGTGTAGCAGAAAGGCCCAGGGACTTGGCAGTAGCCCGTGAGTCCTTAAAGCGCTCCAACGCATGGTCTGCTTTGGACCCAAAAAGACCGACTCCATCAAAGGGCATGTCCATGAGAGTATTCTGGACATCCCCTGAAAACCAGTGGTTCTCAGCCAGGCGTGGCGCCGGAGCGCCACCGTCGTTGCAATCGACCTGCCCAGCGAGTCGGCGGTGTCAAGGCCACAACGGATAGTGTATTTGGCCGCATCCCTTCCTTCCGCAATGGCGCGGGAAAGCAGTGCCTGGACCTCCTCAGGGCACTGGGGCAAAACATCCGCCACCGAATCCCACAGAGAGTGGGTATATCGGCCCAAAAGACAAGCGGTGTTAACGGACCGCAAGCCAGCACTGGAGGAAGAAAAACCTTTCTTCCCAAACTGATCCAGGCGTTTGGATTCCCTATCCGGAGGAGCGGTAGGGAAGGCGGTTTGGGAAGCGGAGGCTTGGACAACCAAGCTCTCAGGAGTGGGGTGGACAGAAAGAAACAGGGGTCGCCCGGAGCGGGGCGATGGCGTCGTGACACGTTCCGATCCACAGGAGCCCCTGTGTTGGGCTTGGACCAGGCGCCCAAAAGAACGTCCGTGAGGGCGTCGTTAAACGGCAGCACAGTCTCCGCAGAGGAGGCTGCCGGCTGAAGCACCTCTGTCAAGATGTTAGTCTTGACCGTCAAAGTAGGGAGCTGGAGACGTAAGGCCCCAGCAGCCCTACGCAACACCGCACCAAAATTGGCCCTCCTCCGTAGCCACGGGAGGAGACAGCATGCCAGTGTCAGGAGAAGTATCCAGACCACTGGCCTCCCTAGACTCTCTGTCCAGTCCTCATCATACTGACAGTTGCGTGTCAGAGGGTCATCAGACCCCTCCCAGTCCTCCTGGTCCTCCTCTGGTTCAAAATAAGGAGGAGGAGGGACATTTGGGACCCAAGGTCCCATCGGCGCCGGAGCCGGCGGCCGAGCGACGCCGCTCCGGGTCCATGTCCGGAGCCGGAAGGAACTGGGGACGACGCCGCCCGGAGCCCAGGGCGGCGTCGAGAACGGCACCGGAGACATCGGCGCCGGCGGAGGTGTCGTGAGGTCGACCGGCGCCGATGGGGGTTGTGGAGCCGGGATCGAGGCCGGGGCCGAAGCCGGAGCCGGGATCGAGGCTGGAGGCTCGGGCGACGCCGGGCCGGAGCCGCCGGCGACGCCGGAGCAACCCCATCAGGACCCGCGGGGCCCGAAGGCGCACCGGAGGGGCCTGAAGGCCCGAAGAGGCGGGCCATGGCCGACAGGAACTCCTGTACCTTGGCCGGATCCGCCCCGAACCCGGGAAGGGCGGGTATGACGGGGCGACTCCACAGGCAAGTCCGGGGCCGCGGGGCGGGGACGGTGCCGGGAGGGGCCTCAGCCGAGTCGCGAGATCGGGCGAGGCGAAGTCCGAGAGCGACGATGCTTCTTGGACTTCTTGTGTCGAGACTTACCGGACGAAGAAGACTTCGACGCCGACGACCGGTGTGCACTCCGCGAGCGACCCCTGGACCTCTCACGCGACCGGGCTTCCGCGGAGCCGAATGCCGGGCCTCGAGGAGCTTTCGAGACCGCTCTCGCAAAGCCTTCGGGCTGAGGGCCTGGCATTCGGGACAAGACTCGGTGTCGTGGCCTCGGCCGAGGCAGAAGAGACACTCCCAATGCGGGTCGGTGACGGACATCATCCGCGCACAGGCGCCGCATCGCTTGAAGCCGGGCATCCCTACGACACCTGAAGGCTGGAAAAACACAGTGAAAAATCACCAAAAAGTATGGTCAAAAATTGACCAGGGCACTGCTCTTCCCGGATCTGCGCTACTGGCGCGGAAAAGAAGAACTGACGCCAGCGCGCAGGGGCGGCGCCTAAGTACTGCCCGCGACGTCATCCCGGCGATCACGACGCCGACGACGGACGCGGAGCCGCACGACGCCGCCTACCGACGCGCAAGGGTACTGCTACGCAAAACCTTTCCGGATCCAGCCTGACGCCTGGGGATATTCTAAGGTAAGGAATCTATCACTAACGTGTCTCTTTCAGATAATATATCACAGAAAATGTCATCATAGATCATAGGCTCAAAATTGTGAACTGAATATCACATTTAACATTTAATAAAACAGGTGCATACAGCGTGAGGTGATAGGTGCATAGTTGGGACAGTAGGATGTGCAGTGGGAAATGGGTGCATATATATACATCAATATACAATAATGATAACCTAACCTGCCAAATTACTGGCAAAACATACAAATGAAAAATCATAAGCAACAGATGCAGATATAAATTCTCTGTCATCCAGGTTTGATAAGTGAAGAGAAGGAGATGTCGACGCTTCGACTCCTATGAAATCCAGCAGATTTGACGTCTTGGAGGTGGGGTCTTCATCAGGACCAACGGGGAGGGGGAAGGGAAGCGAGGGTTTATGTTGCACCAGTGACAGCACAGGAATCTTCAGGCTGAAAGATAGTGATGTGGGCCAGCAAGGCTCGATAGGTACAGCAGTCCGAATAGAAATGAACCAAAGGTACGCAATAGCCTAAGGTCGCGGATGTATCCGTATTGAAAGAGCAAGGGTTCAAACGTAACCCATAGCTCAGGAAGCGTCGAGACTTCAGCCTGAAGATTCCTGTGCTGTCACTGGTGCAACATAAACCCCTCGCTTCCCTTCCCCCTCCCCCGTTGGTCCTGATGAAGACCCCACCTCCAAGACGTCAAATCTGCTGGTTTTCATAGGGCTCTGAAACGTCGACATCTCTTTCTCTTCACTTATCAAACCTGGATGACAGAGAATTTATATCTGCATCTGTTGTTTATGATTTTTCATTTGTATGTTTTGCCAGTAATTTGGCAGGTTAGGTTATCATTATTGTATATTGATGTATATATATGCACCACCTTTCCCCTGCACATCACTTCACTTATCCCAACTATGCACCTATCACCTCACGCTGTATGCACCTGTTTTTATTAAATGTTAAATGTGATATTCAGTTCACAATTTTGAGCCTATGATCTATGATGACATTTTCTGTGATATTTATTAAATCATAATCATTTATTGAATTAGCCATTTGGTGTTGTCATATTCTTTGTATATAGACCATGCATTGGTTGCAGATACATTGTGAATATTTTCCACTTTGACTATCTTTTGTGTGACAGATATCCTGCAGCGGAACACCGCGGCCCAAAGCCGTGGTAGCATCCGTTGTCCTGGTGGAATGGGCAAGCAGCCCAACAGGAGGCTCCTTCTTAGCCAAAGAATAGCAGGCTTTGATACACAAGGTTACCCAGCAGGAGATGGTTCTCTTGTGCACCGCCCGACCTTTTTTGGCGCCCACGTAGCCAACAAAGAGCTGGTCATCCACCCGGAAGTGTTGTGTGCGGTTGATATAAAAGGAAAGCGCACGTTTTGGGTCCAGACGGTGGAGCCCTCTTCCTCTCTGGAAGGATGCGGAGGCGGAAAGAAGGTGGGCAAAGTGATGGTCTGCCCAATGTGGAAGGCAGTAACCACCTTTGGCAAGAAGGACGGACGCGTCCTAAGAACAACCTTGTCTGGATGGACAGACAGAAAGGGAGGTTTGCATGATAGAGCCTGGAGCTCACTCACCCGCCGAGCGGAGGTGATGGCCACCAGAAAGGCTGTCTTCAGAGTCAGAAGACGAAGAGGACAGTTATGTAGAGGCTCAAAGGGAGCGCACATAAGAAAGGTAAGAACCAACTTCAAGTCCCACTGAGGCATCACAAACGGAACAGGAGGGAAGAGGTGTGTAATGCCTTTAAGGAATCTGTTAACAACAGGGTACTTGAAAAGGGAGGGCTGATCAGGAAGCCTGAGGAAGGCCGAAATGGCACAAAGATAGCCCTTGATGGTACCCAGGGCAGAACCCTGTTGGGCCAGTGAAAGAAGGAACAGAAGAACCTCAGAAAGTGGGGCAGAGAGGGATTCACAGCCTTTGCTGTGCACCATGCCACAAACTTGTTCCACCTGCAGGCGTATACCACCTTAGTGGAGGGACGCCTGGCTGCCAGAATCACATCACAAACTTCGGGAGGCAAGTCGAAAGGAATCAACTGCCGCCGCTCAATCTCCACGCAAGCAGGTGGAGGCTGGACAGGTTCGGTGGAGGACCGTCCCCTGCTGCTGCGACAGAAGATCCTCCCGAAGAGGCAGACGGATCGGGGATCGACGCTCACACCGAGTAGCTCGGGATACCAAACTCTTCGAGCCCAGTCCGGAGCCACAAGGATGACTTGGGCCCGGTCGCGCCGAATCTTCTTCAACACTCTGGGTAGAAGTGGTATAGGCGGAAAGGCGTACAACAGACCGCAACTCCACTCGCGACGAAAAGCGCCGCCGAGCGAGTGCCGCCTTGGAAATTCCAACGCGCAGAACTGATGACATTGCGCGTTCTCTTCGGTGGCGAATAGATCTAACCAAGGCTCTCCCCACTGCAGAAAGAGACCTTGCGCCACTTCCGAGTGAAGACGCCATTCGTGATCCATCATGCACCTGCGGCTGAGTTCGTCCGCCCTGGCGTTCAGGGAACCTGCCAGGTGTTGAACCATCAGGAACATGCCCTGATGTTCCAGCCATGTCCAGAGGCGCAGAGCCTCCTGGACAGAGGGTCCACGACCCCACCCCGCCTTGTTTGTTGCAGTACCACATGGCGGTGGTGTTGTCTGTGAACACCTGCACTACCTTCCCTTTGACAGAGGGAAGGAATGCCTTGAGTGCAAGTCGGATCGCCCGGAGCTCCAGAAGGTTGATATGGAGCCGGGACTCCGCCGGGAGACCAGAGGCCTCTGATCTCCGCCTCTCCCATGTGACCGCCCCATCCCAGAAGGGACGCGTCCGTCACAACTGTGTGCTCTGGCTGGGGAAGGGAGAGGGATCTGCCCATGACCCATTGCCGGTTCGAGAGCCACCACTGCAACTGTTTTGCAGCCCCTCCGAGATCTGGACGTGATCGGACAGGTTGCCCTGGTGCTGCGCCCACTGGAACTTCAGGTCCCACTGCAGAGCCCGCATATGCCATCTGGCATGATTGACCAGCAGGATGCAGGAGGCCATGAGGCCCAGCAGCCTCAGGGTCATCCGTACCGAAACCCAGGATAAAGGCTGAAAGATTGGAATCATAGCCTGAATATCCCGGACTCGCCGTTCGGGAGGATAGGCCCGAAACTGCGTCGTGTCCAGAACTGCTCCGATGAAAAGGAGCTGTGGAGAAGGAATCAGATGCGACTTCGGCACATTGATGGAGAACCCCAGCGAGTGCAGGAGTTCGGCCGTAGTCTGGAGGTGGGAGACGACTGCCTGGGACGAGCCCGCCTTCAGCAGCCAGTCGTCGAGGTAGGGGAAGACTGGAACCCCTGCCCGGCGCAGATGAGCTGAGACCACCGCCATCACTTTCGTGAACACCCGAGGGGCACTTGTAAGGCCAAAGGGGAGCACGGTGAACTGAAAATGCTCGAGGCCTACCGTGAACCGTAGGTAACGCCGGTGGGCCGGCAGGACGGGGATGTGGAAATAAGCGTCCTGCAAGACCAACGCTACCAACCAGTCTCCAGGGTCGAGGGCAGTCAAGACCTGAGCTAGGGTGAGCATCTTGAACTTCTCCTTCCGGAGGAAGCGATTGACGTTCCGGAGGTCCAAGATAGGACGCATGTCCTCCTTGTCCTTTTTGGGCACCAGAAAGTAGTGGGAGTAGCAACCACGTCCTACTTCTGGGGTCGGAACATGCTCGATGGCCCTCTTGGCCAAGAGGGCCGTGACTTCCTTCTGCAGAAGCACCAAGTGATCCCCTGACATGCGGTGGAATAGAGGTGGCATGGCTGGGGGTGGTCTCGAAGGGGAGGGAGTAGCCCCTTCGGACAATGTCCAAGACCCACCTGTCCGAGGTGATGGGACGCCAGTGGTGAAGGTGATGGCGGACCCTGCCCTCTACTGGCGTGCTGTGCACCTGAAAGGAGGGACTAGGAGGGCTTGGAGGCCGCGGACGGGTTGGAGGTGGTGGCCTGACCCGCACGCTGGTTGCCCGAACCGCCACGGCGGTATCCACGCCCTCGGCCACGCGAAGACGCTTGCTGCGCGGGCCGGTGGCTGGGCAGCTGACGTGATTGGGCGCCCTTCCGTGGCCACGAAAGGGGCGAAAAGCAGAGGTTAGCGGAGGGCGTACAACAGAAAGGCCCAGGGACTTGGCAGTAGCCCGTGAGTCCTTAAAACGCTCCAGCGCATGGTCTGCCTTTGAACCAAAAAGACCGACTCCATCAAAGGGCATGTCCATGAGTGTATTCTGGACATCACCCGAGAAACCAGTTGTTCTCAGCCAGGCGTGGCGACGTAGCGCCACCGTCGCCGCAAGCGATCTGCCCAGCGAGTCGGCGGTATCAAGGCCACAACGTATGGTGTATTTAGCCGCATCTCGCCCTTCCGCAATGGCGCGGGTAAGCAGTGTCTGGACCTCCTCAGAACACTGCGGCAAAACAGCCGCCACCGAATCCCACAGGGAGTGGGTATATCGGCCCAAAAGGCAAGCGGTGTTGACGGACCGCAAGCCAGCACTGGAGGAAGAAAAGCCTTCTTCCCAAATTGGTCCAGGCGTTTGGATTCCCTATCCGGGAGGGGCAGTAGGGAAGGCGGTTTGGGAGGCAGAGGCTTGGACAACCAAGCTCTCGGGGTGGGATGTTGGGAGAGAAACAAGGGGTCGCCCGGAGCAGGGCGATGGCGTCGGGCCACGTTCCTATCCACAGGAGCCCCTGTGGTGGGCTTCTGGACCAGGCACCCAAAAGAACGTCAGTGAGTGCATCGTTAAACGGCAGCACAGTCTCAGAGGAGGAAGCTGCCGGCTGAAGCACTTCGGTCAGGAGATTAGTCCTGACAGCCACAGTAGGCAATTGGAGATGTAAGGCTCCAGCTGCTCTACGCAACACCGTTGCAAAATTAGCTCCCTCCTCCGTAGCCACGGGAGGAGACAGCATGCCAGTGTCAGGGGAGGTGTCTAGACCACTGGCATCCCCAAGTTCCTCAGCCCAGTCCTGATCATACTCACACGGTTGTGTGAGAGGGTCTTCAGACCCCTCCCAGCTCTCTTGGTCCTCCTCAGGTTCAAAATATGGAGGAGGAGGGACATTTGGGATCCAAGGTCTCATCGGCGCCGGGCGTCGAGCGACGCCGGTCCGGCTCCATGTCCGGAGCCGGAGAGAGCCGGGGACCGACGCCGTCCGGAGCCCCGGACGGCGTCAGGAACGGCACCGGGGACATCGTCGTCGGCGGAGGCGTGGTTAGGTCAACCGGCGTCGATGGGGGTTGCGGTACCACCAGAGCCGGGATCGAGGCCGGGCCGGAGCCGAGGCCGGGATGAAGGCTGGTGGGACAGACGGCGCCGGGACCGGAGTCGACGGCGACGCCGGAGCAACCCCATCAGGGCCCGCGGGGCCCGAAGGCGCACCGGAGGGACCTTGAGGCCCGAAGAGGCGGGCCATGGACGACAGGAATTCCTGTATTTGGGCCGGAGTCGCCCCCGAACCCGGAAAGGACGGGTAATGCGGAGGCGGCTCCATAGGCATGTCCGGGGCCGTGGGGACGGTGCCGACTGGGGCCTCAGCCGAGTCGCGTGACCGGCGAGGCGAAGTCTTAGAGCGATGACGCTTCTTAGACTTTTTGTGCTTCGACTTACCCGAGGAGCGCGAAATCTTGGACTCCGACGACCGGCGGGGACTCCGCGACCGGCCCCTCGACCTCTCCCGGGACCGGGGCTTGGTGCGGCGCGGAGCCGACTGCCGGACCTCGAGTAGCTTTCGAGACCGCCTCGCAAAGCCTTCGGGTGAAGTTTCCGGCAGTCAGGGCATGACTTCGTGTCGTGGTCTCGGCCGAGACAGAAGAGACACTCCAGATGCGGGTCTGTGATCGACATCATTCGACCACAGGCGTCGCATGGCTTGAAGCCGGGCATCCCTACGACACCTAGGAGTCGTGAAGACTCGATAAGAAACAGTGAAAAAATTCACAAAAAAGTTATTCAAAAATTGACTAGGGCACTGCTCTTCCCGGATCTGCGCTTACTGGCGCGGAAAAAGAAGAACTGACGCCAGCGCGCAGGGGCGGCGTCTAGGTACTGCCCGCGACGTCATCCCGGCGATCACGACGCCGACGACGGACGCGGAGCCGCAAGACACCGCCTACCGACGCGCAAGGGTACTGCTACGCAAAAACTTTCCGGATCCAGCCTGACGCCTGGGGATATTCTAAGGTAAGGAATCTGTCACTAACGTGTCTCTTTCAGATACATGGCGTTAGTGCGGTCTGTGAGGACCTGCACCCATTCCCCTTCGTGGAAGGGAGGAAGGCCTTTAGTGCCAACGAATCACCTGCAACTCCGGCAAATGTGGAGCCGAGTCTCTGCCAGAGACCAGAGTCCTTTGATCTCCATCTCTTCCGGGGGGCCTCCATAACCCAGCAATGTTGCATCCATCACAACCGTTGTCTCTGGATTGGGTAATGAGACGGGTCTTCCACTGGCCCAACTGCAGAAGTGCAACCAGCACTGCAGATCTTTTGCAGACTCTTCCAATACGTGGATGGAACTCGACAGGTTTCCTTGGTGCTGAGCCCACTTAGACTTCAGATCCCAGTGCAGAGCCCGCATGTGCCCCTTGGCATGGTCCACTAGCAGAATAAATTAAGCCACGAGGCCAAGAAGTCTCAGAACCACTCTCAGCGAGACCCAAGCCAAAGATTTTGTTTTTTTAATTAAAAAATCGGGATCATAGACCGAATGTGCCAGACTCATTGAGGTGAAGGTAAGACTCAAAACTGCACCATATTGAAGATGACTCTGATGAAAGAAAACCTCTCCTAAGGAGTCAGATGTGACTTTGGGAACCCCAAAGCAGTCAGGAGGTTTGCCATTGTCTGGAGGTGGTCCACGACTGACTTTCAACAGCCAGTTGTCGAGCTATTTCAAGACAAGTATTCCCAATGTCCGAAGATGTGCAGCAACCACCATCATCACATTCGTGAACACTTGAGGGGCACTGGGGAGGCTGAAGGGGAGCTCAGAGAACTGCAAATGCTTGTGGCCCTCTTGGAACCACAGGTAATGCCTGTGGGAATGGAAGATGGGGAAGTGGAAATAGGCGCCCTGCCATTTCAACACCACCGTGCAGTCGCCTGGATCCAGACAGACAGACATTGGGCCAAAGTGAGCATCTCGAAGTTGTACTTTTTGAGGAAGCGGTTTAGTGGACAAAGGTCTAAAACAGGACAAAGTCTTCTGTACTTCTTAGGGACCAGAAAATACCAAAAGTATCATCAAGTCCCTATTTCTGAGGCCAACACCTTCTCGATGGCTCTTTTATTTAAAAGAGCCTGCACTTCCCCCTTGTAGGAAGGACAAGTGGTCCGCTGGAAGTTGCGATGGTGTAGTTGGCATATGAGGTAGGGTGGACAGGAAAGGTAGGGCATATCTATCCTGGACAATTTGAAGTACCTATCTGTCCGATGTGATATTTTGTCCCTCGTGGAGGTAACACCTTATTCTGCCTCCAACAGAGTGAAATGTGCCACTAAGAACAAACTAAAGGGGTTTGAGAGTGGCGACGAGGTGGTGGAGACTGGATTGTGCACTGCCCCTGAGGGCCTGGATGTTGTCAGCCGGATCCCCAACTTCCACCTGGAAAGAAACTGGAGGTCTTTTGCTGTAGAGGCTGGCTTTGACGTTGCCCAGGCAGATGGACTTCCACGAGAACGTTAGTTTTTACTTCTATGATTCGCAGCAGGTGACGGTTGAGAACTTCCACAGTCAGCCTGATGACCATTACAGAAGATGCTGATTCCTCTATAGAAGGAGCGAAGGAGAGAGTTTAAGCCAGTGTCGCGGGACATATGTAGCTTACTGCCATCTTGAAGGTCCAGAAATAAATTCTCTTCTTCATAAAAATAGGAATCGTCATCACCATCATAGGTTTCTGGATCCGAAAAATGCTTTGTTAGTGGAAATGCCACATTTTAGACTAAATGGGATTGCATGGACTGTGTGGGAGTTCGAGGTACGTGCAACTTTGGTCGTGGTCATGTTGGATTCACTTCAGAGTCCGAAGGGACAATTGGATCTGCCTCCAGCTTCTGCACCAGCGTGGCTGTGCAGGGACTGGCGAGGATCTCTACGCCAGGTGAGAAGTCATGAGAGACATTGGCCCTGGAGTCATGGTGGGCCCTGCAGCAAGGTCAAGAGGCACAGTCAGCTACAGGAACGGATCCCACAGTGGTAGTCCAACTGAAAGGCTCCTTGTGTCCTTGGGGCCTGAGGGCACACCTAAGTGAGCCATTACTGTGCAGAATATACAGAAAATAGCCTCCTTGAAGGCTTTGGTCTGTTGCGGCAACGCCATAGGACCCGGGAATTTGGGTTGGATCAGGAGTAGTTAGAGGGACTAGGCCCACGTGGGTGACCACGTGGGGCACCGGTACCTAGATTGGGAGGCACTCTGCTATGCGTGCAACTTCTCTTGAGGAGTAGTCGGAAGAAGGTGAGTAACATTTAGAGTTTTTATATTTTTTTCTTGGACTTAGACTTACCTGACAACTTGGAGTGGGAAGAGGACCACTCTCAAGAACGGCCTTGAGAGTGAGAATGCATCTATGTTCTGGACTTTGAGAGAGGCTGGCCCTTACGAACTATCTGATAGTGTTCAGCAACGTAGAGCATGTCCGCGTGGCCTCGGGTAGCCTGCAGGTTAATTCAGTTGCAGTTGTCACACATCTTCGAGTGTTATGAGGAACCTAGACCCCAGAAACATACCTGGTTGGGCGGGGGGTCCGACACAGACATCTGCTTATGGTGGTCCTTGCACGGTTTGAAGCCTCTAGTTTTAGGGGGGAGGCATGTCGGTAATAGACTGTATTACATTTTAATAAAAATAAGCTCTGCTAAAACACAGAAAATGAGAGTGCAAGCTCCAGATCCATAACAGAAGGCACAGAAAGGAGGGAACCGACGTCTGCGCAAAGGGGTGTCAGCAATACGTGGCTTCGGCATCATTTCCAGGATGGGATAGAGTTAACGCAGACTAGCATGTGAGGGAATTGCTGAGAAAAAAATTGGGATCCAGTCTGTTGTCTGGAGGTATTTACAAGGTGAGGATTCTGCGGTTAGAGATATCCATTGGAAGAATAAGTTACTTATCTTCGATAAAGCCTGATCTGGTAGAGACTCTATCCAGCCGCAGATTCCTTACCTTAGAATATTCCCCAGGCGTTAGACTGGATCCGGAAATTTCTGAGAAATTCCCTTGCGTACCATTAGATGGTGTCACTCGGCAACCACGTGGTGTCATCAGCGCCGACCTCAGTTCTTGACTGTTTTTACACACCAGAAGCACGGAGCCAAGCTGAGGAGGAATGACTAGTGTGCAAAATTAGGTCCTGTGGTAAGAATGGTTGCGCTTTCCCACTGGGAAGCGCCCCTTTGGTGCACTGCCGGGGTCACAAATGGAAAATTTAATCAATTTGATCCCAAATTAGGTTATAATTTCATTTGAAATTCTTTATTTCTCTTCAAAAATACGTTTACAATGCAAATACCCATTCAATGATGGCGCCCATTCACTCACGTCACATTACCTTTGTCTATTTCTATTCCCATAACATTGGTTTATACGTAATGGCGTTTACCGAAACACCACGCGTCTAGTTCACGGAAACCCACGGCATCTTGATAAGGTATTTATTGCACACGTCAAATGTGTATTTTATCCAGGTGACACCGGTTCATTATCGTCACAATACCGGTTACCCTGTGCACTCCATTGTCTTTACGGATATCGACAACATGCGCACAATGAGGCACCCGCTACTAGATATTATAAACGCGAGGGTCGGGTTTATTGAATACTGGTTTTACTTTGTCAAATCAGAGAAGCACCATTCACCCGCGCACTCAAGTGGATTAACTGGTATCAATAGCACGCGTCTTACGATGTACCCGCATTTCATATGCGGTGTTGATTGCAGATAATATCACTTGCATGACTCACAAGCATATGACGCTCTTGTTATTTAGAACGTTCACGAGGTCTTGAAACCTTGCATATCTGGCATATTGTGTTAACATTGATAGTAATTTCTGGTCGTTGACAGTTGGATACAGTTGCATGGAACTTGTGTCAATCTTTTACCATAACAGCTTGAAACATGCCGCTCGCATCGGGCGTTTCCCCTTTTTTTCGTTGTGTTTGCACATTAAGATTTTTTTTCGGCGGGTTTGCACATTAAGATTCTTCCCTTTGAACACACACAAGATGAGACTCCGTTAAATTTAATAATTGTTCATTACTAACACACGAGGATTACACACCTGGTACAGTGGGTTGCCCACATATTCACCAGTCGTTTCACTTTCGCCTTGATTATTGTTTTTCAGGAACATACCCCCTGATGAAGGGCAGCGTCCATGCCCGAAAAGCATTGGGGGCATTTGTAACCTTCGTTTGATGCCCATCAATTGAGTTATAAGTTTTGTGTTGACATATGGATAACGCGGACTATTACATGGATTAAAAAAAATCTTATTTTTGAAGAGGAATAAAGAATTTCAAATGAAATTATAACATAATTTGGGAACAAATTGATTACATTTTCCATTTGTGACCCCGGCAGTGCACCAAAGGGACGCTTCCCAGTGGGAAAGCGCAAACATTGTTATATTACACGTCCAGGATCAGAGGACGATGTCTTACTGCATGCCAACCAACCATTACTATTTGCTACCACAATCTGACAAACAAAGGATTATTACGGAGTGCGTGATCCATACCTATTTTATTCTTTATGTGGTAAGACCATAAGCAGAATGGGGAGGATAGGTGGGTCGGTATGAATCTGTGGCTAGACAAAGTCTCTAAAGAATAAGGCACTACCAAAGGTAAGTAACTTGTTCATCTGATTGAGACTTCTAGCTGCCGATTCCTTACCTTAGAATAGATACCAAAGCAATCTCTCCCTAGAGGTGGGTCTGCGGACTGTTTTAAACTAAGAAGTGCTAGAGGACCGCATGGGCAAAATGCCCATCTCACTGGACTTGAATGCTGAGGCAGTAGTGTTTGGCTAAAGTGTACAGATATGCCCACATAGCAGCCTGACAGAAGTCCACAACTGTGACACCTCTAGCTAACGCAGTGGTCGCAGAATTAGCTTCGGTGGAATGAGCTCTAAAGACCTCAGGGTGCTGTTTCTTGGCCAGTTGCGTAGCAGATCTTAATGCAGAGGATGATCCAGAGAGAGATGCTTCTCTTCTAAATTACCTTCCCTTTCTTTGCCCCCATAAATCCAACAAACAGTTGATAGTCCACCTGGAAATCTTTGGTACAATGAATGTAGAATAACAACGCTCATTTTAGATCCAGGCGGTGGAGAGACCCCTCTTCCTTAGTAGTATGAGGGGGCAGAAAAAAGGTAGGCAGGGTAATGTTCTGCCCGAAGTGGAAAGGTGTGACCACCTTTGGTAAAAAGGAAGCTCTGGTTCAGAGAACAAATTTGTTTGGGAAGAATGACGAGAGGGTTAACTCAAAGAGTTTGTAGTTCGCTAACCCTCCTGGCAGATGTTATCACTACAAGGAACATGGTTTTGATAGTGAGGAGTAGAAGAGGGCAACTGTGAATCAGCTCAAAAGATGAACACATAAGAAAAGTGAGAACTACATTTAAAAGACTCATTGGGGCCTAATGAAGGGAGTAGGTGGAAACATATGCTGTAAACCATTAAGGGATCTAGTCTCAACAGGCGACTTCAAGGTTGGTCCGGCAACCAAAAAAAGGCGGAAATGGCAGACAGCTATCCCTTGACTGCTCAAAGCAAAGCCTGCTGGACCAGAAACAGAACAAACAAGAGAACTTCAGACAATGGTGCAGATAGAGGATCAACAGATTTAGACTTACACTAAGCCACCAACTCGTCCCATCGGCAGGCGTAAACGGCTTTAGTAGAGCAAAGCCTGGCTGCCAGAATCACATCTCACACTTCAAGTGGGAGATTAAACACCCTCAAGTGTCACCTATCAATTTCCAAGCATGAAGGTGGAAAGTGGACAGGTTTGGGTGCAGGACCCTGCCCTGTTGCTGCGACAGAAGATCCTCCTGAAGGGGCAGCCTGACTTGAAGACAGATGCTCTTGCTCAGGGGTTCGGGATACTATACTCTCCATGCCTAGTCTGGAGCCACTAGGATCACTTGGAGCCTGTCGTTCTTGAGCTTCTTGAGATCTCTGGACAGAAGTGGTATTGACGGGAAGGCATGTAGGAGTCCAGAGCTTCACTCAAGACTAAATGCGTCTCCCAGCGAGAGAGACCTTAGAAACTCCAGCGCACATAAGTACTGGCATTGAGTGTTCTCAACGGCGACGAATAGCTCTAACCAATGCTCTCCCCAATCTTGGAAGAGACCTTGCACCACCTCCGGATGGAGATGTAATTTGTGATCTGCTAGGCATAGACGGCTGAGTTTGTCTGCTCTGGTGTTCAGAAAGACACCGAATTTTAGAATTTTAGAAAGACACCGGATTTTAGACACAGCCTGCAATTGACTTGTGTGAGACAGCCTGGCTGCTGGAAGCTGTGCGTGTTTTTAAATCCGTGTGTTTTATCACGATAGCTTTTAAAACTGATTACTAGGGTGTGTCTGTTGATAATGTGACTACTTGCCTCTTTTAAAAATACTGCCTTTTTAAATATACTGCGCATTTGCACTATTACTTATTTTGCTCTCACCGGCACTCGAACTCGGTGCCAGAATCCGCCAGTACCTCCCCGGTCCACCGCAGCCATTAGCGGGCTGTTTGAGTGGAGGGAGTTGCGAGTGGCGGACACTCACTTCCGGTGTGCCGTGCTCCTTCGCCATCTTGGGTGAGGTGATGGTCTAGTCTGCCGAATTGGGACAGTAGCCCGATTGAAAAGGGGCCAATGGCGCGGAAGCGCAGCGGACGCGCGCGCCGAAGGCGTGCCAAAGGCAAGCCTGTCTGCGCCCGTCCGTCGCCAGACGCCAGACATGCTGCCAATTTCGCCGGAGTCGGGCAAACTTATGCCCGTAATGATCTTTTAGCGATCAAGAATTTGGTGAGCAGTTGTGGACAGTCCTGTCAGGATGGGTGTGAGGGCCCTTACTGCTGTTTACAGTGTGGCTTCGACTCTGTGTCCACGACGACACCACACAGTCACCTTCCCCTCTCAAGAAAAAACTTTATTATTTTCAATCTTAATTGCCGCTCCTTAGCCAAACACTTCGCAGATGTCCATGATCTATTAGAGGACGATTCCCCAGACGTCCTCTTCTTAACTGAGACATGGCTCTCTGATGTTATGATCGCTGAGCCAGGCTTGGCGCTCCCGGTAGGATACAGTATTCTTACCCTCAATAGGGAGACTAGAGGCGGGGGCATAGCGGTCATTTTCAAATCACGCTACATTTGCACTTTTGAAAAGCAGGCCGTAGCGGGCTGCGAATGTGCGCGTTTCAAGGTTACCTTGAGCCCTAACTACACGATGTCAGGGCTACTAGTGTACCGGCCCCCGGGGCCATCTAAAGACTTTAGGGCAGCCCTCATTGAGACGGTCAGCGCACTGGCGGTTAACGCCGCAGATTTCACCGTCACTGGGGATCTGAATTTGCACCTGGATAAACATTCAGACCCTGATATAGCTGATTTTGTTGCTGACCTTGCGGCGTGTCAGCTCGCTCAACTGGCCTCAGGTCCGACGCACTCTGCCGGCCATTTGCTGGACCCTGTTTTCACGAATATACCATCCCTTACAGTGCACACCCCTATCCCGATGGGATGGTCCGACCACTACTTGGTCCCTATGTCACTTCAGGGTATAATCCCTTCACGGAGTGAGGATTGGAAGACCTCCCTCAAACGCCCTTGGCACAAATTGAATTGGGACCAATTTCATGTCCATCTCGCGACCACTACCCTGTGTTTGCCGGCTGACCCCAACGAGGCAAACAGGGCGCTCTCTGACTGGATCAGCCAGCCGTTGGGACAGCTTAATTCCGGCAAAATGGTCTATGAACCGCAAATCTAAATCTAACGCGTGGTACAAGGACGAACTGGCTAACATGCGCAAAACCTGTAAGAGGCTGGAGCGTATTTGGAGAAGGGACTTCGACCCCGTCTTGAAGGATAACTACCGGGTAGCTATCAAGAGGTACCACAGGGCCATTCAACTTGCACGTGCGGCATTCTATGCCAAGCAAATTCGCGAGAGCGACAATCCGGCAAAGAGTATCTTTTCTATACTCTCTAACCTTAAATCTCAGCAGGCTGCTGCTGGACCTACAATCACGTCTGATCAGCAGTGTGAGGACCTTGCCACCTTCTTTGTTAGGAAGGTGGAAAATATCTATAAGTCTTTCCCGACGGCACAAGTCGGCCGGCAGGAGGCACCTTGTCATCATAATACCAGCATTCTAGACGCCTTCCCGCCGATCCCCGTAGATCAGCTGCAAGCACTGTGCGGCAAAATTAAGTCAGGCTCCCCAACTGATCCTCTCAAACCAGACCAATTTAGGAAAATGCTATCAGTGATCATATCCCCTCTGGGCCAGGTGATTAACAGGTCTCTTGCCATGGCGGTCGTGCCTAGAGCCTGGAAATAGGCCAGGGTGATACCCCTGCTCAAGAAACCCACGCTGGACCAGGCTAAATCTTAAAATTATCGCACTATCTCCCTGCTACCTTGGGTAGCGAAGATCACGGAGGCCTATGTCAACTCCCTCCTCACGGACTTCCTGACCACTAACAACACTCTCGATCCCTCCCAGAATGGCTTCCGCCCAGGCCACAGCACGGAGTCTGCTCTCCTGGCTGTGACTGAACATCTTTGGACAGCACTGGATGCTGGGCACACTTCGGCACTGATTTTATTGGATCTCAGTGCCGCGTTTGACACAATGTCCCACACCATTCTGTTACGACGCCTGGAGGAGGCTGGAATTGTAGGCTCGGCTTTGGAGTGGCTTACCTTGTTCCTTGCTGAGAGGTCGTTCGAGGTGTCAGCACCCCCTTATATCTCGGGTATTCATTCCATCAAACAAGGAGTTCCGCAGGGCTCCTCTCTGAACCCTCTGCTATTCAATCTTTACGTCCAACCCCTGGCAGCAGTAGCCAAGAGCAGAGGGCTGACTATGGTCTCCTACACCGACGACACACAGTTGGTGGTGGCGCTCTCGAACGACTAAGTAGGATGCCCTTAAGTTCCGGAGCGATCTTGCAGCAGTCGCCGAGTGGATGACCACCAACTGTCTCCAGCTGAATGCCAGCAAATCGGAGGTACTGCTGGTGGGGAAGGACCATGGTCAGTGGAGCGAACTCTGGTGGCCCGAGAGCCTCGGTAGCGCCCCACCTCCCAAGCAGGTAGTTAAGAATCTGGGGGTATGGGTGGACTCATCCCTCAGCTTCCAAGTACAAACTAAGAAGGTGGCAGGGACCTGCTTTGGGCTACTGCGGGGGCTCAGACCCCTACTAGGTTTTTTTGTTGCACCTACATGGCAGGTCATTATTCAGGCCTCGATAATGTCAAAATTGGACTGTGCCTGCTCGTTGTATTTGGGGTCTAATAAGGCAGAAATTCTTAGGTTACAGAGGGAACAAAACGCGGCTGCAAGAACCCTTCTCGGTCTGCGCAGAGCGTGTTCTATGACAGACGCCATTTGCCGACTCCACTTGTTGCCTGTGGCCAGGCGAATTGAGTTCAAGGCTCTCTGTATAGCCTTCTAAGGCCCTGAAACATGCCACCCTGGTATCCTGGCCAACCTGCTTGTGCCATACGTACCCCCACGCCAACTTCGCTCCCTGGGGCAACACCTAGTGGTGGTCCCCCGGGAAAGGAGGGCTCGTGGCTGGGGGACGCTCTTTCCGTAGCAGGGCGGCTATCCTCTGGAACTCGCTACCCGCTCACATACGCGGCCTCAATAACTATCTGGAATTTAGGAAGGCAATTAAAACACACCTCTTTCCTGCACTGTAGGCCTGCTCTCTCTGCTCCTTTTGAACTTGTCCGTTGCTTCGCTGTCAGCGCCGGGACGCCTCTTTACTGGGGCAGCTGTCGCGCTTTACAAGTTGCGGTAACATAACATAACATAACAGAAAGCCACCCATATGTTGAGCCCTGAAGAAAATGTCCTGACGTTCAAGCCATGTCCAGAGACGCAGTGCCTCTTGAGATGAGGTCAACGACCCCACCCTGCTCTGTTTGTTGCAATACCACATGGCGGTGGTGTTGTCGTGAACACCTGAATGAGCCTTCCCTTGATGGAAGAAGAAATGCTTTCAATACCAGTCGGATCGTTCTCAGTTCCAACAGGTTGATATGGAGCGGAGACTCTACCGGAGACCAAAGTCCTCTGATCTCCACCCCTCACAGATGCCCCCCCAACCCAGGAGTGACGCATCTGTCACCACTGTGAGCTCTGGATAAGGAACAGAGAGCTCTGCCGTAGACCCAATCGTGGTCCATGAGCCACCACTTCAAGTCTTTTGCAGTCCCTTCCCATATCTAGAGAAGGTCGGAGAAATTTCCCTGATGCTATGTCTACTGGGTCCAAGTCCCACTGCAGGGCCCACATATGCCAACAGGCATGTTTCATCAACAGGATACAGGAGGCAATGAGGTCCAACAGACTTGGGATCACACTCACCCAAATCCAGGTTAAAGGCTGAAACATCAGTATCATAGCCCGAAAATCTTGGACTCGCTGTTCCAGAGGATATGCCCGAAACTGCACTGTTTCCAGAATAGCTCTGATGAAAGAGAGCATTTAAGAATGAGTCAGGTGTGACTTTGGCACATTTGTAGCGAGCCCCAGCGAGTGCAGGAGGTCCACCGTAGCTTGGTGATGGTAGAAGGCTGCCTGGGGCGAGTTCGCCATTAGCCACCAATCGTAGAGGTAGGGGAAGACTTAAACCCCTGATCTCCAAAGATGTGCTGCGACCACTATCATCGCATTGTTGAACACCTTAGAGGCTCTGGTAAGGCCAAAAGGGAGCACAACGCACTGAAAATGGTCGTAGCTCACTGTGAACCACAGGTAACGCCTGTGGGCAGAGAGGATGGGAAAGTGGAAATAGGTGTCCAACACTACCATCCAGCCTCCAGGGTTGAGGGCAGAAAAGACTTGAGCCAGGTGAGCATCTTGGATTTTTCCTTTTTCAAGAAGTAAAAAACAAGTTACTTACCTTCGGTAATGCATTATCTGGTAGAGACTTTATCTAGCTGCAGATTCCTTACATTTGAATTTCCCTGGGGTCAGGGTGGATCTGGAAACTTTTGAAGAGCAATACCCATTGTGTGTGCCGTCGGGTGGCTCCATTCAGCTCCGCATTACGTCGTCTGCAGCGTCGGTTATGACTTTGCGGTACCTATATAAGCGCCACCCAGGCGCGCGGACGTCAGTACTTTTCGTTTTATCCACGCAGAAGCGCAGAGCAACGAAGTAACTGACGTAGTCGTGGGTAAAACTAGGGCCCTGAAAAGGGGAGTTACCCTAGCCCTACAAAATTAGTCCGCTAAGAGGGGAGGCATGGGTGGGGCTGTAAGGAATCTACAGCTAGACAGAGTCTCTACCAGATAATGCCTGACAGATGTCCAGTATTGGGATACCCCGAGCCAAGTCTGTAGTCGCAGCCTTTCCCCTGGTGGAGTGGGCCCTTAATCCCTCAGGGGGCTGCTTCTTAGCCAGGTCATAGCAGATCTTAATGCAGAGAACGACCCAACGAGAGATGGTCCTTTTCTGCACTGCACTTCCCTTCTTAGCTCCCACGTACCCCACAAAGAGTTGGCCGTCCACCCAGAACTATTTTGTGCAGTCAAGGTAGAACAACGCTCTTTTTGGGTCCAGGCGGTGGAGACGATCCTCTTCCTAAGAGGGATATGGGGGAGCAAAGAAGGTGGGCAGCGTGATGGATTGACCCAGATGGAATGGGATCACAACCTTTGGCAAGAATGAAGCACAGGTGCGAAGCACCACTTTGTCTGGAAAATACATCATGTAGGGAGGCGTGCAAGATAACGTCTGCAACTCACTCACCTTCCGGGCAGATGTAATCGCCACTAAAAAGGCTGTCTTGATGGTAAGCAGCCGGAGGAGACAGTTGTGTAACAGCTCGAAGAGAGCACATATAAGATACGTGAAGACCAAATTAAGGTCCCACTGCGGCATAACAAAGGGCGTGGGTGGAAACAAGTGAGCCTGCCATTTTTAAAACCTATGTACAATTGGAGACCTAAATAGAGAGGGCTGGTCTGGCAGCCGCAAAAAAATGCAGACAGAGCAGAAAGATAACCCTATATAGTTCCCAAAGCAGAGCCCTGTTGGGCAAGGGTTAGAATGAATAAAAGCACAGTGGAAAGAGAAGCAGAAAGAGGGTCAATAGACCTTTCTGTACAGTATAATAAAACATTTCTGCCAACGGCAGGCATATAACGTCTTAGTGGAGGGCCGCCTGGCTGCCAAAATAACGTTACATACTTCGGGAGGAAGCTCAAAAGCCAACTGCTGCCGCTCAATCTCCACGCATGGAGGAGCAGAGTTGACAGGTTCGGGTGGAGAACACTTCCCTGCTGCTGTGACAGAAGATCCTCCCGAAGTGGCAGCCTGATCAGAGGATCGATGCTCATCTTCAGACACTCTGGATACCAGACTCTCTCACCCAGGCTGGAGCCACAAGAATGACTTGGGCCCAGTCGCTCCTGATCTTCCTCAGAATTCTGGGCAGGAGTGGTATGGGCAGAAAGGCATACAGCGATAGCCGCCTTGGAAACTCCAGCGTGCAGTATTGCTGACACTGCGCGTTCTCTTCGGAGGTGAACAAATCTAACCAAGGTTCTTCCCACTGCTGAAAGACACCCTGCGCCACCTCCGACTGGAGACACCATTCCAGAAGTGATGCATCTGTCACAACTGGTTGGGGAAGGGAGAGGGGTCTGCTGTTGACCCAATCGCGGTTCGTCAACCACAACTGCAGATCTTTCGCAGTTCCTTCTGAGATCTGAACCACATCGGTGAGATTTCCCCGATGCTGTGCCCAGTGGAACTTCAAATCCCACTGCAGAGCCCGCATACGCCACATGGCAGGCTTTCCCAACAGGATGCAGGAGGCCATGAGGCCCAACAGCCTCAGAGTCAGTCTCACCGAAATCCAGGATAGAGGCTGAAACATCGCAATCATAACCTGAATATCCTGGACTCGCTGCTCGGGAGGATAGACCAGAAACTGCACTGTGTCAAGAACAGCTCCGATGAAAGGGAGCTTCTGAGAAGGAGTCAGGTGTGACTTCGGCACGTTTATAGAGAACCCCAGCAAATGCAGGAGGTTCGCCATAGTCTGAAGGTGGGAGACGACAGCCTGGGGCGAGGACGCCTTCAACAGCCAGTTGTCGAGGTTGGGGAAGACTGACACCCTTAACCTGCGCAGATGAGCTGCAACCAATGCCATCACCTTGGTGAACATTCGAGGGGCACTGGTAAGGCCAAAGGGGAGCACGGTGAACTGAAAGTGCTCGTGGCCTACCTTGAACCGCAGGTAATGCCTTTGGCCCGGCAGGATGGGGATATGAAAATACACATCCTGCAGGTCCAACGCTACCATCCAATCTTCTGGTCTAGGGCAGACAAGACCTGATCTAGAGTGAGCATCTTGAATTTCTTCTTCTTGAGGAAGAGATTGACGGTTCGAAGATCTAAAATGGGCCGCAACCCTTTGTTCTTCTTCAGAATCAGAAAGTAGCGGGATTAACAGCCACTGCCTACTTATGAAAACTGGACCCTTTCGATAACTCCCTTTGCCAAGAGAACTGTAACTTCCTCCTGGAGCAATTTTAAATGATCCTCAGTCAGCCGTTCCTGATTTGGGACAATGGGAGGAGGAAAAGGAAGGAAAGGCAGAAAATAGCCCTCCTGAACGATCTGCAAGACCCACTTGTCCGATGTTATGGACCTCCAGTGGGAGAGATGATGGATTCTCCCGCCAATTGGAGTGGTGTGGTCTTGCAGAGTCAGATTAAGAGTGCTTGGAGGCTGCGGCTGCCGAGGGCAGGGTGGCAGACGACTTCTGGCTTCCATTCCTAGGCCGGAATGAACCGCGTCCACGTCCCCGCACGGCTTGGGAAGCCTGCGCAGGACGGTGGCTGGGATAGGGCTGACGGGGCTGGAAAGGGGCGAAAGGTAGACTGGCCACGAGGAGTAGAAGAGAGGCCCAAGGATCTGGCCATAGCGCGAGAGTCCTTTAACCTAACTAGGGCCGAATCTGACTTTTCCCCAAAAAGACAGGTTACATCAAAGGTCATGTCCATCAAATTTGCCCGAGAAGCCAGTTTTCCTAAACCAGGAGTGGCACTTCAAAGCCACTGTCGTGGAAATTGATCTGCCCAGCGAATCAGTCGTATCAAGGCCACACCTTATGGTGAATTTTGCTGCATCTCTCCCGTCCTTAACTGCCTGAGAGAGCACAGCCCGGGCCTCCTCTGGGACTTGTGGCAGCACTTGCGCAACTGTCTCCCAAAGGGAGTGGGAGAAACAGCCCAATAAGCATGCAGTATTTACCGACCGCAATGCCATGCTGGAGAAAGAAAAATATTTCTTGCCAAATGAATCCAGCCTCTTGGATTCCCTATCCGGAGGGGCAAAAGGGAACGCGCCCTGTGATGTAGAGGTCTGCACCACCAAACTTTCTGGGGTGGGGTGTTGGCTGAGGAACTTTGGGTCACCCGGAGCTGGGCGATAGCGGCGTGCAATTGTCCTATTCACAGGAGCCCCTGTGCTAGGCTTGGACCACGTGCATAGAAGGACATCAGTTAGTGCCTCATTAAAGGGCAAAAGGGGTTCTGAGGTGAAAGCCCCAGGCTGAAGCACTCAGTCAGGAGACTAGTCCTGACCTACACGGAGGGCAACTCCAGTCCAAGGACCTCGGCTGCCCTCTTGACCACCTCCTCCATATCCACAGTTGGTGGAGAGAGCATGTCAGTATCTGGAGAAGTGTCCAGTCCACTGGCTTCCTCAAGTTCCCCATACCATTCCAACTGCTCTGCAGAGTCATCCTGGTGTTCCAAAGGGTCCATAGACCCCTCCCGAGCCTAACACTTCCTCAATGTGTTCAGGTGACAACATAGAACCCATGGGTTCAATCGGCGCCAGAATCGGCGTCAAGAGATGTCGTTCCGACTCAGTGTCGTCAGAGATAAGGATGGAGCTGGTACCGCCGATGGGCACCTGCGCCACCGACTTTGGGTCCGACGCCAGGGGAGGTTGTGGTGGCACGCCGGGGGAGGTCGTGGTGGCAAGACTGGAGTCGACCCAGATCCGTGATCGGATCTTTGAGGCCCCATTGGTGCAGTGGCCGGAGCCGATGGGGCCCCTTCCGACGCTACAGAGCCCGAGGGCTCAACATAGTGGTCAGCCCGCTCAAAAACGCAGCGCATGGCCTCGTGGAATTCTTTGATTTGAGCGGGGGTCGCTCCGGCTCCAGGAAAGGGAAGGAGGCACAAAGTCAACCCTGGCTCCGGCTCCGCAGAACCATGCCTAGAGTGTCAGTGCTCCTTACCTCCTTCGTCGACAGTCGAGGTGAAGGTGAAGTCTGGACTTCTTCATCTTCTGCCTCTTCCCAGAGTGTCCCGAAGACCTCGAGTGGGACGAAGAGGACCTGGGGCTCTGGGAGCGGTCCCGCGACCTCCTCTTCCTCGAACTTTGAAACATACGAGTGGTTGAATTCCACATAATGTTTAAAGAAGGATGCTTTATTTATAAAGAATAATCACTTTATATAAATGTAATATCATGTTATCCAAGCATTAATGAGTATTAAATTGAGGGATGAAGCTGTGCTATCAAAAAAAAACTTAATTTATTAAATTACCAGGTTAACATTTTAGTAGGACCTGAAATGGAAGATCCATAAAAGGTGTTACATGATAAATGGTAATAAACATTGGATACATTTGGAATCAGCCCCAGATAGAAATCCATGGAGCCGCTGACTAAAAATCCTGACTAATTGATGACAAAGCAATTAGGTGCATATGTTTTGCCGCAAGATTGCAAACTGAGATATGAATATGATGTGAGGCAAGATGCCTGTAACAGACTCTCTTGTATCACCATTTATCAGAGACTAATATATAAAAAAGTGGTAAAGTTAGCAAGTTCTGTATTTCATCGATTGGGGAAAATCATGTTTGTACATAAATCTGAATTTCTATTTAAGAGATTCACAATTTAAATTGATCTGTATTATTACCTTTCAACATAGTTCTCTGCTGTTTGCATAGTTAATTATCTGTTGATTCCAGTAATAATCAGTTTCAAGGATATTGCTGTTGGTGAACGTGACATCAGGAAATTGATTTCGCCACATCAAATTAACTGTGGCCTTGCAATCATAAAGGAGGAATAAAAATAAATTCTGCACACTTTCAGGTCTCGCTCACTTACCCTTGTAGAAGGAGACAGACCAATTCAAGCAGGAGCATGCATAACTTATTTCTTCTAAAGACACAAATGATAATTAGGTCCCGAACAAAAATTGATCTGTGATCAGAATCTACAACTTGATCATCTGGGCTGAAACCTCCCTAGATATACGGAAACTAACTTGATGGAATTCAGCTATATTAATGCATTGCTTATATTGGTGGAAGGTGGAGATGTGGCAGCTTAAATTTATAATTGGGGTGCCTCAATTGCCCTGGAGTATATTGCTTTTCAACTCTGATTATATACTGGTTAGGATGTTTTTGTTTACAATTGCAAGTTTGCAAGATTTGAATGATTTGGTATTTGCTCATTTACAAATTTTTGTTTGGTATTGCCAATTGAACACTGCATAGCTGTAACAATTGCTTGTACTTGGAACCTTTTAGCTTGAGCGGTAGCTTGCATTGATGGGTTTAATATTTTAAATTATTATTGGGGTAGATTCATTGAGAATTATATTGTTTAATGTAAATGACCTGAAGAATAAAGGTAGGTGAATGCCACAGAAAAATAGATTTCAGGCTGCACTCCGGATAAAATTCTCTATCGTAGACAATATAAAACAAAACAGTGAAAGTGTTAACTGCTTATCAGAGGGACTTGGGTTTGACAGATCTTTGGAGAGAGAAGTTCCTGAATAAGCGCCAATATTCTTGTATTTTGGGCAGATATAAATCTGAACCATGGCTGGACTTTTTTCAAATAACCTCTGATTTCATTTTTAAGCAGTCAGCAGCTGTTTTTCGGACTATTTCATGGTAGAAATGAATGCCCTGAAATCCCAGTTGGCCTATAGATGGTCTTTCAACAAGTTGTATTTGAAGAGGAATTATGGGTTTCATAAACTGAAACAGAAATAACCCACTTTTATCACAGAATGAACAACCGGTCAGGATCGATATGGTATGGCATGCATTTAACACCTTAAATGCGGTGTCAGCCACCTGCACTCCCTCACCTCGCTAGTGCGTCAGTCGGCCATTGGGCAATGCTGGGAAGGGCTTTAAAAGAACCTCTGATGCTTGTACTAGAGGTTTCTTTTTCACAAACCCCTGGGTGCGGGCCAATCGGAATCGCTTCCGCTCCAGCCCCTCCACCCGTCCTCCTGCAAGGTGCGCTGATGTCTTAAATCCCAATCGGAGCAGCAAAAAGAAGCAGGTGAGTAACTCTCTCTTGCTCTCCGGTGGGAAATTTAGGCAGAAAGCTGTCCCCAGGATTAAGGGAGGCATTGTTGGAAAAGAGGATTTCTTCCCTTTCCAGCGAAGCCTCCCTCAAACAGATGACTGCTTGTGGATAGCAGATGCCTCACGATCCGAAGACACTAGACTAGCCACCAGACATTTGTTTTTTGGAGAGGTTTGGCTCCTCTGGGAAACATGCTGACCCACCCAGGGGCCATATTTTATATCTGAAATGTGTCTTTTCTCCTGCGTCCCCCAGAGGAAACAAAAGGCGGACATACTGTTTAGAGGTAGGCCCTTCTTCGAAATAAGCGTAATCCCAGGGAAGCACATTTATTTTGTAGAATATGGGTTTTGCCCAGGGGGCGCAATGGCGTTCTGGGAGGGTCGACTCTCCTGCCATACAGGCTGACCCCCCAGCGCATATATTTTATTGGCATGCCATCACTCAGTGAAATTAGCCACGTGGCAGGAAATGTGTGTTTTGTGCACCTCAGGAGAAAATAAAGGGGCCCACTGGACCACCAGGGAGTTATTGTTTTTTTTTTTAGTTAATTTACCAGAAGCATTGCCTGCAGCAAACAAAGGAATGCAGTCTTCCATACCATGTAAAATACTGACAGAGTTTGTTTTTACAATTTCACAACTGACCTAGTGTTAAAATGAGGGCTTCTTTTTTTATCGTGAATTACCAATAGCCTTTTCATGGTTCTGAAATAAAAAATATTTTACTAATTGGAGTTTGCAGACAGCCCTCTTCAGCCATTGGTCTGTGGTGTCATTGGCATTTTTCTTCTACCCACTAGAGCATGGTGCGATCGGTCAGGCCATTTAAGCTGTTGGCTAATTTCACTGAGTACAGGCATTCTCATTTTTTCAAGGCACACATCCCCACACACAGTAGGACTCTCGAGTTCCAGAGGCTACTATGCAAATATGTGCTAATGAGGGACATTTTTATTGTGGTGTCAGTGGCACCACAATCAAAGTGCCAGTGGCAGGATTGGGCTCACTCCTTGTACCTTGAAGTATGCTGTTGGATTAGGTATGTGGCAAGACAAAGTAATACTTTGTTCTTCTTTTGCCTCTTTTAAGGTCTTCAGAGAAATTCTTTGGAGGAGGAACCGAAGAACTACCGGCCCATCTCTCTGCTCTCCTATCCTGCAAAGGTACTCAAGAAAGCGATTAACTAGCAACTCACCCAACACCTAGAACACCACAACCGACCCCTCCCAATCCAAATTTTGAGCCAACCACAGCACCGAGACCGTCCTGATCGCAGTCACTGACGACATTCGGTCCCTCCTGGACTGCAGAGTAACAGCAGCCCTCATCCTCCTGGACCCGTCAGCCGTGTTTGACACCATCTCCCATCACATCCTGATCAACAGACTCCACCACATCAGGATCCAAGGAGATGCCCTCAAATGGATCAACTCCTACCTCGCCAGTAGAACCCAGAGAATCCGTCTCCCACGTTCACCTCGCAGCCCAAGAAAATCATCTGCAGAGTCCCCCAAGGATCGTCCCTCAGCCTCACCCTCTTCAACACCAACATGCCCAGGCTGACACAGTCAGATTGCATGGAGTCATCATCATCTCCTACACCAAAGACACCCAGCTCATCCTCTCACTGTCCGAAGACCCCTTCACCACCAGAGCCAACTTCCACAGATGGATGAGGAACGTCGCTGACTGGATGAAAGACAACTGTCTCAAACTCAACACAGACAAGACGGAAGTCCTCATCTTTGGGAACAACACCTCGCCATGGAACGACGCATAGTTGCCCACGAAACTCGGCCCAACCCCCGCCCCAACAGACCACGTCCGCAACCTCTGCATCATCCTTGACAGCAAGCTATCTATGAAGAAACAAGTCAATGCAGTCACATCCGACTGCTTTCATACTCTCTGCATGCTCTGCAAGATCTTCAGGTGGCTCCCAGTCAACATTAGAAGGACCACCACGCAGGCCCTCATCACAAGCAGACTGGACTACGGAAACACACTCTACGTAAGAATCACCACACAGCTCCTGAAGAGACTCCAGACTATACAAAACACAGCAGCAAGACTCGTCCTTGACCAACCCAGAAACACCCACATCACACCTCACCTCAAGAAACTACACTGGCTCCGATCCATAAGAGATGCCAGTTCAAGATGCTGACCCACGCTTGCAAGTTCTTGCACAAGACCAGATTAAAAGCCTCAACATCTGGCTGGACCGCTCCCTTAGCATCAACCACCAGGCGGCAAAATTATCAGCCACCTGTTATGGCCTACTGAGGATGCTACGCAAAATACTCCCCCTTCTCCCATTCCAGGCAAAAAGAATCATGGTCCAGGCTCTCATCCTGTCCCGCTTGGACTATGGGAACGCCCTTTATTTAGGAGCTCCTCAAGCCACCACACAAAAGCTCCAGATCATTCAAAACTGTGCAGCTCGCCTGCTCCTCCAGACCCCGCACCAGCAATCCGCAAAACCGGCCCTGAGGAGTCTTCACTGGCTGCCTGTCAGGGAGAGAATCCAATTCAAGGCCATGTGTATTGCTCATAAGACCTTCTGGAGGAATGGCCCAGCAATCAGAAGATCTATGATAACTCCTTATCAACCTAGCAGAAACCTTCGCTTTGCGTCCTCTTTCCTTGCCCTTCCCCCAAGAATAAAGAAAGCAAGATGTGGCAGGCGCTCCTTTTCCTACAATTCCGCCAAGCTATGGAACGCCCCCACGCATACGGGCGGAACCTAATCTGCTGCCCTTTCGTAAACTTCTAAAAACACTTCTCTTTAACAACTGCATCTAACTACTGGGCTTTCTCTGTTGTCCGCCTTTCGTTTGCAGCGCTGGGATGCCTCAGGGTAGCTATTGCGCTATATAAATGCTCATTTCATTTAATTTCATTTCACAATGAAGGACCAGCATACATCAAGAAATGCCTGATCTTTCTCCAACTGACCAGAAACCTTCAATCTGCTTCCCTCTCCCTCGCAGACACCCAATGGATCTGCCGAACTAACAGCAAAGGACGCTCCTTCTTGCACCTGGCAGCCAAGGCATGGAACAACCTTTCCCTGCACCTCAGTACCACACCTTTGTTCCAGCAATTCAGGAAAGGACATAAGACCTGGTTGTTCAAATTAACAACTCACCACGCAGCAGCCAACATCTCCAGCGCCTTGAGACCCCCACGGGTCTATAAACGCACAGGTGCCGCGCACTATAAATGTTTGATTGATTAAGTTATTCAGATTGCAGCATCAAGAAGTTAAGTGCTTTTTTGCTTTTCCCCTTTGACATCTCACTCTCACACACACATGCCCAGTGCATACTTCTGCATAGGACATAGTGTTTCAGAAGGAAGAGGTTTTAGACTATGAATAGCATCCAAGGGAGAGGAAAATTGAGCATAATCTGAAAGTCATTTTTCAGACAGCAGAATTACATCCGATGACAAATTTTCCAGTGATTCGGAGGAATATGGTCAAGGCAGTCTTGATGTTCCTTCGCAAGTACAATCTGTGCAGCTGAGTAACAGCAGCAGGGTAGACCAACCCAGGGAGCAGGAACATCTGACGGCAAGCACAGACAGAGTTGCTCTCTTGGCCTCTCCCCAATTTAGTGCAGCCCCAAATTCCCCCGTCACTGCAGTCGCTGGATGTAAACTCGATACAGCAAATTATTTGCTTATTGACTACGTCCATCTCTTTTTGAATGTTGGCCTCCTTGAGGAAACGGAGCACCTAACAAATGTGCATGCCAAACAGATTGATGGAACATGGAGGTACTTTCGGGCCTCATTCTAGGGCACAACGGTGAACTCCTACTTCACTTTGGGAGTTGGAGAAATTTTTTGGCCTTAAGTTCAAAATGGGGATACTGCACAATAATAATAATAAATAGCCCTACTGGTCTACTCGCACACATTGGGTAACACTCAGCTTCATACTGGTCAGGAACAGATATATTTTTTTCTATTGCAGCATATGCTCCATTTCAATGATAATTCTGCGGCATAGTCCTGAGACCATCTAGACCATGACAGATTGTTCAAAATTCTGCCTGTCGTGGTACATGTGTCTGCCAGGTTTCCAGATATTTATACTTTTGGAGAGAATATATCCATTGATGAGTACTTGATCATGTACAAACATGCCTTGTGAGAGCTCAGCTGGTTATATATTCAGCGTAGCACATACCGAGCTAAAGAGTTCGTTATGGCATCAAGATGGACAAGCCACGTGAGAGCTCAGCTGGTTATATATTCAGCCTGTAAGTTTATACAGGGAAATATGCCGCTCTAAACCCTCTAGGTTGCCCTTACATGCTTGGAATCACGGCAAAGATTGTATGGGAGTTTGTCCAATCGCTCCTTCATGAAGGTTATAACCTCTCTGTGGACAACTTCTCTAAGGAAGTAGAGCTGCTCAGTGAGCTGTACAAAGTTGACACTGTGGCAGAGTTTGATGTTGCTGCAAACGATTAAAGCGGGAGTTTGTTAACAAGAAGCTCAAAAAATTCCTAGAGCACTGCACTGCATTCAAATGAACTGCTCGCAGTCAAATTCTCAGATAGGAGGGATGTGTATGTGCTAACTACCTATCCATGATGAGAGCACTGGCCCAGTCACAGTTTGAGGTGAATTAGGCAAAATTCTCAAGCCCACCCGTATACGCAATTACAACAAGTACATGGACTTTCAATGGTTTCTTCTAGTGGAGAAAATTTCGGACTTGCTTATAGCCTGTTTGACACCTTTATCTGCCGTCATAACATGGGAGATGTAATGCTCACCATATGACAACTGCATTACAGTCACCGTACTGCACATAACAGTGGAAGTAGCATAGGGCAAGTGGTCACGGAGCACCCTGTGCGGCAAAACGTCAAGTCTTTAGTAGTTTTTGAAGTGCTCTTTAGGTAACTTAGGACAGTCATCCCCAGCATGTTTACATTAGTTTCAAAGGTAGATATGCGCACTCAGTTTGAAGAATCCAGGCCACAAGGCATCCTTGGACACTGCCCAACCTGAAAGGAGCTGGATTTTGCGAGTGTACTAAAGGCACATGAAAGACGTGTCTTCTTGAGCCTCAGGTGGCTGCCACAGAATGTGTTAGCAAAGGTTCACTTGGCAAGTATAGGGGATTAGTCAAAAGTTTGAAGGAGACCGGGACATGAACAGGTAGTTAAATGTTTAGGCCTAGTATCCTTTCATAGGGAAATTGAATAGGCACAAGGCAGATAGTCAAGCTAGTAGAGATTACATGCCGTCACTTCAACAAAGGACTCAACCTCATCAGTGCATTCTCACCCAGATACTCAATGACTCCATTATTCAACTAACTAGATGACTAAAACCATACAGAACACAGCAGCTAGGCTCACCCTCTATCTCCCACCACGCACACACATCACCCTTCACCTCAAAGAGCTTCACTGGCTCCCCATCCACAAGTGAGCTCTCTTCAAACTCCTTACACACGTTCAAATCCTTACACAAAAATGGCTCAGCATAGCTCAAAAACCACCTCAGATTTCAGAAACCTTCCAGACACCGCCACTCAGCCAGACTCCTACTTGCACACATCCCACGCATACGCCGCATAAGAACCGGCAATGGTGCATTCTCCGACCTTGCTCCGAAAGCTTGAATCGATTTGCCTCTGCACATCAGCACCACCTTTTAAATTCTTGAACTACACATTAAGCTGAAGACTTGGCTCTTTAACTAGGCGCATCCATGGCACAGCCCAGACTGCTCCTCCATCGGCAGCAGGATACCACAACATTACACAGAACTGTGCATCTAAAACTACACATATGGGTCATATTTTTGACCAACTTGCCATCAGAATATTAGAATGTGGTAAATGTTCTGTTCGTTGTATGACAAGTGTATTACAGTCACAGCACTGCACATAACGGTGGGTGGGACATATGCCACGTAGTCACAGAGTAACCTGTGAGCAAAAAACTAACATCATTAGTAATTATGGATGTGTCATTTAGGGAACATAGGACGGTCTTACCCAGCATGTTTACCTTTGTTTCAAAGGTAGATATGCTTACTCGAGTATGAGGAATACATGCCAGAGGCATCCTGGGTCACCCCCTCCAACTCACCTCCACAATGTCCAAGTATTTCGATTTAGCACAGTGAGCGTGCTAACGGCACATGAAACATAGGTCTTCCTCAGCCTCATGTAGCTGTCATCAGAGCCATTAGTAAATTTCCTACCACCATGCTGGGTGGTAGGAAATTTGTGTCGGCCCAGTGATCCCACAACTTTCCCACACAGAAATGTGAGGAAAAGGTCTTTTTTTTAAAGCTAAATTTGAGGTTTGCGGGCGTGGCTTAGAGTGTCAAGATGGCGGTCGCATTCTAAGAGTGCTCCGGACCCCTCTGTCATCTGCTCCCATCCTTGTGCTCCTCCAATACCAGAAACCTCTTTAAGCCATTCCGCCTGAGCGGCGCACTGAGTTGAAGTACAGACGCCTGTAACCCCGACCCACAACAGTGACCTGGCTGCGGAGTATCCCAGTTCCGTAAAGATTGCGGGCTGCGGGCCACAAAGTGCAGTTGTGCCTTGCTGGGGGCTGGCGGGGCTCCCTGCTAAGCGGACGTCCTAAGCTCATGGCGCCGTATGCACTGAAGACTATCCGGGAGACTCCGCAGACCCGTCCTGCGACCCGACAAGATGGTGGCTGGTGTGCGAAGGGTGGTGAGCCCAACCGGGGGCACCGCACACGACCTGTGAGGTGCCGGGTGGAGACCGCCGGACGACCGATACCTCCTGACATTGCACCGGAGACCCTCCTGCTTCCTTCGCCCTCTGCGAGAGGAGGCGATAGCTGCGGCCGGGCTGGGATCGGCGAGGCAGCGCATCGGCGGCTGCCCCCTCCTGCAGCTGTGTGGGCCCTGTGAGGTGAGCGAGGCTGCATGGGCACTTCAGCTGCAGCTGGTTCCAGACTCACAGTGCGGCCGCTTGACTCCGGCTGCGCCAAGGAGAGCCGGAGGAGATAAATCCCTGCATGAGAGGCGCCAGGAGTGGAGCTGGCCGCTCCTCCCCGAACTGGTCCGGGGCCTGCAGAAGGTGAGCGGCAGCACGTCAGCGGTGCCCACATGAAGACCGACGGACCCCCTACACGCTCAGCCTAAACAAGGTAAGTAGCAAAGAACTGCCAAGTGGGCTGAATTTTGGAAATGTGGGTCTAATTGGTGGATGCAGCAAGACTTTTGGGCTTCCCCCCCCCCGTTGGATCCTGGACTGGCCTGAGGTGTTGGGAGCACTATCTGGGGCACCCGCCTGGCACCCTCTGGCTTGGGGCCACCTCTTTAGCGCCCCTCCCGTGGTGCGCTGGGGACGGCGCACTCGGCCTGTGGCTCGGCAGGGCGGCCGCTGGGACAGGTGGCAACTGGGCCTTCCTACAGTCGCGTTGACCCAGAGGCGGAGGGGTTTCGTCTGGGAACCTACCAAGAGGGCATTACTGCACGCGGGTGGACCAGGGGACCCACATATGACGACCCCATGACCCATGCGGGTGGCTTGCCTTGCCTTCTGGGGCCTGCACTCCAGCGTCTGTGGCCGTGACGCATCTGCCGAACTCCGAGCGAGGTGCGGGTGTCCCGGTGCCTGCGGTGGTGACGCTGGAATCAATGTTGGGTGGCAGCTCCATTATGACTCTGGGGCCCTGAGAGAGCGAGACAGTGTGTGGGTGGGCTCTGCGCTTGGGCCCCTTAATCACGCGGAGCTCCGGATCCTACTTGGGGAGGATCTCCCAGCTTGAACCGTGAGGGGGCCCTGAGGGAGCCGGACCTCTAGACTCCCAGTTTTGGGCCATCAAGAGGTCGGATTGATGGTCGGAGCCGGACCCCACTCTGGCCTGAGTGGGGTAAGGCCAGGTTGCCTTAATTCTACACTACAGACATAACTAAAGGGCAGGCGGCACAGTGAGATAGTCGCGCTGATTGCTGCGAAAACTCCGCGAGAGACAACAGACTTTGATTGGCCCCACCACACATCCCCAGAGTGTGACTTCTCTGAGCCCCACTCTAATGAAATCAATCCTGAAAACCCTGTGAGAACCACACAGCTGTAACTAAATGTGTCTGGGTACACGCCACAAAGAGCGGGAGCTGGAAACTCTGACACACCGCTGTCAAGGAAGTGAGATCCTGGAGATAGACATACGTTGTGGACTTGCACTGCCCCACTTGCTACAGCCCTGCTATGGGGAAGGATAAGGGAGCAAAACCATTGCCGTACCAGACCCGCATGGATCAATATTCTACCGGTGGCCCCATCCATGGGGAGACTGTACTGGCTATGACCGCTCAATCAGAAGATCTCGCTACGATCCTGCAAGCTATAAAGTCTTCCCAGGACTCTGTAGAAACCAAGATAGGGGAGGTTCGGGTGGATGTGGCCCGCATCCGGCCAGATCTTCGCAATGCCACTGCCCGGATAACAGAGGCCGAATCCAGACTGTCTGAGGCGGAGGATGACGTACTACAACTGAAGGAGCAGGTCAAACAGTTATCCCGTACGAATGACCTCCATAGGCGCGCAGACGATGCAGAAAATCACACGCGACAAATAATCTTCGCCTAGTGGGAGTCCCTGAGGGAGCAGAACCGGCGTAGGTGGCCAACTTTGTCGAAGACTGGCTCAAAACTTGGATGCTGCCTGGCGCGCTCTCAACATGGTTCGCTGTGGAGCGTGCTCACCGAGCCCTCACGCCAAGGCCACCACCAGGAGCCCCACATCGCCCAATCATTGCCTGGATCCTAAACTTCAGAGATAGGGACGCTATCCTGCAGGCAGCTCGCACCCAGCCTGCTTTGTCCTATCAGGGAGCCAAAGTAATGATTGTCCCAGACTATACTAAGGAAGTACAGGTACAAACAAGATCCTGCTTCTCCGTAAAACAGAAACTGCGAGCAATTGATCTGCCAAACAGACTCCTCTTCCCAGCCCGCCTCAGAGTGATATTCCAAAACAAGACCCACTTCTTCGACAACCCAGAGACGGCGTGGACCTGGATAACTGAGGAATGTCCGCTCCGTCCACGGGCGGGTGCCCTTCCTCTGGGCCCCCAGACATCATCGCAAACAGCCAAACCCGCAGGCTACCAGAGGCGACGTACATGCTCCCAGAGAGGGTGCAACACCCAAAGAGCAGTATCTACCTCACCTGCTGGCATACCCCAGAGACTGCACAGATCGCCGAGAGCCTCAATGGCTTGGAAAGGAGTCTTGGAGGGAAGCCCCCCATGTCTCCAACACTGAGGTCGGAAGACACGGACCTCTCGCGAAACCCCCAGAATCTAGGCTACAATGCACTATCACCAACGCTTCTGTTCTGGGGAACTGAAAACCCTGATATAAGGAGGGGTCCACCAATCTGTTTCCACACTTAGCTTCACAGCCTAGTCTACTCTGAGTTTTAGTTAATTGGGCGACAGATGCTTCAATGGGAGAAGTATAGGGTGGGGGGTTAGTTGGGGGGGATGGGAGGGACTGTTATCTCAGTTTTTGTTAAAATTGTTCCGCTCAGCTGCAACAATGGCTACGACGTTAAAGATACACGTGCAGGCATCCTTCATAACAAGGCCAGATTCCCCCAGATAATCCCAAATTCTAGGCGCTCAGATCCAATAAGTTGCACACAACGACGGCTCCATGCAGCACCACCAGACCACTACGAGGGTAAACCCCTCAGAGTCCTTTCCTGGAATGTGAATGGACTCCTAGATAAAATGAAGTGTACTGCGATCTTAAAGTACGTTCGGAGAGTTACACCGGATGTTCTGCTGCTCCAAGAAACGCATCTCATGGGGAATCACTGCCCCTTTTTAGCACGCCAAGGTTTTGACAGGGTCTGGCACTCGGGGTTCTCACGAGGATCCCGCTGAGTGGCGCTCCTTCTGCGGCGTTTTCTTCCCTTTACACGGGTCAACACAATTAGCGATCCTCAAGGTCGATTTGTGACCCTCACAGGGACTCTAGGAAATGCCACTATTAATCTAACGTCGCTCTATATATCTCCAGCGACCCTGAAGCCCACCCTCTGGGCTACTGTAGAGGTAATATCCTCTCTTCCTCAAGGATTGACAGTAATTGGGGGGTACTTTAATGCAGTCTTAGAACCCACTAAGGACGCCACTGGGACACCCTCTTCCCACAGAAACCTAGGCGACTGGCAGAATGGACAACCCAACTGGGCCTCTATGATGTCTGGCGAATTTGGAACCCCAGGACACTTCAATACACCCACACATCTGCTGCACACCATACCCACTCCCGCATTGATTTAGTCTTTATGCCTGCCCCAGAGTGTCGGATGGTCACCGACATCCAAATCCTAGCGAGTGGCATATCGGATCATTCACCCCTTCTTCTACATGTTGGGGGCCCCACGGTTTCTCCAGGATTAAGATTACAAAAGGGCGATCGGGGACGAACTCAAAGACTACTTCCAGTCCAATGAGGGCACCGTACAATTTCAGGGTACACTATGGGAGGCGAGCAAAGCAACGATCTGAGATCAGGCTAAAGGGTATCTCAAGCACACGCTTGACGCAGGATTATCGTCTTTCCCAAATGGAGGCCCAGGCCCTCCACCTAGAGCAAAACATTACTGTGACAGAGGGAGAAGCTGAATGCCGGCAGCTCCATTTGATAAGAGAAGAAATTAGACATATATCGTTCGAATCAGCCAAGCTGATTTGGAGGTATTCTACTGCCCGGGTTTATGGATGAATGGATAAAAAAATGGTAAACTGCTTCAATGGCTTGCTTCCCACCCCCTGACTAACCGGATTGTTCCAGAGATCCAAGATACTCAAGGCTACACGTCCCGCACTCTGGTCACAATTGCGCAGGCCTTTGCGGACTTTTACATGGCGCTCTATTCAGCAGACCGAGTACAGGAACTCACTTCCTGCTCCCAATTCCTACAGGGCATCCCCCTTCCAGGGCTCTCAGAAACCGAAGCCCAGGGCCTGGATGAGCACATCTCGAGCGAGGAGATTGAGGAGGCAATCTCAGCACTCGCAACCCGCAAGACTCCCGGGCCGGACAGCCTTCCAGCGGACTACTACGTGGCGTTCCGAGAAACTCTGGTCCCGCGCCTTCATGCCTTTTACGAGGAAGTGATAGAGAGAGGCGCCTTTCCCCCAGAAACTGACATGGCTACGATTGTGGTCATTACCAAAAAGGCCCCCCCCGTCGACCTCCTGCTCAGACTATCGTCCGATTTGGCTCATAAATATGGTAGTCAAAATATATGCGACCATCCTTGCAACGCGTCTTAAACGGGTACTCAGTAGCCTCGTACATCCTGATTAATGCAGCTTCATGCCTCATCGAAGCACGAGATACTGTCTACCACGCTTGCACATGGTGCTCGCTCATCGCCACCTACTCCCTCCATATTTAGCCTTATTACTAATTGACTTCGAAAAGGCCTTCGACACTGTCGATTTGCGGTATTTGGGTAATGTGCTAGAAAGAGCGCGATTTGGCCCGCATTTCCAGAAGCTTGTACGGGTGCTCTACTCTAACCTGCCAGCTAGGGTCCTTGTCAACGGGGCACTCTCAGAGATCTTCCCTATCAAGAGAGGAACCCGGCAGGGGTATCCTCTCTCTCCCCTCCTCTTTGCTCTAGCAATAGAGCCATTAGCCTGTCTTATCCGCAGTGATACCCAAATACGAGGTTGGCACTGGCGGAGTACCAATGAGGACCACATCGCAATGTATGCCAATGACGTTCTCCTCTTCCTTGTGGACCCATCGCGTTCGGGCCGCAGTGGCAATGGCCTCCGGCTATTTGGGGAAGCACCAGGCCTGCGCCTTAACACGGCCAAATGAACCCTGGTGCCCCTTCACATCTCCTGTGAGTGTATAGACTCTCAAACAACCATCCCCTTGCGACGCCTCACCTTCAAATATCTCGGCATCTGGGTGGCCCTCCATCCAGAGTTGACCTGGTCACTCAACGTCATCCCCTTATTTAAACGCACAAAGGAGGATCTCCGTAGGTGGCAATCTCTCCCCCTTAATCCCCTCAGCAGGATTGCTCTGTTCAAAATAGTTGCTTCCCCGGCTTTTATATGTGATTCAGAACCTTACGGTCCATCTCCACCGTAGTTGGTTCAGTGGATTGGATGCTATGATCACGACATTTCTTTGGGGTAACTCTAGGTCGCGACTAGCCCTTACCCAGTGCCAACAGGGTCCATATGACGGAGGTATGGGAATGACGAATCCCATCTTGTACTACATGGCCACCCGGTTACTGGTAATACATGACTGATTTAATGGAGGATGGTCCGATCCGGCCTATCGACTGGAGCTGGAGAGTCTTGGGTTTCCTCAGGTCCAGGCCATGCTCCTCGGGGCCCCGATTTCTCATACTCTTCCGGCAAAAACTAGGATGGTCTTATTGGCATGGTGCTCTGCTCTACACTCAATGGGAAGTCAAACTCACACTACAGATGCCCCTATGGCATGGTACCTGGTTGGGGGAGGTGGCGGCACTGGAGGGCTTCCATAAATGGGACCTGATAGGAATTACACACCTTGGGGATGTGTGGAAAGGCGGGCATCTGCGCTCCTTCCAAGACTTACAATACACTTATTCGTTACACTCCACCCAGTTTTATAAGTACCTCCAACTCCGGCACGCCATTGCCCTTCACGTCCCCGAGAACACTACACTCCCAGAGTTCAGTCCACTAGAAGCCAAAATCCTTATGGGTAACCTAGGGAAGGGGGGTGTCTCTCAAATTTACCGCTCTCTGATAAACAACTCCCCGTCCACCTTAGATTCTCTCAGAACCCGATGGGAGGAATTCTTGGTGAGCCTAGAAGCCCTATATATCCTTGCAACCATAAGGGCCCAGCGGACGTAACGTATATTGCTTTCAAAAATCTGACATAGTTAGAATAAGTTACAGGTGAAAATGTAGGCACAAATGAATGTTTTTTTTCAACTCAATTTCAATATTTTATCATTTCAATTGTTACTTTCTAAAGGAAACCCTTGAAGGATCTACACAAATGACCCCTTGCTGAATACAGAATGTTGTCTACCTTTCAGAAATGTATAGCTTTTCAGGATCCATTATTGAAATAGGAAAAATAGGCTAAGTCCCAGTAAAATGACAAAACTGTGTAGAACTGTGTATAAAATTTTGGTTTTCCGACAAAAGTCTGCCTGTCCCTGGAAGATGGTGATTTTAGCACCGCAAACCCTTCGTTGATACTATTTGCAGGGAAAAACACTGATGCTTTTTTATGCAGCACTTTTTTCCCCATCACCCCCCCTCACCCTCTCAAAAACACAATTTAGCTGTATTTTGGCTAATTTCTTGGTCCCCTCCAGGGGAATCCACAAATCCCGGGTACCTTTACAATACTCAGGATGTTGGAAAAATAGGACACAATTTTTGGCGTGGATACCTTATGTGGACAAAAAGTTATGGGGGCCTAAGCGCGAACTGCCCCAAATAGCCCAAAAAAAACGGCGTGGCATTTGGGGGTAGGGGGGGGGGGGGGATTGAACCTGGGCACGAAAGGGTTAAAGGAGCTAACTTTTTGTAGAATGCAGCTTTTTACTAGTACAGAACTGTTTCGTTAAAATGCTTTAGATGCGAATCACAGTTGGAGGATAACTGGTCGCATCTTATATGGTCTTGCCCAAATGTAGAAGATTTTTAAACTAAAAATACAATAATTCCAGACCATACTGTGTATTAATATTATAGATGACCCTCAATTACTTCTGTTTGACTACTCATCAAAATCTGAGTTTGGATCAAACATTTCTTAATAGCTCTATGTAGCAATGCTAGTACAGTAGCAAGATCTTTAATATTGCAAAAGCGGAAAACTAAACTAATTCGTTCATTTGACCAGTGGAAAGTTAATATGTGAAAAGAAAAGCAATGTGAAAATGTATATGCTCTTAGGACAGGCACAACTTGTAAATTCTTGCCATTATGGGAAAACTTTGTGTGAAGATGTGGTTTTGATGCAAGTGAAAAGGGATGAATTATAGATATTCCGGTAGTGCTTGGGTATTCCAAGTATGCTATCACATATGATGGAATTAAGAAGTGTCATCATTTTTATAATAATTGATATTTATGAACCACTGTAAGATTTCAATTGAAATCATTTTTGTTGGTTTTCAATGAATTTGTAAAAGTTTAAATTTTTCCTGATGTATAAAAATAAAAAAAGAATCCTTATATTACTTACAAAACTTCTGCTTTAACCTCTTACCTCCATATTCCACGACAATTCTACCTAGATACAGCAATATAGTGATGATGCCCAGCAGTACCCACTGCCATGACAAATCTAAAAAGCTTCTTGGAGAAAGTAACTAAATGGATATATTCACTCTCTTCGAAAATAAACCCAATAAAAACTACATTTCTTTTGTTCCTGAATGACTCTCCACACCTCTAGTGCAAAACAGACTCAACTCATTACATCCATTTGGAATTTTCCTTTCTCTGGTCCCCATCAGAATAAACCTGAATCTAATGACATTCTGAAAACACATCTCTTCAAACTATTCTTTAAAGACTTATGCCTACAAACTACTTGCTTTCAGAAAATACTATTCCATACGCACAAGTTACTAACTTGTGTAACGATATATCTGTAAGAGACAGTAGTTAGTGACAGATTCCTTACCTTAGAATATCCCCAGGCGTCAGACTGGATCCGGAAAGTTTTTGCGTAGCAGTACCCTTGCGTTTCGGTAGGCGGCGTCGTGCGGCTCCGTGTCCGTCGGCGGCGTCGGGAACGCCGGGATGACGTCGCGGGCAGTACTTAGACGCCGCCCCTGCGCGCTGACGTCAGTTCTGTACACGACTTTCCGCGCCAGGAACGCAGAGCCATGCAAGAAGCTGACATAGGTGTCTGAAAAATACTAGGGCCCTGAAAGGGATGTCCTTAACCCTAGAAATCAGTTCGCAGAACGGGGGGGATGGGTGGGGCGGTAAGGAATCTGTCACTAACTACTGTCTCTTACAGATATATCATTACACAAGTTAGTAACTTGTGCATCTGAAAGAGACACGTTAGTGACAGATTCCTTACCTTAGAATAGATACCCCAGCAATACCAACCCCGGTGGTGGGTCTGCGAACAAAGATCAGACAAGGAAGTCCCGGAGGACAGAACGGCCAAAGAAGCCGTCCCTCCGGACCGGACTGTCAAGGCAGTAATGCTTTGTAAATGTGTGCAGCGAGGCCCACGTAGCTGCCTGACAGATATCCTGCAGCGGAACACCGCGGCCTAAAGCCGTGGTAGCAGCCGTTGCCCTGGTGGAATGGGCACGCAGCCCAACAGGAGGCTCCTTCTTAGCCAAAGAATAGCAGGCTTTGATACACAAGGTTACCCAGCGGGAGATGGTTCTCTTGTGCACCGCCCAACCTTTTTTGGCGCCCACGTAGCCAACAAAGAGCTGGTCATCCACCCGGATTGTTGTGTGCGGTTGATATAAAAGGAAAGCGCACGTTTTGGGTCCAGACGGTGGAGCCTCTCTTCCTCTCTGGAAGGATGCGGAGGCGGAAAGAAGGTGGGCAAAGTGATGGTCTGCCCAATGTGGAAGGCAGTAACCACCTTTGGCAAGAAGGACGGACGCGTCCTAAGAACAACCTTGTCTGGATGGACAGACAGAAAGGGAGGTTTGCATGATAGAGCCTGGAGCTCACTCACCCGCCGAGCGGAGGTGATGGCCACCAGAAAGGCTGTCTTCAGAGTCAGAAGACGAAGAGGACAGTTATGTAGAGGCTCAAAGGGAGCGCACATGAGAAAGGTAAGAACCAAGTTCAAGTCCCACTGAGGCATCACAAACGGAACAGGAGGGAAGAGGTGTGTAATACCTTTTAGGAACCTGTTAACAACAGGGGACTTGAAAAGGGAGGGCTGATCAGGAAGCCTGAGGAAGGCCGAAATGGCACAAAGATAGCCCTTGATGGTACCCAGGGCAGAACCCTGTTGGGCCAGTGAAAGAAGGAACAGAAGAACCTCAGAAAGAGGGGCAGAGAGGGATTCACAGCCTTTGCTGTGCACCATGCCACAAACTTGTTCCACCTGCAGGCGTATACCACCTTAGTGGAGGGACGCCTGGCTGCCAGAATCACATCACAAACTTCGGGAGGCAAGTCGAAAGGAATCAACTGCCGTCGCTCAATCTCCACGCAAGCAGGTGGAGGCTGGACAGGTTCGGGTGGAGGACCGTCCCCTGCTGCTGCGACAGAAGATCCTCCCGAAGAGGCAGACGGATCGGGGATCGATGCTCATACTGAGTTGCTCGGGATACCAAACTCTTCGAGCCCAGTCCGGAGCCACAAGGATGACTTGGGCCCGGTCGCGCCGAATCTTCTTCAACACTCTGGGTAGAAGTGGTATAGGCGGAAAGGCGTACAACAGACCGCAACTCCACTCGCGACGAAAAGCGCCGCCGAGCGAGTGCCGCCTTGGAAATTCCAACGCGCAGAACTGATGACATTGCGCGTTCTCTTCGGTGGCGAATAGATCTAACCAAGGCTCTCCCCACTGCAGAAAGAGTCCTTGCGCCACTTCCGAGTGAAGACGCCATTCGTGATCCATCATGCACCTGCGGCTGAGTTCGTCCGCCCTGGCGTTCAGGGAACCTGCCAGGTGTTGAACCATCAGGAACATGCCCTGATGTTCCAGCCATGTCCAGAGGCGCAGAGCCTCCTGACAGAGGGTCCACGACCCCACCCCGCCTTGTTTGTTGCAGTACCACATGGCGGTGGTGTTGTCTTTGAACACCTGCACTACCTTCCCTTTGACAGAGGGAAGGAATGCCTTGAGTGCAAGTCGGATCGCCCGGAGCTCCAGAAGGTTGATATGGAGACGGGACTCCGCCGGAGACCAGAGGCCTCTGATCTCCGCCTCTCCCATGTGACCGCCCCATCCCAGAAGGGACGCGTCCGTCACAACTGTGTGCTCTGGCTGGGGAAGAGAGAGGATCTGCCCATGACCCATTGCCGGTTCGAGAGCCACCACTGCAACTGTTTTGCAGTCCCCTCCGAGATCTGGACGTGATCGGACAGGTTGCCCTGGTGCTGCGCCCACTGGAACTTCAGGTCCCACTGCAGAGCCCGCATATGCCATCTGGCATGATCGACCAGCAGGATGCAGGAGGCCATGAGGCCCAGCAGCCTCAGGGTCATCCGTACCGAAACCCAGGATAAAGGCTGAAAGATCGGAATCATAGCCTGAACATCCCGGACTCGCCGTTCGGGAGGATAGGCCCGAAACTGCGTCGTGTCCAGAACTGCTCTGATGAAAAGGAGCTGTGGAGAAGGAATTAGATGCGACTTCGGCACATTGATGGAGAACCCCAGCGAGTGCAGGAGTTCGGCCGTAGTCTGGAGGTGGGAGACGACTGCCTGGGACGAGCCCGCCTTCAGCAGCCAGTCGTCGAGGTAGGGGAAGACTGGAACCCCTGCCCGGCGCAGATGAGCTGCGACCACCGCCATCACTTTCGTGAACACCCGAGGGGCACTGGTAAGGCCAAAGGGGAGCACGGTGAACTGAAAGTGCTCGAGGCCTACCGTGAACCGCAGGTAACGCCGGTGGGCCGAAAGGGCGGGGATGTGGAAATAAGCGTCCTGCAAGTCCAACGCTACCAACCAGTCTCCAGGGTCGAGGGCAGTCAAGACCTGAGCTAGGGTGAGCATCTTGAACTTCTCCTTCCGGAGGAAGCGATTGACGTTCCGGAGGTCCAAGATAGGACGCATGTCCTCCTTGTCCTTTTTGGGCACCAGAAAGTAGTGGGAGTAGCAACCACGTCCTACTTCTGGGGTCGGAACATGCTCGATGGCCCTCTTGGCCAAGAGGGCCGTGACTTCCTTCTGCAGAAGCACCAAGTGATCCCCTGACATGCGGTGGAATTGAGGTGGCATGTCTGGGGGGGTGGTCTCGAAGGGGAGGGAGTAGCCCCTTCGGACAATGTCCAAGACCCACCTGTCCGAGGTGATGGCACGCCAGTGGGGAAGGTGATGGCGCACCCTGCCCCCTACTGGCGTGCTGTGCACCTGAAAGGAAGGACTAGGAGGGCTTGGAGGCCGCGGACGGGGCGGGGTTGGTGGCCTGACCCGCACGCTGGTTGCCTGACCCGCCACGGCGGGAGCCACGACCTCGGCCACGCGAAGACGCTTGCTGCGCGGGCCGGTGGCTGGGCAGCGGACGTGACTGGGCGCCCCTTCCGTGGCCACGAAAGGGGCGAAAAGCAGAGGTTAGCGGAGGGCGCACAGCAGAAAGGCCTAGGGACTTGGCAGTAGCCCGTGAGTCCTTAAAACGCTCCAGCGCATGGTCTGCTTTGGTACCAAAAAGACCGACTCCATCAAAGGGCATGTCCATGAGTGTGTTCTGGACATCACCCGAGAAACCAGTTGTTCTCAGCCAGGCGTGGCGACGCAGCGCCACCGTGCGTTGCAAGCGATCTGCCCAGCGAGTCGGCGGTATCAAGGACACAACGGATGGTGTACTTTGCCGCATCCCTTCCTTCCGCAATGGTGCGGGAAAGCAGTGTCTGGACCTCCTCAGGACACTGGGGCAAGACTTGCGCCACCGAATCCCACAGAGAGTGGGAGTATCGGCCCAAAAGGCAAGCGGCGTTCACCGACCGCAAGCCAGCACTGGAGGAAGAAAAGGCCTTCTTCCCAAATTGGTCCAGGCGTTTGGATTCCCTATACGGAGGGGCGGTAGGGAAGGCGGTTTGGGAGGCACAGGCTTGGACAACCAAGCTCTCGGGGGTGGGATGTTGAGAGAGAAACAAGGGGTCGCCCGGAGCGGGGCGATGGCGTCGGGCCACGCTCCTATCCACAGGAGCCCCTGTGGCGGGCTTGCACCAGGAGCCCAAAAGAACGTCAGAAAGTGCGTCATTAAACGGCAGCAATGGCTCCGAGGAGGTAGCCGCCGGCTGAAGCACTTCCGTCAGGAGGTTAGTCCTGACAGCCACAGTAGGCAATTGGAGGTGTAAGGCTCCAGCTGCTCTATGCAACACCGTTGCGAAATTTGCTCCCTCCTCCGTTGCCACGGAAGGAGGAGACAGCATGCCAGTGTCAGGGGAGGTGTCTAGACCACTGGCATCCCCAAGTTCCTCTGCCCAGTCCTGGTCATAGTCACACTGCTGTGTGAGAGGGTCATCCGACCCCTCCCAGCTCTCCTGGTCCTCCTCTGGTTCAAAATATGGAGGAGGAGGGACATCTGGGACCCAAGGTCTCATCGGCGCCGGGGCCGGCGTAGAGCGACGTCGGTTCGGCTCCATGTCCGGAACCGGAGACAACCGGGGAACAACGCCGCCCGGGGCTCCGGGCGGCGTCAGGAACGGCACCGGGGACATCGGCGCCGGCGTGGTTAGGTCAACCGGCGTCGATGGGGGTTGCGGTACCACCGGAGCCGGGATCGAGGCCGGGATCAAGGCTGGCGGGACGGGCGACGCCGGGACCGGAGTTGTCGGCAACGCCGGAGCAACCCCATCAGTGCCCGCGGGGCCCGAAGTCGCACCGGAGGGACCTTGAGGCCCGAAGAGGCGGGCCATGGCCGACAGGAATTCCTGTATTTGGGCCGGAGTCGCCCCCAAACCCGGAAAGGACGGGTATAGCGGGGGCGGCTCCACAGGCACGTCCGGGGCGGGGACGGTGCCGACAGGGGCCTCAGCCGAGTCGTGAGACCGGCGAGGCGAAGTCTTAGAGCGATGATGCTTCTTAGACTTTTTGTGCTTCGACTTACCCGAGGAGTGCAAAGACTTGGACTCCGACGACCGGCGGGGGCTCCGCGACCGGCCCCTCGACCTCTCACGGGACCGGGGCTTGGTGCGGCGCGGAGCCGACTGCCGGACCTCGAGGAGCTTTCGAGACCGCTCTCGCAAAGCCTTCGGGTGTAAGGCCCGGCAGTCAGGGCACGACTTCGTGTCGTGGTCTCGGCCGAGACAGTAGAGACACTAAGTGCGGGTCTGTGATCGACATCATTCGACCACAGACGTCGCATGGCTTGAAGCCGGGCATCCCTACCGACACCTAGGAGTCGAGATGACTCGAAAAGAAACAGTGAAAAAATCACCCAAAATTTAGTCAAAAATTGACTAGGGCACTGCTCTTCCCGGATCTGCGCTTACTGGCGCGGAAAAAAGAAGAACTGACGTCAGCGCGCAGGGGCGGCGTTCTAAGTACTGCCCGCGACATCATCCCGGCGCTCCAGACGCCGACGACGGACGCGGAGCCGCACGACGCCGCCTACCGACGCGCAAGGGTACTGCTACGCAAAAACTTTCCGGATCCAGTCTGACGCCTGGGGATATTCTAAGGTAAGGAATCTGTCACTAACGTGTCTCTTTCAGATTCTCATTTGCTATGATCTAACATGTTATGGTTAAAGAGCTAATATGTTCTATATTCTCCTCTAACATATTATGTGTAAGGCCTTCTGCTGCCTTACATGTCTAGGTCCATGCTATATAAATCCAAAAATTAAGTAAGATCAATTAACAAGTGGTCAAAGTCTCTTAGATCACACAGGTTACACTTAGGTCACACTGCAAGTTAATCTGAAACATTGAAATTGGGTACCCCTATATCACACCTGCACAGGTGTAAAAGAGTATAATTAAACATAGCAAAAATACTGTTGGACATATATTTCTTTCTTGCTTTCTTTATATATATATATATATGCACACGTTTAGTCAGAAATGAGTCGAAGGGAAAGGAATGTCACTTGCCTTGTAAGCATGTTAGTAGCATTCAGTTTTGCAGGTTCACATGTTCTGCATTCTCTTGCGACCTAGTGCTGGGTTCTGACTTTTGCAACTTGTTTTTCTTCTAAGAAGTCTTTTGAGTCATGAGGTATTGTGACTACTCATTTAGTTGGTAATGTGCATAGGCATCGGCTCCACTGTTAGATTATTTTCCGCTTAGCAGGTGAACGGAAAGATGGAGCACTGGAATAGGAAAGTATGATGACCATGTAAGATGGCATATACAAAGGGTTTAAGTAATAGAAATGTACATCTTCAACAACCAAAGGCTTCCAGGGTGGTGGGTGGGCGCATGTATACCCGAGGACCTCAGGAGCCAGAGTGCTAGATTAAGTTGCCTGTGGTTTGGGTGACTTATTGTGCAGTGGTTCTGCCTGAGTAGATCCGGCCTGTTGGGGAGCTTCTTGTGAGGAACCATACTATCTCCATAAGGGTGGAGAACCTTGGTTGTCTGGCCCACATAGGAGCCACCAGGATAAGAGTGAGGGACGTTTGCCGAAACTTCTAGACCACGTATGGAAGGAGTGGGAGAGGAGGAAAAGCATAGGCAAATATCACTGAAGAATTCATCCATACGGCATTGCCCATGGACTGTGGGAACCTGAACCTGGAGGACAAGATTTTGCGTTTTGCATTTTGGGAATTAGCGAAGAGATCGATCTCTGGAAACACCCAACGGTGGAAGAAGGAGGGTATGTTATGTTATACACATTTGTAGAGCGCATGGCTGCCCCAGCAACAGGGCGTCCCAGCATTGGCAGACAGGTAGCCAGAGAGAGAAAAGCTAGATGGAAGAGAAAAGCCAGGTTTTAATCAGTTTCCTGAATGCCCAATGATCCTGTGTACTGCGGGCAGCCAATGGAATAGAGTTCCATAGAGCAGGGGCCTGGCCTTGAAAGAACGTCCCCCTGCTCTACGCCTGCGCACCCGGGGAGTGCAAACCAGATGTAGGTCAGCGAAGCGCAGTGCTCGCGATGGAGCATATGAAGTGCACAGCCCCTGTAAAATGTGGGGACCCTGGCCGTGTAGAATCTTGTGTGGTGCAGAGGGGAGGAGTTCCCACTCCTGGACTTGTTGCTGCATCCTGCTGAGGTCTGCAAAATTGTTGTCCACTCTTGGAAGGTACTGCGCTAGCAGGTGTATCCAGTGGTGAAGTGTCCAATGCCAAATGCTGTGAGCTAACACCCACAGCTGTGCAGACTGTGATCCACCTTGATTTTGGAGAAAATACATGGAGGTCATGTTGTCCGTTTATTCAACACTACTTTGTGCTGAAACTGATGAAAAAAAGACCTTGAGAGCTAGCTGGATGGTCAGGAGCGCGAGGTAATTGATGTGGAGGCCACTTTTCCTCAACAGTTGATTGCTTAAGGTGCGCAACCCACCCAGAGAGCGAGGTGTTCGTAAGGTAGTCACCTGCGAACAGGGTCCATGAAGGGTCGGCTACGCAACAGACTGTTGCTGTTCCAACACTGCAGAGAGTGATGGGTGCGATCCTGTATCAACACTAGATGTTATGTTATATTGCTTTCTATAGCGCACTAATCACACAAGAGGGTATCAAGGCGCTTGGGCAGAAGTGTAGGTTTGTGTCACCAAGCTCCTTATACATAGAGCCAGGTCTTAAGCTTCAATCAATCAATCAATCAATCAATCATGTCACTTATAAAGCGCACTACATACCCGCGAGGGTCTCAAGGCGCTGGGGGAAGAGGGGGGTGGTGCTGCTACTGATCGAAGAGCCAGGTCTTGAGGAGTCTTCTGAAGGCCAGTAGGTCTTGGGTCTGTCGGAGGTTGGTGGGGAGGGTGTTCCAGGTCTTGGCGGCGAGGTGGGAGAAGGATCTGCCGCCGGCGGTCGTTTTCCGGATGCGGGGGACTGTGGCGAGGGCGAGGCTGGTCGAGCGGAGCTGGCGGGTGGGGGTGTAGAAGCTGAGTCGTCTGTTGAGGTAGGCTGGTCCGGAGTTGTGGAGTGCTTTGTGTGCGTGGGTGAGGAGCTTGAAGGTTATCCTCTTGTTGACAGGGAGCCAAGTGCAGGTCTCTCAAGTGGGGTGTGATGTGGCTGCGTCGGGGGATGTCGAGGATAAGACGTGCAGAGGCGTTCTGGATGCGTTGCAGCCGTCTCAGGAGCTTAGCCGTCGTTCCTGCGTAGAGGGCGTTTCCGTAGTCCAGCCTGCTGGTGACGAGGGCCTGGGTGACTGTTTTTCTTGTTTCGGTGGGGATCCACTTGAAGATCCTGCGGAGCATTCGGAGGGCGTTGAAGCAGGATGAGGAAACGGCGTTGACCTGCTTAGTCATGGAGAGGGTGGGGTCGAGGATGACCCCTAGGTTGCGTACGTGGTCGGTGGGTGGCGGGGCTGTTCCCAGTGATGTTGGCCACCAGGAGTCGTCCCAGGCTGAAGGGTTGGAACCAAGGATGAGGACCTCCGTCTTGTCCGAGTTCAGCTTCAGGCGGCTGGTCCTTATCCATTCGGCGACGGCCTTCATTCCTTCGTGGAGGTGGGCTTTGGCGGTGGGAGGGTCTTTGGTGAGGGAGAGGATCAGCTTGGTGTCGTCGGCGTAGGAGATGATGTTGAGGTTGTGCTGTCGGGCGACGTGGGCGAGGGGTGCCATGTAGATGTTGAACAGCGTTGGGCTGAGGGAGGAGCCTTGGGGTACGCCGCAGATGATCTTGGTGGCCTTGGATCGGAAGGGGGCGAGGCGGACGCTTTGTGTTCTGCCGGAAATGAAGGATGTGGTCCAGTCCAGGGCCTTCTCTTGGATCCCGGCGTCGTGAAGGCGTGTTCGTAGTGTGTGGTGGCAGACCGTGTCGAAGGCGGCTGATAGGTCCAGGAGGATGAGGGCTGCTGTTTCTCCGTTGTCTAGCAGGGTCCTGATGTCATCGGTGGCGGCGATGAGGGCGGTTTCGGTGCTGTGGTTGCTGTGGAAGCCGGACTGGGAAGGGTCCAGGATGTTGTTCTCCTCGAGGTAGCGGGTCAGTTGTTTGTTGACGATTTTCTCGGTGACCTTCGCGGGGAACGGGAGCAGAGAGATGGGTCGGAAGTTCTTGAGGTCCTTGGGGTCTGCCTTGGGTTTCTTGAGTAAGGCGGTGATCTCGGCGTGCTTCCAGCTTTCCGGGAAGGTTGCTGTCTCGAAGGAGATGTTGATTATTTTCCGGAGATGGGGCGCGATGGCTGTACTGGCTTTGTTGAAGATGTGGTGAGGGCACGGGTCTAGCGGTGAACCGGAGTGGATGGTGTTCATGATCTCGCTGGTGTCCTCGTCGTTGATGTTGGTCCAGGAGAGCAGGCGGTTGGTGGTTGTGGGGGCAGTGGTCTCGGTGGTTGCCGGGGCGGTCGTGGTGTTGAAGCGGTCGTGGATGTCGGCGATTTTGCGGTGGAAGAAGGTGGCCAGTGAGTCGCACAGGTCTCGCGACGGCTGGATGTGGTTGGTGTTGGAGCTGGGGTTGGAGAGTTCCTTCACGATGTTGAAGAGCTCTTTGCTGTTGTGTGCGTTGTTGTCTAGGCGGTCTTTGAGTGAGGCCCTTTTGGCGGATCTGATGAGGTGATGGTGACTGCGGGTGGCGCTCTTGTGGGCGGCGTAGCTGTCCGCTGTCCGTTCGTGGAGCCAGATCTTCTCCAGTTTTCGGCATGTTCGTTTGGAGGCCTGGAGGTCTTCGGTGAACCAGGTGGCTTTCTTGCTGGTGTGGCTGTTGGGCGGATTCTTGAGCGGGGCGAGGGTGTTGGCGCAGTCGTCGATCCACTGTCTGAGGTTGCGGGCGGCGGTGTCGGGGTCGGAGGGTTCGGCGGGTGGGCTCAGGGCGAGGGTTGTGGTTAGCTGGTCTTCCGTGACTCTGCTCCAGCAGCGGCGAGGAATTTGTTCGGTGCGGTGGTGCGTGGTGGGCTTCCTGTAGGTGAAGTGGATGCAGTGGTGGTCAGTCCAGTGGGGTTCGGAGGTGTGGTTGAAGGAGACGTGTGGGCTTGCGGAAAAGATGGAGTTGAGCGTGTGGCCGGCGGCGTGGTTGGGTGTAGTCACGAGCTGTCTGAGTCCGAGGGTGGCGAGGTTGTCGATCAGGGTGGTGGAGTTGGTGTCCTTGTTGTTCTCGAGGTGGAAGTTCAGGTCCCCGAGAAGGATGTAGTCCGTGGAGGCGATGGCGTGTGTGCTGACGAAGTCAGCGATGGAATCGCTGAACTGTGGTCGGGGTCCGGGGGGTCTGTAGATGAGGGTTCCTCTGAGGGTGGTGTTGGGATCGGTGTGGATCTGGAAGTGCATGTGTTCGGCGGTGCTGAGGGTGTCGTCGGTGTTGGTTGAGACTCTGAGGGTGTTCCTGTGGACGATGGCGATGCCTCCTCCGACTCCGTTAGTGCGGTCCCTGCGGGTGATCTTGTATCCGTCCGGGATGGCAATGGCGATGTCGGGGGCTGAAGCGGGATTCAGCCAGGTCTCCGTCAGGAATGCGACGTCTGGGGAGGTTGAGTCGAGAAGGTCCCAGAGTTCGATGGCGTGTTTGCGGGGCGGAGCGGGTGTTGAGGAGGATGCATCTGAGGTAGTTGGGTTCTTTCCTGGGCGGTGGTTTGGCGGGCGGGTGCTGGCGAAGCTGCAGTTCCGGCAGGTGAAGGGCCCTTGGGTGCGCTTCGGGGTGGCCTGGTAGCAGGCGTGATCTTTTCCGGGGTTGAGTGCGTGGAGGGTGCTGGCGTCGTATCGGCGTCTGTTGATGTGGCGGGCGCGGGGGATGCCCGGACCAGGGGGTCTGGCGCTGGGCAAGAAGTGAGGAGGCGGCTCTGATGTGTGAGGGAGGTCGTTCCATGTCTTGAGTGTGATGTAGGAGAATAAGTGACCTCCAGTTCTGCTTTTGCAGATGTGGGGAATGTGTGTCAGTGAGAGTGAAGCAGAGAATAGGTGTCTGGTGGGTTGGTCAGAGTGTATGCGACTGTTCGGGTATTCAAGTCCTGTGCTGTGTAGGGCTTTGTATGTGGGCGTGAGAAGTTTGGATTGGCTGCGCTTGTGAATGGGGAGCCAGTGAATCTTCCTAAGGTGTGGTGTGATGTAGGTGCGGCGAGGGAGGTCGAGTACGAGTCTTGCAGTGGTGTTTTGGATAGTCTGGAGTCGGTGTAGAAGTTGTTTGGAGATTCCTGCATAGAGAGATTTGCTGTAGTCCAGCCTGCTGGTGAGGAGTTCTTGCGTGATGGTCCGTCTTATGTTTTGAGACAATCATTTTAAGATTTTTCACAGCATGCATAGGATGTAGAAGCAGGAAGTGCTCACTGTGTTCACCGTCATGTTGAGCTTGTCATCTAGGATGATCCCTAGATTTCTTGCGTGGTCTGTGGGTGTTGGTCCTAGCTTCGATGTCCACCAGGTGGAGTCCCATGCGGAGGTCTTGTTGCAGAATACCAGTATTTCGGTCTTGTTGGAGTTGGGCTGCAGGTAGTTGGTTCATATCAAGTCTGCTACCATGGTCATGCAGTTGGTGAAGTTGGTTCTGGAGGTGGTTGTTTTGTCCATCAGTGAGAAGATGAGGTGGGTATCATCGGCGTAGGAGATGACGGTGATGTGTTGTGATCGATCGGATGATGTCGGCGAACGGTGTCATGTATATGTTGAAAAGGGTAGGACGGAGGTATGATCCTGGTGGGAATCCGCATATCAATTTCTTGGTCTCCGATGTGAAGGGTGGTAGCCTGATTCTTTGGGTTTTTCCCATGAGGAAGGAACAGATCCATTTAGGAGTGGATCCTTGCATGCTAATCTTGTAGAGTCTTCGTATAAGGGTGTTATGGGAGAAAGTGTAAAAGGCCACAGGGAGAGCGAGCAGGATAAGGGCCGGCGATTCTCCTCGGTCCAGGATGATTTGAATGTCACTGGTGGCCGCAGTGAGTGCTGTTTTGGTGCTGTGGTTCTTTCTGAATCGTAATTGAGTGTTGTCTAGAAGATGGTAAAGTTCGAGGTGGGTTGTGAGTTGCTTGTTGATGGCCTTCTCAATCACTTTGGCTGGATACGGAAGTAGGGAGATGGGTCGGAAGTTGCTCAGTTGATTTGGGTCGTCTGAGGGTTTCTTGAGGAGGCGGTTGATTTCTTCAAGTTTCCATTCCTCCGGGAAAGTGGCGGACGTGATGGAGATGTTGATGATGTGGGTCAGGGTGTTGCTGATTGGTGATGTTCCCAGGTTGTAGATGTGGCTGCGGATGTAGGGTAGGTCACTGGGTGAGGGTTTGTATTTTTGTCAACCCTTGCTGTGATGACCCAAGCCTTGACCGACTTTTTGAAGGTCTGGGGCATCCCGGTCAGCATCAGGAGGTGCTGGAAGGTGTGTTGTGTTTTAAAAAATGTTTCGACCAAGAAGTCATAGACTTCCTGGACGATGTGCATATATACATTATGAAAAGGAGCCGCCTTTTGTATAACCTTGTGATGCGAGGTGTGAGTTTCAAGGCAATTTGTTCCTCAAAGGACAACTTCCTCTTCCTTGGTAGCGTCTCTTGAGGCTTCAGTGGGAGCTAAGTGGAGATTTTCCCAGTTTGCGGGTGAATGAAGAGTTGCTTCTCACAGGGGCCCTACTCCGCCTGTGAGGGCTGGAGATTAGGCTGCTCCGAGCCATTGGAGCAAGTCATCAATGGTGTTTTCCATGGCGAGTTGTTTTTGGCAACGCCAGTGTCTTTAATGTCAAAGTCTTCAGTGGCAATGGCAGTTTAGATGTAGAAGAGGATTTCAGTGCTGGCGTCAAATCAATTTCGGTGCCGGTTTCTGTGTCGTCTTCGATGCCAGAGTCGAAGATCTCATTAGCTCAGATGAAGACACTGGTATGTATGGAGCCTTAGTACCCAGAGAAGAGAGCAGTGTCGACTCCAAGGGCTTCTTTTTTGCCGACCATGTCCCAAAGGCCGTGGTGGACATGCAGGCTGCTTCTGAGACTTTGAGCTTGATGCCTGTCCCCCACTGGGGTGGTGTTCTGCCTGCCCACTGGACAGTTGTGTGGCCGTGGGTTGTGATTGGGTAGTGACCAAGCTCACGGTCAAAGTCTTTGGGGGCTGTTGAATTTTGGGACCTCCCCCTCAGATTCGGAGGGTGAATTTGCCACCAAACAAGACTGCATAAGTTGAGCCTCAGTAGGGCTGGCTTCTTCCTCCACCTTGACATCACATTCGGCGAAGAGGTGGGGCGTGTCATTTCCATCTTGCCTCTGCATTCCTTTGATGGGTCCAACCTCGTTTGCATCGGTATTGAAGGGTCTTCTGCAACCAGACGGTGAGGCAGGCCTGGCATGCGGTCTCGTTGTGCACTTGATGGTGGTCAGTTGAGGGGAACTTGGAGTGACATTGGGGATGGTATTGGAAGTGTGTCCATTCCCAGACTGACCTGGCATTCTTGTCGAGAAGGCACTGGACACAAGAGGCAGAAGGCCTCTGGAGGGGACGAGGCCCCGCAGGAAGGCATCAAAGCATGCGCAGGTGTCAAAGTTTTTCAAACGATGTTGATGCGGGATCATGGATCTGTGAAGATTTTTCTGTGAAAACAGGAATTGAAGAGGCAGGTCGGTAGCGCTATTAAGGCGGCGAACATTGAGTCCGATCGGTACATGTCTGACCCGGATGGTGGAAAAAAACAATCTAACAATTGCATTACAAACTAAAGGAGGCGTCACTATACCTCTTGACTCAAAAGACTTCTCAAAGAAAACAAGTTGAAAACGTCCAAGCGCACCCTTAGATGGCAGGAGTGTGATGAGCATGTGTATCTACAGCCACAAATGCTACGAACATAAGTATCTAACTTAAAAAAATACACATGAATTTCTTTTATTGTTTTTTAAACCTATATAGCAAATTACCTTACCAACTTTACAAAGTGGCACCCCATATCAATATCTCCAGCAACTCCTGAAACCTCATTATAGGAAAATTACCAAACACATCGACAATAACCCAGGGTGAATTTGGGTAGAGCTACCATAACTCCCATTTTGAGAATCACAAATGCACATAATTGGCATAACAACCATCAAGTATAACAAGTATAAGCGCTCAGACACTATTTGGGTGGACATCTACTTCAGTTCCTTGTGTTGGAAGCCATCTTTTAGGATCCTGATGTTAACTGTCCATTTTATCACTATGTTGGTTTGATGGGGACAGGCTGTGCCAGTTTGTTTCTTTCTAGGCAAACACCAATGTTCAAAGCTTTCTTTATCGGCTCCCATATTGCCATTTCAATGCATTCCCAGCGTGTCTTAAATGTTTTCCGAGTCAATGAGAAAATGACTCGCCAGTCCAGTTCTCACGTGCGCTTCTTCACCGATGTCTCTCACATTCAGGTTAAGTCAGGAAAGTTTTCTAATCTTAGTGGACACATGAGCCTGACTATCCACAGGATAGTATCCTCTAGCTCTGTAGTTTAGTAATCAGTAGATCACGGCTCTTAAGGACGCTCCAGAAGGAAGGTGAGCTACACTGTTTTCTGTGAGCCTATTCCTTGGAGAAAAAGGATGAAAAGCACCTTGGTCAGAGAAGATTTTTTGCCCATTGCTCAACGAAGACTTCCCCACTGTGTTTCTTCATCCAGCTCACAAGCCTTACAGTGTCACTGCAGGACCTTTCCCCACAACCTCAGCTTTGGGTTCCACTGTAGTAGTTGACTCTGAACCCATTCACCATTGTACGCACTAGGGAAAGGTTGACAATTCATTTAGCTGTGGGCTCCACCAATGTGACACATTCCACTGCTTTCTGTAAATAAGCTGCTGCAAGGGTGAGATTGAGATCCACTGTGCCTGAATCAAGGGAACTCCACAGTGTAGTGGTCCATTTTGCTCAGTTGCAACTGTTCGCTTAATTTATCCCCGACCTCCCTTGTTGTGTGAGTGCCCAAAGAGATGAAGGTGGTAAAGCAGAGGGGATGCATGGCTGTGCTCCAGGGTCATGTAACCAGGACTTGTAGTGAAGGTAGATCACACACAGCATTAGGACTGTAAGAATATGTTACTTACCTTTGGTAACGCCTTATCCGGTAGAGACTCTATCTAGCTGCAGATTCCTTATCTTAGAATATTCCCCAGGCGTCAGTCTGTATCCAGAGCAGCAACCTCTGCATGCCGGTAGGTGCGCTGTTTGGCTCTGCTTTTCCGTCTGAAGTGACGTGACCGGTGCCTATATAAGCGTTACCCTGTTCTGTTTCATATAGATGCCCTAATATAGGCATGGATTGAGATGCCCTAATATAGGCATAATCTTTCATCTACATTAGTTCCCTATTCTCCACAATAACGGGCGCTGAGGGCTGAACCTTATCTAGACTGTGGTTTGGGTACAGAAGGAGGGTTTTTCCCGAACAATGGCCTCCTATACCATCTTCGATGTGCTCATCCAGTATGATTAAATATTCATAAGAGTTCTAGGAAACCAGGCAGGGGATAAGATCCACCTGCATAAACATCTACGTAACCGGTTCATCCCATACGTCATCTTCATACCCAACAATGGCTAACACAAGACACAAGGGACAAAGGGACTCTATACTTTTATGTATAAATACAGCACCTCTTGCTATAAGTAGTTAGAGGGAACCGAGACTTCCAGGCCGACACACTGACCAGAGACGCTGAGGCTCCTGCATGCAGTCGCTCCAGCTGACAGTGGTCTAATCATCCCTTGCAGGGTGTCCAACTCGAGACCAGGACGAGGTCCCACACTCTCATTATTCAGGTAATGGGGTTTGACTAAATCCTAGCGGGATTCTTGGCTTCTTCCGCACCTACTCATATGCTAGGTACATCTAGACAGGCATCGTATGAGTATGCGCTTTATTTTATAAATGCATTTTATATTCATGTATAGGTTCATGACTATTGCAAAATGGTAGAACTGTACTATCCTTTTTTATTCACTGTACTGCTGATCATATATCTCTGCTACTGTTTAACAGTTGTCGCAGCACATATATTTTATACTAGAAGAACAACTGTGCAATAAATTCTTATTGTAAACACGCTCAACTGTTTCTTCTGTGTAACTCTGAGACCAAATGAGCAAGCACGAGTGACTGAGTGAAAAGTAGTACATTGTTTCCACGAGTCTGAGGAATCAGGGTTGTCGTGTTCTGAGGTTGCCAAAAACTAATCTCTCTGACAAAAAGGAGATTCTAGTGGCACTGTGAGCTAGCTAATGCAAACAGGCTAACATACGCGGTGGGGGTGCTCAGAATCAGTCTGCCACCAGGCCCATAGTGTATGTTATCCAAAAGCGCAGGTCCTGCAGGAGTACTATAGGAACTACACTACAACCCCAATGCGCTGACATCAGTTTTTTTTGGGACATTTCCACACCAGAAGCATAGTGCCACGACAGAATGCTGCTGGACCAGTGTGAAGACACTAAAGACCTACAAGGGTCAGCCTAGATGGAGACATTTTGTTTGCAGAGTGGGACTGCAGCTAGATAGAGTCTGAACTAAATAAGGCGCTACCAAAAGGTAAGGAACCTGTTCATCTGTGTAGTAAAGTAGGATCTGATTTTATGGTTACCCCCACTTTTTGCCTGGTGTTAAGCTGTTTCTGACTAGTCTGACTGGGATCCTGCTAACCAGGACCCCAGCCTCTGTGCTTTCTCCCCTAAATTTGACATGGTGAGTACTTAGTTTCCTTATATCTGAGGTCACTACACTTATAACCGAGATACCAAACATGACAGGGTTCGTTACAGCCAGTTTAGAGATGGTCACCACGTAATGACGCATGGCCACTCTATGTATCGTAATGGCTGATGCACTTACAACCCGGGAGAATGGACTCCAAAGGTTGTAGGGGTGTCCTGCTCATGCAGGGGCATCCTCACTTACAACCGAGCACCCTGCCTTCAGGATTGAAAGGCCTGCCTTAGAGGTGACTTATAGGTTTTAAGTGCAGTGACCTCAAAAACTTATATCTGTCGTAAGTGGTGCTAGCACCAGCTTACAAAGGCTGCAGTGGCTGGCCTATAGTCACATTTTGAGTGGTCTCTCATGGGTGGCATAATACATGCTTCAGTCCATGGGAGTCCCCTGGTGTACATATGACCTGGGTACCTTGGTACCATATACTAGGGACTTAGGGGGACACCAGTAGCCATTGTGGAGTGTACCTAAGTATTCACCATGTCCAATTTAGGGCTGAAAGCACAGAGGATGGGGTCCTGGTTAGCAGGATCCCAGTCAGACTTTTTGGAGTTCTTGGCAGTCCACAATATCCTGTTTAGGGGGTTTGAGAGGTTGCTCCCAGCCCTCCTTAACTAGACACAATGGACCCCTAACTGGATGTCCAAACAGAAGTTCAAATGGGCTGTATCCAACTCCCTTCTGAGGAACCTCTCTGTAGGCAAAGAGAAGACAGGGTAGTAAGACATCCCATTTTCACCTAAGCTTTTCAACAAGCCCATTGCACTGTGGATGGTAGGGTGTGGTAAACTTGTAGTTTACTCCACACTCTTTCCACATAGCAGTGATGTAACTAGACATGAAGTTTGTACCTCTACCTGTTAAGACCTCCTTAGGGAAGCCCACTCTGGAAAAGATTCCCAGGAGGGCCCTGGCCACTACAGGATCTGTAGTGGTTCTAAGGGAAATGGTCTCTGGGTACCTAGTGGCATGGTCCACCACCACTAGGATATAACTGTGCCCAGATGAAGTTGGAGGGTTCAAGGGACCAACAATGTCAATCCCTACCCTTTCAAAGGGAACCCAAACCACTGGAAGTGGAATTAAGGGGACCTTTGTAGTGTCACCCGACTTACCACTGGCTTGGCAAGTGACACAGGAGCAACAAAATTCCTTTGTGTCTTCAGACATATGGGGCCAGTGAAAGTGAGGGACAAGTCTGTCCCAAGTCTTGCTTTGCCCAAGATGTCCTGCTTGGGGAATACCATGTGCTATGGAGAGGAGGAAACCTCTGAACTTCTGGGGTATGACCAACCGCCTGGTAGCACCAGGCTTTGGGTCTCTACCTTCAGAATACAGAAGCCCATCTTCCCAGTGGATCCTATTAGATCCACTGATATTCCCTGCTTCTTCAGCAGCAGCTTGCTGCCTGAGGGGTTCAAGAGAGGGGCAAGTTTGCTGCTTCAAACTCAAGTCTGTCCTGGAAGGGCCCCCTGCCCCCAAGAACTCTGCCTGGTCAGGCCAAACTTCCTCTGGGACAGTTCCTTCACAGGGACTGAGATCATGTCCTTCAGGAGGCTGATCTTCACTGGGTGTTTGAGAGGAGGGTGAATCCTTACCCTTCTGCTCCTTCTCTTAGGAGTCCCCTGGGCCATTTTTCTAGGATCCAGTGCTCCTTTAGTGAACTCTACTTCAGCCCAGGCTAAAGTTTGTAGGTCATTGCCCAACTGATAATCTACAGGTGGGTCTGGAGATACCATAACCCTCTTGGGTCCAGTTACCCCTTCCCTGCTGAGATTCACAACTGCCAAGGAATGGTCAGTCCTGACATTGCTAGCATTGGTGACTTGGTACACTTGTCCAAGTTTGACCTGTTCAGGGGACATAAGGTTCTGTCACCATGGTGACACTGGCCCCTGTGTCCCTGTAAGCCATTACTTCCTTTCCATTGATCAAAGGCTGTTGTCTGTACTTGCCCAAGTTAGTGGGACTTATTAGTAGAGTGACAAGATCCATGCCACAATCACAGACTAGAACAGCCTAAGCTGGAATTCTGACTAAGTCAGAGCACAAGTCAGAACCCAAGGTTAACCCCACTAATCCCTTGGTTGATGTACTACCACTTGTACTGGTGCTAGGGGGAGCAGGAGCCTTAGGGGCAGTGGTAGTAGTAGTAGTTTTCTTGGCCTTTGGACAATCAGAATCCCTTGTCCAATGCATTTTTACCTTACATAGATAACACCAAGGTTTCTTTTTGCCTTTATTGGAATTTTGGGACTCCCCCCCCAGATGCAGGTTTTTGTGGGCCTTAAGACTCCTTTTTGTCTTTTCCCTTGTCCCCACCCTTATCCTGGGATTTAGAAGAATCTTGCTTCTTCTGGTCACCTTCATTACCATGGCCCTTCTGCTGAACCCTGGTGCTGACCCATTGGTCTGCCTTCTTTCCCAATTCTTGGGGAGAGTTCAGATCAGAGTCCACCAGGTACTGGTGCAAAAGTTGTTTCTGACAGTTATTAAGGATGTGCTCCCTCAGTATCAAATTGTACAATCCTTCATAGTCCTGTACCCTGCTTCCATGAAGCCAGCTTTCCAGAGCCTTAATAACACCATCAATGAAATCTACCCAGTCCTGGGTGTGTGCCTTCTGGGTGTCTCTGAACATAATCCTATACTGTTCAGTGGTTAAGCCAAACCCATCAATGAGTGCACTCTTCAGAACTGAATAATTGTCAGCATCCTCTTCTCTAACAGTGAGGAGCTTATCTCTATCCTTGTTAGCAAAGGAGAGCCATAGGATAGCTGCCCACTGCCCTTGAGGGACCTTCTGAACTTTACAGGTCCTCTCTAAAGCAGTGATCCATTTCTGGATATCATCCCCCTCCTGGTATCAAAAGAGTTTTCCCTGACTCTGAACCAGGGTCCCGTTTTACCATATAAATGCCTGAAGCCATTCCTGCCCTACACCTGTAGCATGAAACCCTCACATAGGCCCCACCAGCCAGAATTTAAGAATGTGTGTTAACTTGACCATTCTATATAAAACATTTACTAGATACCATAGGCTTCATGCCCACCTAGGAACATACATGTCCCCCCTACAAAGAAGATATAGGCCTCAGCTCACTGTCATCTTGATAAACAAAGTTACCAAGCCCCACTGGTCTCAAATGTGCATTTCTGTTGTACACAGCACAGTGAGCCAGCTCAGACACGAAAACATCCCTGAGTTAGAGGAACAACATGAGGCAAGATGTGGGTGGAGGCCAGCTGTTACATTTCATTGCTTCATATCTGATATTTGATGTTTTTCTGCTAGCTTTTGAAACTACGACAGCACCATGACATGAGAACATGACCTGTAACCTTTATAAAAGTTCTGCTTTCCTATAAGTTTCCGAGAAGTGATACAAGCTGTTTATGATAAATGTCTAATTTCATCATAATCTACGGTCAAGCATCAGTTGACCCTCCGATAACACGTTTTGCACCATGGCGTCACTTCTGCATTTTTTATATTTTGACGAAGTAACTGAAGGCTTGCTGTCAAGAGCACCTGTCAGTGTTCTGACCCTGTGGTTAATATTTCCGCATTAAACAAGTATAAAAGATGTGCTCCACAGCTCATACATTGACCACCTTCTGCAGTGCCAAGCACGGGTTGGTGTTCCCGGGCGACCGCGTTCTATCCTGGGCCTAGCCTATTTGAGGTTGTAGTGTTCATAATAGATTGAAAATCTTTGTCTCTCTCTCGGTCTCTCATCCCCTCCCTTTTCCTTGCATTTGATGTAATTTAAAGCTTATATTATTGCAAGGTTTAGCTTATTATTTGAGATGCGTCTCTTAGACACTTGAGCATCTACTACAGATTGTACGAAGTTATTTGATTGATTGAAACTGTGATTTTGACATTTTCCTTGTTTAAATGTGTTCTTGAATAAAAGTGCCACTCCAACTCAGTGCCTACGTTTCACACAAGTGTCTTATTATCTTTAAACAGCAGCACCCCTGCTCAAATTAAGCTGGGTGAAAACACCACCCTCCAACAACTCTAGGGACACTAGGGCTGCCACCATGGGATTCTAGTCCCAGATTTTTCCTAGCTTTTTGGACTTCCAGGGCCAACTTGTCTCGCCTGAGTTGGAGTCTAACCTTCTCAAGTTTGATCAGGTGGTATTCCCTTTCCAAGGAGTCCTCTCTCTGGCTAGAGACTGAGGTCCATATGGAACGTCCTGAAGCGTTGGACTCAGTAGAGGGAGACCTAGATCTCCTCGGTCTGCTCTGAACCCTCTCAGGAGGAATAAAGGGGGACCTACTTCTAGGGACACCCTCTGCACCATCTGCACTATTCCCTGGATCAGAGTTCATCATGGTGGAGTCCTCAGACTTCTCTTGATCATGCTCAGAATTAGGACCACTGGGGGTTAACCCTCCTGTCCCCTCTTCTGGAGCATCCCCACCCACTTTGTCCTGATCCCCTAACCTGTCAGGGTTCTGGAGATCATCTAGGATAAACAGCTCTAAGAGATGCTTAGTGGTTGGATTGCTACACATCTTTAACTTCCTAGAAGTACACAGGGTCCTTGGTTCCTAGAACTTTAGACCACTGTATCTAGAAGAGTGGGGTGCACTAGCATCCCAAACTAAAGACATGGTTACTAGGTGTAGTGTGGTGTTGCATCTACCTAACCCAGGGTAAACTAAACTCTCTAAGGTTGGAGAAAGGGTTGTGTTAGACCCTTAACTACCCAACCCCAAGTTCAGTAGAACTTACTTATTCTAAGCTGTATTATATGTGCCTACTGTTAGTGATGGTTTTTCAATTAATCCAAACCAAGATTAGCTGGTAAAACAAAGCAGGCTTGAGTCCCAACCGCAGCACACCAATGTAGGAGGCTGGCTTGATATATGGTATTCACTTATGTAAGTGTAGCACCCTGCATCAATCCAGACAACCCTTATGGTGATTTTAGTGGTCTTAGACAACCTTAGAAAGCTCTCCAAGTGGTAGCTGTGGAGAGCAGCCTTCGGGCTTAGTCCAGAAAGAGTGTAAAGCAGCTTATTTTACCAGACCGTAATCTTATTGGTATAGATTAAGTGAAAAAGAACCACACACTGTATTTATAAAAATATGTATTTATTATAAGACACTCACTAACACATAAACATATCGCCTACCAGGAGATATAACACAATATACTCAATACGTTGCAATAGAAAACAGGTATGTAGCATACAATATACAGTGGTCGCCTGGGGGGGGGGGACCAAACCATATACTAAAATAGAAGGTTGTGAACCCCGACTCAGGTCAAGACTGGACCCAGAAGACGAAGAAGTGCTGGGAACCCAAGAACCCACCTGAGGTAAGTACCCAGGAACCCCACGGAACCACCTCTATCACACCTTTCTAAAGCAAAGACAGAACCTCCTGCTGCAGAAGCAACAGATGGTCCTCCGAACACCAACCCTGACAAGGGGGGAAAGGAGGGGGAAACTACCAGAAAGGAAGGGTGTACCCATTTTCTACAAGATTCAAAGCCCAAAGATCTGATGTAACAGATTTCCAATTTTGTAGAAATGGGACACCTGACCTCCGACGGGTCTAACATGCTCCAAGGTGGGAGATCTAGAGCTGCTCCCTGCGGAGCCAGTAAGGGGAGGGGGGAGGGGGGCAAGGGAGGAGGATGAGACCTGTAGGCGAGCAGACCTGAGCAGAGGACCTCTTTGCTTGTTGTTGCTGCTGCTGTCGGGCCCAAAATGGAGCAGCCTTCCCAAAGCCCCAAAATCTCCGGTACCCAAAACCCCTAGGCTGGGAGTGCAAGACTAAGGATCTAGCGGTAGCTCTGCTATCTTTAAAACGCTGCAGAGCTGAGTCCGCCTTGGTCCCAAAGAGTCTAGAGCCATCAAAGGGAAGATCCAACAGCGTGGCCTGAACATCCAGAGTGAATCCCGATCCTCTCAAACAGGTATGCCTCCTAGTTGCCACCGAAGAGCCCATCACCCTGGCAACGGAGTCAGCCGTATCGAGCCCGGACTGGATCACGACAGCACATCCACGAAGTGACCCCGGACATCCTCTGGCAGCTTAGGTATCACCTCTTTAGCTGAGTCCATCAATGCATGGATGTAGCGCCCCAACAGGCACGTGGCATTAGTTGACTTCAAAGCCATGCTGGCCGATGAAAACACCTTTTTAGCCGACTGTTCTAGCTTCTTGGAATCTCTATCCCCTGGAGTGGAGGGAAAGGAATTTGCGGATTGGTTTGAGGAACATGAAGCTTGAACCACCAAGCTTTCAGATGAAGGGTGACGATAAAAATGCTGGATCCCCAGGCGCAGCCTTGTAACTTCTTGCCACCAATCTGGATACAGCTGGGGCAGACACTGGCTTCTGCCAAACCTCCAAAATTGGTTCTGTCAATGCTTCGTTGAACGGAAGCAGAGGTTCAACCACTGATGAAGGGGAGTGTGGTACCTCTGTTAGAATGTTAGACTTGACCTCCACAGTGGGCAACTGTAAATCCAGAAGGTCAGCTGCCTTCTTTTTAACTGAATGGTATGAGGCCATCTCCTGAGAAGGAAGAGCTTTGGGAGAAGAGAGCTCCCCATTCTGGTGATGTGTCCAGGCCACTAGCTTCTTGAAGCCCTTCAAAATCATCCATAGGAGCCAGTATCTCTCTTTCATCAGTTTGCTCCTGGAATTTTTCCTCTTCCAGAAGCCTCTGAGCCTCCCTCCTCGATCGCATCTTCATAATCGGCGTTGGTGGCGCCAGAGGCGGCACACAGGTGACCTCGGAGCTTGCGTCAATGGAGGCTATTCAGGAGCGGTTGGTGGCGCCGCACGAATTCGAGACAACGCCAAACTGGAGCCTGACGGCGCCGGACCGGAGCCCGATGGTGCTGGAGAATAGTCCATCCTTCCCTCCTGGGACGGAATTGGCGTCTAGTACCTCGGCGTCGGGAGAGGCCAAGACGGAGTCATTTGCATGAAAGGCATGAAGGGTGCCTGGGCTTAATGTTGGGGAACGCCCATATTAAAGGAAAGCAGTCCCACGAGGCCACCAGGCACGCCGGATGGGTTAACCACCCTGGCAAACATGCCATACATTGCATTCAGAAAATGCAAAGGATCCGCACCTGGAGCCGGGAAAGGTGGGTACGGAACCGGAACCGCCTAATCTGGAACAAGCCGAGGTCATAAGGCGGGTTCTGGCTGCGTCGCCGGAGACACCGGAGCTGGGATCGGAGTGGCCGGAGGTGAAGGAGATGCTTCCCGGGGCGCTGGAGAGTCCCTCGGTGTCGGAGAATGCACCGGAGTCACCTGCAGTGAAGGAGAAGGCGAGATGTCATCCTTCCTATAACGCCGCCGGACCGGGGACACCGACTTTGGCGACTTGTCCTTCGAAGAGCAACGCTTGGACCCATAACGCAGCTTTTTCTTGTGTTGTTAGGACAACCTCGAGCTGTGTCGAGTCGGCGACTTTGACCTAGACTTTGTCCTCTTCCGACCTCTCTTCTTCTTCGCCCGGGCCAGAAAAAACATTGCTTCCCTCTCTTTGAGGGCCTCCGGATTCATTCGACAACACGAAGAGCAGCCCTCGACGTCGTAGTCAGATGACAGGCATCAAAGGCAATCTTCGTGGGGGTCCGTGACAGACATATGGCCCCCACATTCCCTACAGGGCTTAAAACCAGGCTTCTTCTGAGTAGCCATCGCACAGAAACAGTTTTCAGACAACTATAAGAATGTAGACTACAAAGAAATGGAGAGTCCTAGAAAAACCGTTACGCGTTGACGGCGCGAAAAAAGGGAACTGACGTCAGCACACCGACGAGGCCTTCTTATGTCTCCGATGACACCAGGCGGAGTCGCGTGTGGAGGCGTTCCATTGTGACATCCCCGTCGACGTGGGAGAGCTTTATGAAAAAAGTTTCTGTGGAATACTGCGCAAGGGGTAATTCAAAAGGTGAGGAATCCACAGGCAGATGTATCCATCAGAAGACTTTGAGCATGATGACGAGCACCTGGCGCGAACGGGCCTTGGAACTTCCAAGCGACCAGGAGAGTTGAGCAGTTGACTGGCGTTGTGTGACCAGGAGCTTCAGTGAATGCTCTAGCAGTACTTTAGGATTTATGGTTCAGCAGTCTTCACAGGCCTTGGCGTCATGGCCCGTCTCTAGGTACCAGAGACAAAACAGGTGGAGGCCTGTCACAGACATCTGTCTAGGACAGGAACCACAGTGTTTAAACCCCACAGGTTTTTGGGGGGACATCTCTAGTACACTGGGAGACAAAGCTCAACAGAATTTGACAATGTAAAAAACTGTTGTCCAGAGGTAGCTTCCTTTAGATCTGTGCATATAAGAGGAGAAGAAACACTTCACTACTATTCAAGGAGTAGTAATATCCAGTGGGCAGAAAGCCTGTGATACAGGAGGTACGAGTTGCAAGATTTCTCAGTGTGATATGTGCCCAGGACCCAGTTACTGGGACCCCATGAGGTGTCCTAAAGTTGAGATCTGACGCAGTGGACCAGAAGTATTGTGTGCAGATGGTATTGCTGCCTTGATCCGACAACAGCAGGGGAAAAGGACTTTAGCTATACATCAGTGGGGTCAGAAACAGAAGAAATATTTGCTTGGAGACTCTGTTGCCTCCTGTGAGGAGGCACTAATGACCCCTACAATGATGTCAGATGCAAGCCTTAGCATGGCACCACAGCGAATAGGGCCAATACCCAGTTCTATTGGGCACCAAAGCATTCCTCTCCGCCAGCATCAATGCCATGTACACTGTTCCTTCATTTCTGTACTACAGGGGTCCAGCTGCCTAGATGTTCACATAGTAGAATGTATGCAGGAAATCGCACCTACTCAGCATTTCTCTCTACTCTCAGTGCAGAGCATGCCTCTGAGTATACTAATACTGTGCCCAACCTGAGCCCCTTCACAGCACTAAAAAGCTAAAGGGAGACCACACAGATCAGCTTAGAGTTTGCTTCGCTACTGTATTCAGAGCAATACTTTCCACATACTGAAAACCTTTACAGACCCTGCGTTCACCAGCCACAAGCAGATGCTAAGACCCTGAAGCACTAGTAAGCTTGCAGTAGGGTCATTTCTTACAGTGCATCAGGGCCACCCCAACTTGCAGGAAAAAGGGAGTTCTTGTTTCAGTGACAATTATTTTACAAATATCAATGTCTGTTCTCACTTTTCAGGTACCATTCAAGTCAGAAAACCATTGCATGAACTATAATAGCATTTAGGAGTGGACTGCTGCTGCTTTACCAGCAGGATTTTGAAGGTAATTGTGGAGCAGATGAGAAGCAAGTTCTTCCCACATTGTGCCTGGCTACCAAACCCCTAAATCACTGTTCTCTCACTCAAGAGATGCTGATCTTCCGTAAAAGTGTGGCCTTCCCTAACAGAAGCTTATTTCAATGATGTTCAACAGTTAGAGGTATTTTCCATTTGTTACAAAGAATTTTGTGGTTTTTGAGATTCTTACACAGAAATCTTATAATTAAAGAAAAACTTTCGAACACAACTATAACCAATGGCTGACTTAATTCCTTCAACTGTTTTTTCACAAAGAGAAACATTATCTACAAAATACTTCAGAAGGGGGGCGTGGCCAACCATCATGGCCGCGCAGACGTGATTCCGTTCGGCTCTGCTCTGAGCCCCGGGATCCCCACATCACTGGCACAGGAACTACCGCAAAATGCACAGGCGCTGTAAATATAGAATGCGCTTAACACGGTGCGGCAAGCCGTTTTACTTACAGGAAGGCATCTGCGCAGGCCGAATCCCAGCGGCCCTGTTCACCGCGCAGACCTCAAGATGGCAGCGGCCACCGCCGAATGTTAAACGAAGCAAAGTGGCAGGCGGTGACTCCCTGAGACTACGGGAGTGGTCGAGCAGACAACGTGGGTCGGAAACGGGACTCAGACCTCCAGATCCTGGAGCGTTGCGTGTGGCGGAACGAGGGAGGCCAAGCCCACTGGAAATCTCCCAGCTACATGAGGCATTAGGTAAGGAGACCCGGCCCATCGGGGGGAGATGCATGCATTTGTCACAACGGGGGGCGGAGGAACTCCCTGGCATCCCCAATCGCCACCACCTGAACTAGTGAAGACACCGGGGGTCCGTGCCCCTCAGGCCCCTGAAGCTGCCTGTACTCACGTTGCCTGACCTTAAAAGGGCACCCGGCGGGCACTGATGCTGGCAGGATCTGAGACACCCGCATGATGAAGATGGCGGCAGTATAAAAGATAAGGACCCAGCCATAGGGAGTCCATTGGGCTGAAGGCCTGCGGCTGACAGGACAGGAGGGGTCACTAGGCCAGTTATTATTGAAGCTCCTGGGAAGGAGACTACGCTGGTCTTGCGGCGAGACACATTTGTGACTGGAAGGGGCCCACTGATACCGCGGCGTTCCGGCTGTCTCGGGCGGGGACCAAAGGTTAGCTCGCCCGCTCTTACCAGCCCTTCTGAAGATTCGACGCATCCCAGAGGCTCTCATTCTGGGCTCACACCTGCCTAGGTTGGAGGCGGCCATGCGCTGACTGAGACCCCCCAGTCCTATGCCACAGAAGAAAACCCAAGCCAACAGGGTTTCTAGCTATTTCACGCCTGCTGAGGCGAGGGCGAAAAGGAAGGGGGCTCGCAGGAGACAGTCGGAATGGCTCTCACCCGAGAAGACCTGCTGGCATCATTAAAAGAATTCAAAAAGGAACTGAGAAAGGACATCAAAGCGGATATCAGCGCATCGTTTAAGGCATTCCGGACGGAGGCTGGAACGAAATTGGTGGCGCTACAGGCGGATATAGACTCATGGGGCACCCGTACCATGGATTTGGAAACGAAATGCCAAGAATTGGAGGGTCGTTTAAAACCTTTGGAGGAAGGAACCGCCACTCTAGGCACTCAACTATGTGCCATCATGCTTAAATGCGAGGACCTTGAGAACCGCTCACCAAGAGACAACATAAGGGTGAGGGACCTGGAAGAGGGCTGCGAGGGTCCAGACCTAGAGTCATTCATGGTGGGGCTTTTCTCAACAATCCTGGGAGATGAGAGTCCAGAGGTCCAGCTGGAGTGAGTGCACTGAGTGGGCCCAAGGCTCCCCGGAGAAAATAGGCTACCAAGAGACGTTCTTGCGAAAATCAGCTCCTACAAGGTCAAAGAAATGGTACTACCGAAAGCCAGGAACACTGATAATGTCTCCTTCCATGGTTTGACGTGCTCCTTGTTCCAAGATGTGGCCCAGGCAACCTTGGCCCGCAGACACCAATTCCGCCCGATCACAGAGGCACTGAGGGAACGCCAACTCAAATATTGGTGGACCTATCCCTTTAGCATAGCCTTTCTCCTCGACAACAAACAATATCACTTCATAGAACTAGAGGACGCAGCAGCCCTACTTGGTCTCAAGATTGACCCACAGCGTCAGGCAGCAACCTCGGGAGAAGATCACTCTGATACATCATCAGTGCGTCGCTCACCCACTCCTTTGCAGACTTCCAAGAGAGGGGGCAAGAAGTCGAAGACCTGATCTCCGTAGAGAAGCGGCCTTCTGGCCCAGGACGGCCCTTTCTTGCACCTCCAGGTGGGCAGATAGCCTACAAAGAAGACTCTGTGGCACTGCCTCACTTGGCGTGAAGGACTAGAGACTAGAATCTACAGTGGCGGAATCCCCACCGCCTGGTGGGACATATGAGAATTTGGTCCTATCCGAACTACAGGTGGTAAGATGTTAGATGCCCAACGTCCTATAATAATAATAATGACATTTATAGAGCGCTTGGTTACACTAGGTTAGTGTGTCCCCGCGCTACGGTACAGACTCAAAAAGACATTGCTTCCAGGCCCCCCCCCCCCCATATACGGTCTAGCAACCAGGAAGCTACTCAGTGGGGAAAAGAAAAGTTTTCAGCTTTTTGCGAAAAGTCACCTCCGAGGCCTCCATCCGAAGCCCCCACGGGAGTTTGTTCCATTGCTGAGCTGCCATAAAACTAAAGGAGCGCCCACCCATCCTTGCCCTCCTGACTCTGGGAATAATAACCTGGCCCGTCCCGCTAGACCTTAATTGGCGGGAGGGGACATACGGAGTCAGAAGGTGATGAAGGTATGTGGGCCCCTTCCTTTGTAGAATCCGATGGCTCACACAAAGAGCTTTAAACAGGATTCGCTCCTTGATCGGAAGCCAATGAAGGGCAACCAGAGCCTTTCTGGAAGAGGCTCGCCTAGGTAGCATCAGAACCAGGCGACTGCGTTCTGGATACATTGAAGCCTCTGTACACAGTTGACATTAGCCCCCAGGTAAAGCACATTTCCATAGTCCAGCCTCGATGTTACCAAAGCATGGACCATGGTCTTCCTAGCTACGGTAGGCAAGAGGTCCAGGGTCTTGCGGAGTCCACGCAAGATTCCAAAACAGGTTCCTGCCACCCGCCTTGTATGATGCTCAAACGAGAGCTTAGGGTCAAGCCACACCCCTAGGTTCTTAACCTGTTCACTAGGGCCAGGGATAGGACCCAGGGTCTGTGGCCACCACGCCGACGTCCACACAGAAGGTGCCTTGCCAATAACCAGCACTTCTGTCTTGCTCCCGTTCAGTTTAAGGCAGTTGCTAGCCATCCATACCGCTAGTTCTTGCAGGCAGGAGTTAAAATTAGTGGCTGCCTTCTCGTCCGACTGTGTTAGGGACACCACCAGTTGCGTGTCGTCGGCGTAGGACACAACTTTGACCCCAAACTTTCCAGTGATGTCTGCCACTGGGGCAACATATAGGTTAAACAGGGTCGGGCTAAGGGTGGACCCCTGTGGCACCCCCTGTTTAAGCCTAATGCTCTTGGATAAATAAGGTCCCTGCGCTGCCTGAAAACTGCGGTCCTGCAGAAAGGATTCCATCCATTCCAATGCCTTCCCCCCCCACCCCACCCCTTCTGAGACACTGAAGCAGCGTATGATGAGAAACAGTGTCAAAGGCGGCACTCAGATCTAATAAAATTAAGGCCGCCGTCTGACCCTCATCAGCGTACTTCCGGATGGTCTCAGTGGAGAGGAGCAGAGCCGATTCAGTCGAGTACGACGCTCGGAAACCGGATTGAGTAGGATGGAGCAGACTATGTGTGTTGACATGGGCCATCAGCTGGATATTCACAACCTTCTCTGCAATTTTCGCAAAGTAAGGGAGTAGCGAGATGGGACGCAAATTGTCTAGCTGGTCCATGCTGACATTCGTTCATTCGCTCATTCCTGAGCCAAGGACGATGGTCACTTAATTTGTTTGGCAGGGACGAAGGGCCCGGTTATCTTACTGCCTATTGACAAGACCTCGCTTGGAGGTGGGGGCTTTCTCTACCTGATTTTTATACATATTACAATGCTGCTCAACTTAGGGTTCTGGCTGAATGGTCTCTCAAGGCCTCTGATAAACACTGGCTGCATATGGACAGACAGATTGCAGGCAGGACCATATGGGACTTGCCATGGAGGCCAAAACAACATAGGTTGCCTTATGTTTATCTCAGCACCCCCACAGCAACCACTCTTCAAGTATGGGACAAAGTTACCAGGACATTACATTTAACTACTTTTCCTTCTCCTTACACTCCCATCCATTTTAATCTGGCTTTCCCCCCAGCACTCTCAGGGGCCCCTTTTGACAAATGGAGGGAAGGGGGATGCCTTATGTTATCCGATCTGTTTAAGCGGGGAGAGGTACGAACATTTGCGGACTGCACAGCCCTTTTTAAACTGCTGCCCACAGAAGAGTATCATTACACAACTCAAACATTGGGTGCAGCAGCCCTGGGAGCGTATGGCCGCAACAAGGGAATTGCTCCCACTTGAGAAATTCATGCAGTCTGGCATTACGGGCAAGGGCTGCATTTTGTTCTTCTACTCCCTGCTATTAATGGCGGGCCCCCGGTCGACACCACGAAATAGAAGGTTCTGGGATTCCCTGGTGTCCACTCCCATAGGGGAAAAGCAATGGGGATCCTTGTACAAGGATATTCCTAAATACAACCGCTCTATGCATCTCAGGGAAGCCCACTACAAAAATATGCATGAGTGGTACCCCAGAGATTGCACACCATATTTCCAAACACTTCACACAAATGTTGGCGGGGCTGTGGACTTCTGGGAGATTTTCGGCACATCTGGTGGGATTGCCCCTCCATCCAACCCTTCTGGAAGGAAATCCTGGCACAAATTAAGCAGATTATTGGCTATCCAGTCCCTGAAACCATTGAGCACACTCTCTTGGGGTTAGGGACCCTAGTCTGAAGCACCAAACTCAGGGGGATCGTTCCATCATGTGGCTCTGCCTGGGAGCAGCCAAGATGGCAATTGCCACAGCATGGAAGAAGCCGGAGGCTCCCTCCCTCTCCCAATGGTTTGCGCGGCTATGGGGGGCCTTGGCCCTTGAATTAATGACAGATGTGATCGAGGACTCACGTAAGAGCTTTGATTACATCTGGAGCCCCTTGGTAGAGTACCTGTCGGAGGGATTGCCCCCGTTTGCTTGCGGGCCCAGACTGCAAGCTCTCCATCTCTTTCAAATATAATAGGCGGGGACCCCCGGTGATCCTGTTGGCCGAGGGTAGCCTGTGGGGCCAGGGTCGTACTCCTCGGATTGACTCCGCCCGCCCTTCCCGGACTGACACAGGAGACCCCGGGGGCCCTCGGGCTCTTGGGTGGCTCCTGTTCTATATCACTTCCAGTTGCTCTGAGGCACAAGTTACTAACTTGTGTAACGATATATCTGTAAGAGACAGTAGTTAGTGACAGATTCCTTACCTTAGAATATCCCCAGGCGTCAGGCTGGATCCGGAAAGTTTAGCGTAGTAGTACCCTTGCGCGTCGGTAGGCGGCGTCGTGCGGCTCCGCGTCCGTCGTCGGGATCGCCGGGATGACGTCGCGGGCAGTACTTAGACGCCGCCCCTGCGTGCCGACGTCAGTTCTGTACACGACTTTCCGCGCCAGGAACGCAGAGCCATGCAAGAAGCTGACATAGGTGTCTGAAAAATACTAGGGCCCTGAAAGGGATGTCCTTAACCTTAGAAATCAGTTCGCAGAACGGGGAGGATGGGTGGGACGGTAAGGAATCTGTCACTAACTACTGTCTCTTACAGATATATCGTTACACAAGTTAGTAACTTGTGCATCTGAAAGAGACACGTTAGTGACAGATTCCTTACCTTAGAATAGATACCCCAGCAATACCAACCCCGGTGGTGGGTCTGCGAACAGATTCAGACAAGGAAGTCCCGGAGGACAGAACGGCCAAAGAAGCCGTCCCTCCGGACCTGGCTGTCAAGGCAGTAATGTTTGGTAAACGTGTGCAGCGAGGCCCACGTAGCTGCCTGACAAATATCCTGCAACGGAACACCGCGGCCTAAAGCCGTGGTAGCAGCCGTAGCCCTGGTGGAATGGGCACGCAGCCCAACAGGAGGCTCCTTCTTAGCCAAAGAATAACAGGCCTTGATACACAAGATGACCCAGCGGGAGATGGTCCTCTTGTGTACCGCCCGACCTTTTTTGGCGCCCACCTAGCCAACAAAGAGCTGGTCATCCACCCGAAACTGTTGTGTGCGGTTGATATAAAAGGAAAGCGCACGTTTTGGGTCCAGACGGTGGAGTCTCTCTTCCTCTCTGGAAGGATGCGGAGGCGGAAAGAAAGTGGGCAAAGTGATGGTCTGCCCAATGTGGAAGGCAGTAACCACCTTTGGCAAGAAGGATGGACGCGTCCGAAGAACAACCTTGTCTGGATGAACAGACAGAAAGCGGGGTTTGCATGAAAGAGCCTGGAGCTCACTCACCTGCCGAGCGGAGGTGATGGCCACCAGAAAGGCTGTCTTCAGAGTCAGAAGACGAAGAGGACAGTTATGCAGAGGCTCAAAAGGAGCGCACATTAAGAAGGTAAGAACCAAATTTAAGTCCCACTGAGGCATTATAAACAGAACAGGAGGAAAGAGGTGTGTAATGCCTTTAAGAAACCTGTTAACAACAGGGGACTTAAAAAGAGAGGGCTGATCAGGAAGCCTGAGAAAGGCCGAGATTGCACAAAGATAGCCCTTGATGGTACCCAGGGCAGAATCCTGTTGGGCCAGAGATAGAAGGAACAAAAGAACCTCAGAAAGAGGGGCAGAGAGGGGATTCACAGCCTTTGCTGTGCACCATGCCACAAACTTGTTCCACCTGCAGGCGTATACCACCTTAGTGGAGGGACGCCTGGCTGCCAGAATCACATCACAAACTTCGAGAGGCAAGTCGAAAGGAATCAACTGCCGCCGCTCAATTTCCACGCAAGCAGGTGTAGACTGGACAGGTTCGGGTGGAGGACCGTCCCCTGCTGCTGCGACAGAAGATCCTCCCGAAGAGGCAGACGGATGGGGGATCGACGCTCATACTGAGTAGCTCGGGATACCAAACTCTTCGAGCCCAGTCCGGAGCCACAAGGATGACTTGGGCCCAGTCGCGCCGAATCTTCTTCAACACTCTGGGTAGAAGTGGTATAGGCGGAAAGGCATACAACAGACCGCAACTCCACTCGCGACGAAAAGCGTCGCCGAGCGAGTGCCGCCTTGGAAATTCCAACGCGCAGAACTGCTGACATTGCGCGTTCTCTTCGGTGGCGAACAGATCTAACCAAGGCTCTCCCCACTACTGAAAGAGACCTTGCGCCACCTCCGAGTGAAGACGCCATTCGTGATCCATCATGCACCTGCGGCTGAGTTCGTCCGCCCTGGCGTTCAGGGAACCTGCCAGGTGTTGAACCATCAGGAAAATGCCCTGATGTTCCAGCCATGTCCAGAGGCGCAGAGCCTCCTGACATAGGGTCCACGACCCCACCCCGACCTGTTTGTTGCAGTACCACATGGCGGTGGTGTTGTCCGTGAACACCTGCACGACCTTCCCCTTGACAGAGGGAAGGAATGCCTTGAGTGCAAGTCGGATCGCCCGGAGCTCCAGAAGGTTGATATGGAGCCGGGACTCCGCCGGAGACCAGAGGCCTCTGATCTCCGCCTCTCCCATGTGACCGCCCCATCCCAGAAGGGACGCGTCCGTCACGACTGTGTGTTCTGGCTGGGGAAGGGAGAGGGATCTGCCCCTGACCCATTGCCGGTTCGAGAGCCACCACCGCAACTGTTTTGCAGTCCCCTCCGAGATCTGGACGTGATCGGACAGGTTGCCCTGGTGCTGCACCCACTGGAACTTCAGGTCCCACTGCAGAGCCCGCAAATGCCATCTGGCATGATCGACCAGCAGGATGCAGGAGGCCATGAGGCCCAGCAGCCTCAGGGTCATCCGTACCGAAACCCAGGATAGAGGCTGAAAGATCGGAATCATAGCCTGAATATCCCGGACTCGCCGTTCGGGAGGATAGGCCCGAAAATGCGTCGTGTCCAGAACTGCTCCGATGAAAAGGAGCTGTGGAGAAGGAATCAGGTGCAACTTCGGCACATTGATGGAGAACCCCAGCGAGTGCAGGAGTTCGGCCGTAGTCTGGCGGTGGGAGACGACTGCCTGGGACGAGCCCGCCTTCAGCAGCCAGTCGTCGAGGTAGGGGAAGACTGGAACCCCTGCCCAGCGCAGATGAGCTGCGACCACCGCCATCACTTTCGTGAACACCGAGGGGCACTTGTGAGGCCAAAGGGGAGCACGTGAATTGAAAATGCTCGAGGCCCACCATGAACCGCAGGTAACGCCGGTTGGCCGGCAGGACGGGGATGTGGAAATAAGCATCCTGCAAGTCCAACGCTACCATCCAGTCTCCAGGGTCGAGGGCAGTCAAGACCTGAGCTAAGGTGAGCATCTTGAACTTCTCCTTCCGGAGGAAGCGATTGACGTTCCGGAGGTCCAAGATAGGACGCATGTCCTCCTTGTCCTTTTTGGGCACCAGAAAGTAGTGGGAGTAGCAACCACGTCCTACTTCTGGGGTCGGAATGCGCTCGATGGCCCTTTTGGCCAAGAGGGCCGCAACTTCCTTCTGAAGAAGCACCAAGTGATCCCCTGACATGCGGTGGAATTGAGGTGGCATGGCTGGGGGGATGGTCTCGAAGGGGAGGGAGTAGCCCCTTCGGACAATGTCCAAGACCCACTTGTCCGAGGTGATGGCCCGCCAGTGGTGAAGGTGATGGCGGACCCTGCCCCCTACTGGCGTGCTGTGCACCGGAAAGGAAGGACTAGGAGGGCTTGGAGGCCGCGGATGGGGCGGGGTTGGTGGCCTGACCCGCACGCTGGTTGCCTGACCCGCCACGGCGGGAGCCACGTCCTCGGCCACGCGAAGACGCTTGCTGCGCGGGCCGGTGGCTGGGCAGCGGACGTGACTGGGCGCCCCTTCCGTGGCCACGAAAGGGGCGAACAGCAGACGGTAGCGGAGGGGGTACAGCAGAAAGGCCCAGGGACTTGGCTGTAGCCCGCGAGTCCTTAAACCGCTCCAGCGCATGGTCTGCTTTGTTTCCAAAAAGACCGACCCCATCAAAGGGCATGTCCATAAGGGTGTTTTGGACATCACCCGAGAAACCAGTGGTTCTCAGCCAGGCATGACGGCGCAGCGCCACTGTCGTCGCAAGCGATCTGCCTAGCAAGTCGGCGGTATCAAGGCCACATCTAATGGTGTATTTAGCCGCATCTCTTCCGTCCGCAATGGCGCGGGAAAGCAGTGTCTGGACCTCCTCAGGACACTGGGGCAGAACTTGCGCCACCGAGTCCCACAGAGAGTGGGAATATCGGCCCAAAAGGCAAGCGGTGTTGACGGACCGCAAGCCAGCACTGGAGGAAGAAAAAACCTTCTTCCCAAATTGATCCAGGCGTTTGGATTCCCTATCCGGAGGAGCGGAAGGGAAGGCGGTTTGGGAAGCAGAGGCTTGGACAACCAAGCTCTCAGGAGTGGGGTGTTGGGAGAGGAACAGGGGGTCGCCCGGAGCGGGGTGATGGCGTCGGGCCACGTTCCCATCCACAGGAGCCCCTGTGGCGGGCTTGGACCAGGTGCCCAAAAGAACATCGGAAAGCGCGTCATTAAACGGCAGCAGTTGCTCCGAGGAGGTAGCCGCCGGCTGAAGCACTTCCGTCAGGAGGTTAGTCCTGACAGCCACTGTAGGCAATTGGAGGTGTAAGGCCCCAGCTGCTCTACGCAACACCGTTGCAAAATTTGCTCCCTCCTCCGTTGCCACGGAAGGAGGAGACAGCATGCCAGAGTCAGGGGAGGTGTCCAGACCACTGGCATCCCCAAGCTCCTCAGCCCAGTCCTGATCGAACTCACACTGCTGTGTGAGAGGGTCATCCGACCCCTCCCAGTTCTCTTCGTCCTCCTCTGGTTCAAAATAAGGAGGAGGGACATGCAGGACCCAAGGTCTCATCGGCGTCGGAGCCGGCGTCGAGCGACGCCGGTCCGGCGCCGTGTCCGGATCCGGAGAGAACCGGGGAACGACGCCGCCCGGAGCCCCGGGCAGCGTCGGGAACGTCACCGGAGAGATCGGCGCCGGTGGAGGTGTCGTCAGGTCAACCGGCGTCGATCGGGGTTGTGGCAGCGCCGGGGTCGGGGCCGGGGCCGGAGCCGGGGCCGAGGCTGGTGTGACAGGCGGCGCCGGGACCGGAGTCGCCGGCGGCGCCGGAGAAACCCCATCAGGGCCTGCGGGGCCCGAAGGCGCACCGGGGGGACCTTGAGGCCCGAAGAGGCGGGCCATGGCCGACAGGAACTCCTGTATCTCGGCCGGAGTCGCCCCCGAACCCGGGAAGGACGGGTAATGCGGGGGCGGCTCCACAGGCACTCCCGGAGCCGCGGGGACGGTGCCGACAGGGCCCTCAGCCGAGTCGCGAGACCTGCGAGGGGAAGTCGTCGAGCGATGACGCTTCTTTGACTTATTATGCTTCGACTTACCGGAGGAGTGCGAAGACTTGGACCCCGACGACCGATGAGGACTCCGCGACCGGCCCCTCGACCTCTCGCATGACCGGGGCTTGGCGTGGCGCGGAGCCGACTGCCGGACCTCGAGGAGCTTTCGAGACCGCTCTCGCAAAGCCTTCGGATGCAAGGCCCGGCAGTCGGGGCACGACTTTGTGTCGTGGTCGCGGCCGAGGCAGTAGAGACATTCCTGATGCGGGTCTGTGATCGACATCATTCGACCACAGACGTCGCATGGCTTGAAGCCGGGCATCCCTACCGACACCTTCGGAGTCGAGAGACTCGTTTAGAAAACAGTGAAAAAAATCACCAAAACACTTAGTCAAAAAATGACTAGGGCACTGCTCTTCCCGGATCTGCGCTTACTGGCGTGGAAAAAGAAGAACTGACGTCAGCGCGCAGGGGCGGCGTCTAAGTACTGCCCGCGACGTCATCCCGGCGATCCCGATGCCGACGACGGACGCGGAGCCGCACGACGCCGCCTACCGACGCGCAAGGGTACTGCTACCCAAAACTTTCCGGATCCAGCCTGACGCCTGGGGATATTCTAAGGTAAGGAATCTGTCACTAACGTGTCTCTTTCAGATATAATAATACAAGACTTCACGGAAATGTTTTTTTTTCCCGTTTTTTTTTAGGTGTTCGATTTTCTTTGTTTATGTATTTTTTCTCTTTTTTAATGTAATGTTTTTTCTTGTATCTGCCTAGCTTCTGTGGACCTTCGGGCACAGACTACAATTGGTTCTTATAAGCAGTATATCTGAGGCGCTGAGGAGATGTCTTTATTGTACCTGAGCTCTGCTTATGTGTAAAATGTATGCTGAGAACTTGTGGAAATGCTGCGTTGTAGAATCTGGCTTACCTGTTTATCTTGGCTCCTGCACTGTGCTCGATTGAGCTACTTTGGTTTTGTATTCTTGTAAAAGACCAATAAAAAGATTTTGACACAAAATACTTCAGAAATTCATGAAAATTAAATCTACAGTATATTAGTCAATCAAAATAAGCAAATCAATGCACAACACTTGTTAATACAACTGTCCACCAATTTCTGCAGTCTTTAAATGATTATATATAAAAAACCATGTAATGAAACCTAATTACGTACTTGGATGAGGTCTTCCAGCAAGCATCCACCGTGGATCATAAGGGGCTTTGCAAGGCACAAAATCAATTTCCCTTTCAATTGGATCCTTTGGAGTAATAACAGGCACGGGGCTATATTTATCCTACATTAAAAATAAACATCAATCAGTTACAAAGTAATGATCATGACACTAACATGGATACAACAAATAATGAAAGACTTGCTATTTACTTGCTCAACCAAGCATTCAGTCTCAAACTACATAACATTCAAGGATGAGACCCAACGAAAGGCACTGAAACCATCTTGAGACTGGCTGTATGGCACCAGTGTGGCTTCTATGTTAGTGTAACGCATTAAAAAGAATACATTTTATGAACAACCTCCTTAATAAGAAATAGAACCTGTTTGATTTAGACACCTAGGTATTAAGTGCATGGTTTTGTTCACATTGCATCTGGAGCTACTGAAGAAGACAAACCATTTTATGTTAATGTTAATATTCTGTACTCTCAAAATGTATGGAAAGACATCGGCTTATCGCACACAAGTAAATATATCTATATACATCTGTATATACAATGATGAAATAACTAGACAGAAAAATAATTGTACTTCTGCTAATGATGCGGCATACTGTACACACATACACTACACAGTCTATTATTTGTTTGCTAGGTAACCTATCCATGTTGTACTGAAGCATTAACAGATTATCACTGTACAGTACCTTTGGCATGTATGATAGCCACTCTAAAATGGTATAGACTCCATCAAAATCATCAGGAACCGTTGTGTGGGAAACTCCGTTATTATGCATGACTTGCACCCCTCCTAGCTGGTTATTGGATGTGTAAACTTCACGACCGAGCACCTGTTTAATATATAGTAATCCAATTAATCGTATAGTTACTCAAATATATACATTGTTAGCATCATCATTACAATTGCATTACAGAGCGCATTATAGAGATCAGATGCTTTAAATGATGAGTATGCACAGAACCAACAAGCATTGGCAAAGTCAAAAGGTCGCACCTATGCAAGAGCTATTGGCTTTGCCAATGTGTTTTAGCCACGTTGTACACCAGCGTGGCTGCTGTTCAGCATGGCTAACAGTTAGTGGAGTAGAGGAGAGTGGTGTGGAGTGTCAGAGTGGGATGGCGAAGAGTGGAGTAGAGTGTTGTAGAGTGAAGTGACAGTGTAGTGTACTGAAGTGGCATAAAGTGGCGTAGAGTGGACTGGTGTAGACTGCACTGGCGTAGAGTGTTGCAGGGTATAGTGGCATAGAGTGCAGTAGTGTAGAGTGCTGCGACATAGAATTAGGCAGCGTACAATGCAACGTCATAGAATGCACTGCATAAGTTCTCCTATAGTTCCACCATCACATTAATCCTTCCAAAAAGAGCTGATTATAAAAAGACTCTGTATGCTGCCAAAATGAAGTAGGAAAGAAGAAACAAAAAGTCATAACTCAAAAGTATCCAAAATTCCATTAAATTACAAATTTCTTCCTAATCTTTTAGTTTGCGAGGAGATTTGATTAAGGTAAGCAGATACACTGTGAATGGTCGGAAAATGCATATCAAACCCAGAATTTGGTGAGTTAGATTGTCATTTCGTGTTAGCAGAAATGCATTTGAGCAAATAGCAAAATAGTTAAACACAAGAAAGTTCTCCGGATTGAATGAATAGGAAGTTCGATTCCCTATTAATCCGGTAACTTATTTGAGAACATTTGATTAAGGCAAGCGGATTCACTTGGAGTAGTCAGGAAATATGTGAGCACTCTAAAGCCGGAATTTAGAGAGTCTTTTAAATATACATCCTGACAAAATAGCTTATTTGTAATGACGCCTTTGTTGTTCAATCTCCTTTGCTTTTATGAGCTCCATTGCATTTTGAATATTGCTGTCTATTTTTCACCATGTGCTTGTTTTTGATTTTATCAGTTAATGTGAGTTTTCTAGTTACTTTGCAAATATTAATTCTTAACAGCCCTGAAGAATCGGCAGTTCCCTTTAAGCCCGAAACATGTGTTGGCTGTACAACATCAAAGAAACCAATTATTGCACTTGATGTGAATGGAAAGCAACTCTATTGAAATGGTTTACCTGTACTACATCAATAACATTTAAATAAGCAACACTGAATTTTGGAAGTAATGTTACGCAAGTAAAGATACAAACTTGCAAAATGAAAATGAAGAGCTAATGCAATTAATATTGTATTGATATATGTTCAAGAAATACATTTAATTGTTCTTTAATTTAAAAAATGTTATTATGTTTTCCTTTTTTGGACCCTTCGTCAATTTGTAATATTTATTGTTAGAGTGGTTCTTGAAATATTGGCATAGAGTGTTGCAGAGTATAGAGGCGTAGAGCGCAGCGGCATAGAATCCAGTGGCGTTCAATGCAGCGTCGTATAACGCAGTGGTGTTGATTAGAATGCGCATAGTAGAGTGCGGTGGCATAAAGTGCAGTGGTGTGGAGGGGGCAGAGTAGAGTGGCAGAGTGCAGTGGCGCAGAGTAGAGATGGGCACAGAGTGGAGTGACAGAGTGCAGTGGCGTGGAGTGATGCAGAGTGCAGTGGCGCAGATTAGGGTGATGCAGAGGAGTGGAGTGTTGCAGAGTGCAGTGGCGTAGAATGGAGTGTTGCAGAGCAGAGTTTCGTAGAGTGCACTGACAGAGTTCAGTGTTGCAGAGTAGAGTGTCAGAGTGCAGTGGTGTAAAGTGGCAGAGTGCATTGGTGTAGAGTGCAATGGCGTAGAGAGCAGTGGCGTAGAGAGCAGTGGTGCAGAATAGAGTGCAGTGGTGTACAGTGATGCAGAGTGCAGTTGTGTAGAGTGCAGTTGTGTAGAGTGCATTGCGTAGAGTGCATTTGCGTAGAGTGCAGTTGTGTAGAGTGCAGTTGTGTAGAGTGCATTTGCGTAGAGTGCATTTGCGTAGAGTGCATTTGCGTAGAGTGCATTTGCGTAGAGTGCATTTGCGTAGAGTGCATTTGCGTAGAGTGCAGTGGTCTAGAGCAGAGTGGCGTGGAGTGAGGTTGAGTACAGTGGTGTAGAGTGCAGTGGCGTAGAGTAGATTGTTTCACAGTAGAGTGGAGTGGTGCAGGGTAGAGTGCAGTGGAGTAATGTGTAATGGCATAGAGTAAATTGGTATAGAATGCAGTGGCATAGAGTGCAATGGTGCAGAGTAGAGATAGAGTGGCGTAGAGTGTATTGGCATAGAGTGCAGTGGTGTAGAGTGCAGTGACGCAGAGTGGAGTCGCATACAGTGGTGTTGTGCAGAGTAGACTGGAGCAGCCTAGACTGGAGTGGTGTAGAGTGCAGTGGTGAACAGTAGAGTGGGGAAAAGTACACTGGCATAGAGTAGAGTGGTGAAGAGTAGAAAGGCGCAGAGTAGAGAGGCACAGAATGAAGTGGCAAAGAGTGCAAAGGGATGGAGTGGCGTAAAGCTAAGTGGTGCATAGTAGAATGGCGAAGAGTGGAGTATGCATGATGTGGTAGTACACAGCCATTGCAGACAACACATTTTCAATTACATTTGCTTAGACCTACAGTTTTACTAATAAAACTATAAGCACACAAACGATAATGTGTGGAAATGGCATCACCTAATGTATTGATTTGTATTGATCATATTGAAGTATTTATTTACAACACACTTCAGAATTCGTTTTTAAAAAGTGCTTTATTTGTGCTTTCCTAATTCTGATATACTCTGAAATACTTGCACCGTTCATTTAAATGTTGTGGGCTAGAATAAAACCCTTTCCTACCCTCAGTATTCAGTAAGATTGGCACATAAATCTTCTCACTTTGAAGTCAGAGAAAGAAAAGTAAACACCAAGCTCCCTCAGAAGACAGAGCCTGAAATGTTGACCTCTGTCTTTGAATGCACAGCAAATGTGACAAGATAAGGACAAGATTTTCAAGCCTGTTAACAGAAAAGAACATTTGTGGAAGAACACAAGGAGAGTTAGTGTGAAATGGATTTGCTCCTTTGGAAGGATGAACGCACACTGGACAGCCTAAAACAAATAAAGTCAGCAAATAGAAAGCCAGGAAATTTGAGCTACAAACCAGAAAGCCTATGGTAAGTAACGGGTGGAATACATTCCTAGGGAACCTTTCTGAATGTCCCCAAGATGTCTTTAGCAAACCCGACAGCTGCGCTGTCTGGTAGGTTTTGACCTAAAAAGGAAAGCACAGAGTACAGTAAACCACCATCACTCTCTTTTACCAATAATTTGAGTTATTTGAGAATCATTTTAAAAGTTAACTGAAAGGTAAAAGGTTTTCCAGCTATTTTGTGGTGGCTGTTCACTTTGGGATAAGGATTACAAGAATAAGTGAGTTACTTAGCAACATTGGTTCTTCCCTTTTAATTTATCTTACATTTACCTCCCTGCCATTACTTTGATAGAACTCTTGCACTGTTTGCATTTACTTAGTTACAAAATCATTTAGCACGAATAATCAGAAAAATTACCTTGAAGATAAGTATAATTTAGTGTCAGGTTGAAAAAAATCATTAAGTTATTTATAAATCAGTTACAACAATGTTATTTTGTGGAATTTACGTTTAATATTACACCTGTTTGTATAATTTGGTTCAATTGAATATACAATTTACAGTTAGAGATAAAATAAATGAATAAAATTAATTCAACATTAACCTAAAAGTGTTTAATAAGCTACAAAGATAGGTTAACATTAGGGTTAAAATAAAGTTCATAGTTATCTTATTTAAATTTAGGGTTAGGTCAAAATTAATATATACAATATAAATGATTTCCATTTGATTTAAATTACTTTAATATATTCAATTATAGGGCTTGTGTTGGCATTGGTATCCCAATAAGGTTTACATTTTAATTAAACGGGGTTACTGCTAGAATCAGCAATAATTTAATAGAATAAAAATATTTCTATTGGTTTCATTTATTTTGCATTGGGGTAAAAATTAGCATTAGAATGAGGTAATGTATTTAAATAAAGGACAATATGAGGTAATTCATTTCAGGGTTATTATAATGCTCTATATTAATATAGTTTATTGTAATGAAACTAAATAAAAAAGAAAATTATGGAAACGTCTAGCATTATGGTTAGGTTTAGTGTTAGGTAGATGGAAAATACGAAGACAGCACAAAATATAAAATTATGTTATGGATAAGGTGGGAGAATCAAAGGAACATCGCACTTAAGCTGGGAGAAGTAAAGCCATGGGGAAGTAAAGATCGAAAAAGTCAACCATTTTCCACAAATGAGCACAAGATGTCCCATGCCCTACACAGCACAGACCTCTATGCAGGGTTGTATGCTACTGATCAGAAGTTATTATTAAACAATTAATAGCCCTTGAAAAGATGCAGAGTATTTTATTTATTGAAATTGTGCATTTTAAGCAAATGTCACTGCAAACAATTCTATGTTGGCAGACTACAACATGATATCCAAATACATCTTACTATGTTGTAATTATGAACTGAGTTTTTTTTAATGTGTTCTGCTATCTTTTGTGATTCTTTTATTCATAAGACATCATATCAAGCAAGGTAGATTGACCTTATAACATGTTAAAGACTGGTAAGTAGTTTCTGATCTCATAAGATTCCATACCCATTTTTTAACAAACACTGGCAAAGCTATGGAACAAGACACAAGTGCATGCATGGCTAGTAATCTTGGATTGAGTGTTCTTTTAGAAATGCCCATTCCAAAATGGTCACCAATGCACATGAATTCATTATAATGAATGTGTGTGTCTTGATGTATGCGCACTATGGCGTCATATCACAGGCAGACAGTTTTAATTTCTCTTTCTAACTTGCAGGACAGCCATGTTAGAATGGTAAATTAAAAGGTAGGAAAAACAAACATTTCCAAAGGCAACAGGTCTGTTGTTGGCAGTTGACCATTTGGCTTTGCCAGTGTTTCTTTTATGTGTTAATTGTTTTGTATGCAGACAAGCACCTAGGTAGCAGTGCTGGGGGAGTTGCAGGACCATCACCGAACTAAAACAAGTACAGTCTTTTATATGTGAAAGCACATGTTCCACTAGTGACCATGGCACTGAAAGAGACTACTGACTGTGTGAATGTGCACATTGTTCAAGAGCAGAATGCCGTCACTCACAGTCAAGAAAGTGAGCTGAACCTCTGTCCCAGGTAGTGTGTGGTGTTGGATGGAAGCAAAATGTAAATGGCAATTCAGCAGACCAATGGATAACAAGAGTAGACTGAAAGCCCCGATATGTAAGTATAATATACATTTGCTTTTATTAAAAACAAAAGGTCTTAGCCAATATGTGACCTAAAACAAAATAGAAGTATGCTTGACGCACAAGCAAATACACAACTGGCGAGGAACACTTTGCAGCTGCCAGCCTCTTGTTAAAAGAAAATAAAGAAATGATCGGACCGGGGGGAGCGGTTGGGGGAACAAAAGGAGTATGGGGGATAATGCAAATAATTAATCAAGAGGCCTGGAAGCACTTTGCAGCTGCCAGGTTCTTGTAAAAAGGAAAATATGAAGAGTGATTAAATCATGGGGAGCAGGATGAGGAGCCGGGTGAGGAACATGATGGGGAGTGGTTTGGGGAGTATCAGAGAGAAAGGGAAGGGGGAATGAAAGGAGCGCACTGGGGAAGAAGAAAAAGCAGGGTGAGAGACCAAAGAAATGCTTTAACTCCAATAGAGCGCTGAATATAAAATAAAAAACTAGTACCCATAACAATGCAGTGGAAGGACACAACAGATCCAATTAAAACAGTGAGAATGAAATGCTCCTGTGCTGGATAAAAACATTAACAGAGAGGAAACTGAATCAAGGGCAGACAACTGCATTAGTTAACAAAGCCATCCAATCGTGAACAAGGGGCCTAATCTAAGCCCCAGCCTTGAACAACTACTAGGCACCCGTGGGCCTGCAGGGCAAGTACGGGGAAATAGGCATCTTGCAGGTCCAACGCTACCCTCCAGTCTCCTGGGCAGATAGAACCTGAATTTTTCCTACTGCAGTAAGAAATTGAGAGGTAGGAAATCAAACATAGGACAAAGGCCTCTTCCCTTCTTCTGCACTAGGAAACAGCATGAGTAACATTCAGTTCCAATTTCTGATGCCAGGACTCTTACCTAAAAACAGCCTGAGCTTCCTGCAGCAAAATTGATAAGTGCTACTCTGAAAGCTGCTCTGGTGTAGATGGAAAATGTGGCAGATCGGAAAGGAATGGCAGACAGTAGCCCCTTTGAACTATCTGCAGGACCCACCTTTCACATGGTATGGCCTGCCACATGTGGAGACAATGACTGATTCTGCCTCCCACACGGTGGTCATGGTTTGGCTAAGGGCAAACTAAAGCTGCTTGGAGGCTGCTGCCTGAGGGGCAACAGTCTCCAAGGGGGAAGTATGATGACCCTGAGGGCCTGGACGACATCTGTTGGATCCCCAACCCAGATTCCAAATGGACTGAGGTGCTTGTTCCTGGGGTGGTGGGCCTTGGCGTTGTGGCGATGCCACCAAAGGGGGCAAAATCGTTTGGGATATTGTCTGGTGGATGAGGAGAGACCAAAGGAGAGTGCTGTGGCTCTGCTTTCTTCGAAACGCTCAAGTGAAGACTCAGCCTTCTTACCAAATAGGCGAGACCTATCAAAAGGCATATCCATGAGTGACACCTGAACGTCACCCAAGAAGCCTGAGGATCTCATCAGTGCATGGAGTTGGAGCACCACGCTATTCTCAACTGTTCTGTCCAAGCAGTCAGTATTGAACAGTCTTGCTAACTTATTTGGCCATATCCTAGCCATTTTGAATATTTTGAGCCACGTTGGCATGGAATTCCTCCGGACTCCCAGCAAGATCTCTGCGACCATGCCTCATAGTGCGGGGAACACATATCCAGCAAGCAAGATAAGAACATCTGTTTACCCAAATGCATCAATTCTCTTCAACTCTGTCTGGGGTGGTTGTAGGTAAAGAATCAGGATCTTCCCCTGAAATTTGGGGTGTATCATTATCCTGGGAATGAGACCAACAGACACCCTGATGTTGTTGCGACATCTCAGAAGAAGAGGGCAAAGCTGGGACGATGCCCACTTGGACTTCTTATGTTTCTTCTTGGACTTTGACATAACCGAAGACTTGGACCATGACAAGCACCTGTTGTGGGAGAGGCCCAAGAGCAGAAACAGGGCTGCACTCTAGACTATGGGCGGGATTTACTTGACGTCCTGCTATGTTTGCCGATGTACTGCTTGGCTTCATGATCCCGGATTGCCTCTGGGTGCATAAGTGCACACCCCTCACACGACTTGGACTGGACCCAAACACCAGAGATATACCTGGAAGCAGTTTCCGCTTATGACAGTGCCTACAAGGTTTAAACCCTGTAGTCTTATGAAGGGACATGGACATGTTCCTTTGCTCACTGGAGAAGATTTGGGGGGGAAACTCATCAACTGGTGAGAAAAAGTTGGGAGCTAGATGCAGATCCACATACAAAGGCGCAGAAAGAACAGATCTGGAGACAATGCTCTTGGGTGGCACTTGTATGATAATCCAGCTGTCACTTCTGGAGCAGAATCGATGCAGAGCCGCATGACACTACCTACCGGCGTACAAGGGCTATTCTGAAAAGTCTTTGGGATCCAGTCTGGCGTCAGGGGATATTCAAAAGGTGCGGAAATGTGGCCAGAAGTATCGATCAGAAAGGAGGTTATGGTTGCTTTTCTTTGCAATGTCCATCTCCTCATTTCATATATGCCAGTTAGTTAATTCATACCATGCACAACTCTTTAGTTTCTTAGCTATGGAAGTGTCTTAGGAACAGTAAAAGGGAGCAAACTGAACCATCTTGGATTGCCTGGGAGTCACTGGTGGTAAGGCATATGTTTCACCATCATCATGCTATCATGATCTCATTCATAGGCATAATTATCATAGCTATGATCATAGCCTGCACTGAAGTTATAATAAAAATCTTTAATATAGCATAATTAAAGGATCTCAGATTAGATGAAGGAGTTTCAAGGGTATCATTGCAAGCAAAGTATTATGTATTCTAAAATCTCATAAAAATGTACAGCGAACAAAGTGAGCATCTCTGCACAGCAGGAGAGTAGTACTGTTAAACAATCACCTTATTCAAAGCGTTGGCTCCAGTAAGAATAATGTGAGAGTTCTCCACCTGTATCACACGCTGACCAAGTCTTACCAGGTATGCTCCAATTCCAATAGCCCTACATGTCACCTGAAAAACACAATGCAAACCCAAATTAGTCCATGATATTTTACTTTCTGAAAAATTTGTATTAGTTCACTTTATAAATTACACAGTGTAGTAGGCATTGCAAGGATTTACTGAAGAGAAGGCTTACAACAAGTATAACCTTGTTGTACAAAATGAAAGTCTAGTCCAAGAAGATTGTACGGTCTCCTCATTAACAAGGCATATGGTAAACATTTTTACCAAGATACCAATGTGATTACTTGCCTTAGAGTCCTCCAAAACCAATAAGGTTAAGCAAGGTTAAATATCGAAAATCATTTTCACATTGATTCACAAACTGACCGTGGGCTTGTCAAGGTTTTTAAACACAACTGGGGGCGGGGCTTGCCGGCTCAACAAGATGGCCGCGAGCTAGTTGAGCTCCGCTACGACATCAGACAATCCTAAAATATCCTGGCAGTTCCTGCAGCGAAATAAGGGCATACGACGACGTCTGGTGTGTCGGAGGCCAACCGGCATCGAATCGCTTGCGGCCTCGCAGAACGCTGTGACGATCCAGCGAGTTGCGGCCCGACCCTAAGAGGAGAACCATCCCCGCCGTAAGGACTGATATCCCGGCTGTGCTGGGCCCGCTAGCAGAAAACGCGGGCAGACTTCTGACCCTTACGGATCCATCTCGCTCTCACTTCGCGGCCCGTGGGGCCTGCAGTACGCGCACTGCGCGGCCGGAGGGCCGGGAGCGGAGGCCCCGGCCTAATCATCAGGTGCGGAGAGCGGCAGGCAGCGTTTGTGCGGAGGAGAGCGTGGTCATCGGCGTCTCCTCACTACATCGGAGTGAAGCAAACGCCCGGAATTGCACTCAGCTTGCTCTGCAGGTGGCTGCCCCGGGCAACAGAGACTGCGCCATATCTGTACCTTGCCTGAGCTCTGAGGGACGTGAACTTGCTGGAAATGAGGCACTTGTGGCGGTGCAATACGTGATCGGGAGCTCGCGGCTTGAACAGGCCACTTCATTGCCGGTAATCCGCAGCGATATCAGCGAGAGTGCGTGATGGCGCCTGAATTAATACGCAGCAAATAACTAGCCTGGAACCTGGCAAAGGCGGTTGAGGTTATAGAGCGTCAGGGGGGGCCCGGGGTCTGTACCCTTGGCGCAAAGGGACAGTGAGCTGGGAACTTACAGAGTCATAACGAGAAATCCCCCCAATTATAGACTCGAGTTGGTGGACTTTGGCGATCTTTGCGGGGTGGAGCTGGAATTGTTCGGTCTCTCCCCGCTCCCCCGGTCGCACAATCATCGACACCAGAGGAATTCTGGGTGCCTTCCTAGGAGAAATCGGACCTGCCTATTACACAGTGCTGCGAGTGGGTGAAGGCCTCCCCTGGTACGCTAGTCGGCAACTATGGGGAAGGTGGACAAAGTCCAATCCAAACTCCCGTTTGAGCAGCGCAAAACCAGAACTAAGGAAACTGGCGAAACTCAGCCCTCTGCAGATCAGCTTGACATGACCGAGGAGTCTCCCGCCGCATTTAGGCATATGCTGGCCACGATCCAGTCCAGTCTCAGCTCAATAGATGGCAAGATAGACTCGTTAGTCTATCGCATGGACCGAATGTCTGAACGCCTAGACAAGCACACTGAAAGGATAGATATGGCCGAAAGACGAATTACTGAGGTTGATGAGGCCCACATGGAGTCAGATACAATACAAAAACAGATGGGTAAGACGCTCATGCAGCTGCAAGATAAAGCAGAAGACCTTGAAGCCAGGTCTCGAAGGAGCAATATACGCCTCACGGGCCTGCCCGAATCAACTCCTACCGGTAATATGGAACTCTTCATCGAAACTCTGCTGGTTACTCTTCTGGGCCGGGACACTTTTTCCCCCATATTTGTAATTGAACGTGCGCACCGCTCGCTGGGTCCACTCCCTCCACCGGGTGCTCCACAGCGACCGATTATAGCAAAGTTTTAAACTATAGAGGCAGAGACGTGGCCTTGAGGAAAGCCAGGGATTTGGGGTCCTTGCAGTATGAGGGCTCCACCCTATCGTTATATCCTGAATTCACTGCTAAAGTTCAGGAAGCTCTGAGACAATTTGCGCCTTTAAAGAGAGCACTGCGGGCACAGGAGCTGGACTACGCAATGCTTTACCCAGCGCGCCTGCGAGTCGCAATGAACGGTGTTTCAAAAATCTTTACAGACCCTAAGACCCTGCATAAAGCCCTCAAGGACTACACCAAGGAGCAACAACAAGCACCTACAGTGGAACAGTCGCAGGGTGCTGAGGGAGGCACTATGGACACAACGATTAGGTCTGCTCCGCAAGTATTGCCTACAGTGAGAATGACTCTGCTGTGAGGAAGATGGAGTGGGGTGGAGTTTGGCTCTATATTACAACTGCATGAGACATGTTGGTGATTAATTTGCGGTTCGGGGGGGTCTGCGGGGTGCCCTGGATCATTGGTGGAGGTGTGGGCAGTTCCTTACTCAAACTGTTCTGCTGGCCTTGCTCCCACGAGGCGATGTATTGTATTAGCGATTTCTTAGGTACTGACATTTAGAGATTTGATGCTTCGGGGGTGTGGGGTCAGTGGAGCCAGATAATGAGAACCTTCATGGAGGGAGTCAGTGGGCGGACCTATCTGGGGGTCCCTATCCTTTACCATCCTAAAAGTTGGGGGCTGCTGCGACATTACAATTTGAGTTCCTTAGGCCATAGACGCTGCTGTCACCTAAAGTGGGATGTGCAAGAGATCATAGATAGATAGGGCCTCTGACCCCTAGATGATCTGAGGAATAAAACAAATTGCTGACTCTAGGCAGGTAATCTGCCATAATAATTATTGAGATGGCGGATACTCGCTGCTGGCGGATACCAGTGGTGAGTTGGTGGAGAGGCAACATCCGCCCCTGTGTGTGAACCATCTGATGGCACTAGGCCATTTTTGTTTGTGTTCGGGGGAGGGGGGGATCTCCGTTTGTATCCAGTTGGGGATGACGCAACATGGGTGGGGCGTTTAAGGGGTGTTTTTTGTTGGAGTCACTGTTGAGAATATGCCATTGCACAATAGTTAGACATTTGCCACATATTGTGGTGATGGACGTAGCGTCACAGAAGTTGCTAATAACAGCCACTTGTAACTTTAACCAATGACACAGCAGGAAGGTCAATTGATCAGATTTTTAACATGGAATGTCCGGGGCCTTAATAATCGTCGAAAGGTGCGGAACCTGATTGCGTATCTCGGAAGACATGTGATTGACATAGCCCTACTCCAAGAAACTCATTTGCCTATGGATAGCCAGATGTTAACACAAAAAGTGTTGCAGGGATCGTTCCATGCCTCGGGGTTCACTTCTCACAGTAGAGGGGTCCTTACGTGGGTAAACCTGAAATCAGGCTTCAAACTTGTCCCAGAAGCGAGGGAGCTGGATATACGGGTCATTAATGTGTATGGTCCCAACTATGATAACCCTCACTTTTTCGGTGCCCTCTTTGCTTTGCCCTGTGTAGACTCTGCGCTTCCATTACTAGTGGGAGGTGATTTTAATTGCGTGCTTTACCCAACTCTTGACCGCTCTGGGGGTCCTGAGCGTCGCATCTCGGCCTCCGCAAAAACTATCACAGGAACAGCAGTGCGACTAGACATGGTAGACGTTTGGAGGGCGAGATTCCCGGAGCAAGGGGGATATACACACTACTCTACTCCACACGGGCTACACACAAGTATTGATTACTGGCTTCTGTTGCGCAAATTATACTCGGAAGTCAGGGATTGTAAAATCCACCCTCGCACTTTATCAGACCACTCTCCAGTGCTTTTGGTTCTGCGTAGCCCGCAGAGACGACCTGCTCCGTTTACCTGGAGGTTCCCCCCATATTCACTACTGGACACGGTATTCAGGGCAGAGATGGCAGAGGCGATTGAGGATTTTTTTGCGAATAATATAGACTCAGTATCTCACTTTTCTACGGTCTGGGAAACGTTTAAGGCCTACATAAGAGGGGTGCCCATATCAAAACACTCTGGGGTGCTGCGCGCGATTAGGAGTAGGCTAGATCAATTAGAGAAGCGCTTGGCTGAGCTAGAACCTGCATTGTGTCGGGATGGCGTAGTGGAGGGAAATGACGAATTGCAAAAAACGCTAGTGGAGTATCAGGAGACTGCAGATAATGAAGTTCGCCACATGGGGAAATATGCGGTGGCTAAAAGCTATGGTGAGGGGGAGCGACCGGGTGCTACGCTCGCGGCGCTACTCAGGAATAGAAGAGAGGCAACGTCTATAATGGCTATTCGCTCAGATGAGGGTGAGATGCTGGTCGATCCAGAAGGCATTGCCAATCAATTTAAGCAGTACTATGACTCTCTGTATCGCTCCCGCCCCCTGGGGGAGGATAGTGCGACTCGGGATTATTTGGAAACACATAAAACTACCCTGGCTCACTAACGAGCACCGAGAATATCTGATGCGGCCACTTGAAACCTGGGAAGTGCAAGAGGCATTGCGACATATGAGGTCTGGCAGCGCAACGGGACAGGATGGTCTGCCGGTGACCTTTTATAAAGAGTTCGCAGATTTACTTACTCCGCACTTGGTGACGCTGTTCGAGGAGCTCTGCGAGTCTGGGGAATTGCCTCCAACAATGAGAGAGGCTCTGATTGTTACCATTCTCAAGCCTGGTAAGTCTCCAGAGGAGTGCTCCTCGTATCGCCCACTGTCGCTATTAAATGTGGACACAAAGATATTTGCTAAAATATTAGCGAATCGTCTCGCCCCATTGGTCCCGAGCCTGGCTAGTACAGAACAAGCGGGGTTTGTCCCCGGTCGCAATCTTACCTACAACCTGCGCACTTTTTATGGGGCTCTTCAACATGTTAAACCTGAGGTTAAGGCTGCCGCGATATTTCTGGACGCTGAAAAAGCGTTCGATTCGGTAGAATGGCCATTCTTACGAATGGTACTGGAAAGGATGGGAGTGGGTGGAGTTTTTTTGAGCTTAGTTGCTGTCTTGTACAACTTGCCTACCGCAAGAATACGCATAGGAGATATGGTCACAGCCCCGGTAAGGATTTCTAGAGGCACTAGGCAGGGCTGCCCGCTGTCGCCCCTCCTTTATGCCATTGTCGCAGAGCCTCTTGCGTGCGCTCTGAGAAAATATCATGGATTCCCCAACTACAACCTAATTGTGTCATCATATGCTGATGACACGTTGCTTTACGTTAGGGACCCGGAGGTCAATTTGTCTCAGGTATTGAGGGAGGTGGTTCGTTTTGGCGAACTATCAGGCTTGAGAATAAACTGGACTAAATCCTTGATCTTCCCTCTGACCCCCTCCACTGAGCCTTTCAAACTCGATTTCCCATTGACCTGGACTACCGAGCCGGTCAGTTATCTGGGGATACAAATACATACAGACCCGGAGATTGTTTTTAAAGACAATTATGGGAGGGCAGTCACTAAGCTAGAGGAAGACGTTGAACGCTGGATTCGTTTTCCTATATCGCTGTTGGGGCGGATATCGCTGAAGAAAATGGTTGTATTACCGAGGTTCTTATTCTTGTTTTTAAACATTCCTATGGTCTTATCAGCACATTTTTTTAAAAACATCACCTCTATTTTGACTAAATTGGCGTGGGCAGGAAAGCAGCCGAGGGTGCAGTGGAAGGTCCTTACCTTACCTTGCTATCTGGGGGGGGTTTGGAAGCTCCAGACTTGGACTTGTATTATAGAGTAGCGCAGAGTACGCACGCCTTCCATTGGATACACCAGACTTTAGACCCGCCGCATCTGCATATCGAAAAGGTAGCGGTGGCCCGCAGGACCTCCCTACTAGTCTGTTTCGACCCGCAGATCATCGCACAGGAATCCTAGATTCCATTAACGCCACGGTGCATGCATGGCAGGATTTGCTCAAGAGACAGGACTGCAGTTTGCTATACTCTCCACTTGCCCCATTGGAATGGTGCACCAGGCTCCCTGTAAGTAGAGACCGTGCCGCGCTAAAGGCACTGAGGGCACTGAATATAACGAGGGCGGGAGACCTCTTCCTGGAAGGGAAAGCTAGCGCATGGGGGGAGGCGGTTCCGGAGGACATGGTGGCCACCCCATTAGTTCAATTCCAATATTATAGTGTAAGACATGCACTGCGCGAGATACTTGGGGATGACATGGTGGAGCCCCCGGAGGTGACCCCATTCACAGCTATTCTTAAAGCGGAAACTCCTGTTAAACTAGTGTCCAGTTTCTATAAGATTATCCAGGCATATCGCACTAATTTCTACACAAAATCGAGGCTAGAGTGGCAAAAGGACTTAGGGATCAATATAGAGGATGATGTTTGGAGATTTAGTTGTGAGGCGACCCGTCGGGTATCCTTAAATGGCCGACACCGACTAATCCACTTTAAATATCTACAAAGAGTTTACTATACCCCGGAACGGTTATTTCGCTATGGGTTGAAGGAGACTGCTGAGTGTGATAGATGCAAGAAGAGCCCGGCGGATTTCATACATATAGCTTGGCAATGTCCGACGATTGCTACATTCTGGGAAAAGGTATTCCAAACACTAAGCAACATCACAGAAGTCCCTCTGCCCCCAGATCCACTAGTTGCCTTGTTAGGCTACACGAAAAAGATTAAAAAAGGTATTAGACGCTTGATTGAAATGGGGGTTTTAATAGCAAAACGCAGAGTAGCGATGCGTTGGTCGCGGGGCCCGCCTCCCACAATACAGGAGTGGTCATGGGATATGCTGTATTGCAATACACAGACGGAACTGTACAGCAAACTACTTCCCCCCCGCAGCCGTCCTAAGAACTTCTATCAAACATATATTGCTGGGAAGGCCCATCCGGATACAGACACTATACCCAATGGAGGGGACATCCTGAGTTAAATGTTAATGCTAGTTGATGAATGTTGTACCGACGCATGTTACAAACCTGCACAACCCTGTATGATGCAAATGTACTCTTGATGATATTATTGAGAGATCGCTCTGTTTACTGAAAGACCTCTCTGTGACTCCAATCAGTTAGAAAATGGTTTGCATTACTTTTTTCCTTATAGGGTCTGTCTACAGATTCATGCATCATGATGTTAAACACTGTACTAGACCCAATTGCTATGTATCACCCTTTCAGTGCTAGAATGTGTTTATATTGTAATGTATGACCTAATAAATACAATTTAAAAAAAAGGTTTTTAAACACAACTTTCTCCTTCTCAGTATTTCAGAAAAATAAAAAAGGTCTCCTTTAAAACCCTGTATGCAACCCAAAATAGCGTGAAACTCAGAGCAGACAAAATACCATAACAAGTCAGGACACCCTTATTCAGAAAGTGAAACTATATTTAACATTTTGATAGAAAATTCAACAATCTCAATCTTTTAAGCTGCATTCAACACTATAGATCATGGAATCTTGGTTGATTGTTTATCAAGGGTGGCCAGTGCGTCAGACCTTTCTATCAGCTGGTTTCACAAGGGTTAAATGCTGAGACTCCTTAGCACCTTAGCTATTTCAAGGCTGCCCCCTTTCACTTAACATGTATAATATATATGTACATCAACTGCTGGAGGAAATGGCGAATGAAGGGCTTCCACGTTTATACTGATTATACACAACTGTATGTCTCTCTAATAGACAATTATGAGCAGGATGAAAAAGCAAGAGCACTAGTAGCTGGGGCAATTATTGACTTGACTAGGGTGGAGCCTTGTTATTCAGTGCAAAAGGCAAGTTAATAAACCGGTGAATGAAAACTCTAAACTGGACTGCCAGTGCAGTTTACAGTCTCCTAACTTTGCCCATGTGACTCCCATGATTTCATCCTTACACTGGCTTCATATCAGATATAAAATATAATTTTGTACTCTGATTTAACAAGCACAGTTCATTGGTTCATCCATTCCAAACACCTGTGATCTTTGGGAACAAATCTGACCACCAGATGCTGCTTTATTCAACAGCTTTTGTTAGGCAAACCATAGCAGCTTCTTATTTTTAATTGTGGTAACAACTACCCTTAGATAATAGACTAATTGATGACCTGAACTTGCTCAAAACAGAACTTAAAACTCATGTGTACCAAACCATCTAATGAGAGCGCTTGTGCAAGCACATGGATATCTCAGGTTTCATAGTGCCAAAACACAACAGAAAAGATCTCTTCCTGTCTACAGAACATACTGTTAGCACTTTTTGCTCAATCCTAATCTCAGAAGTCAGTCTTCATGGTCAAATCAAATGTATTGTTTGATAATAAATACAACAAACTATCTGCAGAACTAATAGACAATTTACGATACTTTGATTTTTACCCACGTAGCCACAGCACCCACTCACAAACCCAGTCACAGTTCTTTTACTGAGACTGGACCACCCAGCACCAATAGATTCAAATGCAGAAGGCTAAATGAAGATTAAAAACCAAAACCTAATAAAGTGATGAATAAATGGTTTAATTGAGCCTTGGCACAACTCAAAATGATAAGTCAGAGTCCAAAACCAAAGGACAATATAAAAACACATGGATGGAGATGAAAGGGCAGTGTGGATGTCGAAAAGGCATACTAATGAAAGCGTCACAGCAACAGTGTGTTCAAAACTATCAATTGGATCACAGAACCAGACTTCAACAAAAGCACTGCAGATGCCACTTCAGACAACTGCGAATATATTGTCAACTTTTTGAGGCTAAGATTGTCAAAATTAGACTAACTTTTTGGGCCACCAAATGAAAGGCCAAATTAACTTTACAGCCCCCTGAAAATCCCTTTCCCCCATTACTCATTCGTTCAGATGAACAAGTCTAACAAACGACTAAGAAAATCAAAGTGTCCAACATGCTGTTGATATATTCACTTATTGACTCAAATGAGCAGGCAACAGGCCCAAAAATATAACAGAGAAACTCAAGGCGTGCAACTTGCCAGAAGATTACTGCCTAGCGCTGCTGATCTCAGACTGAATATGGTACCCTGAAGTAACAGAGCTATTGGAAATGTCAATCATCCAAAACATAGATCCAAATGCTTCAAAGAATGAAGCCAGGAGCCCACTTCTGGAAAACAAATCCAATCACAAAGACCTAGCCAACCTCTTCCTTGCAAGCAAGATCCTCAAATGAGACGTAAAAACCATGCCATTTACTGGAAGCCTATAACATACACTTATTGTCCCCCAATAATAATTCATAGTTTACAGGCACAGGGCATAATTAATTTATTTCATTGTTGAATGTAACACTACCAGAGGGCCTCATACTCTGTGTTTTTAGCAGGATATAACAGTGGACCATGAAAATCTATTGAACCCTGTAGAACACTGGGCTAGGGTTGCTGGTCCTGTCATACGGTTAATCGGTCTTTCCTGACAGGTCGAAATCAAAAAGTGGCGATAAGCAAAACCATTTTATCAGTCAAACCCATGACATGCAAAGTTTTCACCACCACTTTTCAACAGTTACATGCAGTCTTTGGCATATGGAATGACACTGATCAACTATAATTCCAAATGTACGCTAACAATACACAAATCCACATCCAACCAGGAAACAATTAAGAGCAGAGTACTAGGATCTCAAAGTTCCTAAAGCACATCTACTTCTGGGTGAGACTTTTCAGTTGAAGCCGCCTTCAGTTTGCATAACCGATTAAGTTGGGTGAAGCCCCCATGCCAGTAAGAACAGTATAAAACCCCGAGACTATGGGCCGACCAACAGTTTTCCTTCAAACAACAGATCTCCTCAGTAGCCACAGGAACAGGGTTCCCACATACAGACTATTGCAATTCAGTCTACATTGGAGCCCCCAAAAAAGGAAATTTTAAAACTACGGAGGATATAGAACAAAGCAGCTAGACTGTGACTACTGCTGGAGTACAGCAATATACCTAAAGCTCTGAAAGCACTCCAGTGATTCTCAAGGATTATTTTCATAGTTCTGTACACTATCAAAAAATCACAATGTGGAGGGATGGGGGGGGGGCTGATTGGTAGAACCAGACTGCCTCCTCCGAAATCTGACCCCAGTAAATTCTTGTCAGAACATTGGGTACAGCAACACAGGACGCATCAGTCAACTCAAATACAGGAGAAAAGAAATATGTAGGTGTAAACATTAAGAGTTCAAGGTATTAACATTTGGAATTCACTAGAGAGCACTGGCTAGTTTATCATTCAGAGGTGTGCTTTAAACTTTAAGGTAGGAGCCTTAGGTTATAACTCGTAACCAAGCTCCATTGTGATAATCCTCTCCTAGTAGGATCTGGAGCCCTTCACCCACCTGTTTATCCTTTATCCAATATAGCTGCCACCAGTTTGTGAGTTTTTTGCTCCTTTATGCTCCTTTACTCCATGAACGCTTATTCATCAAAATGCCAGGAGTAGCAGAAGTGACCTCACACACTCTTTTTGACCTCATGGACTTCATATGAGGTTTGACCTTGACTCCCAAGAAATGATGCCATAAGACCTTTAGAGTGATGGGACTAAAGAAATCATAACTATTTACATCACTGAAGCTTAGTGCATACCTCAAAGAGACAAACGTATAGCTAGATCACAGGGAGATGCACAAAAAAGGGATTAAAACAACTGTAGTTCTCAGAGCTACTAACACTAATTCATAATGACTATAAACTGCATATAGACCGTGTTGTTGGCCTGATTTACTCCTTCGTATTGTTAATACGTTTTGACATCACTTGTAAGGAACTATCACACTTCTGCTGAAAAGCATATTTTTTCACATTCACAATAATGGACTTTGTAAACAATTTATAAAACTGCAAATTTATTATTAGTTTACATTTATTTCGTATTATCAAGAGTGAGAATTTCATTTCTGAATGTATTTATTTTTAACAAGTAACATCTTCTAGTAGGATTGCAGAAAGTAAACAGTGTTCATAAGAACACTTTATCTTCTGTGCTTGGTACTGCTTTTGCCACCTGAGGTCGGGGGTCACAAAAGCAGGGCTAGTGGTCTTAAGGGGCAAGCCAGGGGTCTCAGCGGACATCCTTGCTCTATTCTCTAACACTGGCCCCGTTTTCTGAATCATGAGACAGATCGATGTCACCTAGTTGCAAAACAGGACATTTCAGCATGATGCAAATAAATGTAATAAATAAATAACTTCCTCCTCCCTTCATTAAGAGGTTTTTGTAATTGATTGTTCAATACTTCGTATATTGTCTTTGAATTTCTGTATGGTATATAAGGTAACCTATGAATTAGGCCATAACTTGTTTAATTCCTGTTCCATGAATCCTGCTAAATCATACAATTTTCCCGATTCCAGGTCAATTTTTTTCGGTCTTCTTACAAGACACCGGTTTCAACTTTTGTCTCTAGCGTGGCTATCTTTCAAGTTCTTAATATAGAATGTATATGAGCGGTTGCTTCACACTGGTTTAGAAAAACGGCTTTCTAATCTATCGAAGATTCCAATATATCTTTTTTTTTGTCAAAAGTTTTTATTGCGTTTGCCAAAATAATCATGCAGTGCACAGCCATATGTAGCATTCCCCCTTACACAAAACAATAACGCCATTGAAGTATACAGTTATTGCAACGAAAGGGAGCAGCTCTACATAATTGGTCTACATCATCTCAGCACTATGAATAAAACCAAGAAAATGAAGAGAACACACAAAAAAAGAGGAACAAGATAAAACCCTCCCCCCTACCCTCCCCAAAACAAATTCTAAGAACGAACTAACGTGTGGTACACGAGTATCGTGAAGATGACATATGAGGGCTCACTATCACTCTCTAAAGGATCATTGAGTATGTATGAGGAAGAGAGTCCAAAACACCCCCTCCTCCTAAGGTCACCAATGGAGAGGGTCCTCAAAACAGAAAGATGTGCAGTGCTCTCGTTCAAGTGGGGCATGCAAAGAGAGGTAGGCCCTTGGAAAGGTAGGACACCAAGGGTCCCCAGATATATAAAAAAAATGTGTATGTATCAGAGAGGATTTGGGCCATGTGTTCCATCGTAACTGTGTGCCATAGCTGTACATCCCTCTGGGAGAGCTACTGTGCATTTTTATGTTTCCACGCAGCCACCACTGCCATTTTTGCCGCCCCTAGGCAAAGCCACATCACCATTCGGTCACCAGTCGTCTGGTGTTTAAGGGTATCCTCCCTCAGCCCCAGAAGGGTAAAGCCTGGATTGTCTGGGACCAGGTACCCCATGATATCTTTAATTTGGGCTAAAATTTCGGTCCAAAAAGGGCGAATAGTTGGGCAGTCCCACCAAATGTGCCTGAAATCGCCCAGCATGCCACATCCTCGCCAGCATTGTTCTGATGAGCTCGGGAAGATTTTCTTAAGCTTGGTCGGGTACAAATACCAGTCATATATGTGGCACCTCTGGCTAAAATCATCAGAGCACACAGTTTCGAAATTTTATCATAGGCTGATGACACTCAATTGATTATCTCCGTCGATGAGGATCTTGACGAAATGAAGAACCGCTTTGCGGCCGGAATGGAGGCTATCGCCGAGTGGATGGTGAGCAGCTTTCTCCAGCTGAATCCAGGGAACACTGAGATCATCTTATTTGGGAAAATTCAAATCCTATGGACTCTAGATTGGTGGCCACCAGAGCTAGGTAAAACTCCGTCTCCTAGCAAAATTGTAAAAAAAAACCTTGGAATCAAGGTCGATTTTGAACTTAATATGAAAGCACAAGTTCTACCTACAACCGGCACTTGTTTCCACATGCTATGATTACCGAAGAAGGCTTTGCCATTCCTCCCCCTGGAGGCCAGAAAGACCCTGGTTCAGGCTCTTGTTGTGAGTCCTTTTCCTACCTGGCACCCTCCTTTTGGAACAAATTACCTCTCCCAGTTCGAACCTGCCCGGATAACAATAAATTCAGGAAAGATTTAAAATCGGCACTGTTTTAAGGTCCAGACTCTGTTCTAGTATCTTGTACTAACTGCGGCGCAGAGATACCCCGGTTGGGATGCTTCAAGCGCGCAATCAAATCATTCATTTAAGAGCTTGTAATGGGCCTTCCGCATTCCCATCGAATGACTAAACCGGGGGATATCCCTCCACTGTTTGACCCAAAGTGTATCTGGGATGGCGCTGTCCAGGACCTGCTCCCAGAACTCCATATGTCGAGGACGGGGTGCGTGTATATAGTCTCTAGTAAGAGCGCATATAGAAAAGAGATTGTCCCTTAGGTACCAGTCCCCCTCCTAGCAAAGTTCTCAATGGGGGTAAGTTCGCTAGTCGCAGCCACCCGTATCTCTAGTTGAAGCACCCAGTGTTTCAATTGATTATAGCGGAAAACCTCTGTAGGGGGTAAGTGGAAGTCTCGTCGACAATTTTCAAATGTTAGAATGTCCCAATTGTGGAAGAGGTGAGAAATCATCAGATAGCTCCCAGCCCTCCACGCGTCAAAGGACCCGGTTGTAATGCCGAAGTGAAGGCTGGGTTTTAATGAATGGGAGTAAATGGAGAGGGGAATGTTGTCAATGAGGCAGCTCTATTTACTTCATCCCAGACCTTGAGTGTAGTCCTAGTGGGAGTGCTCAGATACACATTAGGGGACGGTCCACTTTGGGTTTCCATAACAGATCCCAGATATACCTTCCCATCACCGCCCTGTCCATGCTTATCTGACTCCCGTGATGACCACTGAGGAATCACCCTCAACTGTGCTGCTCTGTAATAGAGCTGAAAGTCTGGTAGAGCTAAGCCACCTGCCGATTTTGGTGTACGTAATAAGGTGTAATGGACACGAGCTCTACAATTTTGCCAGATGAAACAAATTACTAGAGTTTGTAGTGCTGGGGAAATCCAGGATGCAGCTCGATGGGGAGCCCCTGAAATAGGTACAGTAGTTTGGCTAAAACAGTCATTTCAATGACATGGATTCTTCCAAGCCAGGAGATGTACAAAGGCGCTCATCTTTTAAAGTCAAGTTTCAATTGTTAGAGTAACAGTGGATAATTAGCACGGTAGAGATCTGAGAGTTTGGGGGTAATCCTAATGCCTAAATAGGTCATCCTATTCTTGGCCCATTGAAAAGGCATTTACTCCCCAAGAGTTCCCACTTCCGTGGGAGGAAAAGTGAGGTTTAGCAAGAAAGATTTAGTTAAGTTAACATGGAACCCCGCTACCTGTTCAGACCGCTGCAGCTCACTCAGGAGGACCTCTAATGACATCCGGGGAGAAAACAGACAGCAGCACATCATCAGCGAACAGGGATATTTTATGCTCTGTGTCACCAAAGCTAATACCCTGAATCCCAGAGGTCAGACATATTTTGGCAGCAAGTGGTTCAAAGCTTAATGCAAATAACAAAGGTGACAGAGGGCATCCCTGTCTGGTCCCCCTCTCCAATTGAATGAGGTCAGAGCTCACTCGGACACTGAGTTTGGGCGTGTAGTTGGTCATAATCATATTGATAAACTGCTCACTAAAACCAAACCTGTGTAGGGTATGAAGCAGGAAAGGCCAGTCCACCCGGTCGAAAGCTTTTGCGGCATCTAGAGTCAATAAGACAGCCGGTACGGATTTTTTAGTCACCTTTTCGACAAGGTGGATCACCCTTCAGATGTTATCATGCATTTGCCTACCCTTTAGAAATCCGATTGATACAGGTGAATCAGGTTGGGTAATAGGTCGTCTAGCCTGGCTGCTAATATTTTTGAGTATAATTTGGCATCTAGGTTTAGCAATGCTAAGGGTTGATAGGAGCCACAGGCTTTTGGGTCTTTGCCTTGTTTTGGGATGACCGAGATAAGTGCCTCACTCATGGACACGTGACAGTCCCCGAATTCGCCAAATGATTAAACAGAGGCACTAACATAGGGATTAGATCAGAACTGAACGTCTTATAAAATTGGGCAGTCAGCCCATCAGGTCCTGGTGATTTGTGTAGTTTTAATTGTGAGATCGCCTTACAAATTTCTTCTGCGGTAATTGGGTTCCCCAATATTTCGTTTTGTTCCTCCGTCACCTGAGGTAAGCGTACCTCATTCAAATAATCTAATTGTGCCTTCCCTTCTGTTCTCTCCACGGTGTATAGATTTGTTTTATAAAAAACGCCCAAAGATCTTTGCCTTCTCTGTGTCTGAGGTCGCTGTGCCCCCGTATCTCGATGTATGTCACCTATGTATTCATTTTCCCTTTTAACTCTCAATTCTCTTGCTAGGTGGGAGCCCACTTTGTTACCCTGCTCATAAGTCATACGCTGCAACCGGAAAAAAGTGAGCTCTGCACAGTTGGTGTAAATAGCATTAAGTTTCCCTCTAAGAAAAGTCACCTGTCTCGCGTTGTAATGTTGGGTTTTTCTTATGCTGCTGTTCAGCTGCGTGGAGTTCTGTTTCTAATGTCATTCTCTCCTTAGCCCTCTGTTTATTTAACAAGGAATTCAATGCTTTACAATGTCCTTTCATTACAGCCTTGAAGGCGTTCCAGTTATTCATAGGATTGGTATCCTGCAGATCATTCACTTGAAAGAATTTCTTAATCGTTTTCCTTAAGTCATCTCGCAAGAGTCTATCTCTCACCAGTGATCTCAGGCAATACCAGCACCGGTATCTGGGTGGTGGGGAATCCCATTCCAGTACCAAGGCTACCGGGGCGTGACCTGATAGTGCAAATGTGACTGAGTGGAGTGCCCGGGTTAAGGAGTGACTAAAGAACACAATTTAGTCGTGAGTAGCTGCGATGGGAAAAGAAAGTGTAGTCTTGGTCATTTGGATGGAGGGTGCGCAAAGCATCCGAGAGAACCAGTTCCTGGAATGCGCGCTTCAAGGCCTTTGGAAAACTCCCCATGGTAGATCGATGGGGGTGCGTGCTGTCCACTCCCGAGTCCCATGTGAGGTTGAAATCCCCCATAACTATAATCTCTCCCTCTGCAAATCCTCCCAACTGAGCCAAAATAGCATGTAGAAATTGGGGTTGATTCGTGTTGGGGGCATAGAGTAAAGCAAAGTGCAAAGACGGCCATGGATGTGGCCCTTCACCATAACTAGTCTCCCCTCTCTATCCGCCTTGCAACCCTTAGGTTGAAATTTCAATGAGTGAAAGAAAAGTGCTACCCCATTGTTCTTGGACAACGCTGAGGATTTATACATCACAGGATACTCTCTGTGTCGTAACCTGTGTTCCTCGGAGTACTTGAGATGAGTCTCCTGCAAGGCCACTACATCATGTCTTTGGTCTAATAAGTATTTCCACATTTTTTGCTGCTTGGAGGGGGAATTAAGTCCCCTCACATTCCATGTGAGTGTAGTAATCACCATAATGGGAAGTACACAGCCTTCTCTCGCAATAGACCCAACTCAGGGATCATCACTTTCAGACCACTTCCTAAAGTGGGACATAGTCACAACTCTCCCTCCTCGTGACTCTCAGCCCTGTATCTACCATAAAAGACCTCATGTACCAGTAAAGTACACAAGTCAAACCCCCCAACAGTAACAGGTAGAAGGAAAGTCCCTATCCTTTCACACATTCTGGTCAGATAGTTTCCTTATGGGCGAAACAATCCGTGTCCGCTAAGGCAATTCAAAGATAGCTAAATGTAATCATGATATTTACCATTACTGTGTATAAAAACCAGCATAATGAAACGCAAGGTGGGAGCAGCCATTTCTAATCATACTGATTGTGGAATGTCCGCAGAGGAGCTGGCAAGCGAGTACCAGGAGAGTGCACTCAGTCCTCTTATATCCTTCCAAAGATTTTGGAGTCACCTACTCCTATTTGGTAGCCTGCGTTTCTTGAGAACACTGGTCTACATGTTGCACCTAATACTAACGTCTCTTCTGGGATTATTGGCGATTTTGTGTCCGCCACTGCTTCTTGTGTCTTCCCTTTGTGGCAGTGTCCGCCGACTCCTCTGCACCTCATTCCTCCATACGGTCACCGGGGAGAGAGAGTCCCAAGATCTGTGTCGTTTCCTTGAGGTCTGCGATGACATGGGATTTATTATGGAGTTCAAATGCCAGACCAAAGGGATATGTCCATCTATATTTGATGCGATATTGCCGCAACTTATCAGTCACAGGGAGAAATTGCAGACGTCGTGCCAGTGTGGCTGGTGCAATGTCTTGAAAGACAGAGCAAGGTGCCTCCTGGAAGGACACCTCCCGCGTTCATCGTGCCGTCTGAATTATTGCTTATTTCATTTTGAAAGAATGAAGTTTGGCCAGAACATCTCTAGAACGTCTCCCCGTGGCAGCTGACAGGGGACCCACTCTGTACACCGTCCACTTTGATTTTAAGTTGTTTGTCATCCAATAATTCTGCGAAAAGTCCAACTACAAAGGCCTCCTGATCGGGCCCCTCGGCTCCTTCGACCAGATTCCGAAGTCGTACATTATCCCTCCACGATCTATTTTTAAGGCCCTCGCATTTAAGAAGGTTGGTTTGAAGCTGTGTATGCAGGAGGCCAGCACTGTGGTCCATCAGGCTCATACGTTGCTCCAGTTCCTGTACTTTAGATTCTAAGTCCAGAGTCTGTGTCCCCACTGATTTCACATCCTGTTGTATGATCAGCAGACGGCCATTGATGTCAGCCCGTAGTGACTCCAGGGAGGCGGGCATGTCAGACTTCAGTTCTCCGCGAAGCTCTCGTTTAAAGTCTCTTAGTGAAGTGAGAAGGTCCTCCTTCGTGAGCACCATGTCTGTGGCAGCGTGTGGCTCGGTGGGACTCTCCTGTGCCTCCACTGGAGTGAAATAGCTAGAGAAGCTGTTGTTCTGCGCTTTCTTTGGCGGCATAAAGACCAAGAGTGTAGTCTGCTGCCACAGGCAGAAGGTCCGCTGTCGTGGTTCAAAAGTCAGAGGGGTGCGTGCTTTCCCTATGGCAGGTCTAATAATGCACGTTGCAGGGTGAAGGCACTATAGATCTTTGTGAATGCCCATCAACACAGCAGTCCCTGCACCGTCATAGTCCTCCTAGGGAGGAGATGAACTAGCGGGCCCATCCCACCATGGGGGATGGTAGTTAGGCCCTCAAAAGGTCACAGCCCGGTTCTCAGCCGCTGCCTCTCTTGCGCCAAAAGTAGCGGGCTGCACCCTCTCCGGATAAGCAGATGTGCCTACCGGAGTTCAAACATGGGCCGCTACTTCCTCGGTGTTGCCCCAAGGTCCTCTCAATCCACCGGCCTCCTCCGAGCTTCACCAGCTGCAACTCCCATCGCCGCAGTTCCTACCATCGGAGTGCCGCTGCCGCAAAGCCCAATCTGTATCACCGGGGGGCTGCCATCCTAAGGTCAGGTATTACTTGGCGACCGGTGCTATCCGATTTTGGCCAGTCTCCTCACTCCTACCGCTTCCAAGGACTCGCTGGGGCCGTCTACAATCCAGGGCCACTGAGGTCCAACACACCTCTGGATCGGGGTCGTCCCTCTCCAGAGGAGTTCCCCCTCACGGCGAGCTCCAGCCACCAAGCATGGACTCGGCAGGAGGCTGATCGAGAGTCAAGCGGGACAGTACTCTAGATCACCGCTCCACTGTTGTCGAGAGTCCCCAAGGTCTCCACTCATTTCAAGCAGCTGAGAGGCCTGCGGCCTACTGGCGTCCCTTTCTCAGGCTCCAGGTGGCCTCCAATCCTCCGGCATCCCCCGACCTAGCGATCCCCCATTCGGCTTATTCAGGTGTCGGGAGACTTGCAGACATGAGTGCTGCATGAAATCGTTAGTAATTTCGCTGGGTTATGTCAATATCTTGATTAATCTCTAGCAGTGCTGCGGAGCCCTCGTTCATTTCACATTTCAAGTTTTATTGATTGGTTTAGACCTCGACTGAGGTCAACAATTAGAATACGAGGAAATACATTGTTGTAAAACTTAATAACAATAAGTACAATTTCTCTCTAAATCAATGATAAAAAAGATTTAAAAAATGTAAACAGATTGTGGCAGATGAATTCATTTGGAGGTGAATTGATTAAGGCAGACAAATCCTTAACAGTAAATACATTATGTCTAAAACATATAGGATTTTAAAAACGAAGTCTAGCTTCTACTAAAACTTTATTCAGGCACATATTTAACATGTGGGCTAGATCTTGTTCTACTCCATTACAGAGCTTATATGATCCTGATTTGTCGCTTGTTTTATCCCAATACTTAATATAGCCTTCTAAAGGCAAGATCCCTAAACGAAACATGATGATACATGTCGAACACTGTGTTCAAGCGTAAATCTCAAATACGTTTGATATGTCTTGTGCTCAAGAGAAGCTGAATAAGACCTTGAATGGGATAGTTGAGAGCAGTAAGCAGAGTCTAGGTCAAAGCTAAGGTGCGGGTCATATTTTTTTAAATAGCTTTAGATGTGCCCTTGACCAAGACTGTAAAAGTGATGTCGTGCAATTGAAGTGCATTAAAGCTACTGCAAGATTTTCATTAAATGTGTAATTACACAACAAAACCTCAAAGGTTTCATACTTTAGGAGAGCTTTCAAAGCATCTTTTTCTGCGTGTAACATATTATAAGCCCATCTGATTGTGTTGGCCAAGGCATTTCTATAGGCACAGCAACAATTGTAATCGAAGTGCCTGAATCTGAGTAGCCGAACTCGTAGTGGTCATTTTACGCAGTAATTTCCCTTCGCTTTTATTCAAAATATGCCATTTATTTATTGGTAGATATCCTAGTGCGTACTTCAAAGTGGGGGGGATTTTAGCTTGGTATTTTCCCAATAGTGGATAAAAATGTCCCTTTCCTGAGGAAGAATAAAAGCTCTTTAATACACTTACAAGGGCAGTAGCCTTAAATTCCAAGAGCCGAAGATGAGTATTATTTTCAAGCGTCTGTGCGAATACTCTCCGTAAGTAAGTTTCATGCCTTTACTAGTTCTACTGTTTTCCCTCCCAATTTCCAAATAAAATGGATATGATGTTTCCTTCCCCTGAATGGTACCACTTTTATTTTAGAGATATTTATTTTCAGAAAATGTTCTTCGGTGTATCTGAAGAGAGCATAATAATAATAGTAATACTGACGCTTATAAAGTGCGACAGCTACCCCTGATAGGGGTGTCCCGGCGCTGAAGCAACAGGTAAATGCGCCCAGAGCGAGCACCAGTACCAACGAGCCCTCTCTAGTCAGCCATAAAGAGCCATGTCTTCAGGACCCTTCTAAAACAGGCTTCGGAATTGATCTGTCGCAGGGGCCCTGGCAAAGCATTCCATAGCGACGCCGTTCTGACTGTGAAAGCCTCTAGGTTACGTTGTAAGCCGATCGGTGTTAAGTCAAATACGATTACATCGTCTGAATATATTAAAGTGTGTATGTCATGGGAGGCTATTTTAGGGGGGAAATACTTTATTCCTACTAAGCACTCCAGTAGATCACTTACAAATAAGGAGAACAATATAGGAGCAAGCAGGCATCCCTGCTTCAGGCCATTCGAAGTAGGCATCTTGTTTAGGCCCTTTTCTCCTCCCAACTGGACTCTGCACCACGTTTTTGTATGCAAAGCCACAATTAATCTTAATAAGTCATCAGGGATCCCCATTTTCTCCAATTTTGTCCATAGGGTAGGTCTATCAACCCTAGCAAAGGCTGTTGAAAGGCTGTTGAAAAGTCAACTGGTTGTAGACTATCTGCGACTTTGTTATAACATACCTGTCAATTATTGTTTGCAAAAGTTCAATGTTATAAATGACAAAGTATTTAGGACGAAAACCTGCCTGGTACATCGGAATCACTCCCCTGGAAAAAGCCCAGTCTTTCAGATGCTCTAAAATACTTGCAGCAAAGATTTTCCCAGTTGCATCCAGGAGTGCGATTTGTCTACATTACCTGGGAAAGAGGCGGGAGTCTTTCTTCAAGAGTGGAATGACGATGCTCCCGGTCCATGATTTGGGGATTTGGCCAGTATTATAGCTGTAACTAAAAAGTGAAGCCAGAAACTTGCACCATCCTCCAGGGTTGCTTTTGAGAACTATTACAGGGATCTTGTCATGCCCATCGCTGCAGAGGCTCTAGCCCTCCTAATATATATTTCAATTTGTTCCTCAGTAGGTGCAATTATCCGATGTTCAGTTTCGTTTTTATGGTTCAAATTAGATGATTCTCGAAAACAAAATTCATCCGGATTTGCTTTGTAGAGCTCGAGAAGATACTTTCCCCAGTTGTTTTGGGAAACCGGAGATGCGTTTAGAGATTTTCTGCTTCGATTTGCTTTGGCGATTAAGCGCCAGAATAGCTGGTTAAATTTTTGCGAAACTGCCAGCTGCAGATCTACCCAATTTGTGTCCATAATGTTTTCTACTCTAATTGAGTCGCTTCCATTTCTTCTGTAGAGTGGAGATTTATTTCTTCCTGAAGGCTGAGAAGCTTAAGAATTGCTGTTAATTAGATTCAGTATTGCATGGTCGCTACTTTGAGTAAACTGGGTACTTAGGTAGTGAGATTTCTGAAATAAATCGTAGCTGCAGATAACATAATCTAAGATAGATGGGCCAAATATTCCCGTTCTTGTAAACTTCTCTGGGACATCACCTTCTGTTCTAAAGTTCAGGATTGCTCCATTAATTCCGTTAACTAATTTTAATAGCATTTTCCCTCGTTTCTTGCCTATTATGGATTCCGGGAAGATTGGATTTGAAAGGGACCATATTTCTACAAGATCTCTTCTCCTGAATGCTGTTATCATGCTGTTAGAGATTTTCGCGTTAAAGTCCCCCATGAGAAGGATTTGCAGATTACCACCTGTTTCTTTAGTTGATTCAACTAGCTCGAAGACATTTACCAATAGAGAATTGGATTCCAAGCCGGGAGGAATGTAGATGTTAAACAGGAATAGTGTATCTGCAGAAAAGGGACTTTCCTTTGGAAATTTTAACTTGATGCACTGGACATTTTTACAGGGTAAGTGGATTATTTCAAAGTCCCACTTGATTTTTTCTGATAACAGAATTGCTAATCCATCCTTTGAATGGCCACGTCTTACCCTTGCTGCTGGAATTTCGAAGACAAAGTAGTCCTTTTGATCGAATTTATTTGAGACCCAGGTCTCTTGAAGGCAGGCAATTGCAGGAGGAGTTTCTAACAAACGAGATAATTTTGAAGATTCCAACCCTGCCATATTCCAGGAAACAATATCAACGATCTTGCTAAAGCACAAGTTACTAACTTGTGTAACGGTATATCTGTAAGAGACAGTAGTTAGTGACAGATTCCTTACCTTAGAATATCCCCAGGCGTCAGGCTGGATCCGGAAAGTTTTTGCGTAGCAGTACCCTTGCGCGTCGGTAGGCGGCGTCGTGCGGCTCCGCGTCCGTCGTCGGCGTCGTGATCGCCGGGATGACGTCGCGGGCAGTACTTAGACGCCGCCCCTGCGCGCTGACGTCAGTTCTGTACACGACTTTCCGCGCCAGGAACGCAGAGCCATGCAAGAAGCTGACATAGGTGTCTGAAAAATACTAGGGCCCTGAAAGGGATGTCCTTAACCCTAGAAATCAGTTCGCAGAACGGGGAGGATGGGTGGGGCGGTAGGAATCTGTCACTAACTACTGTCTCTTACAGATATATCGTTACACAAGTTAGTAACTTGTGCATCTGAAAGAGACACGTTAGTGACAGATTCCTTACCTTAGAATAGATACCCCAGCAATACCAACCCCGGTGGTGGGTCTGCGAACAAAGATCAGACAAGGAATTCCTGGAGGACAGAACGGCCAAAGAAGCCGTCCCTCCGGACCTGACTGTCAAGGCAGTAATGCTTTGTAAACGTGTGCAGCGAGGCCCACGTAGCTGCCTGACAAATAACCGGCAGCGGAACACCGCGGCCCAAGGCCGTGGTAGCAGCCGTTGCCCTGGTGGAATGGGCCCGCAGCCCAACAGGAGGCTCCTTCTTAGCCAAAGAATAGCAGGTCTTGATGCACAAGGTAACCCAGCGGGAGATGGTCCTCTTGTGCACCGCCCGACCTTTTTTGGCGCCCACGTAGCCAACAAAGAGCTGGTCATCCACCCGGAAGTGTTTTGTGCGGTCAATATAGAAGGAGAGCGCACGTTTTGGGTCCAGACGGTGGAGCCTCTCTTCCTGTCTGGAAGGATGTGGAGGCGGAAAGAAGGTGGGCAAAGTGATGGTCTGCCCAATATGGAAAGCAGTAACCACCTTTGGCAAGAAGGACGGACGCGTCCGAAGAACAACCTTGTCCGGATGAACAGACAGAAAGGGAGGTTTGCAAGATAGAGCCTGGAGCTCACTCACCCGCCGAGCGGAGGTGATGGCCACCAGAAAGGCTGTCTTCAGAGTCAGAAGACGAAGAGGACAGTTATGTAGAGGCTCAAAGGGAGCGCACATTAAAAGGTAAGAACCAAGTTCAAGTCCCACTGAGGCATCACAAACGGAACAGGAGGGAAGAGGTGAGTAATGCCTTTCAAGAACCTGTTAACAACAGGGGACTTGAAAAGGAGGGCTGATCAGGAAGCCTGAGGAAGGCCGAGATAGCACAAAGATAACCCTTGATGGTACCCAGGGCAGAACCCTGTTGGGCCAGAGAAAGAAGGAACAGAAGGACCTCAGAAAGAGGGGCAGAGAGGGGATTCACAGCCTTTGCTGTGCACCATGCCACAAATTTGTTCCACCTGCAGGCGTATACCACCTTAGTGGAGGGACGCCTGGCTGCCAGAATCACATCACAAACTTCGGGAGGCAAGTCGAAAGGAATCAACTGCCGCCGCTCAATCTCCACGCAAGCAGGTGTAGACTGGACAGGTTCGGGTGGAGGACCGTCCCCTGCCGCTGCGACAGAAGATCCTCCCGAAGAGGCAGACGGATCGGGGGATCTACGCTCATATTGAGTAGCTCGGGATACCAAACTCTTCGAGCCCAGTCCGGAGCCACAAGAATGACTTGGGCCCAGTCGTGCCGAATCTTCTTCAACACTCTGGGTAGAAGTGGTATAGGCGGAAAGGCGTACAACAGACCTCAACTCCACTCGTGACGAAAAGCGTCGCCGAGCGAGTGCCGCCTTGGAAATTCCAACGCGCAGAACTGATGACATTGCGCGTTCTCTTCGGTGGCGAATAGATCTAACCAAGGCTCTCCCCATTGTAGAAAGAGTCCTTGCGCCACTTCCGAGTGAAGACGCCATTCGTGATCCATCATGCACCTGCGGCTGAGTTCGTCCGCCCTGGCGTTCAGGGAACCTGCCAGGTGTTGAACCATCAGGAACATACCCTGATGTTCCAGCCATGTCCAGAGGCGCAGAGCCTCCTGACAAAGGGTCCAAGACCCCACCCCGCCTTGTTTGTTGCAGTACCACATGGTGGTGGTGTTGTCTGTGAACACCTGCACTACCTTCCCTTTGACAGAGGGAAGGAATGCCTTGAGTGCAAGTCGGATCGCCCGGAGCTCCAGAAGGTTGATATGGAGCCGGGACTCCGCCCGGAGACCAGAGGCCTCTGATCTCCGCCTCTCCCATGTGACCGCCCCATCCCAGAAGGGACGCGTCCGTCACAACTGTGTGCTCTGGCTGGGGAAGGGAGAGGGATCTGCCCATGACCCATTGCCGGTTCGAGAGCCACCACTGCAACTGTCTTGCAGTCCCCTCCGAGATCTGGACGTGATCGGACAGGTTGCCCTGGTGCTGCGCCCACTGGAACTTCAGGTCCCACTGCAGAGCCCGCATATGCCATCTGGCATGATTGACCAGTAGGATGCAGGAGGCCATGAGGCCCAGCAGCCTCAGGGTCATCCGTACCGAAACCCAGGATAAAGGCTGAAAGATCGGAATCATAGCCTGAATATCCCGGACTCGCCGTTCGGGAGGATAGGCCCGAAACTGCGTCGTGTCCAGAACTGCTCCGATGAAAAGGAGCTGTGGAGAAGGAATCAGATGCGACTTCGGCACATTGATGGAGAACCCCAGCGAGTGCAGGAGTTCGGCCGTAGTCTGGAGGTGGGAGACGACTGCCTGGGACGAGCCCGCCTTCAGCAACCAGTCGTCGAGGTAGGGGAAGACTGAAACCCCTGCCCGGCGCAGATGAGCTGCGACCACCGCCATCACTTTCGTGAACACCCGAGGGGCACTGGTAAGGCCAAAGGGGAGCACGGTGAACTGAAAATGCTCGGGGCCTACCGTGAACCGAAGGTAACGCCGGTGGGCCGGCAGGACGGGGATGTGGAAATATGCGTCCTGCAAGTCCAACGCTACCAACCAGTCTCCAGGGTCGAGGGCAGTCAAGACCTGAGCTAGGGTGAGCATCTTGAACTTCTCCTTCCGGAGGAAGCGATTGACGTTCCGGAGGTCCAAGATAGGACGCATGTCCTCCTTGTCCTTTTTGGGCACCAGAAAGTAGTGGGAGTAGCAACCACGCCCTACTTCTGGGGTCGGAACACGCTCGATGGCCCTCTTGGTCAAGAGGGCCGTGACTTCCTTCTGTAGAAGAACCAAGTGATCCCCTGACATGCGGTGGAATTGAGGTGGCATGGCTGGGGGGGTGGTCTCGAAGGGGAGGGAGTAGCCCCTTCGGACAATGTCCAAGACCCACCTGTCCGAGGTGATGGTACGCCTTGGAGGTGGTGGCCTGACCCGCACGCTGGTTGCCCGATCCGCCACGGCGGAATCCACGTCCTTGGCCACGCAAAGACGCCTGCTGCGCGGGCCGGTGGCTGGGCTGCTGACGTGAAGGGGCGCCCCTACCGTGGCCACGATAGGGGCGAAAAGCAGAAGTCAGCGGAGGGGGTGTAGCAGAAAGGCCCAGGGACTTGGCAGTAGCCCGTGAGTCCTTAAAGCGCTCCAACGCATGGTCTGCTTTGGACCCAAAAGACCGACTCCATCAAAGGGCATGTCCATGAGAGTATTCTGGACATCCCCTGAAAAACCAGTGGTTCTCAGCCAGGCGTGGCGTCTGAGCGCCACCGTCGTTGCAATAGACCTGCCCAGCGAGTCGGCGGTGTCAAGGCCACAACGTATTGTGTATTTAGCCGCATCCCTTCCTTCCGCAATGGCGCGGGAAAGCAGTGTCTGGACCTCCTCAGGACACTGGGGCAAAACATCCGCCACCGAATCCCACAGGGAGTGGGTATATCGGCCCAAAAGACAAGCGGTGTTAACGGACCACAAGCCAGCACTGGAGGAAGAAAAACCCTTCTTCCCAAATTGATCCAGGCGTTTGGATTCCCTATCCGGAGGAGCGGTAGGGAAGGCGGTTTGGGAAGCGGAGGCTTGGACAACCAAGCTCTCAGGAGTGGGGTGGACAGAGAGAAACAGGGGGTCGCCCGGAGCTGGGCGATGGCGTCGTGACACGTTCCTATCCACAGGAGCCCCTGTGTTGGGCTTGGACCAGGCGCCCAAAAGAACGTCAGTGAGGGCGTCGTTAAACGGCAGCACAGTCTCCGCAGAGGAGGCTGCCGGCTGAAGCACCTCTGTCAAGATGTTAGGCTTGACCGTCAAAGTAGGGAGTTGGAGACGTAAGGCCCCAGCTGCCCTACGCAACACCGTACCAAAATTGGCTCCCTCCTCCGTAGCCACGGGAGGAGACAGCATGCCAGTGTCAGGGGAAGTATCCAGACCACTGGCCTCCCCTAGACTCTCTGTCCAGTCCTCATCGTACTGACACTGTCGTGCCAGAGGGTCATCAGACCCCTCCCAGTCCACCTGGTCCTCCTCTGGTTCAAAATAAGGAGGAGGAGGGACAGTTGGGATCCAAGGTCCCATCGGGCGCCGGAACCGGCGTCGAGCGACGTCGGTCCGGATCCATGTCCGGAGCCGGAAGGAACTGGGGGACGATGCCGCCCGGAGCCCAGGGCGGCGTCGAGAACGGCACCGGAGACATCGGCGCCGGCGGAGGTGTCGTTAGGTCGACCGGCGTCGATGGGGGTTGTGGAGCCGGGATCGAGGCCGGGGCCGAAGCCGGAGCCGGGATCGAGGCTGGAGGCACGGGCGACGCCGGGGCCGGAGCCGTCGGCGACGCCGGAGCAACCCCATCAGGGCCCGCGGGGCCCGAAGGCGCACCGGAGGGGCCTGGAGGCCCGAAGAGGCGGGCCATGGCCGACAGGAATTCCTGCACTTTGGCCGGATCCGCCCCCGAACCCGGGAAGGGCGGGTATGGCGGGGGCGACTCCACAGGCATGTCCGGGGCCGCGGGGACGGTGCCGGGAGGGGCCTCAGCCGAGTCGCGAGACCGGCGAGGCGAAGTCCTAGAGCGATGATGCTTTTTGGACTTCTTGTGTTTCGACTTACCGGACGAAGAAGACTTCGACGCCGACGACCGGTGTGGACTCCGCGATCGACCCCTGGACCTCTCACGCGACCGGGGCTTCCGCGGAGCCGAATGCCGGGCCTTGAGGAGCTTTCGAGACCGCTCTCGCAAAGCTTTCGGGTTGAGGGCCTGGCAGTCGGTACAAGACTCCGTGTCGTGGCCTCGGCCGAGGCAGAAGAGACACTCCCAATGCGGGTCGGTGACGGACATCATCCGAGCACAGGCGCCGCAACGTTTGAAACCGGGCATCCCTACGACACCTTGATAGAGAAAAACAGTGAAAAAATTCACCAAAAAGTATGGTCAAAAAATGACCAGGGCACTGCTCTTCCCGGATCTGCGCTTGCTGGAGCGGAAAAAGAAGAACTGACGTCAGCGCGCAGGGGCGGCGGCTAAGTACTGCCCGCGACGTCATCCCGGCGATCACGACGCCGAACGCGGAGCCGCACGACGCCGCCTACCGACGCGCAAGGGTACTGCTACGCAAAAACTTTCCGGATCCAGCCTGACGCCTGGGGATATTCTAAGGTAAGGAATCTGTCACTAACGTGTCTCTTTCAGATAAGGGAGTTTGGATCCTCTTCCCCGTATATTACCATTTAGAGTACTTGCGATTCAGGACAAAGAATTACTTTTAAGGTGATTTTATAGAATTAGGGGGGGTATGGTTCCAGATCTGCCTGTCTCATCTTCAAGACAAATTGTTAATTTAGCTACGGTTGCAGAGCATGGATGGACTTTCTGATGATTACTTTGTAATTGATGTCATTGTCCCCTAGGTAACTCCGTAGAGCTTACGGAGACCAACTGAGGTTATTTTAGGATTGACTCCAATAACGTCAAATCCATTTGTATGCAGCGTTTCACTTTCTTTTAACACTATTGGTGGAATCGCATTAGACCAGAACTCTACTCTCGCTGTAGCCGCATCAAACTTATCTGGGAAAGAAACAAGTTTTATTTCTGGAGATGAGTGACTGGAGGGTGTGTAGATTATGTAGAAGGTTTAAGATCCGTTGGCGATTCAAACGATCGTTGCCGATAGCGAAGAGCCATCGAGAATTACGTCCACCCGGCCATCTTGGTTGGCCACGCCCCCCGGTATATCTTTTTGTGCATTACCAAATCTGTGTGTTTCTCAAAATTACTGTAATTTTTCTAGTGGTTCTAAAGCAATGACACAGAATGTTCACTACAGGACCACTTTCCGAGTACTGCATGTCCGAGTACCGTCATGTCAGTAGAATTGCCATCCAACACTATCAGTCATATTAATAAACATAACCATGCCTATTTTATGTACTTTATTTGTAAGTATCTTCAGAGTAAAATAGAACCAAATCACCAAAAACAGCAACATCCCCAAATGCCAATCCTGGGTACAGGCCACCCTTTGCATCAATTATCATTGGTCAAGTCTTATAGATGAAGTAATCCACACTACGTCCATATGTCCCCACATAAACGTTAGGCTGTCCAACACAACAGGATTTGATATTCTCATTGTCAAATCATATCTTCATCTCTGTATGCCCACCATTTATCCGATATACAGTCATGTTTCTGGGGCATATGCCTGCTTTGTATATTGGCTTTTGCAGTGCACAGCATATTTGCATACTGGGCTTCCATCTGGAAATACTGGGGTGGTTAGGGTTCCTCAAGTTCGGGGCAATGTCTCTCTTCCCAACTTCTAGACAGAACTGCATAAGAACGTTTTCATCATGCGTCAATCCCTCATCCTTGACCAGGTTTACTAAAGCTATGTTTGGAGTGAGGTGTATTCAGTGACCCATGACTATTTTTATCAAAACCTCCCACAAAAGTAGGACAATTCTGCATGACCAGGTTGAAATGTAGAAAATCCCAGACCTTTGTAATGCATTGGAGACAGGATGGTTTTAGGCTTCTCTGCATCCGCCACACATGTTGGTGGGTCAAGTAAATTCTGTGTAGGTATTTCAAATTCACTGAAGGATAACAAGTGGGCATTGCAGACTGTCTGGGAGCCATCAAAGAAAATGACCACTCGTCCTCCCTTAGAAAGCGGAGACCTTTTTCCTGTTTTCCCCTTAATTTTGGAAACATGTTACATGTATTTATTATAAGAGATTTATTTAGTGCCAATATTCTACCCCAGGAAAGCAGCTAGGAAATGGTGAGTTTGGCCTTCAGAGAGTTATATTCCAGGCTTTCTGTGTTGCGCATTACATACGGGAAGACTTCATGACACAATTTAATGCATCAAAAGAACTGAGAGTGTGCATACATGAAGTCAGCGGCAGGTTGTTACAAAGGAGTGGTGACTGGGGGCCTTTGTTCAAAGTCCCCTCTGGGCCATTTCACATACTCTGTAGCACTAGTTAATGCGCTCCCCCTCCAGAATCGCTTACATCCAGGTATCCTTAAAGGCAGCATGAGCATCCCCATTGGGGAGAGTAAGTTGGCAAGGAGCCTACCTCAAAATGCTTCTCTAAGGTATATCACTCACAATAGCTTTTGCATAGACAGGGGAGCCAGGCACACTCCAAGAGATCACAGGTGCCTCAGATATCTCAGCTGGGTCTTTCCCCACTATATTGCTGGACGGCAGCAACAGCATTCAATGGGTTGAATTACGCTGTTGCCGCACACAGTCACAGCGATTCAGGTGCTCCAACCACTTCAGATAATCGATAATGGGAGACAACCTCCCTCCCACATTGTGGAAATCGCCACTTCCTGGCTCAGTATGAAGCTCCGGCATATCAGGTTTCCGCCATCCCTGAAGTCAATATCTCCGCTGCCATCTTATTGCTCTCAGTCCACCCAGAGTTCTATACACTGAGCCAGTTCAGCACTTTGCACACCAATTTTGATGGTTTCACAGTTTAGAAGCCATGTGACTCATTTTCAGAATCAGTTGTGACAGCTGTGAGCAGGAGGATGCAGGATGTGCGGGCACAGACCAGATCACTAGAAAAACGCATCTGTATTGATTGCTGTTTAGGCCACATCTTCAACCAAGTCTTTTTTGTAGAGGTTAATGAATCTGAATCCAGAGAAGTCCATCTCCTAGCCCCCAGTGTGAAACACAACTAAGGACTCACAAAAGAGCGGACTGCCACAAACCTTAAAACATCTCAACTGGAAAAGAAATGGAGGTGTGAATAAGCCTGAATGGAGGAAACAACATTTGGATTAATTCCTGTGTGTTCAATGGAGTTTTCTCAAACCCCAATATATCTAAAGAATTGTTTCATGTGATTAGCAAACATAACTCACCAAATAAAGTAGGAACTTACATTACTCCTTCACCACCCATTTGTGAAAATCTGTTAATTTGGTTTGCAGTAAAATAGAAATAAGATGATTTGAGATTACAATGGAGGACTTTTTCATGCACTGTGAGCTAAACCTCTGTTGCATATCCATTTCCCTCCAAACTTTACGTCTTACCCGAGGAAAACTGTGCTTATTTTCAGTTGCTATTAGAGATCTATAAGAGCACCTCTCCACTGCATTTCCTTTCCCTATAGCTGAGCAGCCTCTAATGACTTCTCTGGTTGATACAGAGTTTCTGTCACTGTTTAACGCCTCTCCAGCAACCAGCATAGAATGCAGAGACCTAAGTTTGCCATACTAACTTCACTTGAGAAGACCTTCTTTTATCCACTAGATCCAGTGGATTTTATGACAATTTCTTGCAAACAGGTATTAACATCAAAAGCAAAATTCCTGGGATACTACGGAAAGTTGCGCACCGCAGACCCAGGGTCACTAAAGGAAATGATCCTTCGAGGCATCCTTCATAAATCGCTACCATGGGAACGTTACTTGAGGGATTCAATGAAAGCCTTGGAGACGCCGATTATTATTTCACTTCCTAACTTGTCGGCAAAGCTTTCAGCAAAATTATTGCTAAAATCGGCAAGGATCCAATCAAGGGTCACAGATATCTATGAACTGTTCCTGAAGGCTCACACTAATTTATGCGACCCCCTATATTAAGAACCAGGGAGAGCCGCGTATCTAGCCTTCCACATAAAAATATTAATCAAGAGAGAGTTAATGAGACTGAAATATGGGCTCATCCCTTTAAAGGCCTACAAATTCGGAAGACTAACTGGGTCCTTTGATCAACAATGTCGGCTATGTAACTCCCCAAAGGGAACTCTGGCACACATGATATTTGTCTACCCAGTTTTAAAAAATCTGAGAGACTTCTTGCTAAAACCACTGTTTCGCAATCTCAGCACAAGGGATTGCAACACTGCTGTTCTTGCTTTCCTGAGCGGTCTGAACCCACAATTAACAGCCAGGGGCGTGAAATTTCTTAAAGAAACTCAAAAACCTTTGGCCCTCGCCTCATCAAATTCCTAAGCATTAATGTTTTTTAATTTTGGGAGAGCTTAAGAACCTTCTTTTGTCTTTTAGAATTGGTTTTAATTTATTCATAATCGAAGCACTGGCACTTAACGGAAACTGGCCTTTTTTCGAGTCACTTGTTAGAGTTTTTACTTGTCGTTTTTATAATGTTTTATTATACTACTCTGTCTTATGGTACTTTATTGAAGTCAGATTTTTCACTTGTCATTTTTACAATGCTTCATTATTCTACTTTGTCTTATGGCACTTTATGGAAATCTCCTTTTCTTCATTTTTTTCTTTAAACTCTTTTTAATAAATCAGCTCATTAGACATAACAATACTGAAAGCGTTCACATGCATGTCATTAATTATATACAAAACAACATATTTCCCCATGTGGAGTAGACTAACAATTGTCACTGTGATTTTTATAAGGTGCGTTCCTTCATAGTGCGTCCATGTACGAGGAGGGGGTAACATCCAAATCGACTTCTCTCATTCATGGGAGAGGGTGAAAAGGTGGGTGCAAAGTTTCTCAGTCCCCCTCACATGCCTCAGTATTTCCTCCAGGGAGACCATATTTTTTTGCATTTCTTGTTACAGCCCCTACTTTCATATATCACCTTTTCTGCAACAGTCCAGATCGGCCTCCCACACTGCCACCGACGGGGGAGGGACGCCCCCCACTGTTGCGCTATATTGCGTTTCGCGACCCTACCTACTAGGGCCAGCCAGAGTCTATTATGTCGGGACCAGCCTTCATCTCCCTTGATCATCAGTAGGAGCCACCTGGCGTCCATGGGCACACTCACTCCCAACACCCTCGACATCACGGCCATCACCCCTTGCCAGAATAAACCGATGACTGGGCACTCCCACAGACTATGGAAGAAGGATCCGCTCTGCTGACAGCCTCTTGCACATTGCGGTGACTGTATTTTGCCCCAGTTGTGCAGCAGCATGCGGGGGTAATATCAGCGGTGCAAGACTCTTAGTTGTACCAGCATAAATCTCGCCCTAATTGCTATTTCTCTAGGACTCTGCAGCGCCTCCACCCAATCATCCTCCTCTATGTTGTCCAGGTCGTCTGTCCAGGCACTCCTAAGGGGTGCCAATGGGTCCGGTGGATTGTTCATTATTTTCTTATACAGGATAGATGTGCCTTTTCTTCTTTCTTGAGTCATTTGTCATACTTTTTATCTGTTGTTTTTACAAAGTCTAATTATTCTACCCTGTTTGTTACATTGTGACGGTTTTTAATAACTTGAAACAATAACATGTATCTATCTATCTATCTATCTTACTTCCCTCTACAAGATACTGGAGTTGGCAGTTATGGCCAAGCTTGAGGCGCCGACAATCTTTGCTTAAACCAGGGAGATTTCCGGGAAGCTATGAGCACTAAGGACAGTGGTGGAGACAATTATCATGGGCAACCTTCGTAGGTGACAATACTGTTGTACTTGTCTGTTGTCTTCAACACTATTGATCTTCTACTCCTTTACTGGTGCCTCATGGAGTACAGCATAAACTGCATGGTTTGTATTGGACAGAGTTGTTACTTTCTACCCATCTACAGTTATTTGGCCTTCTGCCATTTAAATCATCAGCCAAGAAAGTAAAACATGCCATTCCACAGGCTTCTGCAATTGCACCACTTTCGTTTAACTATTACTTACAACCCCAAGCTGCTCTCCTCAGTGCACATAAAATTAGAGTTTATATGTAAGAAGAGGCATTTAAAATCCTTTTAGCAATGACAGAGCATCATTTGCGATCATCCATCAAGTATTAGGGACGATGCCTCAGTGGTGTTGGCAAACTTTCTAGCATTAAACCAAACAAAATCTGAGCTTTTTCTACTAATTCAATGACTAATCACGATACCAAACTATGGCCTGCCAATATGAGACCTTGCCCCACCAACGCTTGTTACGAAAAATCTGGGACTGATGGTCCTTTCAAGCTTGACTCTCGAACTGGAGCAGTGTCAAGGAGTTGTTTATACAACATACGATTAAAGAGATTAAAACTACTCTATCTCTACTTTCACATGAACTAAAGAGAGGTTTAACATGGCCTTCAGACCAGAACAATTGTTTAACTGGTGGTCATTTACTTCGCGTAGTTGAGCAATTTGGTCACATATTATCAAACCTTTGGTCCCTTCATTGGCTTCCTGTCCAATAGCGAACACAATTGAAAGCGCTCTATCGGACAGGCCATGCCTTTCATTGCCTTGGCCACAGTCTTGTCAAACAAGGTGGTATCAGACTATATATTATGTATAGTTTGATACTTGGCTGACCCACATTGGAGAATATGTAATTTCGATCTCTGCCCAGGAAACACATATTATAAGGTCCAGACTAACAAGTTTTTGGATTTCTGACTAAAATCCATCAGAAGCAAAAGTAGCCAAATACTGCCTTCTTTCTCTTTAGCTTACACATTTTCAATATTGCTTATACAAGGCCAAGAAATATTTGGCTGCACTGTACTAAAAATAGACCTTTCTTACAAAACCTTATCTGCAATCAATTTTACTATATTGACTTTGCATTTAATAGTTTTAAAAATAAGGCATTTTGTCAGAAAGAGGACATCTTGATACATTTATAAAGTAGAATAGGCCTACCATGCTGATGGTAATAATTTCCTCATAGGCGAGAGAGGACTCCCCAGCAATTGTACCAGACCCCCTTAGATTTTCCACTCCAAGCCCGTCTTCCTTTCCAAGAATGTCAGTTATGACATACCTGTTCCAAAAACAGAAAAGCATAAGAAGACAATTTCACCAGCACACATATAAGATGAAAACAAAGCAGATATGTTTACCGGTTACTGACAGTTTGAGCGGCAAAGTATAAATCATGCTTTGGACCGAAAACTCTAAAAAGAGAAAGCAATTTATGCATCATCAGTTTAAAACCATTGAAAATGTATGTAAGGTGGAAGAGAAAGACACATCGATGATTTGATACCCTGGTGAAAAGATACGTACCATAAAGAATCTGAGGTTCATTAAAAAAAATAAGGTAGCTCCAAAGCCAGCATGAGAAAAGTAAATAAAAGATGCAGACCAATGGCTATTTCCAACTTCAGGTACAGAATCAAATACAGATATCCAAACTATAAAGTGATTTACAGAGAATGATCTATCGAACATTACAAATTTAGAGGCAATGAATGCTTGAACAAATCAATATGAGACTTAAACAGTACACTATTACCCAACTGATATCCCTTGCGTCCGCAAGCAAAACAGAAATTCTAGTATTCCACACACTTTCCCCTCTTTCTACTGTGGAAGTGCTGATCTCCTACCTACTATTCTAAGACCAAGCGTGTGGCACACTTTGTTATCATCAGTGTAAAAGGAAAAACTCAGCATAAGGAGAACAGTGGTGAAAATACAAGGCCAAAACCAGCCAGGAGCTGCTTGTGGTTTTTCTCTAGGAATGTTTGAAGTAACTTGGAGTGCATTTCATCACTTACTTTTGGCATGCTGCATTACTGTCCCTCGCGGATTGTTTGCACCCAAATAGAGGACATGACTACAAGACAAAATACCACCTGGAAAATATAACTCGGAAGGTTCCTGGGATTTTCGGAGAGAGCCTTTTTTTTACATCATCAAACTATTTGAAATACCGTTAGTACAGGATTGATGTTTTGTCACATTTGTTTTAATAATCATTTTAAGTTCATGTTGTTTATTTTGGTTCGTTTTATTTTTAGTATTGCAGCACATTTTAATAATGCTGATTTATGTTTGGCATGAAGACAGTTTGTGTGTAGAGGTCAGAATTCATGTTCAGTTCACTATTGGAACGGAATCGCACATGCATTGTATATCTGCGAATTTCTTTCATGTTTATCCTTTGGACTGGGTTTTCTTGTCACGTGATAGGAGTGTTTTCCCCTGTGGTGTGCACTACTAATAGGTTCATGCACGGCGTGCTCACTTTGGGTATACACTTCATGGTAACAAGACGCTCACGGAGCACAGACACTAAATATTCAGATGACATGCTTGCAACACAGTGAGTTGTTCGCCAAGTTTGATTTCTGTGCTGGGCTGTTTACACTCGGAAATTTTTTTGCTTAAGGATCTTTGCTTTCCTTTACGGTTTTTCTTGGTTCAAACAGCATTTATTTTTTTGTTTCAGCACGCAGTGGTGAGGGTTTGAGCACATTTACTTTTCAGATTTCATGTTTCACGATTGGTTTTCGCAGATGTTTTATGGGGTCCTTTACTATTTTGATGGGCTTTCTTCTTGTTTTAGTAAACCCCGACGAAGGGCTTTTATGCCCGAAATGCATTGGGTGGATAGGGGTATGATTACCTCGGACGAACAGCGCATTCCATGTGCCAATGAAAGACGCCTGGATGGGCATTTCTTGCGAATTTAAAGTTGGAATTTCGACAGTTTTACTGTGAAAGAACACTTTCCGAGGAAAATGGAATAAACATGGATTAAACATGGATTACTTGTCTGAACTGGAGGATTCTGGTTTGTTGACATTGTACAATTGTTTGCATTGCTGTGCTGCTTAAACCTGGCACGTGTGACGCACCAGTCATTTTCTCATACATATTTGTGCTACTGAGGCAGAGCACACATCAAGTCGGCACGCAAATTCTTGCTTCAGAGCATTCTTAAATGTTGTCTAGATTGAGTAACTTGGAGTGCATTCCATCACTTACTTTTGGCATTCTTCAGGAATGTGCCATGGCTGGCAGTTCAGGGTGGACTGTTCCTAAAAGAGGCAGGGTCAGTACCTACGTGAAGAACGATAATGGATTCAACCCAGATCTGTGACTGGGAGTGAGTGTCTGAAAAGTTTCAGCGCTCCGTCCATCATCTCTTTGTGTTTGCTTTAAAGAAAGACAGAACATGAGAACATCAGATAGTTTTGTATTTAAGGGGCAAATGGTACAGGAGGAATACCAAACAACAAACATATCCAGCATCTGGCATAAACAGTCTTGGTGGATGGATGCTTGGCCACCAAGATAACACCAGCCACTTCGGGAAGGAGGTTGAAAGCCGCCAACTGTCACTGCTTAATTTCCATGCATGGAGGTGCAGATTGTGTAGGTCCGGGTGGAGGACTATGCCTTGCTGCTGCGACAGGTCCGCCCGAAGGGGCAGCCAGAGGACATGTGCTTGTCATGCCGTAGTTCTGGGTATCACACACTCCTCACCCAGCCCACAGTCACTAAGATGACTTTGGCCCAATCTTTCTTGATCTTTTTCAGCACGGTGGACAGGAGAGGTAGGGGTCGAAATGTGTATAGGAGTCTCAATCCCCAATGCAGGCGGAACTATATCCAAGGGAGAACTGCCTAGGGAACACTAAGCACATAAGCTTAGACTGCACAATCTAACAGATCAAGCCAGGGTTATCCCAAAGGCTGGAAGATGCCCTGTGCAACCTCCAAGTATAACAGCAATTTGTGATCGGCTAGGCAATGTCAGCTGAGTTTGTACACCCTGGAGTTTAAAGATCCTGCCAGATGCTGTGCAATTAGGGAGATGCCCTGAGCATTCAGCCACTGCCAGAGGTGCAGAGCATTCTGGCACAGTGCCCATAACCCCACTCATTCCTTTGTGTTGCAGTACCATATGGCAGTCGTGTTCTCTGTGAAAACCTGCACCCGTTCCCTCCTAATGGTTTGGAAGGAACATCCTCAGCTCCAAGCAGATTATTCTCAACTCCGAGTTTATGTGGAGGCGAGTCTGGCAAAGACCAGAGTCCTTTGATCTTCATATGTCCCAGATGATCTCTCCCAACCCAGCAAAAAAGCATCCGTCAAAACCATCAGCATTGGGTGGGGCAGGTAGAGCCGCTGGTCCAATTGCGAACGAGAAGCCACCACTGTAATTCTTTTGCAGTCTCCTTCTACAAATGGATGGACTCTGACAAGTTCCCTGGGTTCTCAGTCCAATGAGGAGGAGTCATATCCCGCTGCCCAACTTACACGTGCCACCTGGTGTGGTTCACAAGCAGGATACAGGAGGCCAAGAGGCGCAGAAGCCTCAGAACAGCTCTCACAGACTCCCAGGTCAAGAAGTGAAAGATCAAGATCATTACCCAAAAGTCCTGGGCTCGTTGAGGTGTAGAAAAGGTTGGAAAGAGCATCGTATCAAGGATTGGTCAGATGAGGGGGGAGCTGTTGTTAAGGGGTCAGGTGTGACTTCTGCATGTTGATGGAAAATCCCAATGTTGTCAACAGGTCGATTGTCTTCTGGAGGTGGCTTACGACTGCTTGAGGTAAGTTTGCCTTCAGGAGCCAGTCGTCAAGGTATGGGAAGACTGGTATTCTCAACCTCCATAAATGGGCTGCAACCATCACAATCCCCTTTGATGTACACTGGTAAGGCCAAAGGGGAGCACAGAGAACTGAAAGTGCTGTTTGCCTACCTGAAACCACGGGTAACGTCCGTGATATTACAGGACAGAAATGTGGAAGGAAAATGCTACTTACTGAGTAAGCATCTGTTCTTAGCATGTAGAGCTGTAGAAGCTCATGCTTATGCATAGATCGCCATCTAGTGTTGGGCCCGGATGTTTGCACCTTGTTTTTCTTCGAAGAAGTCTTCCTAGTCACAAGGTAGGTGACTCCTCCTTTCGGTGATAGTGCGCATAGTCATCGACTCCATCTTCAGATTGTTTTCCCGCAGAGGGTGAGAGAATGGAGTAGTAGTAAAGAATAGAGATGCCCATGTGTATGTATGAATTGTAACAAGAGAACTACAGCAGCTACAGGTAGCCGGGGAGGTGGGTGGGCGCATGAGATTCTACAACTCTACATGCCAAGAACAGATGCATACTGGGTAAGTAGCATTTTCCTTTCGAGGCATGTGAGCTGTAGATCACATGCTTATGCATAGACTATACAGCAGTCTCCCCTAAGCGGTGGCTATCCTGTAACTGATGGAGTTGTCTGAAACAGCGTTTTAGGTACTGCTTGGCCCACATTAGCTTGTTGTCTGGCTAACACATCTACACAATACTGCTTGGTGAATGTGTGTGGTGTAGACCATGTTGTAGCTTTGCAGATGTCAGTAATAGGGATGTTCCCTAAGAAAGCCATAGTAGTCCCTAGCTTACGAGTGGAATGTGCTCTAAATGGTTCCTTTAGAGTCCTTTTGGCTTTTGCATAGCAAATCTGAATACATTTAACGATCCACCTAGCAATACCTGATTTGGATATGGGATTGCCCTTGTGAGGTGGTGCAAAAGCGACAAAGAGTTGTTTGGTCTTACGAAAAGATTTCGTTCTTTCAGTGTAATACAACAGTGCTCTTCTAACATCTAAGGTGTGTAGAGCTCGTTCTGCAACGGAGTCAGGTTGAGGGAAGAAAACAGGTAATTCAACCGACTGATTTATGTGAAATGCAGATACTACCTTAGGTAGGAATTTGGGATTGGTACGAAGAACTACTTTATCTTTGTGTAGCTGGAAAAAAGGTTCTTCTATGGTTAGTGCCTGAAGTTCACTTACTCTCCTCAATGAAGTGATTTCAATGAGGAAAGCTGTTTTCCAAGTGAGGAACTGTAGTTCACATTTGTACATGGGTTCAAATGGTGGACCCATTAACCTTGTGAGGACTATATTAAGATTCCACACTGGGGCAGGTGGAAGTCTTGGTGGTATAACTCTTTAATCCTTCCATAAATGCTTTGATTACAGGCACTCTAAAGAGCGATAAATGTTGCCTATTTTGAAGATAGGCTGCAATTGCAGCGAGATGCAGTCTGATGGATGTATAGGCCAATGACGACTGCTGCAAATGTAACAGGTAGCAGATCATGTTTTGTATGGAAGCATCAAGAGGGTTGATGTTATTGTTATTACAATAGATAACAAATCGCTTCCATTTGGCTGCGTAGCATGCTCTTGTGGTAGGCCTTCTGGCCTCCTTAATAATGTTCATACAGTCTGGTGGAAGGTTCAGATAGCCAAATTCTATGACTTCAGGAGCCAGATCGCGAGGTTCAATTGTTTGGGATCTGGGTGTTTGATTTCTCCATGGCTCTGTGTGAGGAGACTGGGAGTTAAATGTAATTTTTGATGCGGTACCAGAGAGAGTTCCAACAGGGTTGTGAACCAGGGTTGACGTGCCCATGTTGGAGCTACTAGGATTAGTGTGAGAGATGTTTGCCTGAGTTTCCAAACCACTGATGGAATGAGTGGGAGAGGCGGAAAAGCGTGAGCAAATATCCCTGACCAGTTCATCCATAGAGCATTGCCTTTGGATAACGGGTGTGGATACCTGGAGGCGAAGCTTTGGCATTTTGCGTTTTGGGGTGTTGCAAACAGATCTATGTGAGGGACTCCCCAAGCTTAGAAGTTTGGGTGGAGAACTTGAGGGTGAAGTTCCCATTTGTGTATTTGATACCTCTGCCTGCTGAGGAGGTCCGCAATCTGGTTGCTGACTCCTGGGAGGTGTTCCGCTAGGAGATAGATATTGTGGTGAATAGCCCATCTCCAGATGTCTTGGGCTAAGTGGGACAGTTGGAGAGAGTGTGTCCCTCCCTGTTTCTGTATGTAATACATAGCTGTCATGTTGTCGGTTCGAACCAAGACAGCTTTGCCAGACAGGTGATCTTGAAAGGCTTTGAGAGCTAGAAAGATTGCCATTAGTTCTAAGTGATTGATGTGGGGCAACCTTTGCTGGTGGCTCCACAGACCTTGCACTGTGTGTTGTTGAAGATTAACTCCCCAGCCAGTTAGGGACGCGTCCGCTGTTAATACTGTCTGTTGAACCGGGTCTATGAATGGCCGTCCTTTTGACAAATTTTGTGTGTTCCACCACTGCAGAGAGCGATGAGTACGGCCGCTTACCAACACTAGATTGGTTAATAGACCGTGTGACTGGTTCCACTGACTGGCCAAGCATTCTTGAAGTGGACGCATGTGCAGCCTGGCATGGGGAACGATGCAAGACGCCATCATTCCCAACAGCTGCATAAAAACTCGAGCTGGAAGTGACTGATTGGCTTGAAACTGGAGAATTAATGCCTGAATGTTTCGAATTCTGGCTGCGTTGGGAAACCCCAGAGCCCTTTGAGTATCTAAAGTGGCTCCTAGGCAGTTCTGAGTTTTGGCTGGCTGAAGATGTGATTTTAACACATTGACTGTAAACCCCAGTTGGTGAAGTAACTGAATGGTTATGGAAGTATGCTTGCGGCATTGTTGATACGTGCCGGCTTTGATGAGCCAATCGTCCAGGTATGGGAAGACATGGATGCTTTGTCTTCTCAGATGAGCAGCTACTACCGCCAGACACTTTGTGAAGACTCTGGGGGCAGTGGTGACTCCGAATGAGAGTACCTTGAATTGGTAATGTTAACCTGCTACCACAAACCTGAGAAATTTGCAGTGAGCCGGGTGGATTGGAATATGAAAGTAGGCGACCTTTAAGTCTAGAGTAGACAGAAAGTCGCCCTTTTGCAAAAGAGGTAGTACCTGTTGAAGTGTTACCATGTGGACATGGTCTGACTGTATGTAAAAATTTAGTTCTCCGAGATCTAATATTGGTCTGAGAGAGCCGTTCTTTTTGGGAATTAGGAAGTAAAAGGAATACATGCCCGACCCTTGATGTTGTGGTGGTACGGGCTCTATAGCTCCTTTTAGTAGTAGGGATTGTACCTCTTGTTTGAGGAGGTGTAGGTGATCCGGTGAAAGATTGTGAGACTTAGGGGGAATGTTTGGAGGAGTGTTGATGAACTCCAGGCAGTAACCAGAATGGATAATTTGTAGAACCCACTTGTCTGTTGTTATTGACTGCCACTTTGGTAGGAATTGTGACAGCCTTCCCCCGACAGGTGTTAAGTGGTCGGGGGGACTATGGGCAAGTCACTGCTTTGTATTGGAGGGGGGAGGTACATGTGTTAGAACATCTACCTCTGCCTTTGCCGTTGTTCCCTCTGTAACCCCCTCTGAAGTAATTTTTCGAGCCGGAGGGTTGGTTATTGCCCTTATAGGTGGATGCAGTTTCCGAGGAAGTATTTTTGGACCCTGCCCGATAGAAAGAGCGCCAAAAGGAACCACGGCCTTGTGTAGACTGAAGGGCTCCCATAGATTTAGCCACTTCAGTATCTTTTTTCATCTTCTCAAGTGAAGAATCTACCACTGGCCCAAAAAGTTGTTCTTTATCGAAAGGTGTGTTCAATATGGAGGCCTGAACCTCAGGTTTGAACCCTGATATGCGTAGCCAAGCGTGTCTTCTTAAAAGGACACTAGTGTTTACCGCTCTGGCAGATGTGTCAGCAGCATCTCGGGAGCACCTAATTTGGTTGTTTGAAATTAATTGTCCCTCACATACCAGGTCTTGCGCTTTAGATTTATGTTCTTGGGGGAGAAAATGGATGAGTTGTTCCATTTCATCCCAATGCGCACGGTCATATCTAGCTAGTAACGCTTGTGTATTAGATATGCGCCAGAAGTTAGCTACCTGGGAGGCTACCCTTTTCCCTGAAGCATCGAAAAGCTTTGACTCCTTATCTGGGGGTGGAGCGTCTCCAGTAGTTTGGGAGTTTGCCGTTTGCGTGCATTGGAAACTACCGAGTCTAAGGGTAATTGTCCTCTTATGTAGACTGGATCAAATGGTGCAGGCTTGTATTTTTTATCCACCCTAGGGGTAAGGATACGTGCCCTGACTAGATCCTAACATTGGTCGCATTACCTCTGGGACAACTGGTAAGATGTCAGTCACTCTGTCTCACAACGTGTATGAGTACCTGCCCAATTGGCCTGAGGGTGAGGCAATCAATCAATCAATCACGGCATTTATAGAGCGCGCTACTCACCCGGGAGGGTCTCAAGGCGCTGGGGGAGGGGGTAAGTTACTGCTCGAACAGCCAGGTCTTGAGCTGCTTCCTGAAGGAGAGATGGTCCTGGGTTCGCCGAAGGTGAGTGGGGAGGGAGTTCCAGGTCTTGGCTGCCAGGTAGGAGAAGGATCTTCCTCCGGCGGTGGTTCTGCGGATGCGTGGTACGGTGGCGAGGGCGTGGCTGGTTGATCGTAGCTGGCGTGTGGGCGTGTAGAAGGTCATGCGGTCGTTGAGGTACTTTGGGCCCAGGTCGTGGAGGGCCTTGTGTGCGTGGGTGAGGAGTCTGAACGTGATTCTCTTGCTGACGGGGAGGCAGTGCAGGTCTTTCAGGTGTCCGGTGATGTGGCTGTGTCGGGGGATGTCCAGGATGAGTCGTGCGGAGGCGTTCTGGATGCGCTGGAGTCTTTTTTGAAGTTTGGCTGTGGTTCCGGCGTAGAGGGTGTTCCCATAGTCCAGTCGGCTGGTGACGAGTGCCTGGGTGACGGTCTTCCTGGTTTCAGTGGGGATCCATCTGAAGATCTTGCGGAGCATGCGCAGGGTGTTGAAGCATGAAGATGAGACGGCGTTGACTTGTCTGGTCATCGACAGGGAGGAGTCCAGGATGAAGCCCAGGTTGCGTGCGTGGTCCGTTGGCTTGGGCGCGGTGCCCAGGGCCGGGGGCCACCAGGAGTCGTCCCAGGCGGAGGGTGATGAGCCCAGGATGAGGACTTCCGTCTTGTCTGAGTTCAGTTTAAGGCGGCTGTTCCTCATCCAGTCGGCGACGTCTCTCATCCCGTCGTGTAGGTTGGCTCTGGCGGTGGTGGGGTCGTTGGTGAGGGAGAGGATCAGCTGGGTGTCGTCGGCGTAGGAGATGATGTTGAGGTTGTGTTGGCGTGCGATGGCTGCGAGGGGCTCATGTAGACGTTGAAGAGGGTTGGACTGAGTGAAGATCCTTGTGGAACGCCGCAGATGACTTCGGTGGCTTCGGATCTGAACGGGGGAGGCGGACTCTCTGGGTTCTTCCGGCGAGGAACGAGATGATCCATTCCAGTGCTTTCTCTCGGATTCCGATGTTGCTGAGGCGCTTCACTAGGGTGCGGTGGCAGACGGTGTCGAACGCCGCGGAGAGGTCCAAGAGGATGAGGGCAGCTGTTTCCCCGTTGTCGGTTAGGGCTCTGATGTCGTCGGTGGCTGCGATAAGGGTGGTCTCGGTGCTGTGGTTGGCCCGAAACCCGGACTGCGAGGGGTCGAGGGATCCATTCGTCTCGAGGAAGGCGGCAAGCTGTCTGTTGACGGTCTTCTCGATGACTTTGGCCGGAAACGGAAGGAGCGAGATGGGACGGTAGTTCTTGAGGTCGGTGGGGTCCGCCGTTGGTTTCTTCAGGAGGGCGGTAAGCTCGGCGTGCTTCCAGCTCTCCGGGAAGGTGGCGGTGTGGAAGGAGGAGTTGATGATGTCCCGGAGATGGGGTGCGATGGTGGCGTCGGCTTTGTTGAAGACGTGGTGTGGGCAGGGGTCGGTTGGTGATCCGGAGTGGATGGAGTTCATCGTGCGGGTGGTGTCTTCGGTGCTGATCGGGGTCCAGTTGCAGAGGGTGGTGGTGGCGGGCGTTGGTTCGGCGGTAGGGTGCGTGGTTTGTGCGTCGAAGCTGTTATGTATGTCGGTGATCTTGCGGTGGAAGAACGCGGAGAGTGAGTTGCAGAGGTCTTGCGAGGGGTGATGTCGTTGTTTCCGGCGCTGGGGTTGGAGAACTCTTTGACGATGCTGAAAAGTTCCTTGCTGTCATGGGCGTTGTTGTCCAGTCGTTCTTTGAGTGCCGACTTCTTGGTGGCACGGATCAGCTGGTGGTGTTTGCGGGTGGCGTGCTTGAGGGCGGTCCTGTTGTCTGTGGTCTGGTCGAGTCGCCAGGTTTTCTCGAGAGTGCGGCAGTTCTTCTTGGATTCCTTGAGTTCGTTGGTGAACCAAGGGGTTTTCTTGCTTCCGGGTCTGCTGGGAGGGTTTTTTAGTGGTGCGAGGTCGTCGGCGCAGGCGGTCAGCCACTTGGCGAGGTTGCTGGCTGCTTCGTTTGGGTCCGTTGTGTTGGTGGGTGTGTTCTGGCTGAGGAGGCGGTGAGCTGCTCGGCGGTGATCTTGCTCCAGCTCCGGCGGGGAGCCTGTTGCGGGTGGTGGTGGGTCGCAGTCTTTCTGAAGCTGAAGTGGATGCAGCTGTGGTCGGTCCAGTGGAGTCAGGTGGCGTGGCTGAAGGAGATGTGCTTGCTGGACGAGAAGACGGGGTCAAGCGTGTGGCCGGCGTAGTGGGTGGGCGTGTTCACCAGTTGCTTGAGTCCGAGGTTGGCGAGGTTGTCCAGCAGGGCGGTGGTGTTTCTGTCGTTGTTGTTCTCCAGGTGGAAGTTGAGGTCCCCTAGGAGGATGTAGTCGGCGGAGGGCATGGCGTGCGGGCTGATGAAGTCTGCGATGTCTTCGCTGAATAGTGTGCGTGGTCCCGGGGGTCTGTAGATGAGGGTGCCTCGGAGGGTGGTCTTGGGTTCAGTGTGTATCTGGAAGTGTAGGTGTTCGGCGGCGGTGAAGGTCTCGTCGGAGTTAGTCGAGATGCGGATGGTGTTCTTGTGTACGATGGCGATGCCTCCTCCCGTCTGGTTGACGCGGTCCCTCCGGGTGATCTTGTATCCGTCCGGGATGGCTATGGCGATGTCGGGCGCTGAGGAGGCGTTCATCCAGGTTTCGGTGAGGAAGGCGATGTCCGGTGCTGTTGCGTCGAGCAGGTCCCAGAGTTCCACGGCGTGCCTGTGGACGGAGCGGGTGTTCAACAGGATGCATTTCAGGTGGTTGCTGCTGGTGCTCGACTTGGCGGAGGTGGTGCACGTCCGGGGGCAGGTGAATCGGCAGGTTTGGCAGGTGAAGGGTCCGTGGGTGCGTCTCGGTGAGGCTCGGTAGCAGGCAGGGTTCCGGCCGGCATTGAGTGCGGTGAGTGTGGCGGCGTCGTAGGTCCGTCGAGTGGTGTTGCATCGGTGGGTTCCAGGGGTTCTGATGCTGGGCGCGGTCCAGTCGCGGACGGGCGCAGACGGGCTTGCCTTAGGCGCGCCTTCGGCGCGCCAGCGGCGCGGCCGCGCAGCGGCCGCCATTTATGGGGAGGTGGGAGGGAGGAGCAGCTGGGAGGCGGGGAGGCAGGGGCAGCGAATGGGCAGTCAGGGGGCGGGGCCGCAGGGGACGCAGCGGCGGGAATGGCGAGAGGCAGCGGGGGCACAAAGTACAAGGGGAGAGAAACCAGACAAAAATACGGGCACAACGCAAGTGGGGCAGCGAGGGGCACAGAAAGGAAAAAGGGGGTGAAAAACAGACAAAATGGCAAGCACAACGCAAATGGGGCAGCGAGGGGCACAGAAAGGAAAATGGGGGTGAAAACAGACAAAATGGCAAGCACAACGCAAATGGGGCATCGAGGGGCACAGAAAGGAAAATGGGGGTGAAAACAGACAAAATGGCAAGCACAACGCAAATGGGGCAGCGAGGGGCACAGAAAGGAAAATGGGGGTGAAAACAGACAAAATGGCAAGCACAACGCAAATGGGGCAGCGAGGGGCACAGAAAGGAAAATGGGGGAGAAAGACAGACAAAATGGCAAGCACAACGCAAATGGGGCAGCGAGGGGCACAGAAAGGAAAATGGGGGAGAAAGACAGACAAAATGGCAAGCACAACGCAAATGGGGCAGCGAGGGGCACAGAAAGGAAATGGGGAAACAAGCAGGAAATACGGGCACCGGGGCCACAAGCGGAGGGCGATCTTACCTGCAGAAGCAGCGGGCAGACAACACAGGCGGAGCTGTGTGGTGGGGAGCGACCTACCTGGGAAGGTCAAGGGTCGCTCTCCTCACGCGCAGCGGCCGCCATTTATGGGGAGGTGGGAGGGAGGAGCAGCTGGGAGGCGGGAGGCAGGGGCAGCGAATGGGCAGTCAGGGGGCGGGGCCGCAGGGACGCAGCGGCGGGAATGGCGAGAGGCAGCGGGGGCACAAAGTACAAGGGGAGAGAAACCAGACAAAAATACGGGCACAACGCAAGTGGGGCAGCGAGGGGCACAGAAAGGAAAAAGGGGGTGAAAAACAGACAAAATGGCAAGCACAACGCAAATGGGGCAGCGAGGGGCACAGAAAGGAAAATGGGGGGTGAAAACAGACAAAATGGCAAGCACAACGCAAATGGGGCAGCGAGGGGCACAGAAAGGAAAATGGGGGGTGAAAACAGACAAAATGGCAAGCACAACGCAAATGGGGCAGCGAGGGGCACAGAAAGGAAAATGGGGGGAGAAAGACAGACAAAATGGCAAGCACAACGCAAATGGGGCAGCGAGGGGCACAGAAAGGAAAATGGGGGAGAAAGACAGACAAAATGGCAAGCACAACGCAAATGGGGCAGCGAGGGGCACAGAAAGGAAAATGGGGGTGAAAACAGACAAAATGGCAAGCACAACGCAAATGGGGCAGCGAGGGGCACAGAAAGGAAAATGGGGGGAGAAAGACAGACAAAATGGCAAGCACAACGCAAATGGGGCAGAGAGGGGCACAGAAAGGAAATGGGGAAACAAGCAGGAAATACGGGCACCGGGGCCACAAGCGGAGGGCGATCTTACCTGCAGAAGCAGCGGGCAGACAACACAGGCGGAGCTGTGTGGTGGGGGAGCGACCTACCTGGCAAGGTCAAGGGTCGCTCAGAGGAGAAGGAGAAGGAAAATTTGCTTACCTGTAATCCTAGTTTTCTTCCAGGGGAATCCTGATCATAGTTATATGCACTTAATAGTTCCGCCAACGCGCAGGAATCCCGGAGCACTTTTAAATATATACATTTACATTCATAAATAAATATTTGCTGCTGTAAGAAGGCCAAATTTAATTTTATTTTCATTTTTTATAAAACATTAATGTCACTATAAAAAGATAAGTGATCATAGAAAATCTTTCACAAACCTTTTTCAAAAGGAAAAATGAAAAAGGAATTAAGGACAGAATTAGCCAACAGGCTGCAAGAAAAAGCCGAGCTAACAATACTAGCACTGTGACCTTAACAACCTCACAGCACACCCAGCATCCCTGTGTGGCAGTAAGGTCAGGTCATTTTTATGTAATAATGGAGCATCCTGGGTAAACAATTGATGAAAACTGTAGTATTTCTTCTTCTGGGACAAGAGAGGGTTGCTTATGACTATGATGAGGATTACCTTGGAAGAGAACAAAGAGCATAAGTAAGCTACTGTTCCTTCTCTTCCAGGGGATCCTCATCAATAGTCTTAAGCACCGAAGAATAGCAAGCTTATCCTACAAAAGAGCGGACACTAAATAGGGACATCTGAGGTCCAAACGGTGGAGAGCTCCTCTTCCTAGGAAGGGTGCGGAGGTGCATAGAAGGTGGGTAGAGTAATCGACTGCTCCATATGAAGGTTGTTACCACCTTAGGCAGAAAAGATGTCCTTGTGTGGAGCACCACTTTGTCCGGAAAGACCGAAAGGTAAGGAGGCTGTGAAAACGGCGTCTGCAGTTCACTTACCCTCCTGGCAGAGGTTATTACCACCAAAAAAGCTGTTTTGACGGTGAGCAACTGCAGAGTGCAGTTGTGCAGTGGCTCAAACGGTGCACACATCCGAAAGGTGAGAACCAAATTATGGTCCCACTGTGGCATCATAAAAGGTGAAGGAGGAAACAAGTGGGTTAACCCCTTCAAGAATCTCTGCACCAGATGTGATTTGAAAAGAGAAGGCTGATCAGGCAGTCGAAGAAAAGAGGAAAGGGCCGAAAGATAGCCCTTCAATGTGCCCAGAGCAGAGCCCTGCTGGGCTAAAGAAAGTATAAACAGAAGGACTTCAGATAAAGGAGCAGATAGGGGGTCAAAAGACCGGTCTGTACAATATTTACAACATTTGTTCCATTGGCAGGCGTATACCAATTTTATGGAGGGACGCCTGGCTGGCAAAATAACCTCACAGACTTCTAAAGGGAGGTCGAAAGCTGTAAACTGTCGCCGCTCAATCTCCACGCAAGGAGGCGGAGAGTGGACAGGTTCGGGTGGAGAACCCTCCCCTGTTGCGGAGACAGAAGATCCTCCCGAAGGGGCAACCTGATCGAAGGATCAATGCTCATTTCTAGAAGCTCGGGATACCAAACTCTCCATGCCCAGTCCGGAGCCACAAGTATAACTTGTGCCCGGAAGCTCCGGATCTTCTTGAGCAAGAGTGGTATTGGCGGAAAGGTGTATAGGAGGCCTGAGCTCCACTTGTGGTGAAAAGCGTCGCCGAGCGAGAGCCGCCTTGTAAACTCCAACGCGCAAAACTGCTGCCCTTGCGCATTCTCTTTGGAGACAAACAGATTTAACCAAGGCTCTCCCCACCGCTGAAAGAGGCCTTATGCCACCACCGGATGGAGACGCCATTCGTGATCCGCAAGACACCTTCGACTGACCTTGTCCGCCCTGGCGTTCAGAGAACCGGCCAGGTGTTGAACCACCAGGGAAATGCTCTGTTGTTCCAGCCAAGTCCAGAGACGCAGGGCCTCTTGACAAAGGGTCCACCACCCCACTCCGCCCTGTTTGTTGCAGTATCACATGGCAGTACAGTTGTCCGTGAACACCTGCACAAGCCTTCCCTTTATTGACGGCAAAAAGGCTTTCAGTGCCAGCTGGATCGCCCGAAGCTCCAACAGATTGATATGGAGCTTGGCTTCCACCGAAGACCAGAGTCCTCTGATCTTCACCTCTCCCAGATAGCCACCCCATCCCAGAAGGGACCCATCCGTCACTACTGTGAGATCTGGATGGGGATGGGAGAGGGGTCTGCCCTTGAACCCCTGGCGGTTCGTTAGCCACCACTGCAGGTCGTTCGCAGTGCCCTCTGAAATCTGAACCAGGTCGGTGAGATTTCCTCGATGCTGTGCCCCTTGGAACTTCGGGTCCCATTGCAGAGCCCGCATGTGCCACCGTGCATGGGTCACTAGCAGGATGCAGGAGGCCATAAGGCCCAACAGCCTCAGTCATTCTCACCGGAATCAAAGATAGAGGCTGAAACATCGGTATCATAGCCTGAATATCTTGGACTCGCCGTTTGGGAGGATAGGCCCAAAACTGCACTGTGTCCAGACCCGCCCCAATGAAAAGGAGCGTCTGGGAGGGAGTCAGGTGTGACTTCGCCACGTTGATAGAGAACCCCAGCGAATACAGGAGGTTCGCTGTAGCCTGGAGGTGGGAGACAACTGCTTGGGGTGAGCCCGCCTTCAACAACCAGTCGTCGAGATAGGGGAAGACTGGAACCCCTGATCTCCGCAGATAGGCTGCGACCACCGCCATCACCTTTGTGAACACCGAGGGGCGCTGGTAAGGCCAAAGGGGAGTACCGCGAATTGAAAGTGCTCGTGACCCACCGTGAACCGCAGGTAGCGACAATGGCCAGGCAGGATAGAAATATGGAAGTAGGTATCCTGCAAGTGCAGCGCTACCATCCAGTATCCTGGGTTCAAGGCAGACAGGACCTGACCAAGAGTGAGCATCTTGAATTTCTCCTTTTTGAGGAAGTAATTGAGGGCTCTGAGGTCTAGGATAGGACGAAGTCCTCCGTCCTTCTTTGGGAGCAGGAAGTAGCGGGAATAGCAACCACTGCCTACTTCGGGCCCGGGAACCCTCTCTATAGCTCCCTTGGCCAAGAGAGTTGAGACTACCTCGCGGAGCAAAGCAAGGTGATCCTCCGTCAGACGATCGTACACTGGAGGCATAGATGGAGGGGTAGTCTCGAAGTGGAGGGAGTAGGCCCTTCGGATGATTTGAAACACCCACCTCTCCGATGTAATGTTTTGCTAGTGGTGGAGATGATGGGGTATTCTGCAACCGACTGGCCAACAGTGATCCTGGGGGATCGGACTAGGAAGGTTTTGCGGAGGAGGGGATGATGGCTTGGTTCAACTTCTGGTACCCTGACCCACAAGGCCGGGGTGAACCGCGTCCACGGCCCCGCAGAGGTTGCTGTACTTGGGGGGGCCCTCTGGCCAGGATAGGGTTGGCGCGGCTGATAGCCCCTTCCGTAGCCACGAAAAGAGCGGAAATTGGATGAAGCCCTGGGGGTGGTAGTGAGACCCAAAGACTTGGCTGTGCCCCACGAGATTTTAAAGCCCTCATGGGTAGCATCCGCCTTGTCTCCGAAGGGACGGGAGCCATCAAAGGGCGAGTCCATGAGGTTAGCCTGCAAAAGAGACACAATTGATGGACAGAATGCAGATCAAATCAAAACATTCACCCCCAGTCAAGAGATCTGGGTTAAATCCATCATTCTTTTGCTCACCATGCCACCCCAGTTTAGTCCTGGCCATATGCAAATCAGTCTTGACCCTGTGCCTCATGGGAACAGTCCAGACCGAACTGCCAAGCCAGGTCCTCCCTGGACCAGAAATAAGCATCCTAGGACCGAAACCGGTCCTAGGATGCTTGTTTCCAGTCCAGGGAGGACCTGGCCTGGCAGTTCGGGCTGGACTGTTCCCATTGGGCGAAGGGTCAAGACTGATTTGCATATGGGTCCAAACTGGAATGGCACGGTGAGCAAAAAAACGATGGATTTAGGCCCAGATCTCTGTACTGGGGTGAATGTATGACATTGTTCTGCATTCTGTCCATCAATTGTTGTTTTTGCATGAGGTTAGCCTGGACATCCCCCCAAAAAATCAGATGTTCTCAGCCAGGCATGGCAACGAACTGCCGTCGTGGAAATTGCTCTACCTAGCGAGTCCGTCGTGCCCAAACCACATCTGATGGCGAACTTAGCTGCGTCCCTCCCATCTGATATAGCTTGGGAGAGTAGAGCCCGGTCCTCCTCCGAGACTCTGGGCAGCACCTGCGCTACTGTATCCCATATGGAATTTCTTTCCGAAGTTTTCCAGCTTCTTGAATTCCCTGTCAGGGGGTGCCGAATTGAATGCGCCACGAGAAGTGGAAGCTTGGACCACCAAGCTTTGGCGGGTGAGTAGTGAGGAAAAGTGGGTCGCCCGGTGCGGGCGATGGCGGCAGGAGATCGTCCTATTCACAGGAGGCCCTGTGCTGGGTTTGGACCATGTACCCAGAAGGACATCTGTCAAGGCCTCATTGAAAGACAGTATGAGTTCCGTACTCGAGACCCCAGGCCGCAGGACCTCTGTCAAGACATTCGTCTTGACCGCCACTGTAGGAAGCTCCAGGTCAAGGACCTCTGCAGCCCTACGCACCACCATGGCAAAAGATGCTCTCTCCTCCATAGCCTGGGTAGGAGGGGAAAGCATGCCAGAGTCTGGGGAGGTGTCTAGACCACTGGCTTCACCCAATTCCTCGTACCAGTCCAGATCTTGTTGTTGCGGGATTTCTAAGGGATCCTGCTTCCACTCCTAATCCTCTACTTCCATTCCTAACTCTTCAGAATAGGGCAGAAAAAACAGCATGGAGCTGTACGGCTCCGTCGGCACCAGTCTCAATGTCAGAGGACGCCCGACCAGCTCTGTGTCGTCGAGGAATGAGGATCGGGGAGGCGCCGCCGGTGGGCGCTGGACGCAACGCCAGGGAAGGTCGCTGTGGAGGTGTGACCAGCGTCGGCCCAGACCCGGGAACGGGTCCACTCGGAGGCCGTGGCGCCGGAGCCGCTGCCATGTGAACCACGGGGTCCCACCGTCTTCTGAGCCTGCGGGGCCTGAAGGTGTGCCAGCAGGGTCAGGCCACCCAAATGTGGAGCACATGGTGTCATAAAATTCTTTCAGTTGGGCGGGGGTCGCTCCTGGCCCCGGAAATGGAGGGAAACGCGGAGCCAACCCAGGCACCCGCTCCGTGGAGCGGGACCTCGAACGCCGAGGTTCCTCCGCCGCGTCATGAGACAAGTGGGGCGAAGTCGAAGCACGCTTCGACTTCTTCTGCTTTTTGTGGTGCCTCTTACCTGATTTCGAAGAAGAGGATTTCGATTCACCAAGGCGGTGCTCGGACCTTCCTCACTACCGAGACCTGGACTGGGACCGAGACTGACGAGGCGACCTAAGCGGTGCAGGACACCGGGCCGCGAGAAGCTTTAGGGACCGCTCCCTCAAAGCCTTCGGCGCCATGGCCCGGCAGTCGGAGCACGAGTTGGAGTCGTGGTTGCGCTCCAAGCACCAAAGACAGACCAAATGGGGTTCCATGACTGACACGGCGCAGTCACAGGCGCCGCACGGCTTGAACCCCAGAGTCTTCTTGCTTGACATGATATACCTAACACACCAAAAAAGTCGACAAAAAGTTGACAAAAGTCTGTCAAAAAATGACAGGGGCTGATGGCGCGGAAAGAAAAGAACTAACGTCAGCGCGCCGGAGTGGCGGTTATATTGACGACGCGGACGAACATGACAACGTCACGTGGAGTCAACCGACGCCACCTACCGGCGCGCAGTGGTACTGCTGAGAAACATCTTTCGGATCCAGCCTGACGCCTGGAAGTTCAAAGGTAAGGAATCTGCGGATAGATGTCCCTATCAGATTCACCTCTGTAACCTGCCTGCCCCTGACCGTGAGGATAGTCTTGACGCAAACACTTGGCTGCCTCTATCTGCCCTGCACCCAGCCCGCCCGGCCTGGGGAACAACAAATCAGCTGTGCTCCTATAGTATTGAGGCCCTTGCGACCTGCTCCCTCGAGTGGGACTCCTGGGACTTACCTTTAAGTCTTTCAATCCAGTGTGTTTTCAGTGGCTCCCTTCTTCGTAGCGCCTGCTACCAACGACCTCAGCACCTTGCTCCTGAATGTCTGCTGCTGGAACATTGGACCTGGCCATGCTACTTACCCGAATTCAGAAGGTGAACCTCGAGAACCCACTGTGCGACTTTCTAAGCTTTTTCCTATTTTCCCCCATCGACCTCTAATGTGCGTAATTGCACACAACAGTGATTTCTTTTGCAAACTTTAAAAATTCAAAACTTAAAACGTACATACCTTAGAAAGAAGTTCTTGGTCTGAAAAATTATATAAAAATCAATGTTATTTTTACAAATTTGTCTCAGATTTATTCTTGAGTGTGTCTCATTTATTGCCTCTGTAAGTACAACAAATGCTCAGCAGTACCCTCTGATAAGCCTAACTGCTCGCCCACACTACCACAAATAGAGCGTTAGTATTATCTACTTTTGCCTCTGTATACCAATAGGGGATCCACCTGACTCTCTGCATAGTGTACTTCGTTTTAGTACACTATATAGAAAGCCAGCTTCCAACATATGCATTTTCCATAGACTTTTATGAACAGCGTTACCTAAAAAACTGCTGAATGGAATTACACCAAATTTGGTGGGAAGAGAACTCTTGGTTCAGAAAGCATGCTTTTTAGGTCTCGCCTAGGCAGCGCATGCGCTGTCTCTCCGAGACATCAAGTAATCTATATGTTGGGTGAAACTCTGCCTATTGCCGGGTAATATCTCCTGCTGCTCACCATTTGTTTAACGTTGGCATACCTCTTGTTAGCTGGGTTTTTACTGGCTGTTGATCCGATACTGACTTCCGTTTAGTCGGGAAGCAGCAGCGCCGAACTACTGTTTTCGTCTGCTTTTGTGTTTGATGTGTGTTTGAGGGGAACTTTCTTTTACGTTTACGGCAAGACCTGATGAAGCCGTGCAAAGGACTGCCCATGCTCACCAACCGCTTTGTAAATTTGAAAGCTGATGAACGCAAACATAGCTGCTTCGCTGTGGCGCTCGTTTTTGTCGCCCTTTCCGCTGACCCACGCTCTCTCCCAAACCAGCCCGGCCAACGCTTATCGGGAGTATTTTTACGCGAAAGCCATTGTTTGCCCTTAACACGATAATAGCCTTCAGTCCAGTGTGCCAGGACATCGTGTTTGTTGGGAGTTAGCCCCGGGGCGAAGAAGTGCATTAGCAGTCACTGGGAGTTCTTTAGCTCTTTCAAACAACAGATCGCTCGTTAATTATCGCAGACGTTTTATTCTGCACCAAAGTCCACACCAGACTGCAACGAGAGCAAGCAAGGGGCGTGGGCCCGCTTTATTATACATTCCTCCTCCCCCGTATGCCAAAGCTGTAACGCTGACAAAGACAAACAATATAGCACAAGGCGCGTTTATCCCTGTACACCGCTCTCTCCTGCTGATGTCTGTGGAGTGTGGACACAGGTCCCTCACAGAGTTCCCCAAAAAGGCGTGCCTTCTAACTCGACATAAGGTGGCCACTGCCTGCGAAACTTTGAGATCTAAGTGGGCTGTTTCCTTTTTTAAGAGACAATTAAAGGGCTAGAGCAAGTAAGCATTGGGGTGGGCGTTACGTCGATTTTTTGCACTCTATTATTTTCATAGGGGGGCCGCTCCATGCCTTTGTTTTAACCGGGCGCGCCACATAGTGAACACAACAGGGCGCCAGCTTTGCTTGCGCTGCCATTCGCTTTGAGATGCCACCAGTATCCACTGTACTGGATACAGCAGGGCGCGAGCCCATTCGTTAATAGCAAGGCGGCCTTCAATGGGAGCCCGCCAGCGTCCAGCTCGTCTTTGCTGGCAAGGTGACTCATGCTTCTTTATTCTAAATGCTGTACCATGGTACTTCACTCTTTATTCTTTTCATATGGCGGCCGCTCCTTGCCTTTGTTTTTATAGGGCGCCCCACACAATGAACACAGCAGGGCGCCAGCTTTGCTCGCACTGACATTCATTATCGGAGCCCGCCAGCGTTCAGTGTCCTGCTGTTTTTGCTGCCAGGGTGACTCTTAACATGCAGTCCTCCAGTGCTCTACAGTACTCGTGTTTGCACTTCATAAAATCTAAGTAGCAGAAGCACAAGTTACTAACTTGTGTAACGATATATCTGTAAGAGACAGTAGTTAGTGACAGATTCCTTACCTTAGAATATCCCCAGGCGTCAGGCTGGATCCGGAAAGTTTTGCGTAGCAGCAACCCTGCGCGTCGGTAGGCGGCGTCGTGCGGCTCCGCGACCATCGTCGGCGTCGTGATCGCCGGGATGACGTCGCGGCCAGTACTTAGACGCCGCCCATGCGCGCTGGCGTCAGTTCTGTACACGACTTTCCGCGCCAGAAACGCAGAGCCATGCAAGAAACTGACACTGGTGTCTGAAAACTAGGGCCCTGAAAGGGATGACTATAACCCTAGAAATCAGTTCGCAGAACGGGGAGGATGGGTGGGGCGGTAAGGAATCTGCCACTAACTACTGTCTCTTACAGATATATCGTTACACAAGTTAGTAACTTGTGCATCTGAAAGAGACACGTTAGTGACAGATTCCTTACCTTAGAATAGATACCCCAGCAATACCAACCCCGGTGGTGGGTCTGCGAACAAAGATCAGACGAGGAAGTCTCGGAGAACAGAACGGCCAAAGAAGCCGTCTCTCCGGACTTGGCTGTCAAGGCAGTAATGCTTGGTAAACGTGTGCAGCGAGGCCCACGTAGCTGCCTGACAAATGTCCTGCAATGGGACACCACGTCCCAAAGCCCTGGTGGCGGCTGTCACCCTGGTGGAATGGGCACGTAGCCCAACAGGGGGCTCCATCTTAGCCAAAGAATAGCAGGCTTTGATACACAAGACGACCCAGCGAGAGATGGTCCGCTTGTGTACCGCCCGACCTTTTTTGGCGCCCACGTAGCCAACAAAGAGCTGGTCGTCCACCCGGAACTGTTGTGTGCGGTTCAGATAGAAAGAAATCGCACGTTTTGGGTCCAGACGGTGGAGCCTCTCTTCCTCTCTGGAAGGATGCGGAGGCGGAAAGAAGGTGGGCAAAGTGATGGTCTGCCCAATGTGGAAGGCAGTAACCATCTTTGGCAAGAAGGACGGACGCGTCCTAAGAACAACCTTGTCTGGATGAACAGACAGAAAGGGGGCTTGCAAGAAAGAGCCTGGAGCTCACTCACCCGCCGAGCGGAGGTGATAGCCACCAGAAAGGCTGTCTTCAGAGTGAGAAGACGAAGAGGACAGTTATGGAGAGGCTCAAAGGGAGCGCACATTAAAAGGTAAGAACCAAGTTCAAGTCCCACTGAGGCATCACAAACGGAACAGGAGGGAAAAGGTGTGTAATGCCTTTAAGAAACCTGTTAACAACAGGGGACTTGAAAAGGGAGGGCTGATCAGGAAGCCTGAGGAAGGCCGAGATTGCACAAAGGTAGCCCTTGATGGTAACCAGGGCAGAACCCTGTTGGGCCAGAGAAAGAAGGAACAGAAGAACCTCAGAAAGAGGGGCAGAGAGGGGATTCACAGCCTTTGCTGTGCACCATGCCACAAACTTGTTCCACCTGCAGGCGTATACCACCTTACTGGAGGGACGCCTGGCTGCCAGAATCACATCACAAACTTCGGGAGGCAAGTCGAAAGGAATCAACTTCCGCCGCTCAATCTCCATGCAAGGAGGTGGAGACTGGACAGGTTCGGGTGGAGGACCGTCCCCTGCTGCTGCAACAGAAGATCCTACCGAAGAGGCAGACGGATCGGGGGATCGATGCCCATACTGAGTAGCTCGGGATACCAAACTCTTCGAGCCCAGTCCGGAACCACAAGAATGACTTGGGCCCGGTCGCGCCGAATCTTCTTCAACACTCTGGGCAGAAGTGGTATAGGCGGAGAGGCGTACAACAGACCGCAACTCCACTCGCGACGAAAAGCGTCGCCGAGCGAGTGCCGCCTTGGAAATTCCAACGCGCAGAACTGCTGACATTGCGCGTTCTCTTCGGTGGCGAATAGATCTAACCAAGGATCTCCCCACTGTAGAAAGAGTCCTTGCGCCACCTCCGAGTGAAGACGCCATTCGTGATCCATCATGCACCTGCGGCTGAGTTCATCCGCCCTGGCGTTCAGGGAACCTGCCAGGTGTTGAACCATCAGGAATATGCCCTGATGTTCCAGCCATGTCCAGAGACGCAGAGCCTCCTGACATGGGGTCCACGACCCCACACCGCCTTGTTTGTTGCAGTACCACATGGCGGTGGTGTTGTCTGTGAACACCTGCACTACCTTCCCTTTGACAGAGGGGAGGAATGCCTTCAGTGCAAGTCGGATCGCCCGGAGCTCTCGAAGGTTGATATGGAGCCGGGACTCCGCCAGAGACCAGAGGCCTCTGATCTCCACCTCTCCCATGTGACCGCCCCATCCCAGAAGGGACGCATCCGTCACAACTGTGTGCTCTGGCTGGGGAAGGGAGAGGGATCTGCCTGTGACCCATTGCCGGTTCGAGAGCCACCACTGCAACTGTCGAGCAGTTCCCTCCGAGATCTGGACGTAATCGGACAGGTTCCCCTGATGCTGCGCCCACTGGAACTTCAGGTCCCACTGCAGAGCCCGCATATGCCATCTGGCATGATCGACCAGCAGGATGCAGGAGGCCATGAGGCCCAGCAGCCTCAGGGTCATCCGTACCGAAACCCAGGATAGAGGCTGAAAGATCGGAATCATAGCCTGAATATCCTGGACTCGCCGTTCGGGAGGATAGGCCCGAAACTGCATTGTGTCCAGAACTGCTCCGATGAAAAGGAGCTGTGGAGAAGGAACCAAGTGCGACTTCGGCACATTGATGGAGAACCCCAGCGAGTGCAGGAGTCCGGCTGTAGTCTGGAGGTGGGAGACGACTGCCTGGGACGAGCCCGCCTTCAGCAACCAGTCGTTGAGGTAGGGGAAGACTGGAACCCCTGCCCGGCGCAGATGAGCTGCGACCACCGCCATCACCTTCGTGAACACCCGAGGGGCGCTGGTAAGGCCAAAGGGAAGCACGGTGAACTGAAAGTGCTCGAGGCCTAACGTGAACCGTAGGTAACGCCGGTGGGCCGGCAGGACGGGGATGTGAAAATATGAGTCCTGCAAGTCCAACACTACCATCCAGTCTCCAGGGTCGAAGGCAGTCAAGACCTGAGCTAGGGTGAGCATCTTGAACTTCTCCTTCCGGAGGAAGCGATTGACGTTCCGGAGGTCCAAGATAGGACGCATGTCCTCCTTGTCCTTTTTGGGCACCAGAAAGTAGTGGGAATAACAACCACGCCCTACTTCTGGGGTCGGAACGCGCTCGATGGCCCCCTTGGCCAAGAGGGCCGCAACTTCCTGTCGAAGAAGTACCAAATGGTCCCCCGACATGCGGTGGTGCCGAGGTGGCATGGCTGGGGGGGTAGTCTCGAAGGGGAGGGAGTATCCCCTTCGGACAATGTCCAAAACCCACCTGTCCGATGTGATAGTGCGCCAGTGGGGAAGGTGATGGCGGACCCTGCCCCCCACTGGCGTGCTGTGTACTGGAAAGGATGGACTAGGAGGGTTTGGAGGCCGCGGACTGGGCGGAGGTGGTGGCCTGACCCGCTCGCTGGTTACCCGACCCGCCTCGGCGGGAGCCACGTCCTCGGCCGCGCGAAGGCGTTTGCTGCGTGGGCCGGTGGCTGGGCAGTGGACGTGACTGGGCGCCCCTTCCGTGGCCACGAAAGGGGCGAAAAGCAGACTGCTGCGGAGGGCGCGAGGCGGAAAGTCCCAAGGACTTGGCCGTAGCCCGCGAGTCCTTAAAGCGCTCCAGCGCGCTGTCTGCCTTATTACCAAAAAGGCGGATACCATCAAAGGGCACCTGCGCCACCGAATCCCACAGAGAGTGAGAGTAACGGCCCAAAAGGCAAGCGGTGTTCACAGACCGCAAGCCAGCACTGGAGGAAGAAAAAACCTTCTTCCCAAATTGGTCCAGTTTTTTGGATTCCCTATCCGGCGGAGCCGTAGGGAAGGTGCTCTGAGAGGTAGAGGCTTGGACAACCAAGCTCTCGGGGGTGGGGTGTTGGGAGAGGAACAGAGGGTCGCCCGGGGCCGGGCTATGGCGTCGGGCTACGTTCCTATCCACAGGAGCCCCTGTGGTGGGCCTGGACCAGGTGCCCAAAAGAACGTCCGAAAGTGCATCGGCTGAAGCACTTCCGTCAGGAGGTTAGTCCTGACAGCCACCGTAGAAAGCTGGAGGCGCAAGGCCTCGGCCGCCCTACGCAACACCGTTGCATAACTTGCTCCCTCCTCCGTAGCCACAGAAGGAGGAGACAGCATGCCAAGGTCAGGAGAGGTGTCCAGACCACTGGCATCACCCAGTTCCTCAGCCCAGTCCTGATAAGGCTCACATTGAGCTGCGAGAGCGTCTTCCGACCCCTCCCACTCCTCCTCGTCCTCCAAAACAGGTGAAAAGTATGGATGAGGGACATGAGGGAAGAAAGGTCCCATCGGCGTCGGAATTGGCGTCGAGCGACGTCGATCCGGCTCCGTGTCCGGTGCCGGGGAGAACCTAGGGATGGCGCCGCCCGGGGCCTCGGACGGCGCCGTGAACGGTACCGGTGAAGTCGGCGCCGGTGGAGGTGTGGTTAGGTCAACCGGCGTCGACCGGGATCCAGGCCTGGATCCTAGGGGGTCCTGCAGCGCCGGGGCCGGAGCCGCCGGTAGTGCCGAGGGAGGACTCCCACTGGGGCCCGCGGGGCCCGAAGGCGCACCGGGGTAACCCTTAGGCCCGAAGATGCGAGCCATGGCCGACAGGAAGTTCTGTATCTCGGCCGGAGTCGACGTCGGACCCGGAACAGGCGGGTAGGCCGGCGTCGGCTGCGCGGGTACCCCCGGAGCCGCGGGGGCGGTACCATCTGGACCCTTGGCCGGGTCGCGAGACCGGCGAGGGGAGGTCTTAGAGCGACGCTTCTTAGACCTCTTGTGCTTCGCCTTACCGGAGGACGAAGACTTCGACCCGACGAATGACGACGGCTCCGCGACCGGCCCCTCGACCTCTCCCGGGACCTCGAGCGGCGCGGAGCCGAGTGCCGGGCCTCAAGGAGCTTTCGAGACCACTCTCGCAAAGCCTTCGGGAAGAAGGAGAGCACACTCGAGGCACGACTGGGGGTCGTGGCCATGCCCCAGGCAGAAGAGACACTCTCGGTGCGGATCCGTAATCGACATCATGCGATTACAGATCTCGCATGGCTTGAAGCCGGGCATCCCTACTGACACCTTGGAGTCGAAGCGACTGGAAAAACTTGGACAAAAAGTCACAAAAAATACTCAGTCAAAAAATGACTGGGGCGCTTACTGGCGCGGAAAAAGAAAGAACTGACGCCAGCGCGCATGGGCGGCGTCTAAGTACTGGCCGCGACGTCATCCCGGCGATCACAACGCCGACGACGGACGCGGAGCCGCACACCGACGCGCAGGGGTGCTGCTACGCAAAACTTTCCGGATCCAGCCTGACGCCTGGGGATATTCTAAGGTAAGGAATCTGTCACTAACGTGTCTCTTTCAGATAACACAGTTTAGCAGGGGAGGTGAAATGTCATCACTAACCAGCAGCGTGGTAACCTAGGTAGCATAATTTATGAGGTTTTTTTTATCATGTTAAAAGCAAAACAAAATGTTTATAGCCGAAATTGTCAAAGGAAAACATTTTACTCCACAAGATTTCACATGGCGCTACCTATTTCAATCCAGACTTCTGTTTTTAAGTGTGATCATTGTGCATAAATTGTGTGAATATTTTGTGTGACTTTATTGTTAACGTGTTATGACTCCAACCCGTTGTTGCGGACTTACTTCCGAGAGGAGTATGTGCAAACGAAAACGCGATAAAAATGTTTAATAATCCATTTCTTCCTCTGCAGCCATAAATATACTGTGCTTTTGAGCAGAAGAAAAAATGATTATACACTTTCCTTTAGCAAACAGCAAGCCAGGCTATGCAGTTTTGTTGACTCGCCTGGTGACGTCCTCTTAGTGGGTGTAGCATGTTTAGCAGTGCTGTTCCCAAATCCACATTGTGATGACTCGTACAGTATGTATGCAGAACTAAACATGCACTGAGGTAAAAAGTGCAACACTTTTTATCTCACATTTCTGTCAAATATAAAACCAAAATCAGCAGTTTATTACCCGTTTAAAACTTGATTAACCTAGAATTAACACTTAAAGACTTACCTAGTTAAATCACTGGCATTTCCACTTATATAATGTTGGTCCAGTAACTATTTTAAAAGCGCAGCATTCTTTAATGGTGCCCACGCACTTGAGGCAGCTGCACCAATTCCCCTTTTGTAAATATACTTGGACATTCTTTCTTAACTTCTGCGCTAAAATTCACAGAGATGCCAAAGTCATTCACCACTTCCTACACAAATAATGTATCCCTCTCTATCTTGCTTTCTATCTATTCTGCGCAGCTCTTACTCCTATCTACTATGCCACATAATTCCACAAAACAAATACGCTCCACACAATTCCACCACACAAAATTGCACAACTAACATTTCCAAGACAACCAACATATTTACACTCCACACGCATCCACTACACTCCAAACAAAACACATACATAAAAGACATTTTCATTTACAACACCAATAGCTCTAAGTCTCGGAAATGCGAGACCTATTGCATTGCAAATGCTTGTTGTGATTAGGTGTACCTCCGTTCGATACTTTTTGAGATATTAAGGCTCAAAAAATATTTGTATATATGGACTGTTGGGTTCCAAACGAGAGTCCCTTGAACCCAATTTTTAAAAAAAAGAGCGCTCTGATTGGACAACAGGGTTTTTCCCCCCTTGAGCCAATTCGATCGCATGGGAAGACATACTCCTGTGAGAGCGAGTACTAAGATTGACTGCCCCAAGTGCATTACAGGACTCGGAGACTTAATCCCCAGTTCTAAGCTTAAATTGAAAAAATATTATATGGGGCAGGGTAGTGATACCCTGCCCCCTTAGAACCTATAGGGGGGTCCCAGAAGACCACACCCACCCTGGGCCAAAATAAGAAGAAACAGTGGCTCTCCTTAGCATACAAGATGGGTGCATGAGAGGAGCCACGGGGCCCCTGAGGTTCCCTTGCAGCCCCCAATGTACTGTTAGTGCCATGGGTAGGCACCGACCACCCACTCAGGAGCACATAAGGCCATGGGGGTGGGGTCCCCCCGGTCACTATAGACTTGTGGAGAGGGGCAACACGCCCCCACCCCATTTAAAAAAATGAAGGCCCCAGGGGATGTGGTCACCCGGGCCCGTAGTGGCTCAACGAGGAGGGCTATGCGCCCCCTCTTAATAATAAAGAGAGGCTCGGGAAGGGGTTTCCGGAGCCCAACGTGGCTAGGAGAGGGGTCTGTGTGCCCCCTCGCCTCTAGATAAATTGTCCCTGGGGATGTAAAGGCCTGGGGAGGGGGGGTGGGGGCGCGTTCTGCCTTTCCCTTAAAAAAAAGGGATCCCTAGGGGACCAAGAGGGTCAGAGAGGATGCTGCATGCTGCGCGCACACCTCCCATTCATAAACAAAATACAGGCCTGGGGGATGGGGTCCTTCAATGAAGCAAAGCAGATTGCTTTTCCATAAGGGGAGCTGCATGTCAGCAGCTCCCCTTATGGAAAAGCAATGCCGGCTCGCGCAGGACGCGGGGAGGCGGCGGGACCATGCGGGGATTGGGGACCCCCCCACGGTCCCCAACGAGTGGATGGGGTCCCAGGGGCTATTAGTGGCCCGGGAGGGGGGCCACGCAGCCCCCCTCCCCAAAAAATTTTTTTTTTTAAAAATAACGTAAAGGCCGGCCCCGGGGGATGGGGTCCCCGGGGCCTTAAATGGCCTGAGGAGGGGGGCCACGCAGCCCCCCTCCAAATAATTATATTTTTTTAAAAAGAGGGCATGCCCCGGGGGATGGGGTCCCCGGGGCCAATAGAGGCCCAGGGAAGGGGGGCCATGCGTTGCGGGGAAGCTTTGGTATGTGCGAGAAAAAAATATATATATATATAGGTAGCTATAGTTACAGCCTTGTTTCCATAGGAAGAGCGTTTTAATTTGCCAATAACGTTGGCGCTGTTTGACGAATCTTCACAAACTTTTCAAAACTGATATGACAGTCACTTCAGCTGCTGTCGTTAAAGTTTCAGGGGGGATCAGTCAAGCGGGGGCCGAGAACCAGGGGGTGCTTAAAAGTGCGTTTTCCCCATGTTAATTCCCATAGGATCTTTAGACACGGCTACAGCCCGAACTTCGCAACAGAATTGCACCAAATTTGGCAGGAAGGTAGATGTTGGTTCAGGGATGAGCCTTTTTGTCATTAGGTGAAAATCCGTTCAGTAGTTTTGGAGTTATTTAAAGAAATTCCCAGTTGTATACATAGGGACACAGTGAATACTCGACCCCTCCCGATCTCGTGCTGAGATGTGATTGGCTTCCAACAATTCAAACCAGCAAGTGTTGGCAGCCATCTTGTGACTCGGGGTCAGGGTAGAAACACCCTGACCCCCTAGGTCCATTAGGGGCAGGGGTCCCAGGGTGGTCCCCGGGATCACCACCTCCCCGGGACAAATTAGAAAAAAGTAGGGGGGCTGCGCGGCCCCCCTCATGGAGCCCAAGATGGCCATGGGGACCGTCACCCCCCAGGGCCAGCTCCAGAAATGTCCAGGGGTGCTTACACCCGGGACACTGCAGTTTGCAATGGCATAGCAAACACTGCTCCGCTTTCAGAAAGCGAGAGCATTAAAAATGCACTTGCTTGCTGAAAGTGGAGCAGAATTGCTTTTGGACAGAGGGTGCTGCATGTTGGCATCTCCCTGTCCAAAAGCAATGCCGGCTCCCGCAGGATGCAGGGAGCCGGCAGGTAGCGCGGGGGCCTTGGGGCTCCCCCAATGGGCCTCAACAGATAAGAGTGGGTGCCCTGGGTGAGACAAGGGCAACACAGAGTAGAGGCCCAGCCCCAGGGATGGGATCCCCAGGGCTGAAACTGGCCCAAGAGCGGGGCCACGCGCCCCCCCCCTCACCTTTTTTGAAAAAAAGCTTTTATAAAAAAAGGGGCAGGCCCGGGGGGGGGGGGGGGATGAGGCCTCCCTCCCTTTTTTCAAAATAAAGTTTTTTAAAAAGAGGCACGGCCAGAGTGATGAGGTCCCCGGGGCCAAAATCGCACGGGAGGGGGGCCACGCAGCCCCCCCTCCCCTTAGTATTATTTTTTTTTTAATAAAAGAAATGTACTGTGTCATGAGTGATGTAATATGCGAGGTCATAAGCAGGGCATTGCGGGGAGGGGCAGCTAACTATAACTGCTGAATTTCACTGGTTTTGTATGAGTGAAACCTGAGCCTAACTATAACGTCCCTGTAAACGTTTTTTTTTCACACACACACACACACACACACACACACACACACACACACACACACACACCCCCCCCCCCACACCCACACCCACCCACCCACCCACCCGCTTACTGGGAAGGAGGTCCCTGTGTATGGGGGATTAATCAGTGTTCTCTTGTAGATTGGTAAAGATCGGATGGTGATTTACAGCCATGGGTGGGGGTTGCGTCTAGGTTGGTGAGTGCATCCTTTCCGGCAGAAGAATCCTGGTTGCTTTCATTGAATGCATGATGAATTATGCATATTGCCTTGCAGGAGATCTGACATTAAACTGCAACTCTGGGACTCTCTTAAGAGCTGGGGTAATGGGATTGTAGAATTCAAGAGACAGAAGAATAGCCACTGAATTTTGATCTACTGTGATTTTTGTCAGGGGGAATTCTGTTGCTGCTAAGTGAAGTCCATGCACACAGTCTATACAAGGCAGTAAAGATCAGCTGTGGCTTGTACTATGTGGTGAGAATCTAGCAAGGGAAAATGTCCTTAGTGGCATTTGCCACATATTTACAGAAGATTCAACTACAGTGCCCATTTGAGTTTTATCAACAGACATGTATTATGTCATTCTTGTCAAAAACTTTACAAGGTAACCTTAATCTTACCTCTTACACTTAGTTCTTTGGCTCATTCCACGTACTTGCAAGACTGGAAAATGCTTCGATAACTGGCCAATCAGGGCTCTCTATGCCGATACTGCACATATGTGCAAATATCATACATATCAAGTACCAATATCTTGCCTATGTGCACCTTGCAAGATTCCTTTTTGACAAAAGCAGACCTTTATACACCTAGTGTTGAGGGGTCAGTAGCAGGAGGACAATGACAATGGGAAAGAACCTATGGGCTAACAGTAACTGAGTCACCACAGATGCATGCTACTCTTTAAATTGTGGCTATTTCCCATTCTCAACTTATGGGAAAATTCCACTGCAACTTAGAATGTAGAACGGCAGCACAGGACTAGGGAAGGATGTAGGATGTGTAGAATTTTCAGTCCAAATGTATCAGTGCTCAAGTGGAATGCTCACAAGCTCAGTGCAGACAGAAGACTGGCATAACTGCCTCCAAATATAACACAGAGTAGTTAAAATAAAATGTATGTCCCTCATTCATGCAGGAATTATTCTGTGGCTCAACCAAATGAGACTGCTTGTAAGGAGAACATCTGGGAGATTGATATACAAGGGAATCCGTCATTCCTGAAGGTGTAGCTGGAGTGGCAGAGACAGCAAATGAGGCCTGGCAGCAGATCCAGATGCTTGCTGGCAGGGAGGGGTTGGTTGTTTTTGACAGCTGCAAGGCTGACTGTGGAAGCTTCACTTAAGTGTAGGAAAGCCTCAGCGGTATGCAGAATTTAGGGATTACTGCATTATCTCTGACCTTTAGCATGGCACTCAACACATCCAAAAAAGAAACCAAGCTGGAGACAGCATGGAGGCAAAACCTGCACTTGGTGTGAGGATGGTCTGGTACGTACTCAGCAACTCCTATTCTAGCTGCATTTTGTCAGATGAGTCTGTCTACCATGGAGTCAGATATTCCTCAAGGGAGGATATCTAGGGAGTAAAGTCACAGTAATTGAGGCTCTAATAGAAAAAGTACCAGACGGGACTCCATAGAGACATGCACCGAGGGAGACAGACCTCAACTCCTACTTCTCCAAGACTAGATTGGCAGAGATCGTGGCAATCTCAAGTATTCCTTGGTCCGATGTGCCACCGGTGTCCTCCCAAATAAGAACTGTTTCTGGTATCAGATGAGTTCAATTACCTGGTGGCGGGATATATAAAATTGAGCACTGCAATCAGGCAAGTACTGTGAGAAGTAATTTCAAAATACTGAAGAACGCATTTCATCTGCTCTCAGGTGAGGAGAAAGATGATACTTGGCGGCCATAGGGATGAATACATTTTGATACAGAAGCCTTCATCATTTTATATCCATTTTAACAAACTTTTAAACATAGGCGGTTTTTATTTTTTTCATCACGTGATTCGCGGGGAATTGGGGGAATATTAATGTCCCTCAATTTGACAAACAGAATGCCCGACATTAAAAGTAATACAAATTTTGCTTTTCGTATCATTATGAATGAAATAGTGGCTTAGAGTATATATTCCGTACAAGTTTGTACATTTATATACTTTTAAGGTGCTGACATCCTGGCTGCATAAACATCAGTTAGCAGGGTATGAGCAATTCCGTGTATAGAGTACACATCATTTTCTGCATCAGTGCATCTTAGGTGAGCTAGCCTCACTGAAGAGAGGGCTATATGACTAAACATCGACAAGTCCAAATAATGAATATGACTGTATTCATGTTCAGGGAGTAGACACATTTCGAGACATTTTAAGGTACTATTGCTGTTCCACTTAGATTTGTAGGAGGTTCTGCTGTTGGATTTTTAAGGTATAGGAGGACATAATGAATTCAAAGACGTAAATGTTGCCTTATGCTATCTGTTTTGAAGGCTCCAAGACTATAAACATCAGTCAACGCAAGGTCTATTGGAATATAACACTTTTGGCTGAGAAAGAATTGCAGACAAGGTGGAACTAGCAATCAGTGAGTGATTTTATGGGCAGTTTTGAAAGAGGTAACTACCATTTTAGGAGACTTTTAGAGCAGTAAACCATTAGTGCTTTAGTACTATATGGCGCGCATAGGAAAGTGGCCCTTTTTGACATGGCCACTCCCACTTTTTGCCTTGTATTAGATGCAATTTTGACTGAAGTGCACAGGGTTCCTGCTAACCAGGTCCCCGGTGCCAGTGCTCTTTCCCTAAAACAAGGTAACTGTTCAATTGTACCCCGACTGGCAAGACCTTTAGCACATCTTTAAGTCCCTAGTATATGGTACCCTTGGTACATAGGGCATGGGTACTAAAGAGGTTCTCTAAGGGCTGCAGCATGTATTGTGCCACCTTAAGGAACTCACCACCAAACTCATGCAGATTGCCATTGCAGGCTGGTGAAATGGTGCAAACAAATGTGAAAACACAACATGGCACACACCCTGTGTGGCATGCCCACGTACACTGCATGCAAAATATATAATTCACCCCTACAGCAGGCCTTATAGCCATAAGGCAGGGTGCATTATATTAAATGTGAGGGCATATCTGCATGATCAGATATGCCCCTATGCTGTCTAGGTTAATTACTATAGTACAAGTTAACAGTGAAGCCATCTTAAGTATATATACTGGGCACTGCTCATTACGAGTTCCCCAGCAACATGATGGTTCTACTGAAACCTATGGCTTTTGGTATCAAACACCTTGTCTTGATAAATCTATACTGAAGCCAGTTGTGGATTTATTACAAAATTTACCCAGAGAGCACCTTAGAGGTGCCGGCTGAAAACCTACCAGCCTCTTAGTGTGCTGGCTGACTGGTATCGTCCAGCCTGCCACCACAAATATGTTTCTGACCCCCTGCAGGTGACGTGGGTCCCTTGCTCACTTTGCCACTGGATTCAAGCAAGCCTGGCTGATGACGGCTGGAATGCCAGAAACCGGTCCTAGGATGCTTGTTTCCGGTCCAGGGAAGACATGGCTTGGCAGTTCGGGCTGGACTGTTCCCATGAGGCACAGGGTCAGACTGATTTGCATATGGCCATGTCTGAACTGGGGTGGTGGAGTGAGCTAAAGAATGATGATGGATTAAACCCAGATCAGTTGACTGGGGGTGAGTGTTTGATTGGCTCAAACGTTCCGTCCATCATCCCTTTTGTATCGCTTTGTTCGCCCTAAGTTGGCGGGGGTATGCCCAGACGTGGGTCCCTTGCTCACTTTGCCCCTTTTGTATCCCCCTGCAGGTGATAGCGCATGCTCTCAGAGGCCACAAACAATGCCTGCTCCGGAGGAAGGTATTCACACCTCCAGCAGGATGGCTAGTGATTTAGCGTATCATTGCGAGGGGCTTCAAAGCCCCTGCTGCCTTTGATATGCGATCCGACTTCCTCAGACCTGGGAGATGCCACCCACTGCGCTGAAGCCCATTTAGCAAAAGGACAAGTGGGAAATTAGCTATGGAGTAGGCGTGTTGCACCACCAAGCTAGTCACACCCCAAGGTGGGCTGTCAGATGTGCTCCAAGAAAGAAGGATTCCACCATCTTCATTTTGGTAGAATTAGGAACTCTGGGTCAGGGTTATGCCCACTCCCCACAGGAAGTGGGCATAAAAGGGTTGTAGTGACCCCAGGGGTACAAAGCCCATTGGCTACAACCCTTCACTCCCCTTAACGCCCCTAACTTCAGTATTTAGATGGTCCCCCCTGACTCCAGGAACCCAGTTTCGTCTGACTGAAGAAAGAAGAGGACAAAGAAGAGCCGAAGAAGCGAGAACTGCGGACTGCTGGTGGACTTTGGCACCAAATCCTGCCTACCTGCTCCTGTACCGACAATCAAACTTGCCCTGCAGCTGTGCATCCTCCAAAAGCCTCGGAGGGCCTCCAGCACTTTGCCAAGTTAGTGCCAGAAGTGGAGGAGTGTTTAAGATTTTGGAGGGAGCACCAAGAATGAAGTCATACTCTGTTGTGTTTATCTTTTCAATTCCGTTTATTCTTCTCAGTGACACAAATGATAAAACATCAGCCAACGCGTTTCGTTCCTTTCATAGGAACTTCATCAGGGCTAAATATTAACGGTGAACCGATCCAAAACATCAATTTCAAAGGATCCAAGTATATGTAAAATAGAAAGCCCCACAATAGGGGTGCAATAGTAATAGACTCCAGCCAAAGTAATCTGGAAAGTCTCCTCCGTGAAAACGGCAAGTGTGCCCAGTAATGCTGTAACGTTATTACTATTGCACCCCTATTGTGGTGCTTTCTATTTTACATATACTTGGATCCTTTGAAATTGATGTTTTGGATCGGTTCACCTTTAATATTTAGCCCTGATGAAGTTCCTATGAAAGGAACGAAACGCGTTGGCTATCATTTGTGTCACTGAGAAGAATAAACGGAATTGAAAAGATAAACACAACAGACTATGACTTCATTCTTGGTGCTCCCTCCAAAATCTTAAACATTTCTGTCTGGATTCCAGTGAGGCCCAATTGCGGCGGGTCTCGGAGGTGGATTGCACAGGACTTTCAATATTTGTGTTACTGGGATTGAGGTGCTGAACCTGTGGTCAGCCGCAGTTGGGAGAGTTTTTGTCCGGAAGTGGAGGAATCATTTCCCTACAGCCTGCAGGCACCTACCGCAATGTCCAGTTCACTGTTCTGCTGTTCACCGGATCCACCGACGCAGCAGCCGCCCAGGAGGAGGTCACCATGCTCCAGAAGGTCAGATCCATCTCCCCACCAAGTGTGAAGACGCCTGGACTAACCGGAGCCGCCCTTCACCAATACCCAGGGTACCAGACGCCTTGCAGCAACCAAAGCTTGTTTGAAGTCCAATCCGGAATCCAATACCGAAAAGACGAACCAGCCGACTAGGGGGGTCAGCATTGCAGAGGCGAGCACCGAGAGTGACCCAGCTGATCTGTTTTGGCCCCCCCCTCTGCAGGTCTAACCGAGAACCGTGAGTGCCTTTGACGCACGGGCCCAGCCGGTGGCATTTTGGACCTTGGCCCCCTAGGATCTTAAGACCTAAAGGGGACACCCGGAATACAATTGCAAGTACCAGTATGCAGTATATGTGTCTTTCTCCATAGGAAAGCATTACCGCGTAAAAACGCATTTGGGCTACATTTTTACTTACCTGTAAAACATTATATCCTGAAAAGTGATTACCCAATCACGAAGTTCTCGGTATTAACATATATATATATAAAAATACTTATTTTTTTTAATTGGTCTCGAGTTTCTCCTTGAGTGAGTCTCCCCCTTTATTGACTGTGTGCTCAACAAATGCTTAAATCTACCCTCTGATAGGCCAAAACTGCTTGCCCACTCTATCACAAAAGAGAGCATTTGGGATTATTAATTTAAGCCCTGTGAGGCATTTAGGGTTGTCTGGACTTTCTACATAGTGTACCTCTTTTTGGTACACTACATAAAAAGCCAGCTTCCTAAAGCGCGGTCAAATTTTATATTGATAATTTGTTTATCCTGGACCTTGGATCTAACAATCTGATGAAGAGCCAGAGGATATAACTGGAGCTCATGTTTATGTTCATGACACTGACTGTGCAAAAATGTTTTGTTATAATATTTGTCTATATTTTGCTAAAAATATTTATTTTATTTTTTATGCTGTGTAATGTTTTATCTTTGTTTTTAGGCACTATATATATATATATATATATATATATATATATATATATATATATATATATATATACACACACACACACATTATCTACTGGCGGTCGCCAGTAGATAGTTATAGTTAGGACCTATTATCCATAGGAAATCCGCAACATTCTATTCCCAATAAGTTTGGCGTCGTTTGACGAATCATCGCGAAATTTTCAAAACTAGTGGGGCGCTCCGGTCCGCTCCTGTCTTGAAAGTTTCGGGGTGATTCATCAAGCGGGGCCGAGAAAAAAGGGGGTCCCAAAACGTGTTTTCTCCATGTTAATTCCCATAGGAAATTTTAGCCACGGCTACAGCCTTAACTGCTGAACGGAATTACACCAAATTTTGCAAAAAGGTAGCGCTTGGTTCAGAAAGCGACTTTTTTTTAAATGGTGTAAATCCGTTCAGTAGTTGCGGAGAAATTCAAAAAATAAGAGTGAAAAAATCAATTTCCCATAGGAAACTTTATGCAAGGCAACAGCAAAAACTGCTGAACGGAATTACACCAAATTTGGCAAAAAGGTAGTGCTTGGTTCAGAAAGCACCCTTTTTAAAAATGGTGTAAATCCGTTCAGTAGTTGCTGAGAAAATCCCCCAAAAAAGTTTCGATATCTATGGCCGCGTTGGATCCGCGAACCCTCCCGACCACGAGCTGCATGCTAATTGGCTGTCAACACTCCAAACCAGGAAGTGTTGGCAGCCATCTTGTCCCTCGGTAGAACCGAGGGACAAGAAAAGACAAAAACAAGGGCGCAAAATCGGCAAAAAACGCGCTGGGTGCGCGGATCCTGCCGATAAAAAAAAAATCGAAGCGCGGTCTCCCGCGCTTCGATGCTAATTTGCCCCCGGGTGGGCCAAGTCCCGGGGGCATGCGGGGGTTGGTTTTAATTTTATGTGGGGGGCCTCTAAGGCCCCCCAAGCCCCGGGGACCGCCACCCCCCGGGGCTTTAAACAAAAATGGTGCGGGAGGGCTCTCCGCCCTCCCGCAGCCCCGGGGACCGCCACCTCCCCGGGGCTTCTTTTTAAAAAAAGAATGACCTGTGTGGGGGGGCTCCTGCCCCCCCCACACGCCCCGGGGACCGCCACCTCCCCGGGGCACTAAGAAAATACATGTGGGGGTCCGTTTCGGACCCCCGAAGCCCCGGGGACCACCACCTCCCCGGGGCTATGTAGAAGTGGGGGGGGGGCCGCGCAGCCCCCCTCCTGGAGCCTGTGGTGGCCCCGGGGACCGCCACCCCCCAGGGCCGGCTCCTGCAGTGTCCCTGCTGTTTGTAATGGCAGGACGGGAGCCTCGCGGCTCCCGTCCTGCCATTGCAAACTTGCTTTGCTTCATTGAAGCGAGAGCAGGGAAACCTGCTCTCGCTTCAATGAAGCAAAGCAGAATTGCTTTTCCATAAGGGGAGCTGCATGTCAGCAGCTCCCCTTATGGAAAAGCAATGCCGGCTCCCACAGGACGCGGGGAGCCGGCGGGACCGTGCGGGGATTGGGGACCCCCCATGGTCCCCAACGTGTGGCCAGGCCCCGGGGGATGGGGTCCCCGGGGCCATTAGTGGCCCGGGAGAGGGGCCACGCAGCCCCCCTACCAAAAAAAGATTTTTTTTTTTATTTTTCATTTTTTAAAAAGGACGCAAAGGCCGGCCCCGGGGGATGGGGTCCCCGGGGCCTTAAATGGCCTGAGGAGGGGGGCTACGCAGCCCCCCTCCAAATATTTAATTATAAAAAAAAAGAGGGCATGCCCCGGGGGATGGGGTCCCCGGGGCCAATAGAGGCCCAAGGAAGGGGGGCCACGCGGCCCCCTTTCCCGTTTTTTTTTTATTTAAAAAAAAAAAAGAAAATCCTCAGGCCTCGGGGGATGGGGTCCCCGGGGCCAAAAGTGGCCGAGGGAAGGGGGGCCACTCAGCCCCCCTCCGATACAAAAAAAAAAAAAAGACCGGCATCGTGCCGGAGGCCCCGCCCCCTCCCTTAACAACTCTGCAAACGCGCCCCCTTAAATACTGGGGGTCCCTGGGGGCCAACTAGCCCACCAGGAACCTCCAGTATGCGCCAGGGGGCTGCGTTGCAGAGAGGTGTACAGAGGCCACGCCCCTTTTTACACCTCTCTGCAACGCAGCTCTGTGGCGCTTACTGGAGGTACCTGGTGGGATAGTTGGACCGCAGGGACCCTAAGGATTCAAGGGGACTTAATCCCCCAACTTAAAACGCGCCACGGGGCGCGTTTGCACAGTGGTGAAGGGAGGGGGCGGGGCTAAAGGTGACATGTGTGCAAACAGGCCCCGTGGCGCGTTTTAAGATGGGGAATTAAATCCCCTTCAATCCTGAGGGTCCCTGGGGGCCAACTAGCCCACCAGGTACGTCCAGAAAGCGCCACAGAGCTGCGTTGCAGAGAGGTGTAAAAAGGGGCGTGGCCTCTGAACACCTCTCTGCAACGCAGCTCCCTGGCGCATACTGGAGGTTCCTGGTGGGCTAGTAGGCCCCTAGGGACCCTCGGGATTGAGGAGGAATTAATTCTCCAACTTAACACGCGCCACAGGGCGTGTTTGCAGACATGTCACCTCAGGCCCCACCCCCTTCCTTCACAATTGTGCAAATATTCCTCTAAAATCAGGCGAACTACGAATTCCAATTTACTCACCTGTTATCAGGAGAGACCTCAGTGCTGCATCTTTGAGCCCAGTACAGATCCTGAAAAGTAATTCTAACCGTACTTACCAGTAACTTGAATTTCCTTCCATAGGAATCCATTATCTGGTTTTCAGCAGAAAAGTTTCAGTGTCGATTTTCACAAACTACAAATATTCCTTAAAAATCGCCTGTATGACTTAAACGCATTCTTTCAACTGCTTACAGGAGATGCACCAGTGCTGGATCCAGGATCCACCACTGAGTAAGAAAAAGTAACGATAACACTACTTACCTGCTAAGTGAATTTCCTCCCATAGGATAACATTGGTGATTCTATGTGAAAAAGTTTCTAAGTGTCAACTTTTAAAATACAATAATATTCCTTAAAAATCACTACTGTAACCAAAACGCTTTTACTCAACTGTTTACAGGAGATGTCCCAGGACTGAATCTAGGATCCAGTCCTGTGGTTAGAAAAGTAATCCATAAAGTAACTAATTGCATTTAACTAGAAATTCACATTGAGCTCAATGTTGTATTGTGTTTGAAATTGTGTTGCCCATTGCAACAACTGTAACGACTGTACTTAAAAGTCTATTGCCTATTTGCAAAGTATTTAAACTAAAGTAATTCATTCTGAGAAAGTATATTTTGTAATGTAATGTATAATGTAATTACAATGTAATTTAAAAAATAAAATATCTAAAGATAAAATAGTTTAAAAAATGTAGTAAATCAGTATCAAAAAAATAAATATAACAATTAATACATTTAAAAATTGTCATTTACAAAACCTTTGAAATTCACTGAAAAAAACCATAGGTTTCAGACATGTTATAGTTAGGAATTAGCATTTAAAAAACCTTTGAAATTCACTGAAAAAACCATAGGTTTCAGGCACGTTATAGTTAGAAATTAGCATTTAAAAAACCTTAGAAATTCACTGAAAAAACCATAGGTTTTAGGGACAGTTATAGTTAGTTGGACATTGCACTCGTACAAAACCCGTGAAATTCCCCCGTTATAGTTAGTTCAGCTAACTATAACTCGCGCCCCCGCAATGCACTGCTGACGATGTTTGTTATCTCTTATTAAATGATATAAGTGTACTGTTTTGTATATTTGTGTTTTTTTTACTAGTTGGCACTAGGGCTATACAAATTAGTGACTGGATTGCCTTGGAGAGTTGTAATTCTTCTTGTTAACCTCCCAAAACGACTGCTACAGATGGGCGTCAGGAAGGACCATCTCAATTGGGGTGGTGACCGTGAATGTACTTGTGCCTCCCTACTTTTAGGTGAGATGAGAGAGGGGATCAGACTGCAGCCACCCTCTGAGCCTCTAGTGTTTCACGCATCACGACTTGCTCTTGCGACACCTGACAACGCCAAGCTAGCAGTCCACTACTTAAGTTGATACTTTATGAAGGTCATTTGTTTGTTACTTGTTTACTGATATCTCACAGGTGGTGGGGTATCTGCTTATTGACTGAGTTACCCTTCGGTGCTGTAAAATAAAAAAAAATCATATGCACCTTTACATCAATGAGGGTTCTTGGGATCGCTTTTCTTTTTATTTCCTCTTTGAAAGTTCTCTCTTCTACTTGTGATGATCTCTTGTGTTCCTACCACGGTTGTGCAATATCTGAAGATCCAGATTTATTCCTATATTATCATCCGTTGGGGTCCGTGAAACTTAGGTGCGGAAGTCTTCTGTAGTCTGGAAATATTGATATTCTAGGTTTATTTGACGTCCCCGATTCCTATGATTGGCACAACCCACACCCCCCACAGGAGGAGATTCTTGTAGTAACAACCGGCATCATATGCATACTGCACTCCATCATATTGCTGTATCCAACATTGTTTAACTTCTCCTTTACGCACCAATAAAGAAATGAAAGAAAAAGACTTGCTCTTGTTGATTGGGTGGGGTTAATATTCTCAATAACCGCTCGTCAATCTGAGTCTGGGACCAAGACCATCCATGGGAAGATGGGCTGGCCCACTGATATCATTGACACTTGGTAAAGTGACTTGTGCCAAAAGGAGAGCATTTGCTAAAATATAAGCTCACGAAAAACATAAAAAATATCTAGTGTACTGAGACAAACCTTTTGGTGGAAACAAGGAACTAGCGAGGACACGATTATGTACAGGGTGGAGATGTGCCGCCTAAAAGGCATGCATATGTGAATGGTGCCAGAAAAACTCTTAATTGAATGCTGTTGAAGCAGTTTTGCCTCCCACTACAAGGGGGAAAAGTACTCAAGTTGTGAATGGAAATACCTAAGATGTAAGAATAGCTATTGCATAACAACAACTTTGTCACTGCATTTTTTCTTTTGATTGTTCTGTCAGATAAATGGCACATGTTTATTTCAAGTGCAGAAATCTGATTTTCATAAGAAAATTATCTTGATCATCAGTGACCTCAGTACTCCAAGCTGTAAAAGTGCCCTTATCTGTAGCAATTAAAGAGGAGTGAGGGATCAAGTAAGTAATGCCTCAACACCCAGGCATGCAAGAAGAACAAAGGTTCCTTGTGGCATGCTCAATTAAAATATGAAAGGTAATAAAGCACAAGTTACTACTTGTGTAACGATATATCTGTAAGAGACATTAGTTAGTGATAGATTCCTTACCTTAGAATATCCCCAGGCATCAGACTGGATCCGGAAAGTTTTTCGTTAGCAGTACCTCGGCGCGACAGTACGTGGCGTCGTGCGGTTCCGCGTCTGTCGCTGGCGTCGTACGCGCCGAGATGACATCACGGAGACTACTTAGGCGCCACCCATGCGCGCTGACGTCAGTTCTGTACATGACTTTCCGCGCCAGGAACGCAGAGCCATGCAAGAAACTTACCATTGGTGCCATGAAACTAGGGCCCTGAAAGGGAGACCTTAACCCTAGAAATCAGTTCGCAGAACGGGGAGGATGGGTGGGGCGGTAAGGAATCTATCACTAACTAATGTCTCTTACAGATATATCATTACACAAGTAGTAACTTGTGCATCTGAAAGAGACACGTTAGTGATAGATTCCTTACCTTAGAATAGATACCCCAGCAATACCAACCCCGGTGGTGGGTCTGCGAATAGATTACACCAGAAAGTCACGGAGAACAGAACGGCCAAAGAAGCCGTATCTCCGGACTTGACTGTCAAGGCAGTAATGCTTGGTAATGTGTGCAGCGAGGCCCACGTGGCTGCCTGACAAATATCCTGCAAGGGAACGCCGCGTCCCAAGGCAGTAGTGGCTGCTGTTGCCCTGGTAGAATGGGCACGCAGGCCCACAGGAGGCTCCTTCTTAGCCAACGAGTAACATGCTTTGATGCACAAAACGACCCACCGAGAGCTGGTGCGTTTGTGCACGGCCCGACCTTTTTTGGCGCCCACGTAGCCAAAAAAGAGCTTGTCATCCACCCGGAACTGTTGTGTACGCGTTAGATAGAACGAGAGCGCACGTTTTGGGTCCAGACGATGGAAGTCCCATTGAGGCATTATGAAAGGCACGGGAGGAAATGTGTGTGTAATGCCTTTCAGGAAACGGTTAACAACCGGGGACTTAAAGAGAGAAGGCTGATCTGGAAGCCGGAGAAAGGCGGAGATGGCCGAAAGATAACCTTTGATAGTGCCCAGAGCAGAACCCTGCTGGGCCAAGGATAGGAGGAACAGAAGGACCTCAGAAAGAGGGGCAGAAAGGGGATCCACAGACTTCGCTGTGCACCATGCCACAAACTTGTTCCACCTGCAGGCGTATACCGTCTTAGTGGAGGGACGCCTGGCTGCCAAAATGACATCACAGACTTCAGGAGGTAAGTCAAATGGAATCAGCTGTCGCCGCTCAATCTCCACGCATGGAGGTGGAGGCTGGACAGGTTCGGGTGGAGGACCGTCCCCTGTTGCTGCGACAGAAGATCCTCCCGAAGAGGCAGGCGGATCGGGGGATCGATCGCCGTGTTGAGTAGCTCGGGATACCAGTATCTTCATCCCCAATCCGGAGCCACAAGGATGACTTGGGCCCGGTCGCGCCGAATCTTCTTCAGCTCTCTGGGCAGAAGTGGTATAGGCGGAAAGGCGTACAACAGACCGCAGCTCCACTCGCGACGAAAAGCGTCGCCGAGCGAGTGCCGCCTTGGAAATTCCAACACGCAGAACTGATGACACTGCACGTTCTCTTCGGTGGCGAATAGATCTAACCAAGGCTCTCCCCACTGCAGAAAGAGACCTTGCGCCACGTCCGAGTTCAGACGCCATTCGTGTCCATCAAGCACCGGCGGCTGAGTTCGTCCGCCCTGGCGTTCAGAGAACCTGCCAGGTGTTGAACCACCAAGGTAATGCCTTGATGTTCCAGCCATGTCCAGAGGCGCAGGGCCTCCTGACATAGGGTCCAGGACCCCACCCCGCCCTGTTTGTTGCAATACCACATGGCGGTGGTTTTGTCCGTGAACACCTGCACCACACTTCCCTGGACAGAGGGAAGGAATGCCTTCAGTGCACACCGGATCGCCCGAAACTCCAAAAGATTGATATGGAGCCGGGACTCCGCCGGAGACCAGAGGCCTCTGATCTCCGCCTCTCGCAAGTGGCCACCCCATCCCAGGAGGGACGCATCCGTCACCACTGTGCTCTCCGGTTGGGGAAGGGAGAGGGATCTGCCATTGACCCAATCGCGATTCGTGAGCCACCACTGCAAATGTTGAGCAGTGCCCTCCGAGATCTGGACATGATCGGACAGGTTGCCCTGATACTGTACCCACTGGAACTTCAGGTCCCACTGCAGAGCCCGCATATGCCATCGGGCATGTCGCACCAGCAGGATGCAGGAGGCCATCAGGCCCAGGAGCCGGAGGGTCATCCTGACTGAAACCCGGGATAGAGGCTGAAAGATCGGAATCATAGCCTGAATATCCCGGACCCGCTGCTCGGGAGGATAAACCCGAAACAGCGTTGAATCCAGAACCGCTCCGATGAAGGGGAGCTTCTCAGAGGGACTCTGGTGCGACTTCGGCACATTGATGGAGAACCCCAGCAAATGCAGGAGGTCGGCCGTAGTCTGAAGGTGGGTGACGACTGCCTGGGGCGAGCCCGCCTTCAACAACCAGTCGTCGAGGTAGGGGAAGACTGACACCCCTGACCTGCGCAGATGAGCTGCGACCACCGTCATCACCTTCGTGAACACCCGAGGGGCGCTGGTAAGGCCGAAGGGGAGCACGGCAAACTGAAAATGCTCCTGGCCTACCGTGAACCGCAGGTAACGCCGGTGGGCCAGCAGGACGGGGATGTGAAAATAGGTGTCCTGCAAGTCCAACGCTACCATCCAATCTCCAGGGTCGAGGGCAGCCAAGACCTGAGCCAGAGTCAACATCTTGAACTTCTCCTTCCGGAGGAAGCGATTGACGTTGCTGAGGTCCAAGATGGGGCGCAAGCCCCCCTTGTCCTTCTTGGGGACCAGAAAGTAGTGGGAATAACAACCCCTCCCTACTTCTGGCCCAGGAACACACTCGATGGCCCCCTTGGCCAAGAGGGCCGTGACTTCCTGCAGGAGAAGAGCCAAGTGGTCCCCCGACATGCGGTGGAACTGAGGTGGCATGGCTGGAGGGGTGGACTGAAAGGGAAGGGCGTAACCCTTGCGGATGATCTGCAACACCCACTTGTCCGATGTGATAGCGTGCCAGTGGGGGAGATGATGGCGGACCCTGCCACCCACTGGCGTGGGGTGCCCCACAAAGCTCGGATTAGGAAGGTTTGGAGGTAGAAGCAGTGGGGGCGGAGGTGGACTGACCCCCATGCTGAGTCCCAGACCCGCCCCTGCGGAAACCGCGTCCGCGGCCCCGTTGAGGCTGGTTCTGCACAGGCTTGCTGAAGGAACGTGCCTGGGCGCCCCTTCCGTGGCCACGAAAGGAACGAAAACCAGGAGTGGCTGGGCTTCTCGTGGAAAGACCTAAGGACTTGGCCGTGGCCCGCGAGTCCTTAAAACGCTCCAGCGCACTGTCGGCTTTATCGCCAAACAGGCGAGTGCCATCAAAGGGCATGTCCATGAGTGAGCTTTGGACATCTGGCGAGAACCCAGTAGATCTCAACCAGGCGTGGCGACGAAGCGCCACAGTCGTAGAAATTGCTCTACCTAGTGAGTCCGCGGTGTCCAAACCACACCGAATGGCGAACTTAGCCGCATCTTTACCCTCGGCAACAGCTTGGGACAGCACAGCTTGGGTCTCCTCAGGACACTGAAGCAACACCTGTGCAACTGTTTCCCACACCGCGTGGGAATAGCGGCCCAACAGGCATGCGGTGTTCACCGACCGCAGCCCCAAGCTGGCCGAAGAGAACAACCACTTGCCGAACTGCTCCAGCTTCTTAGAGTGCTTATCAGGCGGAGCCGTGGGAAAGGCACTCTGGGACGTCGAAGCTTGGATGACCAGGCTCTCGGGCGTAGGATGAGTGGTCAGAAAGGCAGGGGCGCCGGGCGATGACGCCTGGCGACGTTCTTATCCACAGGGGCCCCTGTGGCGGGCCGCGACCAAGTGCCCAGCAAGACGTCAGTGAGGGCGTCATTAAATGGCAGCAGTGGCTCCGACGAAGTGTACGCCGTCTGGAGCACCTCAGTGAGGAGGTTAGTTTTGAGGGCCACCGTAGGGAGATCAAGGTTGAGAACCTCAGCTGCCCGACGGAGCACCATCGTGTAGGAGGCGCCCTCCTCCATGGTAGGCGGGGGCGAGGCAAACCCCGGGTCAGAAGAGACGTCGAGGTCGCCGGCATCCCCCAAATCGTCCGCCCAGTCCTGCTCAGAGTCACACTGACGAGCAAGAGGGTCCTCGGACCCCTCCCAGTCGTCCTCCACCTCCGCCGCATGTGGCACAGGCCGTGGCGGCAGGGCAGGAGCCAAAGAAGGGACAAACGGCGTTGGGAACGGCGCCGAGAACGGCGCCGGCCGGGGCCGGACCGGCGCCGTTTCCCAATGCGGATTCCAGGTAGGAGCAAAATGGTCCTGGAACCTGGGCAAGGGCGGGACAAATGGCACCCACTGCGGCGGCGGAGGCGGAGCCGAGGGTGGCGCTAGGGCCGGAGCCGGCAGCGATAGACCATGTGGCGCCGTGGCCGGAGCAGACGGCACAGGATCCTGTGGCGCCAAAGCTGGATCCGCCGGTGGCACCAACGGCCCAACAGGCTCCTGACACGGGACCGCGGGGCCCGAGGGCGCGCCGGCGGGAGCCCGAGGCCTAAAAAGGCGGTCCATGGTAGCAAGAAACTCTTGCACCTGTGCGGGAGTCGCCGACGGACCCGGGTAAGGTGGGTAGGCTGCGGGACTCTCGAGCTCCTTAGGAGCCGCAGGGGCAAAGCCCCTGTCCCCCTCGTCCGCATCCGGGGACCGACGGGGGGACGTCGGAGAGCAAACACGCTTCTTCGACTTCTTTTTGTGTCGTCTCTTACCCAAATCCGAGGGTGAAGACTTGGAGCCCGAGGAGCGATGACTGTGGCCCCGCAAGCGTTCCCTGGAACGGCCCCTGGACCGGGAATGGCGCTGGGACGAGTGCCGGACCTCCAGCAGCTTCCAGTGCCGCTCCCTCAAGGCCTTCGGGGCCATGGCCCGACAGTCCCGACAGGACCGGGAGTCGTGGTCGGTCTCCAGGCAGTGGAGGCAGACATTGTGGGGGTCCGCCACCGACATATTGCGACGGCAGGCCCCACAAGACTTAAATCCAGGCATCCCTACGTGCACCAAGGAAACCAAAGCTGACAGGAGACAAAAGTCTCAAAAAAGGGTAGTCAAAAAGTGACTAAGGTACGTGCTCTAACCGGATCTGCGCTTACTGGCGTGGAAAAAGAAAGAACTGACGTCAGCGCGCATGGGTGTCGCCTAAGTAGTCTCCGTGACGTCATTTCGGCGCGTACGACGCCAGTGACGGACACGGAACCGCATGACGCCACCTACTGTCGCGCAGAGATACTGCTAACGAAAAACTTTCCGGATCCAGTCTGACGCCTGGGGATATTCTAAGGTAAGGAATCTATCACTAACGTGTCTCTTTCAGATTATGTAATTAACCAATACACAAGCGACGTGCGGATTCCAAAATATCAATGAATGAAGAAAAATACCACATGTAGACTTTTCACACATATATTCACAACTGATTGAATTGAAAGGTGCTAAGCGATCACACAGTAAGTGAACAACATAGTGCAGTGCAGCAATGTACATAATACATTAAAACAATAGATTAACGGTGCTTTTATGTATTTTTTGGGTCCTAAAAGTCCAGGTACCATAACAGTTCAAAACTGACTACAATAATAGGAACTGATTTGTTTTGAAATAAACAAAAAAAACTTATTTAATTGTTTTCACATATTATACACACTACTGCACTATATTGTTCACTCACTGTGTGATCACTGGAGGATGAGCACCTTTTAATTAATTGTGAATATATGTATGAAAAGTCTATAAGATGTATTTTTCTTCATTTATTGATATTTTTGAATCGTGGCATATCTTGTGGACTTTGTTAATTACATGTTTATTAACTTTCAAACTGAGCACGCCACAAGGAACCTTTGTTCTTCTTGTGATCATATGGCCCTGGTTACAGGTGGTTTTTGGGTAGCCCCTGTTTCCAGAAACGTTCAACACCCAGGCAGGAAACACAATTACGGACATTGTGCCCCCTCCCTCTGTCCCTCATAGCCTGCATTTTCACCCTGGGGTTGACTGCTTCCCCATGCAAAGTGCATTTTGGGTAGAAACACCAGTGTTCTTCTCAACCATCACCGAGGTTTAAGCTGGAGGATGTGTGGTATAATTCAGGAGCAGTATATGACCAGTCACCTCTGGCCACATAATACTGATTCAGTATTGGTAGATAAAGGTGAAAACAGAAGAGGCCACATCTATATCAAGGGATACCCTATGCAAACGAGCACCGCCCCCCCGCCCCCCACACACACAGCAATGACAGCCGGAGCCTTTCAGTGCTGGGAATTATTCACCAGAGACTGCATCAAGTCATTGATACAGAGTGATGTACAATGGGGCTTGCTGCCACCTGGTAGTAGGTGTAGTCATCATTAGGCAATAAGCACATCCCTTTCCTTAATAGAGGTGCAGGTGTGCAACATTCAATTATGTCCTAGTGAATACAGAAATGGTGTCCTTTTTAGCCTTCATCCTACTACCTACAAAGACACTCTCACATAATTAGGCGATGGAGTGGTAGTCTCAGGTACCTATGTGAGGCAACAAGCCATCCCATGTCTTCACATAAAAGTGCAACAGGCAATAAATAGCAGGCATTAGGTTAAATCCCAGCATGTCCAACTGGTCTTCCCAACATGGCCCCATCACCTACCTAATGTCATAGTGATCATGAAAATCATGCAATGATTTTGAACATTATCAATTTTCTTTGAAGATTAAATGATCAACTTGAAGAGGTATTCACAGCCTCCCCAAAACCCTGCCATAAAATTTACCTGGACTCGCCTCCTTCCTCTACGTGCTCACAATGAACAGAATTCATGGAACTGATTCGGGTATAATCCTGGGGAGTGAGGTACAGGTACTTAAATCCCTTCAAAAGAAATAAGACCAGTCATTCAGATTTCATGCAGACACAAAACAAGAACTAGCAGTTTTATGCAAATTCTATAATTTATTCATGTTTGGAAGGAGGGGAACACAAGGATTAAAAAGTTGTTGAATTGTAAATAATGTATTATGAAACAATACAAAATTAAAAGCATATTGTTAATTTCTTTTCAGACACTATACACAGTCGATGGACTAGTGAACTACTCTCAAATGGCATACTTCAAACTATGCCTTTTTGCAGTGGGCAATTGAATGGGCAATTGCTGTGTTAAACTGAATGGTGGAAAAACAGAGGTCAGGATCCTAGGTAACAACCCTAGTTATTGGACACCGAACTGCTGGCCTGAAAGTTTTGGACCTCAGTGCGCAGAGAGACTGCTGGAAAAGTCTCCGGATACAGACTGGCGAATGGAGAGAATTCAAAAGCTAAGGAATCTGGGGCCAGATGTCTCTATCAGATATTGTCTTTTGAAGTCCAAGTCAGGAAACTAGTGGCATGCTGTTTAACATCTTGAGAGCCATCAGAAAGTTATTGAGAATTCTACCTATTACTTCCCAAAGAACTGTGGTTCAAGCTTTAGTGACCTCTTGTCTGGACTACAGCAAGACTGCTGATGAGGGTGCCTAGGCATCACTTCGCCTCCAAGTTACCTGTCAAACCTAATTGGTTCGCAATCAAAAAAGGGTCAATTTAAAGCGCTGTGTATCACATATCGTGCCTTCCACAACACAGGCCCGATCTTACCACGCCGTCTTGTTCAGCCCTTTGTGCCATTAAGTTCCTTAAGATCTTCTAATGCGCAGCATGCACAGATTCCAAAAATTCACAAAAGCAGATGCAGGGTAGGTCTTTTATTTACCTGTCAGCCAAACCTTGAAATTCCCTCCCAATCGATTTTGCAGTTATCCGGAGGAACTCAGCTTCAGGAAGTCTCTCAAGACCTGGTTGTTCGAAAGTGATTGAGTTGCATGCTGGAATCAGGTTTAGCCTTCTAGCGACAGGAAGCCCTATTTGGGCAGCCATGCGCTTTAGAAATGCCAATAAATATAAAACAGAAGTTAACCTACTATGCAGAAGCAGCGCTATATTTTCCTTTTCTGGCACGGGGAGGAGGATGACTTAAAAGCCTTTTTGACATGGCTTAACAACCAAAGTCAAGCTCTACAGTTTACTGTAAATTATAATATTACAGAGATCAACTATTTGGATCTATTGATCAGACATCAGAATGGTACATTGTATACAACACTGTTTAAGAAACCCGAATGGACCAACTTTACTGGGGTATAACAGCCACCACCCTCGTGCATTGAAGGATAATTTGGCATATGGGCAAATTCTGAGGCTACACAGGAGTTGTAAGTTAAATGAGGATTACTTCAGAGAAGCAGAACAACTTAAACTTATGGATAAAGGCGATGTAAAGGGCTTGGTTCAGTCCTAGGAAGAGTCTACCAACACCAAAACAAAGGGAGGAACCTAACAATAGAGTAGTGATGGTTAGCACCTTTTCACCTGTAAGTAACGATGTTAAAAGAATCATCACTAAACTCTGGTCCTTGTTACAAGATACATTAACGGAGGTTCCTTTGTTTCTAAATAAGAGGAATACGACTGTAAGAGATTATGTTGTAAGGGCTCATAAAGATATCATCAATAAAAATGACATTCGAGCTCTATGGGCCATTCTGGACATCCTAGGCCACTATAAGTGGTGTGGGTGAACTGTTTGCAGATTAACTTCCAACATGAAAACACTTGAGACCAATGACAGAAAATTCAACGTACAGTATTTTTTTAAACTCTAAGAGCCAACATGTATATGTGATCAGGTGTCCGAGTAGAAAAGTATATGTGGCACAATCTAAACAAATGGTCAAGCAATACATTGCTCAACACATTAGTCACATTAGATGCAAAGTAGAAGGGACACCCCTCAACACAGAAGTCACATTAGATGCAAAGTGGAAGGGGCATTCTTGGCGCAACATTTCACTGAATATGGACACACTGAAAACAAGATCTACTGCCAGGTTGTAGAAGTGGTTTACCTGGACAGTATAGGAGGTGACATTCTAGGCCTGCTGGATATATGAAAGTGCGTATGAATGGACCTTCTGGACAGCACCCTATGTGACCTGAATGACATCCGTGATCTACGCCTGCTACCAGTGATACAATCCTGATCAAATGGCAACATGAACGGATTCTATGGAACCAGCTGGAATTGTACTAGCGGGTCTAATGCGATAGATGACTGCTATATATAGTGTGTACCAAGTTATATAGGCACTATCTTGATTATAGTATGATTATAGAGTGTTGAATACAATACAAGATTGTCGGCATATATTTAACAACAGAAAATAATTGCTCTACCAGATATGGTGTTATAGTGTATTTTTGCCAAAGCCATTTACTAGTGGCAGTTTGACTTAGTAGCTATATCTTTCTCAACTAAAGACAGAATGATTGCATGGTGACCTGGTGCCCCCTTTCTTCATACTGGAAGGTGTACCACACTCTCTGATGCTGCGGTCAATTTGTTGCAACTTATGTTATTATGCATATCATCATGGTACATGTCGGCTTGTGGTAGCAGGGAAGATGGCCATTATGTCTATTCCACAATTATTTAGGTCCATTACCAGACAGACCATATGTTGAGGTGGTTCCTCCTCATAAATTTGGTGTTGTATACATTTGTACCTCAACTGCCAATGCATGATTAGCTCCTAGTCCCGCATAATTATCGTAGTCATACAGCACATACAGGGTCTATTCCTACCCCAAAATGGCGGCCTTAGGTTGGCGTTCTAGTGTCTCCATGGACAGGGGACACACATAACTTAGCTGCGTCTGCCCATCTTCCCTCTTGTAGTCGCATTGAAAATGATAGCTTCGGAGATAGCAGATGCGTTCACCGCTTGTGGCAAGTGGTGGTGTTTTTGAGAGGGTCAACTGACAGTAGCAAATCTGGACATTAATTTGTTTTGTACTACAATACTTTATTGGCATTTATCATTGCTTAGGATGCAATTGGCTCTTAAAGCAAAGATCAACTTTCCCTGTGTTTCTCTCCAATGTGAGATTTAACCATGAGCTCTGTATGATACTTTTGTATAAGTAAGATTACATAACCTAGTTTGGGCTTTCACAATTTAGGCAAAGGCATACACCAGATATTGTGAGTGATATAGGTGGAATCTCACACTTTAATAGTTAGTCACAATAACGAAGGCAATAATGAAGTTGATAACGTGGAGTTTTGTTATTTTTGTTTTTTACACGAAGCAGCAGAAAGCCTGCTTTGGGCATCTGGCCTAGAAGTAATGTTCCTGTTGAGTGGGCAGAGGAGACAGCCTGATTCGCAGAGCTGTAGGTATGTACTGCAGTTGAATTACAGCCCCAGGGCATACTTGGTGTGCCAGTGTTTCTTTGAGCCTTGGAACGATGGCCCAAGGAGGGAGGAAAACTAAGCAGAGGAGACATTGATTTGGGCGTCAAGAGAGATGTGTGGAGAGGGATACAGAGATGAGAGGGATGGTGTGAGATGGGAGCCCATGTTAACAAACAGCAGAGGAGACAGCAAGGCAGTACCTATCATTAGCGAAATAGGTTGAATGACACTTTTGCCCACTACATCACAATAATGAATGTTTTACAATAGAAATTGGGCATGGGGGCTAATTTTCTTTGGTAGCATTAGCGCAGATGGCGCCCTTGGTACAAAAAAGGGGGGCAGCATGCAGTAGCTCATTTTCTTGCAGAAAGAGACCAGACTTGTTTCGTGATTGAAGTGATGGTCAGGCGTGGTGGGGAAGGGTTGAAAGAAGAGGAGATGGCCTGCTTCTCAGGGCAACAGACAACATTATTGCAGAAGGTGGAATGCGGTGGGGTTTGGGAGGCTAGGGGTTCAGGGCAAAATAGTTTCAAGACCTCTGCTTTAGATACTGGGAGATCCAGTGGAGGATTCCTATTTTGCCTTGGTGCACAAGTTACTAACTTGTGTAACGATACATCTGTAAGAGACAGTAGTTAGTGACAGATTCCTTACCTTAGAATATCCCCAGCCGTCAGGCTGGATCCGGAAAGTTTTTTGCGTAGCAGTACCCTTGCGCGTCGGTAGGCGGCGTCGTGCGGCTCCGCGTCCGTCGTCGGCGTCGTGATCGCCGGGATGACGTCGCGGGCAGTACTTAGACGCCGCCCCTGCGCGCTGACGTCAGTTCTGTACACGACTTTCCGCGCCAGGAACGCAGAGCCATGCAAGAAGCTGACATAGGTGTCTGAAAAATACTAGGGCCCTGAAAGGGATGTCCTTAACCCTAGAAATCAGTTCGCAGAACGGGAGGATGGGTGGGGCGGTAGGAATCTGTCACTAACTACTGTCTCTTACAGATATATCGTTACACAAGTTAGTAACTTGTGCATCTGAAAGAGACACGTTAGTGACAGATTCCTTACCTTAGAATAGATACCCCAGCAATACCAACCCCGGTGGTGGGTCTGCAAACAAAGATCAGACAAGGAAGTCCCGGAGGACAGAACGGCCAAAGTAGCCGTCCCTCCGGACCTGACTGTCAAGGCAATAATGTTTTGTAAACGTGTGCAGCGAGGCCCACGTAGCTGCTTGACAGATATCCTGCAGCGGAACACCGCGGCCTAGAGCCGTGGTAGCAGCCGTTGCCCTGGTGGAATGGGCACGCAGCCCAACAGGAGGCTCCTTCTTAGCCAAAGAATAGCAGGCCTTGATGCACAAGGTAACCCAGCGGGAGATGGTTCGTTTGTGCACCGCCCGACCTTTTTTGGAGCCCACGTAGCCAACAAAGAGCTGGTCATCCACTCGGAAGTGTTTCGTGCAGTCGATATAGAAAGAGAGCGCACGTTTTGGGTCCAGACGGTGGAGCCTCTCTTCCTCTCTGGAAGGATGCGGAGGCGGAAAGAAGGTAGGCAAAGTGATGGTCTGCCCAATGTGGAAGGCAGTAACCACCATTGGCAAGAAGGACGGACGCGTCCTAAGAACAACCTTGTCTGGATGGACAGACAGAAAGGGAGGTTTGCATGATAGAGCCTGGAGCTCACTCACCCGCCGAACGGAGGTGATGGCCACCAGAAAGGCTGTCTTCAGAGTCAGAAGACGAAGAGGACAGTTATGTAGAGGCTCAAAGGGAGCGCACACTAAAAAGGTAAGAACCAAGTTCAAGTCCCACTGAGGCATCACAAACGGAACAGGAGGGAAGAGGTGTGTAATGCCTTTTAAGAACCTGTTAACAACAGGGGACTTGAAAAGGGAGGGCTGATCAGGGAGCCTGAGGAAGGCCGAGATAGCACAGAGATAACCCTTGATGGTACCCAGGGCAGAACCCTGTTGGGCCAGAGAAAGAAGGAACAGAAGGACCTCAGAAAGAGGGGCAGAAAGGGGGTTCACAGCCTTTGCTGTGCACCATGCCACAAAATTGTTCCACCTGCAGGCGTATACCACCTTAGTGGAGGGACGCCTGGCTGCCAGAATCACATCACAAACTTCGGGAGGCAAGTCGAAAGGAATCAACTGCCGCCGCTCAATCTCCACGCAAGCAGGTGTAGACTGGACAGGTTCGGGTGGAGGACTGTCCCCTGCTGCTGCGACAGAAGATCCTCCCGAAGAGGCAGACGGATCGGGGGATCTACGCTCATACTGAGTAGCTCGGGATACCAAACTCTTCGAGCCCAGTCCGGAGACACAAGGATGACTTGGGCCCGGTCGTGCCGAATCTTCTTCAACACTCTGGGTAGAAGTGGTATAGGCGGAAAGGCGTACAACAGACCGCAACTCCACTCGCGACGAAAAGCGTCGCCGAGCGAGTGCCGCCTTGGAAATTCCAACGCGCAGAACTGATGACATTGCGCGTTCTCTTCGGTGGCGAATAGATCTAACCAAGGCTCTCCCCAGTGTAGAAAGAGTCCTTGCGCCACTTCCGAGTGAAGACGCCATTCGTGATCCATCATGCACCTGCGGCTGAGTTCGTCCGCCCTGGCGTTCAGGGAACCTGCCAGGTGTTGAACCATCAGGAACATGCCCTGATGTTCCAGCCATGTCCAGAGGCGCAGAGCCTCCTGGACAGAGGGTCCACGACCCCACCCCGCCCTGTTTGTTGCAGTACCACATGGCGGTGGTGTTGTCTGTGAACACCTGCACTACCTTCCCTTTGACAGAGGGAAGGAATGCCTTGAGTGCAAGTCGGATCGCCCGGAGCTCCAGAAAGTTGATATGGAGCCGGGACTCCGGCGGAGACCAGAGGCCTCTGATCTCCGCCTCTCCCATGTGACCGCCCCATCCCAGAAGGGACGCGTCCGTCACAACTGTGTGCTCTGGCTGGGGAAGGGAGAGGATCTGCCCATGACCCATTGCCGGTTCGAGAGCCACCACTGCAACTGTTTTGCAGTCCCCTCCGAGATCTGGACGTGATAGGACAGGTTGCCCTGGTGCTGCGCCCACTGGAACTTCAGGTCCCACTGCAGAGCCCGCATATGCCATCTGGCATGATTGACCAGCAGGATGCAGGAGGCCATGAGGCCCAGCAGCCTCAGGGTCATCCGTACCGAAACCCAGGATAAAGGCTGAAAGATCGGAATCATAGCCTGAATATCCCGGACTCGCCGTTCGGGAGGATAGGCCCGAAACTGCGTCGTGTCCAGAACTGCTCCGATGAAAAGGAGCTGTGGAGAAGGAATCAGATGCGACTTCGGCACATTGATGGAGAACCCCAGCGAGTGCAGTAGTTCGGCCGTAGTCTGGAGGTGGGAGACGACTGCCTGGGACGAGCCCGCCTTCAGCAGCCAGTCTTCGAGGTAGGGGAAGACTGAAACCCCTGCCCGGCGCAGATGAGCTGCGACCACCGCCATCACTTTCGTGAACACCCGAGGGGCACTGGTAAGGCCAAAGGGGAGCACAGTGAACTGAAAATGCTCGAGGCCTACCGTGAACCGAAGGTAACGCCGGTGGGCCCGCAGGACGGGGATGTGGAAATAGGCGTCCTGCAAGTCCAACGCTACCAACCAGTCTCCAGGGTCGAGGGCAGTCAAGACCTGAGCTAGGGTGAGCATCTTGAACTTCTCCTTCCGGAGGAAGCGATTGACGTTCCGGAGGTCCAAGATAGGACGCATGTCCTCCTTGTCCTTTTTGGGCACCAGAAAGTAGTGGGAGTAGCAACCACGCCCTACTTCTGGGGTCGGAACATGCTCGATGGCCCTCTTGGCCAAGAGGGCCGTGACTTCTTTCTGCAGAAGCACCAAGTGATCCCCTGACATGCAGTGGAATTGAGGTGGCATGGCTGGGGGGGTGGTCTCGAAGGGGAGGGAATAGCCCCTTCGGACAATGTCCAAGACCCACTTGTCCGAGGTGATGGCACGCCAGTGGTGAAGGTGATGGCGGACCCTGCCCCCAACTGGCGTGCTGTGCACCTGAAAGGAGGGACTAGGAGGGCTTGGAGGCCGCGGACGGGGCGGGGTGTGTGGCCTGACCCGCACGCTGGTTGCCCGAACCGCCACGGCGGTATCCACGTCCTCGGCCACGCGAAGACGCCTGCTGCGCGGGCCGGTGGCTGGGCTGCTGACGTGACTGGGCGCCCCTTCCGTTGCCACGATAGGGGCGAAAAGCAGAGGTTAGCGGAGGGCGTGCAGTAGAAAGGCCCAGGGACTTGGCAGTAGCCTGTGAGTCCTTAAAACGCTCCAACGCATGGTCTGCTTTGGAACCAAAAAGACCGACTCCATCAAAGGGTATGTCCATGAGTGTATTCTGGACATCACCCGAGAAACCAGTGGTTCTCAGCCAGGCGTGGCGACGCAGCGCCACCGTCGTTGCAATAGATCTGCCCAGCGAGTCGGCGGTATCAAGGCCACAACGTATGGTGTATTTGGCCGCATCCCTACCTTCCGCAATGGCGCGGGTAAGCAGTGTCTGGACCTCCTCAGAACACTGGGGCAAAACAGTCGCCACCGAATCCCACAGGGAGTGGGTATATCGGTCCAAAAGACAAGCGGTGTTGATGGACCGCAAGCCAGCACTGGAGGAAGAAAACCCTTCTTCCCAAATTGATCCAGGCGTTTGGATTCCCTATCCGGAGGGGCGGTAGGGAAGGCGGTTTGGGAAGCCGAGGCTTGGACAACCAAGCTCTCAGGAGTGGGGTGGACAGAGAAACAAGGGGTCGCCCGGAGCTGGGCGATGGCGTCGGGACACGTTCCTATCCACAGGAGCCCCTGTGTTGGGCTTGGACCAGGCGCCCAAAAGAACGTCAGTGAGTGCATCGTTAAACGGCAGCACAGTCTCCAGGGAGGAGGCTGCCGGCTGAAGCACTTCTGTCAAGAGATTAGTCTTGACCGCCACAGTAGGGAGTCGGAGATGTAAGGCTCCAGCTGCCCTACGCAACACCGTTGCAAAATTGGCTCCCTCCTCCGTAGCCACGGGAGGAGACAGCATGCCAGTGTCAGGGGAAGTATCTAGACCACTGGCATCCCCTAGTTCCTCTGCCCAGTCCTCATCATACTGACACTGTTGTGCCAGAGGGTCCTCAGACCCCTCCCAGTCCTCCTGGTCCTCCTCCGGTTCAAAATAAGGAGGAGGAGGGACATTTGGGACCCAAGGTCTCATCGGCGCCGGAACCGGCGTCGAGCGACGTCGGTCCGGCTCCATGTCCGGAGCCGGAGAGTACTGGGGGACGACGCCGCCCGGAGCCCCGGGCGGCGTCAGGAATGGCACCGGAGACATCGGCGCTGGCGGAGGCGTGGTCAGGTCGACCGGCGTCGATGGGGGTTGCGGTACCACCGGAGCCGGGATCGAGGCCGGAGCCGGGATCGAGGCTGGAGGCACGAGCGACGCCGGGACCGGAGTCGTCGGCGACGCCGGGGCAACCCCATCAGGGCCCGCGGGGCCCGAAGGCGCACCGGAGGGACCTTGAGGCCCGAAGAGGCGGGCCATGGCCGACAGGAATTCCTGTAGTTTGGGCCGGATCCGCCCCGAACCCGGGAAGGACGGGTATTGCGGGGGCGACTCCACAGGCATGTCCGGGGCCGCGGGGACGGTGCCGGGAGGGGCCTCAGCTGAGTCGCGAGACCGGCGAGGCGAAGTCCTAGAGCGACGATGCTTCTTGGACTTCTTGTGTTTAGACTTACCGGACGACGAAGACTTGGATTCTGACGACCGGCGAGGACTCCGCGACCGACCCCTCGACCTCTCACGCGACCGGGGCTTGGTGCGGCGCGGAGCCGACTGCCGGGCCTCGAGGAGCTTTCGAGACGGCTCTCGCAAAGCTTTCGGGTTTAGGGACCGGCAGTCGGAACACGACTTCGTGTCGTGGTCTCGCCCGAGACAGAAGAGACACTCCAGATGCGGGTCTGTGATGGACATCATCCGAGCACAGGCGTCGCAACGCTTAAAGCCGGGCATCCCTAACGACACCTTGGAGTCGATACGAAAAGAAACAGTGAAAAAAAAATTCACCCAAAAAGTTAGTCAAAAAATGACTAGGGCACTGCTCTTCCCGGATCTGCGCTTGCTGGCGCGGAAAAAGAAGAACTGACGTCAGCGCGCAGGGGCGGCGTCTAAGTACTGCCCGCGACGTCATCCCGGCGATCACGACGCCGACGACGGACGCGGAGCCGCACGACGCCGCCTGCCGACGCGCAAGGGTACTGCTACGCAAAAAACTTTCCGGATCCAGCCTGACGCCTGGGGATATTCTAAGGTAAGGAATCTGTCACTAACGTGTCTCTTTCAGATATTCAAACTAAGGTGGTGGGTTAACCATAGAATGATACTATCAAGTAAGTTGAGTGTAGCACTAGGACTAAGAATGTATCTGGTTTCTGTTTCCGTTATATGCAGGTATGGTAGTCAGATAACTATGTCTTGAAGAGAACCAAATAATCAGACGGGCCAAAACATCGACAAAGCCTCTCTTTTGGTTGATGGATGGAGTAACGCAACAGGGGTTGTGTACTAATTTATAATACCACGTTGCAAGCTGCTCAAAATAGTGTATACATCATTGCATATGAATTGGTTAAATGTATTTTTGACAGAAACTATGGTTTGTCCTATGCTTTGTTTCTAAATTGATGTTGAGTGTTAATCATTGAGACTTTGAATTAAGTTTGTGACCCCTCAAAGGCACATATGAGATTTCCAGCTTCAATGAGTCTCATGGGAAAATTGTTTACGCTAATATACGTAGAGTCTTCTGGCATGGACAAAAAGATACTTTATTATAAAAGCAGTCTTTTTTTTTTTTTTTAAGCAATGTCAGCCCAGTAACTGCCAACGCATTTAATTCCATTCTGTACCTTCAGGATTTTCTCATGTTTGGACATGATTAAAAGAAAATGTTATTCTGGAGGAAAAATCATGTGATTCCCCGGATATGACCAAGGCTGGTCAAAATGGACGATGGAATTATTATTAATAACCAAAGTAACTCAGCTGTTTGTGCAGGGTAGTCTGCACCCTAAGTGTAATGCCTTTCCTCCTCACCAAATTCAATGAAACTCCATATTCGGCTCCCGCCTTTACCTCAACTAGTGTATTAAAAATCTGTATTAGGTCGATATCCATCATAATCTGTATGTATCATAATAAGTTGTTCCTTCAATCTGGCAGCATGTCTCAAGATTAAGCAGCACATTATTTACAAACGTTCATAAAGTTAAACCTTCAATTTGTATTAAGGCTTTCACAATTTATTCTTTCATTTTAATATCGGCTGCTTACCTATACTCTACAATTCCTTCTTTAGTTGAAATGTGTCAGCAATGTTTCTGTTATGCGACATAGTGAAGCGAAGTTTGGAGGTTTCAGTAAGATTGTATGCAGGACTAAAGAAGGTAGTGTAATGAACGGCAGTTATCTAGACTTGTCTTACATCTCACTCCTAGTGCGAGGTATACATGTTACATGGCAGAGCTGACATTCCACAAGTGAAAAAAGCATCTCTAAATAGCCAGTTAGCTGACACAAGTTCGTCATCAATTAAAGATGGTACACTTTACTCACGTTCTATTGATGTAGGTGCCTTCTTTCTCCTAAGACTTATTCTACCTCAATCAAAAAGTCATTAAATTGAGGTTAGAACAATTTTGGAAGAAGACTAGTTTGATAAGTAATTGTTTAGAACGTTTGGCCATTGCAGCTCTAGTGTAGCACTATCATGAATGATCTTGCAGATGCAATAAAAGGAAACATGCCATTAAAACCCAAGGTAAAATAAAGAAGTTAAAACGTTAAAAGATTAAGACAAACAGCGGAAACAAAGATTTTCTAATATGCAAAAAATGGTGATATAATTAAGTAAGGCAGGACAATAACGTATAAGAGCACTGGCAGGCAAAAGCGCATAAAGGCGTAAATCTGGGGCTGGGAGTTAGTGGTAACCAAAGAAGAGAAATGTGTGCTTGCCAATTAAGATTTTTTCCTGAATGACCCAATTGTCAGTCTTGATCAACACCCACATAGGGACCACAGTCAGATCCTGAAGTCCCATGGTCATACTTTTAAATCTACCTATAACTCACCCTATCCACCTTGATATTACCTTTCAATGTCCACCAGTAAGCAGATCGTTCATCTGTTCAAAAAAATGTTCTTTTTGATTCAGTGCCGTTCCAAGGTACTCACCCTTGTCTGCCATATGCTGCTCCAGACCAGTTCACAAATAAAACGAAGGCCATAATGGTATCCATGATGTCTTAGAAATCTTCTGCATGCTGATTTGTAAAAATAGCAAATAAGGGTAAAGTATTTTAAATCTTCCTTTATGCCATTACTTCATGTATACCTATAGTTGGCCAACTGTTTTTGTTTAGCCAAGACAGGCAACTACCCTTACTTCCTGCAAGTGAAAAAGTACAAATGGAACTGCAATAACAGATTCCTTCTCTAGGGAAATGCATTGAGCTTTTTATTGCCATATATCCTTTCTTTTTCCGTTATAGACCGAGGACTTCAGTCAGTTTACTCAATCTAGTCAGTTGTATTCTTTGAGCTATTAGAGACTTCCTAGGTGGCTTTTGGTTGTAATATAAGGGCTAACATGTGCCCCTTCTCCTGGACTATAATTCTGGATTTGGCAAATGTGCAAAAATAGGGTGTATTATATGGTGTGGCTGTGTGACCTCATTGTCTATTAAACTACCAACTCCTTAAGGACCAGTCAGGTTTCGTTTGTTAAACTTTAGCTCAACCTTGGGTAGATGTGGCTCTGAGCAGTCAGGTTTACACAGAGGAACAAGTATAAATTGAAGAAAGAAACAAGACACAAAAAGTCTGACACCAATTTATAAAATAGAGACGATTTGTATGTATTGTTGGACACCAAAATGAAAAGGATCCACCAAAGGGTTCCAGAGATACAGAATGTATAAGGTATTGTAAATCAATACTTTTTACTTAACTGCTGCGAACAAGCATTAGCAGATTCAAGAAAGTTGACACAAACGTTTTCAAGAAAAGCTTGGGTAAGTTGTAATGCGGTTACTTAAAGGTATTTTAGAAGACCAACTCTGGCAGGGAGCGAGTCAGGGGGACTAGCAAGGTCCACACAAACAGTTGCCTTGACGATAAAAGCAATCCCCAGTCCAGTTCCAGCATCAGTGGCTCCTTGTCATTTCAATGGAATGGTCGTAATGCAAGGCATAAAGGATGCTGAGGATGCTCAAGGATACTGAAGAGGCTGTGAGGTCAACAGGGGACTTCCCTGGGCTACTCCTCTGTTCACAGGCTTGGTGAGGCGATCCTGGTCACAGCGGTCAATGTCCCTTGAAGTCCTCTTGAGCTTAGCACAAGTCCAGTCGCCACTGGACTACCAGTCGCCCGGTAGAGCAGTCTCAACAGTTCCCTTCTTTAGACGGTGACTTGTCTTTTGGCCGCCAAGCTGTACTCTAATGGCTCTCCCGGGTTCATCTGACGCAAGGGCAACTTTTGATCCTGGTCCCCTGGGCTGCACGGTGGCGAGGAGTGGCAATCCAGGAATCTGGGCTACAAACTGACCCCAGCAGGCTTCTACAGCTGTTGTGGCCCTATGCTGCAAACAGGAGGTCAGCCAACTGACCCTTGGAGTCTCTTGTTTCAGCTGGGCTCAGGAGTCGACTCCTAAAAGAGCAGGATAAAGCAGGCACAGTCCTTTCCTATGCTAGCCAACAGGTGCACCAGGTGGAGTCCATTCTTGGCAGTGCACTCTTTCTTTGGTCCTCTTCTCCAGTCCAACGAGGTCTGAATTTTGGGTGCCAGTGGTGATTTGACCAGAAAGTATCCTTAGGGCAGGTAGCAGTCACTAGCCAATGGGCTACCAGGTTCCCTCTTTCCTAATGACAACTTCCTGTGAAGTGTGGCTTTTAGCTATCCCACAAGGCTCTATTCTGTCAACTCTCAAGATGGCAGAACCCCTCTCTCAGTCTTGAGAGCTTGGTAGCCAACCACTGGGGTGTGGCTACTTGTGAATTACATGCCCACTGAAAAAACGGTTTGGCAACTGGCTTCCACTCTCTGCCCCTGCTGCCAGCCTGTCTACCTACAAAATCGGTCAGCCCCTTCCACGTGTGCTTGCTACTTGCCTTTCAAAGGCAGCTTCCCTTTTGAGGCTTGTCTTTTGGTCCAACACCCTACGTGGCTTCCTACCATGAGGTGGTAACACCACCTCCAATGGAAGGCCTCTATTGTTGCCTTTCCTGGGAGTCGTTCACACATCTCCCAAGGAGGGCCAAAGGCACGTTGAATGAACTCCAATGAGCAAAAGTGTTGACACTGCACGTTCTCGCCGGTGGCGAAGTGATCGAGCCGGAATTCTTCTCACTGCTGGAAGACACCCTGAGCCTCCTTAGCGTGTAGCTGCCATTTGTGAACAGATGGGAATAGCCTCTGACTTTGTCCAACCTGGCATTTCAAGATATCGCCAGGTTGTGTACGACCAGGGAAATTCCCTGACGATCCACCCAGTTCCAGGACCCGAACTTACACTGCTTGTTGCAATACCACATAGTGGTGGTGTTTCCCGTGAGGACCTTAACCAGCTTCCTTTTGATGCATGGTAGGAAGGCCTTCAATGTCAGAACTCCAGCATGTTGATGTGGAAGTGGGTCTTCACAGGAGACCAGAGTCCTCTGATCTCTAACCCTCCCAGATAACCTCTAAGCCCAGTAGCAAAGCATCCATCACCACTGACAGCTCTGGATGGAGTAAGTAGAGGCATCTGCCACTGGTCCAAACTGTAGTCAAGCAGCCACCACTGCAGATCCAATGCAGTTTCTTCCGAAACTTGAATGGAATCTGACAGGATTCACTGGCGCTGGGGTAACTAAGATTTCAGATCCCACCACAACCACTGCATATGCTATCTGGAATGATCAAAGAGCAGGATGCAGGAAAACAGAAGGCCAAGAAGCTTCAGAGTCACCCTCATCGAGACCAAGGACCAAGGTTGACATATCGGATCATAGGCCAAATGTCTTGGATTAGATGATCCAGAGGGAAAACCTGATAACACATTGCATCCAGAATAATTCCAATGACAGGGGGCGTCTGCAGAGGAGTCTGGTGTGACTTCAGCACACTGAGAATGCACCCCACTGATGTCAGGAGGTTTGCTATTGTCTGGAACTTTACATTTCATTGCAGAGCACACACGTGCCACTTTGCATAGCTGATGAGGATGAAGAGGCTAACAGGCCAAGAAATTTCAAAGCAGCTTTCACAGTGTTTCAGGACCGATCCTGAAAAATTGAGATAATTGCCTGAATGATCTGGACTCGTGGTAGAGGGAATGATGTGTAGCATCGCCTCTAAAAAAGGGTTGTATGAGGGAGGCGCGCAAGGCTCAACCACGCTTGCCTCTACCACGCAGCCCAAACCACAAATGCGACTTAAACACACATTCCTTTACTACGCATGCCTTTACCACGCAATTTCGTGTATGGGTAAGGGTGTATGCGTGGCTAAGTTAATCACTACTCTGACCCCTGCCTTTAAGCCCTAAATTACAAACCCCCTACCTGCCCGCCTGCCCTAAGCCCTAAATTACAAACCCCATACCTGCACGCCTGCCATAAGCCCTAAATTACAAACCCCTACCTGCCCCACCCGCCCCAAGTCCTAAATTACAAACCCCCTACCTGCCCCCTGCCCTAAGCCCTAAATTGTAAACCCCCCTACCTGCCCCGAACCCTAAAACACCCCCATTCCTTAATTACTCCCTCAAACTCAGCCCTTAAAGCTACCCCAACCTCCTCCTCCTGACCTGAGCCCTAAAAACCTGCCCCTCCTTAAAAGTAGCCTGACTCCATCCCTGAGTCCTAAAAACTTGCCACCACCACCACCCAAAAGCGACCCGCGGACCCAAGCCCTAAAAACTTTCCAGAGATCCCCCCGTCCCTCGAAGGCGACCCCCAGACCCGACTCCAGCCCCACTTACCTGTCCGTGTCCACTTTCCGTCACTCCTGTTTCGGGTCACCGCCCATCCCGAACACTAGAGCGCATTTGCCTTAACCACGCATATGCGTGGTTTAGGTAAGTACGTTGTTTGGGCAAGCATAGTTACGCTTGGGGGCTTCCGGAACTTGCGGCTCTGGCCGCGTAGTTCCAGATGTTTCCCCTTGAAAGGCTTCGACTTGTTGCCACATTTCATACGGGAACTTGGGGTGCATAGGACCAAAGCTGACCCAGCTTCTCAGTAGAATGGGAGAGAGACCTGCTAGCATGGCGAGTCCCTCGCGACTCCTCCGGAGAACAAGTGACGGGAATGGGCTGAGTTCTACTGGACTTCTTATGTTTTTTAATGGACTTACCCAAAGACTCTGACAGCAAAGATGATCTGCCATGGGAAAAGGTCGGCACTCTTGACTTTGCTTCACATTCTTTATTGGCCTACAGATTCGTCTATGCGCGGTAGTCGCAGGCCTTGGAGTCATGCACCAAACGCGAAGAACAGACACACCTCGTGGGGATCTGTCACAGACATCTGTTTGCTAAATTCCCTACAAGGCCTAAACCCTGTTGTCTGAGTGGGTGACATTTTCCCTTGCACACTGGCAAATTTTGAAGGCGACAATCACATCTTAGAGTGAAGAAAAAGAAGAGCAGAACTCCTGATCAGCACTTGAAGGCATTGAAAGAAAGGCACCTACGGCAGAGCTTGAGTGACATCTATATGCAGTTCTACTCTTCAATTTCGAAGCAACACAAAGTCAACACAGAGTTGTACGGTCACCCACTGGCACGCAGGAGCACTGCTTATGAGTATTCCTGATCCAGTATGGTGTCTGGGGATATTCACAAGGTAAGAGACCTGCGGTTAGACGTATCTATCATAACCCAATAAATACACTGTGTTGGAAATCAGGACCTGTTTGCAGTGTTCCCCATTTTTTGCCTAATTTGAGACCCCTGGATGCTGGTTTTCTGACTCCAAGAGTGCCCTGGGCTCTGCTCTGGGCAGGCCCAGGTGCAGTGCTATGTTGCAAACACCCACTGCTATCTTGGAAAACACAAGCGAAAACACACACATGCATTAGGGTACACTATCTATTAGGGTACACCTATGATTGCCAAGACCTACCCTATAAGTCCCTAGTAGATAATGGGGCAGGGAAGAAATGCACACTACCTATAAGTCCCTAGTATATAATAGGGCATGGCAGTTTGGAGGCCAGCAGGCCTTTTACATTTGCATGTGTGCACTGCTGAGTGTCTGTGGTCATTTTAAAAGCAGCCTTGCATTGCAGCACAGTTTTTAAATGAGAATTGAGCCCAAACTCGACTTTGGTGGTAGGGGGCACTTAAAAAGTAATAATCTACATTATTCTTACATATTAGGTACACCCCATGATCTCCTCTCGGTGTCCCAGAGGTGGGGTGTCATGTAATTATAAACAGAATCCTTATAAAAAATGTTTTATATGCTCTGGGTATAGAGAAATTGCACATTTCACTTCCCCATTGTAGTATAGTGCCTCCCGATATCTACTTTAGTGCTACGAGCACTGTGGAGTGAAGATCTACACTACTTTTGCATATTCTGGACCCCCAAGGTCTCCCCTAGGTGGCCCAGAGGTGGGGGGGTCATGTAAATATAATCAGGGCCCTTATAAAAGATGTTTTATATACCCTGATGATAAAGAAATTGCACATTTCAGTTTCCCCATTGTAGATGCCTAGCCCCATAGGATAACATTGCAATAGTTTATGAATGCATAAGTCTTTTAGAAATTGAATAAAATATCACTCAGAAACATAGGAGAATGATATTGATAAATCCAACACTATGCTATTGTTACATTTATCCTAACTTGTACAGAAAAGAAGTTTCTTGTCTGTAAGTCAAAATCCAGCCTTCCTGCAGTCTTCACTGAGTGGTCAGAGTTAACAGGATTAGCCAGGCTGCTTTGATAAAGTGATAGGTGGCTCACTCAGGGAGAGGCTATCTGCTGGAGAGAGCTCTGCTACATTGGAATGCCAGAGCGGGGGAGGGATCGAAAGCTTCAAAGGAGGAATAGGACAGGCAGGGAATGCAAGGTCCATTTACCCCCATCCCCTATGACCCAGCCAGATGGCAGGCTTAAGGAAGGAATCTGTAGATGTTAGGGGGTGGAGAGCTATGTAAATGAGCCATACTGAGAGTTGGTCTAGTTGGCTCTTCATGCTCTGCTGAGATTTCAGCCATGTTGAATAGTGCTTTCTGGGAGAAGATTATGCCTATACTTTGTAGGAGGTGGTTATGCTCTGGGTGGCACTTTCTGAGCATAAAAAGGGCACCCCTGGTTACCAGGACTTATATCTTGACGGACTGTAGAAAAGGACCAAAGAAAGTCTGCCCTGCTGCACCAAGGACCAGGCGAGAAGAGGCTACACCGACGTGAATTGCACCTGGTGAACCTGCTGGGTAGCAAGGGAGAAGCTACTGTATCAGGCCCCTGTTGACCACATCACTTCCACAGCATCCTTTAGCATCTTCAGCATGCTGTATCTCTTCCACCAGGACCACTTCTATAGGAGTTTATGGCAAGGAGATAAAAGTGCCTGGTACTCACTGAAGACTGATCCTTTCTTCGAGCTAACTGCTGACCTTGCTGGTCCCTCCAATCGTCTCCCTTGCCAGAGCTGGTCGCCCAAAGTAACTCCAAGTAATTGAAACTTACCCAGGTTTTTCTTGAAAAAGTATATAATTGTCAAAATCGTTGAATTTGTCAATGCTTGTTTGCGGTTAAGTGAACAGTTGCATATTTACTATACCTTGTAACTGTTGTATCTTCTGAGCCCTTCGGTGGATCTTTATTCATTTTGTGTCTAAATATACAGAAAAATACAGTCTAATTTAATAAATTGGTGTCGGAAATCTTGAGCGTCTTGTGTATGTGTTCTGCAAACGTTTTGGTGGTGTTTAAATTAGTTACACTAGTTCTTTTGTGTAAGCCTGACTGCTTAGAGCCACAGCTACCCAGGTTTGAGCCAAGGTGTAAACAAACAAAACCTATTGGTCCTAAAGGGGTTGGCATGTGTATTACATGGTGAGGTCGCAGAAGCACACCATATAATACACCCCATTTCCTCAAAAGAAGTGATCGTTGAGGTATGCTGGACCAGTGTTATGTAGTGCCATGAAAATGTGGGTAAGGAGCTTGAATTGTACTAATTTTTTTATAGGGAGCCAGTAGTGTTCACTCAGGTGTTGAGTGATGTGGCGAGATGGGAGTGTGGCATGGGAGGTTGAGAGCGATTCTGGCTGTTGAGTTCTGAATGGTCTGCCGCTTTCTGGTGAGTTTTTTGTTCATCCCGGCATAGAGGGTGTACTCATAATCCAGCTAACTTGTGACAAGAGTATGTGTTGACGGTTTACTGGGTATGGTTTGGGAGCCATTTGAAAATCTTCCTCAGCATCTTGAGGGTATGGAAGTATGAGGCGGTGCTGACGTTGACCTGGGCGATCATTTCAAGTTTCCTGCCGATGACAATCCCAAAGTTCTTGGTGCAGGTGTTGGGGGGCCGTGTCGGTTCTAGCTCTAACACCCGGAGGAGTCCCAAGGTGAAGTGCTCTTATCAAAGATCACAATTTCGGTCTTGTCAGAGTTCAGCTTCAGGCAGTAGGTTTTCATCCAGTGGGCGATTTAAGTCATAAAGGCATTGAACTTGATCAGGAAACTGGGCGTCTTGTCCATGAGGGAGAGAATGAGTTGTGTCTCATCGGCAGAGGAGAGGACGTTGTTGTGGTGAGTGGGTGACGCTGACCACAGGGATCATGTATGCGTTGATGAGGGTAGGGCTCAGGGAGGATCCTTGTGGAACTTCGCATATGAGGTTGAAGGCGTCCGAGGTCTATAGTGCCAGGCTAACTGACTGGGTCCTTCTTGTCAGGGGGGAGCAGATCCATCGGACTGCATGTACTTTGATTCCAGTGTTGTGCAGGCGTTGGATGAGGATGGGGTGGTAATTTGTGTTAAACAATGAGATGTCGAGGAGGATTAGTGCCGCTGTGTTTCCTCTGTCCAGAATCATGCAGATGTTATCTGTGGTGGTGTTGAGGACAGTTTCCGGGCAGAGATTAGGTCTGAAACCAGACTGAATGGTGTTGAGGAGTTGGTGGTTACTGAGGTATTTGGTGAGACATCTGTTGCTGATTTTCTCTACTTCCTTCGCCAGGAATGGTATGAGAGAGATCGGTCTGTAGTCGGCAAGGGTTGAAAGGTCCACTGAGGGTTTCTTCAGCAAAGGGAGAACAGTTGAGTGTTTCCAAGTGTCTGGGAAGGTCGCTGAAGAGGGGAACGCATTCCGAATTAGTGTGAGCATGGCGCTGATGGGTTGCAGTCCTCTGGAGTAGGTGTAGTGGGGACAGGGGTCCGATGGGGCCCCTGAGTGGGTAGACTTCATTGCGGCAGCGGTTTCTTCTCGGGTGATGACAGGCCATGTGGTTAGCATTGGTTCTTTGGATAAGATCTGGTGGTACTTGGCGAGGTCCCTTGCGTCCGGATGTGGGCTGAAGTTGCTGTAAATGGTGGTTATTTTCTTGCTGAAGAATTGAGAGCGATTGTTGCACAGGTCCTACAACGGGGTGACTGAATTGAAGGCAGACACTTGTGAGGTGAAATCATTCACAATGGCAAAGATTTTGTTGTTTCCTTTGATGGTGACAACGATGAGGCCCGCCAGAGCTGCACATTTGATCCCACTGCTTCAATCAGTTTGCCATATAGTAAAGTGTTACACCTGGTTGACTATTCAAAGATGTCCACAGAGAAATAGAGTGTGAAACATACAAGTAGAGAATAAAACACAGAGGCATGAATTCTGTCATCAAAAGTGGGTGCCGATGCATTGAAAAGTCAACATGGAAAGGTTGATTACCCTTGATAATACTTCTACACAACATAAATTAATCATAAAATCTGATCACATTTTGAACAATAAAATGTTTCACACTCTCATAGATCACTTGAATAGAGTTTACAGTTGATGGGAAATCAAAAGACCAGAGTAGCTTCCCGGTCTCTTAGCTGTCCCAATTTGGGAAAACCAAAATACTTTAATGCTGAAAATGATGAGGGGGCGTGGCCAAGCGCCAAAGAAAATGGCCGCAGACTATCGCGGCTCTGAGTAAAACTCCACCAGAACCCCCATGAAATCCATCTTATTAATCCGTGCGAGGGAAGCTGATGGTATTGGAGTGTTCGGAAGTAACGCGGAGCCGATCGAGGCAACTCTGGTGCACTAGAAGATCAGGGACCTGATCCTGACCGTTCGGGCCTCCCGGGCCGAGGAAGCTGGGACATAGAGTGTGAGGCGGGGCTGGAGAGGTAACGGCGCCAAAGAGAATAGCGGACCGCGAGTAACAAAGAGTGCGTTGAGGAGGGGCGGAGATCTCGCCCCTACGGCAAAGCCCCCCACCATAAAATAAAGCAGGAAAGTGGAGGCAAAGTGACTGGGTCTATGAAGGCACAGAGGGGAAGTGGAAAACCCGCAGCATGGACTCCAGCGGTGGGCGCAGCTCCCTCAAACCACAAAATCGGAGCTGCGCGCCGGGGGAGCGTGAATCACAGTGGAGGGGCAAAGCTAGAGGTGGCCCGGTCTGGACGTAGTGGGGGGCCTTTCGTCCTCCCAGAGGGGGATTAACTGAGCAGAGGCCCCCCAGAGACACATAAGCAGTGAAGCGAGGTGAAGAGGCTGGAAAGAAGGCAGGGGTGGCGAAAAACACAGTGTGCTGCCAAAAGAAGTTGGGGCCCGGCCATAAAGTTACAACCCCACAGTGGAAGAAATATGCATCGAGGGTCTGTGACGCGCTGAGGAAGTCCTGGGAGCAGATCCGGGACTCGGACCACACACCGGAGGACCAGGAGTAAAAAAAAAGTGGGCAGAGGGTAAATCCCTCCCCGGACTGGTAGACCCCGGAACCGGAGCAAAGCAATTGGTAGTACAGAAACCCAGAATCTGCATAGATCGCGTGGAGTCAGAGAGACTGAGGTATAAAGCTGGAGCATCAAAGGAGTTGACTTGGTGGGAGAAACCGGACAGGCCGGGTGAAGAGGAAATTCATCCACGTGCAGGTGGCGGTGAATATCCCCCAATCTCAAAGACACGTAAACCTACTCACTTCACGCGCCCTCCGAAGATGATGGGGGCCGAAAGGGGGTCACCAAACAAAACTCGACAAATTCACAACAAACAGAACCCACGCGGTGGAGGCGGAGACACCGCCCCCGGTTGCCGCGACAACCCAGCCACTCCCGGAACCAGATGAACCCTCCCTAAAGGACATCATGAAAGCAATAATGATGGTACAAAAGTTTCTAGAGCAACGGATGGACTCTGTCACGACTGAGGTGACGCTACTCAGGGCGGAGCTTGAGAAAACGAGAGAAAAAATAAATACGATGGAAGCAACGGTGACAGTAATCCAAAAAGACTCAGTCCACGCAACAACAAATGGAAAAACTGCAAAACACCTGTCATGACCTGGAATCGAAGCTCGACGACTATGAGGGAAGATCGCGGCGGAATAACGTCCGCATAATAGGGGTGCCAGAGCGGGCGCAGGGTGCAGCAACGGACCTATTCGTCAAAAATCTTATAACCACGCACCTACCTCCAAAGCGTCTCTCAATTTTTTTTTCCGTAGAGCGGGCCCACCGCGTCCCAGGCGGGAGGCCTAGACCAGGGCCGCCACCCAGGCCCATTCTGGCCCGAGTGTTTAACTTTCGTGACAGGGACATTATACTACACACGGCAAGGAGTGGTCCGCCTGTCCGCTTCGAGAACAGTGAAATAACTTTCTTCCCTGAATTTACTGTTAGGGTCCAGAAACAGTGGCGATCCTTTAATGACGTCAGGCAGGAACTGCGGAGACGTGAGCTGAAATACTCCATGATATTCCCTGCGAAACTAAGGGTGGAGGCGGATGGCAAAGTCTGGTTCTTTGACAATCCGAAAACAGCGAGGGAGTGGCTGGAGGGATGGAGGGTGGTGGGGGGCGGCAGCGCTACGAAGCGGTGTGGGAAACAGCGACAAACATTGCAGGAACCCACGGATCAATCGCAACACACTACAGATAACAGGCAGAGTGCGGGAGGGGAATAATATAGGAAGCAGACGTGTTCAAAGGAAAAGGTACGGACACGCTGAATCACTGACAGCCAGGTGAGCCACAAACGATTTAAAGCAAGTGCTCCAGTGTAGGAAAGACAAATTGACTCAGATCTCAACCTGGTTAAGAAGAGTATGAACTGGTTCCAAAGAAACTGATGGGGGTTTGGTGGAGAAAGGGGAAAAGCCCCGTGACTCCCCGATAGATGACACAGAAGGTGTTTGGGCGACAGGCACTCTGCAGAGTTGGGGAAACGGGCAGTTCTGAGCCCGAATTGCAGGGAGGCAGGGAGGGGGGTAGTTGTTATTTAATGTTGGAATTTGGGAATGTTGTGGGAGAGGAGGGACAGGGTGGGTGTGGGGTAACCAGGGGTAAAGGGTTGTTAGACAGGAAATTGCATTATTTTACGGGAAAGAGGCAATTGTTGAGCATGATGACCATGTAGAGAAATACAGAACCAGGGAAGTTCAACCACATCACTTAAACCGGGGAAAATCACGTTCGGGGCCCAAAGGAAAATTAGAGTACAAATCCATGGAATAGGGGACCGAGAGAGGTAGGAGCCCGGGACTGAGACTGCTCTCCTGGAATGTAAAGGGGTTGGGAGACAGAATTAAAAGAGGAATGGTACGCCAATATATAAAGCGCCACTCTCCCGACATAGTTCTACTTCAAGAAACGCACCTCGTTGGAAATAACTGTAAAGCCCTAGACAGATGGGGGTATAAATTGATAGCCCATGCGGGATTCTCCACGGGATCAAGGGGAGTGGGGATATTGCAAAGAAAGACCTTCCCATTTGTGGCAAATTACACCCGGACCGAGATATTAGGGCGCTATGTATTGGTGTCAGGGTCATGGAGGGGAAAGGTCGTAAATATCGTCTCAGCGTACATTCCCCCTGCACTTCAAACACAAACATTCCAAGACATAGGAGAAATGTTATTATCAATGCCAATGGGGAGGTCCTAATTGGGGGAGACTTTAATGCCGTGCTCTCGGTGCACTTGGACAGACACCCACAGCGAGCCACACAACAAACTAACTCCAGATTACAGGAATTTTTGGATGCTATGGGGCTTGCAGACGTTTGGCGAAGTCACAATCCTGCAGCAAAACAATATACATTTCACTCAAGTGCCCATAACAGCTTGTCAAGAATAGACTATACTATCACGCTATACAAAGGAATTCCTCAGCACACGTCTGTTATGTCACAATATACATAAACATGCTAGATGTGAGCATAAGTAAAATACAAGTAAAAAGAAATAAGAACTTACCTACTTGTATTTTACTTATGCTCACATCTAGCATGTTTATGTATATTGTGACATAACAGACGTGTGCTGAGGAATTCCTTTGTATATCTGTCAATTGGCCAAGGCCATTTTGTATTTTGAGGAGGTCAGTGGTTCTCTTCACCTTGCAGCACCGTGATCAATACAGCAAGTAAATATCAAATATTTGTGTTATCTCTCCCGAGTGGCGCCTTCATTTACCCAACTAAATACCTATACTATCACGCTACTGGACTTAATAGGGAAATACAGAGAGGTATGCCATATGGCCAGAGGGATTTCGGATCATTCACCGCTGTGGACGGTCTACTTAGACCCGGGGCCCGGCCAGGTGGGAAGGATGAAGATTGACCCATGGTGGCTTAAAATTCCCAAAATTGAAGGGGCGTGGCCAGCGGGCACCCGTGATGGCTGCACTTGACTAGAGCTCCGTAGCTGCGCTTCGTAATTCCCCTAACATCCGCCTCCAATATCCGTGAAAGCCCATAAATTTGGCTGCATGCTGTGGGGGAACACTTCAACAACACGCCAGCTACAGAAATTGTGATTCTTCGGCTCCGTCGGCGCTTGTGAGCCTCGGGAGCGGCGCTGCGGGAGGAGCCCCGTCGGCGTCATACATCGGAGCCCGGGAGGGAGGTCTGTGATGACGGTTCCCAGAGGGGTTGGGACGGATCTCCGTTGCTTCTCCCCCCAGGGGCTCGGCTGTGATTGGGAGAAGTGGAGGTGCGAGATTGGCTCCGTCCGTGAGCAACGACGGCACGAGACGGCCGGAGAGGCCTGTGACGCACCGGACGGAGCTGCCCCCAAGATGGCTGCCGCTGCGGGCCTGCAGTGACTCCGATTTCGGCAGAGCCTCCACAACAGACAGAACTCGCTGCATTTCAGCCCCCGCGCTCTCAGAAGCAGCGATTAAATACACGTCGGACTGCCTCACCCCCCGCTGCTGCGCTTCCTGACGTGCCTGGTGCCGGACGCGGCTGAGATCGGGGCCGTGAGCCCTCCCCGGGACCGAGACGTCGTGATGGCCTGGGGAGTGCTTTCTACGTCCCTGGAGTTCATTGGCGATATTATAGGCCCAGTAGGGGTAGATTGCTCCCGCGGCGCCACACAACGCAGATACAGAAGGGTGCAGTGTATAGAACCGGACAACGGTGGGGCCACCTAAAGACGACACACTTGTACCGCCTCGGCATCGGTTCTATACTGTGGTCCCAGCACCATGGGGGCAGAGGACTTCGGGTGCTTCAGCGCAGGAGTGCCTGGGGTAGGTGGCATTTCCCTTGAGCCACTACCGGCCACACTAAGGACTATATCAGGGTGCGCCGAGGGGCACTGATTCCCGTGATTCAACGCTCAACGCTGAAGTTGGTGTGATAACTTACTCTGTACCCTGGGCAAGATGTCTAACCCCAAAGAGCCTAAACCGGCGCACCTCCTCTAGCTCGAAAAATATGTGCACACTAAAGCGGAGGTACCAGGGGGGAAATCTGAGACCAATGTTTCACCAAAGACAGTGGAGGAGGGTGCCCCAACTCTCCAAGACGTAATGGAGGCAATACAGGGTGTACGTTCGGCTCTGGAGTCCAAAATCGACACAGTCGCCACGGAGGTGACGTTACTGCATGCCGATCTACGCAAACTGGGGGACAGAGTTAAAATCACTGAAGATTCCGTCTCCACGTTGGAGAAAACCACCGATATGCTTAAACTGGACGTGTAGACGCTCCTTACAACTACACTGGAACTGGAGGCAAAGCTGGAAGATTATGAGGGGCGCTCCCGGAGGAATATTGTCCGTATCTTGGGAGTTCCCGAGAAGGCGGAGGGCCAGCCACCGACCTATTTGTGGAAGACTTGGTCCAAAATCATTTGCAGCCTCATGCCCTCTGCCGCTACTTCTCGGTTGAACGTACTCACAGAGTGCCGGGAGGCCCGCCAAAACCAGGTGCGCCCCCGCGCCCGATCCTTGCAAGAATTTTCAACTTCAGGGATAGAGACATAATTCTCCAGACAGCCCGCTCTGCCCCTACACTAAAATTTCAGAACTCCACGATATCCTTCTTTCCGGACTTTACGATGAAGGTTCAAAAGTTGCGCCGCTCCTTTCTCGAAGTTAAAAAGGCGCTCAGAGACAGAGATTTGAAATATGCTATGCTATTCCCGGCCAAACTCAGGGTGCTAGCGGATGGAAAGTCATGGTTCTTCACATCTCCGTAGGAAACATGGGAGTGGCTGGAGGGCTGGAGAACTGTTGGGACCCACAGGACTGATCATCAGAACCGTCCACAGGGACAGGATCGTTGTCCCGAGAATCGTAGACAGGACACAGGTTCGGAGTCAGGAGAACGGGGGGGTGGCACCACTAAGTAGTGAATTGACTCACGAGACCCCAGTGGTCATCACAACACTTAAACCAAGCCGACATTTCTTGGACTGGTGGGCTATATGTATGTTATGGTCCAAGATGCCAGGTGTCTAGACAAGGGCCCGTATATTCAGAGCGGGAAATGTATGATTTAACTTGTTAACTCACTATACGCTTTCAGTAACCAACACAGCTGTACGATTATTATGATGTACTGACCTAGTGGCTTGCTTAACGTAGGCAAAATAGGGGATACACAGAGATCGATCAGGGACCGGCCAGGTCGCGTTCCCCAACGTTGAGAAGTAGTTACGGGTATAAAGGTGCTCTGCATGGTTGGGGGGTGGGCAGTTTCAAGTCCGGGAGGCAGGTGGGACGGGGTTGTTTTACATTGTCGCAAGACATCAGTTTTAAGTTTTTCCGGTTTCTTAAGGGGGATGTTCGAACAGTGCATGTTCCCAGTACAGAGCTACTAATCAGTAATGCATTGGAGAAGTACAGTCACGCTCATGGCCGACTATTACTGTATTGGTTTTTTGTGTGGATAAGATTGCCCCCAAGGTGGTACGCTGACCTGAACGTCTGGGGCTACCCTTGCCCTACCCACATGTACAAACATCCCTACCCACATCATTCAAATGCATGGTAACTCGCAGAAGGCTCCAGTAAGGGGTCAGTTCAAACTACTCTCTTGGAATGTGGATGGCTCGGGTGATAAAATCAAAAGAGGAATGGTCCTACAGTATCTGAAACGGCAAGCCCCCTGTTGTATTCCGCTTTAGGGGTCCGTATATAGGTTTTCCTGAATCATGTACTTATATAGGCACAATTCGCCTTACCCTTATATAGGCATAGAATCCCAGTCCTTATTTAGGCATTAACCGTGCACTCCAAATACAGGCATGGTCACCGACATCCGTCCACCCTAACGTCACAACGAGGTCTTAGAAACCAGACCCTTAAGCTTCGGGAGTTCCCCTAGCACAGGACTATTGATTTCTCCAAGAACTCATCTATTATGTATGAACCGTTATACCTTATGGGTTCATTCCTGACGTCTTCCTCTGTCCGACTTCACGTCAATGCTAACATTCCACGACACCTACCAGGTATAAATATACCTTCCCTTGCCCAAGCAAGTTAGAGGAGACCTCGACTTCAGAGGAGCCCGTATCCCGGCCTGACGCACTGAGAAGACGCTGTCATTCCTGCACGCAGACGAATCCAGCTTCCAGTGTTCTAACTCCCTTCACAGGGTGTTAGAGTTCCAGTCCCGGCAGGGGATTCCCACCTCTCTCATTCTCAAGGTATGGAGCTGACTAGATCCTAGAGGGACTCTTGGCATACTAGACGTAACACACTCTTAAGTCTACCATATTAGAGAATACTCCACCTACTTCTACCTTTCCCTACACCTAGACTAGGTTAGGCACATTGGGGTAGAACTAGATTAGAGACGCATCGTATGAGTACTCGCATTCTTAGCTCATGTTATTTATGTACGTGAATATATGCTAAAAGATAATGCTAGCGCAGTATTATTTATTTCTACTGCTTACGCTGTACATTATTTATCTTGCATACTGTCTTGTGATCATAACAGCCATATCTCTTACACGAGAAACAAGACTGTTCAATAAAACCCTTTTTATTGAAACACCCGTCTTTTCTTTCTGTGTAACTCTGTAGAAACTAAGCATACACGATTGAATGAGTGAAACTGTTATCTATTGTTTCCACGATTCTGAGACATGTTCCGCTTCTAAAGGGAAACAAAGTTATCATGTTTTTCGGTTGCCAGAAACTACTCCCTTCTTGTTCTCAAGGAGTTTCGAGTGGCCTCTGAGCTAGCTGGCACAAGTAATTAAGTTTAATATACTCGATAGGGACATACCGACCGTAGTCCTATATCAAACCTACAGGTTATATTATTCCAATGCGCAGAGCCTATTAGGGAAATAGGAACTACAGTACATGGCGCCCAACGGTTTGGTAAGGCAGTAATTTAACGCTAGATACTGAGTAACTCATTCGTGCTTTTCTCAGAGACCCCTACTCACATACTCCATAAGACGTCTGGAGTGGGTAGGGCTAAATATCCACCATAACTAAATAGGGAAGCACCCTATAAATGAGTTGTTTGGTTTGTTCAACGTTGAAGGATACAGTGTTCCAAAATATTGTGCACCTTATCTTTTTGTTTCCTTGAAACTTGTTCTACATTTTTCAAAAAACAAAATGTCCATAAACGGCGACAATAACATCGGGAACGGTGGAGCTGCGGCTGACCCAGTCGTACCAGCTTTTAACATTACAGGTTTAAATGAAACCGAGGAGGGTGTTATAGACATCCATCCAAACTTAAGAAGAGCCATCACTCTAAAACTTATAAAACATGGCTTACCACCAAGAGGAGGTAGAGCAGTTTTCGTGATAGAGGCACACGAATCCTTTCAGACAGAGGTATTCTATTCATGGGTAATATTTCCTGGATCAAATTCAGTAACAAGAATGCGTTGATTGGTTATCAAGACATAGGAGGCTTCAAGCCCCTGACGGGAGGGACATCATTATGGCGCACAGAGTTGGGTGGGTTGGTACTTTAAAAAAAACACCTTGAAGGTGATTGTATTGTAATTAACTTTCGAAGCCCGGCTCTGGTGAGATATCTATTGAGACCGTGTGAGCTCGAAACCCACATGAATACCAACATCTGCCCTCTACCTCTTGGCTACTTTTATAGATCACATAATGGGCCAGGTTTTAATGTGCCCCCCCTTGTTCATCTTGAGAATAGGTTTGAAGCCTTTTCAGGTTTGGATATGCAAGATTGACTACCATCCCCTGCGGCAGTAATAGCTCAAACTGAAAATCCCCAGCAATCTATAGAAATGGAAACAGCTGCTGATACTGGTTTCCATATCCCCCATACATCATCCCCCGGCTTACAGCTAATGCAGGCCCATAAAGCAAAAGATAGCCTGACCAACCTTATAACCAATCCAGGTGGGTTGAGAGTTTTGTCATGGAACATAGCTGGGCTAAGATCAAAAAAAGGTGATACTGCCTGGCTACGTTTCGTGAGTACCCATCATATCATAGCATTACAAGAAACGTGGGAGCCCACTAACCATTTTTTTCTGGATGGCTACATATCATTTTGGAAACCCGCTATAAAGTCAAGTATGGGTAGAGCAAGGGGGGGCCTCCTTTTGCTGTTCAGTCTCAAACTCTCCTTCAATATTAAATTGACTGATGTGTGTTCACCTCACATGTTAACTGTAAAACTGACAGGAAAGAATCTACCGATTACTCCTTGCGGTAAATTTTTACAACTCTTTCACAAGGGTTAATGAGACTGAGCACCTAATGGCCTTGGAGGGCTTTCTTTCTGCTTACGGGGAAAGCTCTGCTGATCATTACAACACATTAATTCTGGGAGATTTCAACACACGCCCTTGTCCCCTTAACTGTTGGCATCACTAGAGGAGGAGGCTGGTTTGCAGGGGCTAAACCATTTTGAACATTCGCCATCTGGCGCCTTATTAGAAGGTATTTTATCAGCCCATAATTTGTATTGCCTACAACAGCTAGATAATTTTGCACCTGTAGCCACCTATATTGGACATGGATGTGGAAGTGTAATTGACCATATATTGGTATCCTCCTCGTTAACATCTGCTCTAGGAAATTTAAGAGTTAGCCAGAGTCCGATCAGTGATCATAACCCTCTGACACTGGATCTCCATCTACGTGCTGCTTTTAAAGACATGATTGTCAGTCAACTCACTAATACGAACATAAATTCTAAAGATCAAGAACGCAGACTGAGATGGGACAGGATCGTTCCCGAAAGCTTTATGAATAATCTGTACACTACCTGTGCCTCAGAGATTAAGGTGTGCCTAGATCAGGAATCTCATGCTAGCTCCATCTTGGATGCCTTTGAGTCAATTATTAAATGTGTTGCCTCTAATTTGTCAACTACGACTAGAGTAGCACGCTCAAAGCTGAAAAGATGGTTTGACGATACCTGTATGACCACCCACAAGGAGCTCATGCAGGCTCTCAAGCAAAAACCGAGGGTGGCCTCTTTAGTTAAAAATAGCAGAAAGGCATATAAAACTGCAGTACAGATAAGGAAAAAACAACTGAGGGAGATGGCATGGGAGGAGCTCAGCCAAGCCAGTGTGTTGGCAAACAGTGCTAAATTCTTGGTCTGTTATCAATAGCCCCTCGTTGATGATACATCATACACCGGTATAGAGTGTTTAGTACCTGCAGAGACATGGGTTCAACATTTTTGCAAAATCTATAGCGATGATAACCTGGAGAACGTGGAGAACTCCGTGGGGCACATCGTTCCCGGATTAGCAGGTTGTCCACTTGTTTTTAATACAGATGAGGTCCATAAAGCTATTACCTCGACATTAGGAGGAAAAGCACCCGGTCCCGACGGTGTACCGGCCGACCTTTACAAGGCAGATCCCAAACTTTGGGCTATGATTTTAACCTGTGTATTCAATGCAGCCTGCAAGTTTGGCTTCCCATCGTCATGGGCAAAGGCGGTGATCATCCCCATTTTAAAAAAAGGCTCTAGGGACGACCCAGCATGTTACAGGCCAATTTCGCTTCTTGACTCTTCGGCAAAAATCATGGGGAAAGTGGTCTTGGAGCGCTTAACAGCTTGGCTTGACAGTGCCAATATCGTATCGGATCTGCAGTATGGGTTCAGACCGGGGAGAGGGACTCTGGACCAGTGCCTTAACCTCCACCTGGTGATAGGAAAGTATACCGTCGCCAGGGGGGAATTTGCACTCTGGCCTTTATGGACCTCCTCTCTCGGCCTTTGATCTAGTTAATAGGTCCAAGTTATGGCTGGTCCTTCAAGAAATGGGGCTAGACGCCGATCTGATAAGTTTTCTGGTGACTGCTCATGATAACACCACGGCGGCAGTCCATTTTAATGAAGACGGCAGTCTGACTGATTCCTGGGCGGTCAAAAGAGGGGTGCGCCAGGGATGTATACTGGTCCCTCTGTTATTTACTCTTTATATTAATAAACTAGGGCACTCGTTGACAAATTGCTGTAAAGACATACCTAGAGCAGGCGTAAAAATTATCCCGGCACTTTTATATGCTGACGACGCAGTTTTAATATCTAGAACCGCAAGAGGGCTGCAATTGTTATTAAATAGTTTTATAGATTTTATGGATTCTCTCGATCTAATTACGAATTTAAAAAAATCACATGCAATGACAATAGGATTGAGGAAGGCAGCTAAAGCAAAATTTTACTGCAAGGGGATGGAGCTAACTAAGGTGTCCACTTTCCCATATCTTGGGGTGCTCTTTGATGATCAACGCTCATGGTGTGCACAACGCACCCTTAAAATGAATGTTTTAGTTAGAGCGGCAGGGGCAACATTAGACTTCGCAAAAAGAATAGGTTCTAAGCCGCTCCCTGCGATTTTATAGATTTATAACGCCAAGTGCATCCCCATGACCACCTATGGTAGCGACATTTGGGGCTATAAGGACGCAACAGAAATACAAGTGGCAGAAAATAATTTTATGCGTAAACTGCTTTCTGTCCCTGCATCCACACCAATTTTTAAGGTACATGAGGAGATGGGAGTGGGTTACATCTCAGACCTGATTGCGGTTACCCCACTTCTCCGCTGGATGAGAATTTGGGCTCAAACAACCCCAAACTTAAGTCAATTAATAATTCAGGACTGCTTGGTGCAGGATAAGGCACTAAACATTCCATGGCTTAAATATATTAAAGATCAGACGGAGAAGTTAGGCTGCACCGAATTGTTTACGCTCCCTACCCCTCTGGCTAAGTCCGCCGTCAGAGCAGTCAAGCTGAGGTTTTTAGACAGATGACAATGTTTAAGGGAAGAAAAGGAACTAATTAAGCCCTCGGTGAGAAAGTATGTCACACTGAGCCTGGGACAGCAGATGCAACCATATTTGGCTTATATAAACAAAGCTCATCATCTCTTTGTTTTAACAAGATTTCGTTTAAATATGGTACCCTGGCTACTGGCCTTTCCGAAAGGTTATTTTAAACCAAATTCATCAAATAGGTGCACATGTGACAACCTCTCAGAGCAAGATACTCTACACATTTATGTTCTTTTGCTCCCATTATGATCACCTACGCAGAAAGTACATCCTCCCGCTGCTAAGGGATCAAAATTTTGTGCAAGTAAGGCCAGCCTTGGTCTACTTGCAAATGTTAAGTTCACCTGTAATCTGCTTTGGGGTAGCCAGTTTTTTAACTGGCGCAATTAGATACAGGAATAGGATGAAGTAGAGTTAATCCTTTTGAACAAGATTGATAGTATGTCTATGCGGATTATAGTCTAAAGTTATCTAATGGTCATAATTGTGGTAGGTTTTTATTACCCTCTGTATGATGTTTTAATGGATTTTAAATACACAAAGATATGGATTTTTAATGGATTTGAATAATGCTTATACGATGTTTTATGTTTATAGATGTTTTATGTTGTACTTTTATGGCTCTAACCAGCCGAATAAAGTTGATTTGACTGACTGACTGACTGACAGTAACAAGACTGTTTCACTTCTACAAAGAAGATGATCCACCAGAGGAATATATTCCTTCGAGGATATTGAAATTCCACTAACATACCAGGAGCATCAGCTCTGGTTTAAAGGCGCCCTAAAACATCACAAAAACATTACCAGGCTCGGTCCACTAGGTAGACCAGGAGCAACATGGCCGATTCTAGCTGGCTACACACCTCATCCTGACATCGAAATAATGTCGGACGAGGAATTACTTACTCAACTTACAGAGTTAATAAAAATCTACAGACAATTAGTCCTATATGTCATGCGGACTTTCACAGTCCAACCACCATTGACACTTCCAAATCAAACTCCTCAACAGGGGAATACACTAAAAATTACACCACAGACTCTATACGCAGTCATGGGTAAAATGCCCACAAAACGTGAGCAAATTCCATTCTGGATAACTCAAAAAATTACTCAAATCGAAGCAGTATTTCCGAATACTAGCCCGTATGAGAAACACAGAATCCTAACAATCTGTTTACCGATGGGGATCACACCACAACTGAAAAGACAGTACCACTTGGGGCTCAGTCTTTGCTGCCATCTATACTAAAACACATGGTATTCCAACAATTGCAGTAATACCAGATGTCCTGAAACAAATTCAAAACGAATACGGGGCAGAGCCTGCTCTGAATTTAGGTATGAAATTACTGAAAAATTTCGACCAGGTCTCAACAATATTATCATCTAATATTAAAGGGGAGGCAGCAGCAGTGGCGATCCGCCATCGATTAAGGGAATTCGATGTTACAGAACATCAAACAGAACTACCCAGAATAATAGAACAATCATATGCAGAATTAGGCAGAGATAGTTTGGGTGGAAGACCAGTGAAGCTAAAATATCTGAAAGTCCTGAGAAGGACTCTATTAAACAAACTCCTATTTCTTCTAAAAAGAAATGGGAAACTAACAAACAAAATTCAAACGAGAAACGTTCTCAATCCCGAGGTAGGACTCCTCAAAAGGAGCCCTCTGAAAGGAGGTATAACCTCGGGAATAGGGATAATTTGAAAAAGCCTGACAGGTATCAAGATACTGATACACGTTCCTCTCGTACCTTTCAGATCTCGTCACAGACATCGGAAAGAAGAGGACGGTCAGAACATAGAGAAGAACACGTGAAATCGAAAGACGACAAACACGTTCCAAAAAATAAATCCAAACCTCAATTCTCAAAGAAGAAGGTAGCAGGTCTGAAGATCAGACATGCCGAGGATACTGAGAACACAACTCAAGAACGGAGAATGGGCTCAGACAATGCTGGACAGTGCAGCAGAAGTCACAATAGCTCGCCAGAACCTGAAGGAACTTCTGGAGATAGTGGACTTGAATAAGTACATTACAGTTGAGACTGTAGACACCAGGGTTAGTACTCCACAAAAGTTATATGAAATAACACTCCGGATGGAGGGAGACATACCTAGACAGGTGAAAGCACTCTTTGGGAAAAACTTTCAAGGGGCTATGACATACTTCTAGCAGAAAAAGACTGGCCACCACAGTTTGTCAGGGAGTGCCCACATGGCGAGGACATTATTATGCCTGCCTTCTCTAACCATATTCCAATTCACCTAAAATATACTTATGCCAGGAAATGGGCAGTTGCCCAGGCCCCAGCATTATACGAAAATCATGTAGGATGGGATGAGGATTCACCTCAGCATAAAATACATCTAAAAAATTAACCTACTGCACAGAGGCAGTATCCAATAAAGCAAGAAGCAAAAAAACAGGTCAGGGAGATCTTAGATCAACTTGAATACCAAGGGTTGATTGAAACATGCACCTCCTCAATGAACAATCCTTTGTTTCCTGTCTCCAAACCAGACAATACATATCGTCTAGTTTTGGAATACAGACACTTAAACACTTGTTCAAAAACATTTGCAGTGCAAAATGCACATAGTACAGCATTAATGAATAACATTGTGCGTAAAAAATATAAAACCACATTAGATATCTCAAATGGTTTCTTTTGTCAAAACATAGCACCTGGAAGCAGGTACTTAACAGCTTTCTCAATAATGGGGACACAGCGTCAATTTTGTCGACTCCCACAAGGGTTCAAGAACAGCCTGGGGTTATTCTCAGCGAGGGTAACGGAGTTATTACAAATTTATGACAATGAGGCATTGTCATATGTCGATGACATCTATCTGACAGACGATGACCTGGACAAACACTTGAACAGGGTGAGCACCATTATACTGGGCTTCGCCTCCGAGGGCTACAAATTCAACTTTAAAAAGTCCAGAATTGCCCATCTCAATGTCCTTTTTCTAGGATATGAGCTTTCAAGTGAAGGCAAGAGCTTGGCAGCCAACTTTTTAGAAAGGTGTGCGCTGCTCCAACCTCCAAAGACGCTGAAAAATTTACAATCCATGCTGGGTTTCCTAAATTTTGGAAGAACTTACATTCTAAATTACGCAGAATGGGTTAAACCTCTCTACGCACTAATCAAACCTGATTTTTCAATCAAAAATTGGACACAAGAACACACAGAAATCTTGCGTTCACTCCAAGCTAACATGTTAGCAACAAATCACTTACAAACACGCGTAAGTTAACGCAACTTAGTGATCCGAATAATTTCGGGTCAATGCGGATTCACCTACTTAACATTTAATGAGGGTGAAAAAGTACCAATTGCATACAAATCACATTTGTATACACAAGCATAAATGCGCTTCACTTCAACAGAAAAATTCTGACAGCAGTTCAAACCGCTGTAGCAAAAGAAAGAGCTCTAGCCCAAGGGAAACGCATTATTGTCGTAACCCCAGTTCCGGCCTTAGAGGCGGTAACAAAAGCAAGCATTCCAAATGCTAAAGCATTACATCCTAGATGGATACAATGGGTTAATTCTCTTTCTGCAACAGATGTTGAATATGTTTTTGATCCTGATTTAAAAACACAAGCATTCCTGCAATATGAACATGAATGTCCTCTGCCCACTGAGATTCTGCCTCTCGATCAGTACAAATTCATAATTTACACTGACGGATCCGCACAACCCGCAGCAGGGAGTAAGCAAGTTTACAGTGCAGCGTGCGCAATCGTTAAAGGTCGCATGCGCAATGGCAACTTCAGACCTATGGTCACAAAAATCCAGTCTCTAGGAGATTGCACAGCTCAGCGAGCTGAACTACAAGCATTCAAACTGGCACTTGAAAGTACAGATCGAGAATTCCCCACACTAATAGTGTGCAATTCTTTCTACTGTGTGCAGCCGTATAATGAATATATACAAACTTGGCTTGAAAACGGATTCAAAGATGCAAAAGGTGGCACAATAAAGCATAAAACGCTTTGAGGAACAAGTAGTTCAGTTAAAAACGAACTACCAAAGGCTCACGTGATCCATACACTGAGTCATCAACGTGATGGCGTTCAAGTTGCAGGGAATTCATTGGCTGACGAAGCCGCAAAGGGGGCTGTTCAGACGGCTTCCGTAGCTGCGATCACTCGTTCAAAAACGAAAATAGACAGTAAGATAATGTTGGCTGTCAATGCTACGAGCAAAGGCAGTGGTGCAGCGTTACCAAAAACGTTTCCACTCAAGTACTCATATGTAATTGATGCGAACAACGTTCCTTTTGCTCGAATCCCTGGAGTGGGGGATAGGGTAATTCCAAACATGGAACGTAGAGCAGCTTTGATTTATGAAACACATCTGGGGGAGGGTCTGTCACATCAAGGGATCTCTAAAACAATATTGATATTAAAAGAGATGTACTGGTGGCCTGGGATGAATACAGAAATACACATATTCATCAATAACTGCATAGACTGCAAATTACAGCGAGAAAGCCACCAGACACCATGCTACGAATGTAGCTGCCCAGTACAGACACCATTGTTAGACAGCATTAGACTATCTATGCACAGACGTCCTCGTGGACAACTGCAATCCCACAAATACTAAGTCAAGGTTCCTATGGATATGGCCTCAGCGCTCGGCTGACGCTCGAACTGTTATAAAAGATTTGCGAGTCTTTATCGGCACATACGCAATAGGCCCGCTACATTCTGACCAGGGCCCTGCATTTAGCTCTCGGGCTTACAAAGACGCCATGGCCAGTCTAAGCGTTGCATTGCGGTACTCCTCTCCGTTTCATCCTGAGGGAAATTCTGTTGTGGAAAGGAAAAACCGGGACATAAAGCAGTCTATAACAGCTAGGGTATTAGGTTCGGGTGATGGGTGGGTCAAACATCTTTATGGGGTCCAACGCTCATTAAACAATTTGCCAAGAAGTTCTCTAGGGGGGGGGTCACTCCATACGAGGTCCTATTTGGGACAAGAATGTGGGTGCCAGATCTGGAAAGTAGTGGCACAGTGGTGGAAAATAAACCCTTTGATATCAAAGATCGTTTGGCTGTTTTACAGGACTTAAATGAACTAAGATCGAAACAAAGCAATGTATTCCTGCAGCCAACCACCACTGGGGAAAAACCGGCGGTCCCAGCAAGGCCTGTCTGGATTCCAAAAGTTGGGGATCTGGTCAGAGAAAAGATTATGGACAAGAAGGAATTTGGACCTTCTTACAGACAACAAAGTACCTGTCCTAGCCGTACACGGAACAAGAACAGTACTTCTGCCGCCCCTTGCTGGAAAAAAGGAGAAAAGATTTGTGTCCATCGACCTCATCAAACCACAGTATGTGGCCAATACTAAATAGCAGGCCTCGTGGACTCCGACCTAGTAGCAGACACACTCCTCTCGCTACTATCCAAGAGGTTCAGACTGAAAGACTGATAACCATCGAGAATTCAGCAGTAACAGATGAAGGACTGAGCAACACTGCTATGGAACTCATCCCTCTTGAAACTCAAATAACAGTTCGTCCAAATACACCTGTCTACACCAATGTAACAAGTGATCAACTGGTTCCAGCGATTTCTACAAATCCTGATGCAATTCCAACAATTGACAGAACTGCTTCTGGCTACTTCATTAACTTTGATACGTTTTCCGAGGATCCGAGTGAGCCCGAGACGTCGCCAGCATCGAAAACTTTTAAACAGCAAGTACAAGACTTTTTACATTTTTTGAAAAAGACTTATCTAGTTTCACCATGGATTGACCTATGGATTATTTCTGGAATATTTTTCTTTATGCTGTGGCTAGCTTTGGTTATGACTATGAGCGTGCTTATAAATGGCAGATATATCCATGAGGACACTGAAAGAAAAGAAGTGAACTTACTTTTGAAACCTCACAAATCATCCCATCGTAAAACAAGAGACTTGTCTGCAGTGAACATCACAGCCGTTCCTATACAGGATGGTATAGTGTGGGACAAAACAAATTTCGATATTTTCGGCCCGACGGAACATTTGAACATTCCACATTTATTTAAGATCTCACTAAGTGATTTTGTTTCATCCAGTACCTTTTCTGATGATTGGGACTTTGAAACTGTAAATAATATGATGTTTGACCTAGAAAAATCTGCTGCATTTTCTAATAATGAATATTTAGAGGGTTCATCAGACTATGAACAGCTGTATTGCTATAACCACTATGGTCATCATTTTTTGCATAAATCTGCAACACCTAGAAATGTGTTTATGTTTAACCAATGGGAGCATTGTCCTACACCACCAAAAGGTAGTTCAAAAACATTTGCTAAGAAGTTTCCATATTTTTCAGGATACAATATAGAAATGTAAACAAAACAGGACTGAAAATTATGTTAACAAATACAAAACAGATTTACTCTGCAGCTTTTATTGCCCAACTGTCTAGACAGGGTTTCGACTTATGGAAAGACACAATAGAGACAAAATCTGTCTGGGGTACTAAAGATTGGCAAGTGCAGGGGATAGAAGCTTTATTTAGGGCCTGTATCGTCCCTCAGCAAATAATGTTTTTGAATGACACTGTCCAACAAACGTCTTGCCTTGGGTTAGCCAAGATCAAAGACATGAAAGCACCTTCTGTACCGACACCTGCAAGTGATAACAATACACAGGCAGCGGTTACAGTTGACACCATACTACAACTCAACAGAACAAATCCTGATTGGAGAAAATGGTTGATCTGGCCCACAGACACAAACAACTGTCAAGAGAGATTCCTGAATAAAACACAGGGTTTACTATTCATAGGCCAGACCCACGATACGTCCAAAGACAGCATCCGGGGGTAGTAACAACATACAGTGTAGGAAAATTGTGCCTCGATTGGCTGCAAAAATCTACACTTAAGGATGTGAAACAACACTTATCTTTACTTAAAGAAGACGCAGACCTTAGGGAATTCTTGCTTGGACCAAGAAAAAAGCATCAAAAACGTTTCATATGGGGCGTGGCCTGAGGCGTCAAGATGAAGGTCGCACTCCAAGAGTGCTCCGGACCCCCTCCGTCATCCGCCTTGCACCCGTCGTCGACAGCGGCTACTTACTTCCCTCATCTGCCCGCAGAGCTTCCCTGAACCTTCAGCTCTGCCCCGATCCCTTCTGACGGCGGATCGGAGCTCTGGTCGCATGGGGATGCCTCCCTTTCTCTGGCGGCCTTAAGGTGGCGGACCCGCTGACACTCCGGCCCTGGGCCGGATATCTTCCCCGGCCGGCCCGGCTCCCCCAGCTGCATCGAGGCGGCGGCGGTGCCTGGGGCCCATCTGCACACCGTCGGTGCCGGAGATTGCTTGGTGGCGGGCCCTCGAGGTTGGAATCCTTCCCGGCCGCACCAGCACCAGACATCGTGTGGGGCGCCATACGGGCGGAATCAAGGGTGAGGCGGCTGCCGGGTCTCGACCGGACCGGGACCTCGGTTGGCCTCCTGCTTTGACCGGCTGCACCGGGGGATTACTCCGGATCGCATCCCTGCATCTGCCACCGGACCTCGGCCGCCACTGTCGGGCGGCGGCGCTGGGACCGGGACCCTCCTCCGGCCTTTCCACGTGTCTCCCCCCGGCCTGGTGCCCAGCTGCCTTCTCTGGTGAGCCGGTGGGGGGGGGGCACCCCGGGACCTTCCCTCGAGCCCGCGCTGTCACCTGGTGGACCTGGAGAGGGGCGCTGCTTCTGGCTTTCCAAGTGTCGCCCGGGAGCTGTGGGCCTCTGGGGGGGCCTTCCCCCGATGCAGGTGCCTACTGCCTTGTACCAGCGTGGGTGCTGCCGCCGGGGACGATCCTGTGGCCATCATCGCACCGGTGAGTGGGGTCTGGGGTTGGGGACCGGCCATCATATCGGGTGGCGGTGCGGAGGGGTAGCCCTAGTACCCCCGTCCCCCCTTCCTCCACCGCTCTCCTAAGCCCCCCCCTCCCTCGTAGTTCTGGGACTGCTCCTCCAACACCCCATCGCTGTCACCCGCTGCCCTGGAGGGGGACGCTGCTGCTGGGGCACCTGGTATCGCACGGGGAGCCGTGGGCCCCCAACAACACGATCTCTGGTGGGGCCTCCCCCTGGTGCGGACGCTTGGGCGGCCCTGGACTATAACCCACCCACTCTCATAAATCTACGTGGGTACACCGGCTTCACTGTTGATGCCGGGGCGATTGGCCCTGAGGCAGGCGAGACTCTCCTGTGGTCCCCACTGTCAGTGCACCGGAGACCGGGGGGGGGGGTTGGGGATCGGCCATCAGGTCGGATGGCGGTGCAGAGGGATAACACCGGTGCCTCCGCCCCCCTTGCCCCCTTGCTGTTCTAATCTCCCTCCTTCACCCACCACGCTTCTCGTCGAGGGGTCCCTGCCTGGGATTGCCGGCCTGGGGACGGGCGGGAGCGGGTGGGCCTCGCCTGCTCCGACCGGCCCGTGTCGGCGGCAGAGTCCACCACAGAGCTCGGCTCCTCATTGGCCCCCGTCTGACACCAACTACTCTCTTGCAGGACAAGGGGTCCGTGTTGTCAACCTGTCGCTGTCGCCTGGCCTAACCTCCTTCTACTGGAGCGCTCCATACAGACCCGCCGGCGACCCCGGGGCACTGGCTCAGTGGTGGCTCTTCACAACGGACCTGCGGGGGTGGACCTGAGCGCCCGGGTCTGAGTATCGACGATCTGGGTGCCCCCCTCGCCCTCCTCTTTGGGACTGCGGTTCATCCCCTGCCCAGGCGGTGGCCGGACCCCGTCCTTAGTGGCAATGGGCAGGACCCGCACCTTGCAGAACCCTGCCCCTCCAACCCAGACCAAAATGGACCAATTCACCACGTCGGACCGAGGTCCTGGAGGAGGGGCGTCTGAAGCTCCGGTCCCCACCGGGGGCGATCTCTCCACCATCCTTCAGGCGATAGGCGCATCGCTGCCTCCATTGAAAACAAGATTGGCGAGGTGAGGGTAGACATGGCCCTTATTCGCCAGGACCTACGCAACGCCACGGCGCGAATTACGGAGGCGGAACCCCGAATCTCCACGGCCGAAGACGACATTGGCCAACTTAAGACCCAAGTGGCTCGCCTCCAGGCCCAGACCTCGGAGCTCCACCGACGAGCCCAGGACGCCGAAAACAGGTCGAGGAGAAACAATCTACTCCTTGTAGGATTTTCCGAAGGGGTTGAACAGGGTCATGCGGACAAGTTTGTGGAGAATTGGGTGCGTTCTTGGATGCCCAAAGAGTCCCTCTCGCCCTGGTTCGCCATCGAGCGTGCACACCGCTCCCTGGCACTCAAACCTCCACCCGGGCCTCCCGCCCGACCCATTATCCTGAGGGTCCTCAATTTCCGGGACAGAGATGCCATCCTCAGGGAGGCTAGGGCACAGGGTCCACTGACGTTCCAAAGCAACAAGATCATGGTCTTCCCGGACTACACCAGGGAGGTGCAGGCCCAGCTTCGGACATACGATGAAGTTAAACAAAAGCTTCGCAACCTGGGTCTTCGCTACGGTCTCCTTTTTCCGGCCCGGCTCAGAGTTGTTTTTCAGGATAAGACATTCTTCTTTGACAACCCTCAGGCGGCGTGGTCCTGGCTCACGGAAGAACGGCCCCTCCTGAATCGGCCGGTGCCCTCTCCTACCTGGCGGGACCCCCCGCAGCCCCGCCCGGCCCAGCCGAAATCCCAGAGACGCCGGACCAGGTCCCGCAGGAAGGGCGATCGCCGAGGGGAGGCCTCCCGCTCACCGGGTGCGCCATCTCAGCGCCCTCCCTCTCGGGCTTCAACTCAGAGGTCCGCCACTCCCAGTCCGACTAACTCCTTGATCGACTTGAGCCAGATCCCAGATCCATCCGTGACCTTGCGTCCTGCCATATCCGAATCCGACCTGTCTCGGAGCCCTGCGCTTCGTGGAACCGGAGAAGACGAGGGAACTTGAACTCTGGCCTACAGCAAGGGTTCCCTAATTAGTCTCCCAAATAGCTCCTGTACCCACAAGTGTTATTTCATCTTTATAATGGGGGTGATCAATCTTCAATGCATCCATGTTTTGCGGAATGCTTCATATTTCAACGCCTGGACTTATTTGTGTTCCCTTGTTGCATAATTGTTCTAAAAGTAATTGCAGCTGTTGACAAATTCCTATCCGAATCTAAGGAGGGGGGTCCATCTCCGCCATGTCCATGTTCTGCTAACCGTTTTAGCTTAGCACCTAGACTTATTGGTGGGTTGTTGTTTTAAGTAGTTTTTTCCTTTTTAGGGCAACAGATGCTTCATCTTCAGAAGTGTAGGGTGGGGGGTGTTGGGGGGCATGGGAGGGTGGGTAGACCGTTGTCTCCCCATTGTTTGTTGTTTTTAGCCGCCTACGGGCCGCCGTTCTTTGTTTTTCTTGGCAGCTATCTATGCATGCACGCCACTGACAACGACATGAGACTTATCACACTGCACAACTTCCACCCAAAGACCCCGGCCGCGGAACGCTGCCTCCCTTGGGACCCGGGTCCACTTGCGCTTGCGCCCCTTCTTCCACACACTTTCCACCTGGATGGCGTCGACCCTAAATAGACCCCTCCATATCCTGTCATGGAACGTTAACGGCCTACTAGACCGCATAAAACGCACTGCCGTTCTTCGTAGCGCCCAGCGACACATGCCCGATATCTTATTTATACAAGAAACACACCTTCTGGGCACACGATGCAACTTCCTTGCCCGGTATGGGTTTGACAGGATCTGGCATTCCGGTTTTACACGGGGTTCCCGGGGGGTTGCCATACTGCTTCGGAAGGGGCTTCCTTTTACCCTGGCGCATGCCGAGACAGACGCGCAAGGCCGCTTTGTGGCCCTGACGGGTAAGGTTGAAGGACACCCTTTCAACCTCCTGTGTGTATACATCCCCCCGCCGCCACGGCCTCTGCCCTCCGCCGTCTTACACTTGTAATCTCCTCTTTCCCACAGGGACTGACGGTCATTGGAGGCGATTTCAATGCTGTTCTGCAACCCTCCCACGACACGTCAGGCCTTGCCTTGCCTCTGCTAGGCGCTTGTCTGACTGGTCCTCTGCCTTGGGTCTCTGCGATGCTTGGAGGGTGTGGAACCCCCGACGAGAACAATATACCCACACCTCGGCGGCTCACCACACCCACTCTCGTATCGACTTGCTTCTGCTTCCAGCCCCAGACTGTTAATTGATGTCCGGGGCTACTATTCTGCCCCGAGGCATCTCAGATCACTCCCCGGTCTCCCTCCGTCTCGGAACTCCCTAATGGTACTGCGTACGGGCGTGGCGGATGAATGCCTGGTTCCTGCAGGACGCCGGACTCGTTGAAGCCCTCAGGCAGGAACTGGGGCACTATTTCTCGACTAACACAGGTTCGGTCTCCTCGCCGGGAACATTATGGGAGGCCGGCAAAGCCACTATACGGGGGTGGCTAGAGGCTTGGTCCACGCGAAACGCGCGGAACAGACCGCCCGACTTGTGCAGCTGGAGGCCCAAGCAGCACAGATGGAGGGGGCCCAGGCTTACACTGATAGCGATGACTCCGCTCGACAGCTCACACTGATCCGAGAAGAGATCGGTCGGATCTCACTGGAGTCAGCTAAAATGCTATGGCGATCCTCCGTAGCACGCGTATACGGTTGGGGCGATAAGAATGGCAAATTACTCCACAATTTAGTGTCATACCCCAAAGCCAACCGCATTATTCCCGAGATCTGTGATGACATCGGCGGTCATCACGTCACCTCTCGAGCTATCGCCCAAACCTTCGCAGGCTACTATGCTGCCCTTTACGCGGCCCGACCTCCCGGAACCTCTCTGGCTGACTTGTTGTCCGGGACAGGGACTCAGCTGCACCGCATCCCCCAGAAGGTCTCTGAGACTCTGGATCTTCCTTTCACCCCGGAGGAGATACATGGGGCCATTTCACTTTTACACTCCGGCAAGACGCCAGGGCCTGACGGTTACCCCCAAGAATATTATGCAACTTACCGTGACACTCTGGTCCCACATTTAGTGGACTTGTTTAAAACTGTAGTGGACACGGGGTCCTTCCCCCCGGCGACAGATGTGGCCACTATTGTGGTCCTCCCAAAGACACAGCCACCCTCCCTTGCATTGGCGGATTATCGCCCCATCTCCCTCATAAATACCAAGGTAAAAATTTTCGCCACTACAGTGGCCCAAAGACTCCGCCCTTATTTGCAGGACTTTGTTCACCCAGATCAATGCGGCTTTATGCCTGCCCGGGGTACACGACACTGCATACGCCGCCTTCACCTCGCCCTCGCACACCGTCACCACCTCACCCCGTATCTAGCCCTGCTTTTCATCGACTTTGAAAAAACATTTGATACGGTAGATTGGAGCTATCTGGGGGACGTGTTGGAGGTGATGGGCTTCGGGCCCCTGTTTCGGCGCCTTATCCGGGTCCTGTACTCCAGTCCTAAGGCAAGGGTCCTCATTAATGGCGTGCTTTCGGAGACGTTTCCCCATTCAAAGGGGCACTCGCCAGGGCTGCCCGCTCTCGCCGCTCTTATTTGCAAGTTAGCAATGGAGCCATTGGCCTCCCTCATCCGTCAGGACCCCACATCCGCGGGTGGGCTTGGGACCCGAGCCAGATCGAGCAAGATCGCCTCTATACGCCGACGACGTCCTCCTTTTCCCTGGCGGACCCCGAGAGCTCAGGCCCAAGATGCTTGGACGCCTCTCTGCTTTCGAACGGGTCTCTGGCCTCCGGCTCAACCCGGCAAAATCCACACTGGTTCCCCTACACCCGTCCCGGGATTGTTTCGACTGGCAAACGACCATTCCTCTGCGCAGGCAGTCGTTCAAGTACTTGGGGATGTGGGTCGCCCTCCTTCCAGAACTCGAATGGGCACTGAACATTACACCCCTGGTTACCAAGACCAAAGCGGACCTCAAGAAATGGCAATCTCTCCTCTCAACCCCTTGGCAGAAGTGCCCTTTTTAGAATGATGGTCCTCCCCGTTTTTTATACATTTTACAAAACATTACCCTTCATCTCCCAGGGAGCTGGTTTCGGGAACTAGACAGTGCCCTTACCCGGTTTTTGTGGGGGGGTGGACGGCCGCGAATGTCCTTGGCACACTGCCGCATACCTCCCTATGATGGGGGCATGGGGGTAACCTCTATTACCTGGCCACGAGGCTCATCGTGATCCATGACTGGTTCGCAGGCGGCTGGTCCGACCCGGCATACCAGGTGGAACTCCGGTCATTGGACTTCCCACGGCTCCAAGCTTACCTGTATGGGGCCCCCATACCACAGGCCCTCCCCCCCGTCACCCGAACGGTGCTCATGGCCTGGCGTGCAGCCCTACGCCACACGAAATGGGACCGGAAACTAACTAGGCAGACGCCCTTGTGGAGTGGTGTCTGGCTGAATGAAGTCTCGGAGAGACGAGGTTTCTGTCATTGGGACCGCATCGGGATCTCGCTACTGGGAGACGTCTGGGTAGGGGACCACATCAGATCGTTTGCAGACCTGCAGCAACGTTATTCACTCCATTCCTCCCAATTTTATAGATATTTACAACTAAGGCATGCCCTCCGAGTACACATTCCGTCCCCCACCTCCTTCCCGGAGTTCAGTCCCCTTGAGGCCCAGGTGATGATGGGGAACCTGGGCAGCGGGGGGGGGTATCGCGGATTTACCGCTCCCTAGTGAATAGCCCCGCATCCCTAGACTTGCTACGTGCCCGCTGGGAGGGGTGGTTGGGTCCCATGGAGGAAACGGACTGGAGAGACTCCCTCATGGCTCCCAAGATCTTGACGACCTCCTCCAAGCTGCGTCTAGTCCAACTCTATTACCTCCACACGGCCTACCTCACTCCAGCGCGCCTTTACAGTGCCCGTATGCGGCCCTCCCCATCCTGCACGCGCTGCAGTCAAGCCCCTGTGGACTTCTACCACATGATTTGGCAATGTCCCGTCCTTGCGCCATTTTGGGCGGGGGTGGAACTAGAACTTACGCAGACTCTGGGGTGGGAAGTCCCTCACGACCCACTGTGCTTGGTCCTGGGTGTGTTTGACGGCCTCGATGGCTCCCGGGCCGATAAGCGCTTCCTAGGAACAGCATTGGCGGTGGCGAAGCGTGATATAGCGGCAGTCTGGTCCCAGGCCAAGCCACCAACTATGCGGAAATGGAGACGGGGAGTGGATTGGTGTGGAACTCAGGAGGAGGCCCTCTTTGAGGCCCGGGGTTGCCCCGAGCTTTTTGGCAGAATATGGGGCAAGTGGTTCAACCTATGGCCCAAGGGGGCGCTTGTGCTTTTTGTACAGGAAAGTTCATAGGCAAGTGTGGTTTTTGTACTCATTCTAAAAGTGCTTTTCAAGTCTCTGTCGTCTTTATTTCAAATGTGTCTACCCAACCGATGTGCTTGATTTTACTGCCTATATATTTTGTGATTTGTTCTTTAAATGCTAATAAACTTGATTATCAAAAAAAAAAACGTTTCATATATGCCGGCATCTATGCTGCTTATAATGAAGCATGGAAGGTGTCACAGATGGAGGCCGCAAAACGCATACGTGAACTTGATCGTATTAACTTAGAGAAAACTCTCTCTGTGGTCGACAATCGGTTAACAACTTTGTCCTCCAGAATTTATTCATTGAACAGTATTGTATCCTCTGCTATCGACATACTGGAACAAGATTTAGCCATGTTACAGCAAGGCCAGTCTCAGTTACGTTCTATTATGTTATTAAGCTAGACGCTGCAATCTTTGCGTGCGTGGCTATGTGCCTTGGCGTTTTATCAACACGACGGCTCTGTTTGCAGAATACAATCTAACTGATAAACAGATCGAACTGGCACAAAGGGGAGCAAGGTATACAGTACTGAGCATTGAAAAACTTGAAAAATTACCATTCACAGTGGCAGAAAAACCAGCTACAGAATGGCTTATTCATGGCAAAATTAGTCTACCTGTGACTACTTTCCAGTTTCAGTATTGCCTCAAACAGATGCAAGCAGGCAAATATGAAAGGTTGGGTAAAGAATACATTAAGACATCCTTGAATTTACCTTACACCTATAAATGTTGGAGTGGGGATCGTGAAGTGTTTCTAAGCGGTACACACTGTGAAAGTGCACTAAGCGGTTCACTGATTTGTCAGGACATTTCTTTACACGGGGCTTGTAGTGGTTCTGTGGCAAACTTGTCCTGCCACCAGCAGGGTACACCAGCTGCTGTGATTAATCCAACGTTTGGACAACTTTCTAATGGGAGTTACCTCATGTTGAATGATCAGAGTTGCTGTGGCATGTTGCCAGGCATCCCATATCTAGTAACGGCCAACTCCAGGGTCACTTGCTGTATTGCAAGTATTGTTTGCCCCAATAGACACAGTCAGGGAGTCGCCTCTATGGCCTTCGTTGAATGTCTCTTTTATACGATTTGATACTTTAAGCAGAATGAAAGCCATGCTTATACAACAATCAGTGCCTTTGACCTCGGCCAAAGAAACCTATGATCTACAAGTTGCAAGGACTTCGGCTGAGATACAAGCTTTAATTCGTACAAACTGCCCTATACATTTCGTAGAAATGATAGGACGTATCTTTAACATGTCAGATACAAGCGGAATTGTACATGTATTTAAGACCATCTGTTCCGGACTATTAGCACCTTTCCAGGCTGTCCTCGGAATCATCCCAAACTTCGCACATTCGGTGTTTGGTGGTGTGCCGTTAATTCTAGCACTTGTTGCAGGAATTCTGTTTCTATTCCTCCTACTACGCTATGGCAAGCCTCTTCGCCAACATCACTCCGAGCGTTGTGGAGAGAGCCCTCCTTGAACGGAAATGCCGTGAGCGAATAGTACAGCTTTTGGGCATGCCTCGTCTAAGGGAACTTAATACAACGTGGTTCCTGTCATTCAGACCAATCTGGCAAGATTGCATCTTACCTGTTCTACGCTGCCTGTTTTGCGGTGAAGAATGGTTGCTAGACACCTTTCTAACACTCCCATCAGTCATGCCAACGGATATCGATACTCTGCTGGACCCGATAACAGCCCATGCTGTGTGTTGTCCCCAGAGGCTTCCAATCCTGATGGCGGCATTCATTGAGATCTCACAGACGCTTCCGGCTGCTGCTGAGGTACGAGATGGATTAACAGGCACACAGGTAACAACGGACGTGAACATTGCATCTTCTGCTGAAGGCGATGTTTCTCATCTCTGTGCAATTAACCTTCTGAACGAGGTGTTCCAAATGTCGCCAACTTCGGTGGACGATATTTTGGCTACGGAAATAGATGATCTAATGTTTACGCCAGACCCATACACTGACTTTGATTCGGCTCACAGTGTACCAGGGCAACAATGACATTTGGCCTTCATATTTTTCAAACTTGGAACTTTTCCCAGAATTGAACTTTTTTCTTTTTAAAATTTTTGAAATGACATGGCAAATGAACAATCTGCTTACAGTAGAACTAGTCTTATAAAACGGACTTCTTTGAATACTTCCAGGGACACATTGTCACCTTACTTGTCTAACATTTCATTTAATTCCATGATATGCAATGGCTTTGATTTTGAGAACTTATCGATCATTTTGTCATATGTATATATTTCTGTTTCATTCACGTTGCATTTTACTTCCGTTATATGCTTAGAATGAAAACGATGCTTTAAATGTACAGTACCTATTGCATTTCAACAGTTTTGAGCTTCTTTTAAAATGCTTTTAGGAATGTTTTTAGCAATATGTGGTACTCAATTTTATGTTTAGCATTTAAATGTTTAGCATTTAGTATTATCGTTCAATCGAAGATGGAGTGGGTGTTGTATTCCGCTTTAGGGGTCCGTATATAGGTTTTCTGAATCATGTCCTTATATAGGCACAATCGCCTTGCCCTTATATAGGCATAGAATCCCAGTCCTTATTTAGGCATTAACCGTGCACTCCAAATACAGGCATGGTCACCGACATCCGTCCACCCTAACGTCACAACGAGTTCTTAGAAACCAGACCCTTAAGCTTCGGGAGTTCCCCTGGCACAGGACTATTGATTTCTCCAAGAACTCATCTATTATGTATGAACCATTATACCTTAAGGGTTCATTCCTGACGTCTTCCTCTGTCCGACTTCACGTCAATGCTAACATTCCATGACACCTACCAGGTATAAATATACCTTCCCTTGCCCAAGCAAGTTAGAGGAGACCTCGACTTCAGAGGAGCCCGTATCCCAGCCTGACGCACTGAGAAGACGCTGTCATTCCTGCACGCAGACGAATCCAGCTTCCAGTGTTCTAACTCCCTTCGCAGGGTGTTAGAGTTCCAGTCCCGGCAGGGGATTCCCACCTCTCTCATTCTCAAGGTATGGAGCTGACTAGATCCTAGAGGGACTCTTGGCATACTAGACTTAACACACTCTTAGTCTACCATATTAGAGAATACTCCACCTACTTCTACCTTTCCCTACACCTAGACAGGTTAGGCACATTGGGGTAGAACTAGATTAGAGACGCATCGTATGAGTACTCGCATTCTTAGCTCATGTTATTTATGTACGTGAATATATGCTAAAAGATAATGCTAGTGCAGTATTATTTATTTCTACTGCTTACGCTGTACATTATTTATCTTGCATACTGTCTTGTGATCATAACAGCACATATCTCTTACACGAGAAACAAGACTGTTCAATAAAACCCTTTTTATTGAAACGCCCTTCTTTCCTTTCTGTGTAACTCTGTAGAAACTAAGCATGCACGATTGAATGAGTGAAACTTATCTATTGTTTCCACGATTCTGAGACATGTTCCGCTTCTAAAGGGAAACAAAGTTATCATGTTTTTCGGTTGCCAGAAACTACTCCCTTCTTGTTCTCAAGGAGTTTCTAGTGGCCTCTGAGCTAGCTGGCACAAGTAATTAAGGCACAAGTTACTAACTTGTGTAACGATATATCTGTAAGAGACAGTAGTTAGTGACAGATTCCTTACCTTAGAATATCCCCAGGCGTCAGGCTGGATCCGGAAAGTTTTTGCGTAGCAGTACCCTTGCGCGTCGGTAGGCGGCGTCGTGCGGCTCCGCGTCCGTCGTCGGGACCGCCGGGATGACGTCGCGGGCAATACTTAGACGCCGCCCCTGCGCGCTGACGTCAGTTCTGTACACGATTTTCCGCGCCAGGAACGCAGAGCCATGCAAGAAGCTGACATAGGTGTCTGAAAAATACTAGGGCCCTGAAAGGGATGTCCTTAACCCTAGAAATCAGTTCGCAGAATGGGGAGGATGGGTGGGGCGGTAGGAATCTGTCACTAACTACTGTCTCTTACAGATATATCGTTACACAAGTTAGTAACTTGTGCATCTGAAAGAGACACGTTAGTGACAGATTCCTTACCTTAGAATAGATACCCCAGCAATACCAACTCCGGTGGTGGGTCTGCGAACAAAGATCAGACAAGGAAGTCCCGGAGGACAGAACGGCCAAAGAAGCCGTCCCTCCGGACCTGACTGTCAAGGCAGTAATGCTTGGTAAACGTGTGCAGCGAGGCCCACGTAGCTGCCTGACAGATATCCTGCAGCGGAACACCGCGGCCTAAAGCAGTGGTAGCAGCCGTTGCCCTGGTGGAATGGGCACGCAGCCCAACAGGAGGCTCCTTCTTAGCCAAAGAATAGCAGGCTTTGATACACGGGAGATGGTTCTCTTGTGCACCGCCAGACCTTTTTTGGCGCCCACGTAGCCAACAAAGAGCTGGTCATCCACCCGGAAGTGTTGTGTGCGGTTGATATAAAAGGAAAACGCACGTTTTGGGTCCAGACGGTGGAGCCTCTCTTCCTCTCTGGAAGGATGCGGAGGCGGAAAGAAGGTGGGCAAAGTGATGGTCTGCCCAATGTGGAAGGCAGTAACCACCTTTGGCAAGAAGGACGGACGCGTCCTCAGAACAACCTTGTCTGGATGGACAGACAGAAAGGGAGGTTTGCATGATAGAGCCTGGAGCTCACTCACCCGCCGAGCGGAGGTGATGGCCACCAGAAAGGCTGTCTTCAGAGTCAGAAGACGAAGAGGACAGTTATGTAGAGGCTCAAAGTGTCAGGGTCTAAATCCCTTTTGCTGTCTGAACCACACAGGAGCAGAATGACGCTAGGTCCCAATACCCTTCTCAGAACCAACCCTGCTAGGTCTTTTAGTATTCCATTGCAGGTAAGTTCTAAGGGGGAAAAGGGGTTGGGGACAGAGAAGAGACTGCTCCAATATTCTGCCTGTTCAGCTACGTCTTCTTCTTCTTACTGGACTGCAACATTAACATGTAAAAAACCTTTATTTATTGTGCCTTTTAACTTACTGTTTTTTCTATGGTGTATAAATAACTTATCTTACCAGAATGTTTACTGAAGCTTACTTCTTCTACTTCTCATGTATTGTTTGCTAGGTTGTATGAGAAGTCTTCACTCAGATCTCTTTCCTTTTCGTTCTCAGGTACAATCTGCACTTGATCCTGCTATTCCTTAATGTAAGAAAGATAAGGTAAGTATTTATTTCTGTATTCCTAATTTATGTATTATTTGGGTTTCTCTTTCTTTCTATTAACTCACTGTTAAGAGACTGGAGTGGGCCTTGAACTGGGGTTTCTGTAGTAGGATGACTGGTTTTCTCTCTTTAATTAGTTTTTTAAACAATGCTTCAGAACTTAGGTTAAATGTTAAAAGGAAGCGTTCCTTTTATTCAGGCCTTTGGTTTTAATGTTTGCTGGAAGCACTGCCATACGTGAGGAGAACATTACTGGAGTTCTTTAACACATGGCATGAGAAAGAAACATGCCGGGCCTTTGACCCTGACTTCACCTTTTAATTAATTCTCAGAAGAGTGAACAAGTTTCAGTCTAAGAAGACACTGCGTGTTGAAAGGTCACGCCTGCGTCTGACAGATTCTGGAACAGCTGAAAAAGACAGCTGATTCAAAAAGCTTTTTATTTAATCTTCTCAGCTAAGGAAAGCAATTACTGAAAAAAGTATTTCCAGTTTTCAAACAAAGGAAAATATATTCTGACTTGTTTCCTTTTTCTCTTTAAATAGAAATTTACCTCTGACACAATAACCTTTTCTCACAGAATGTTTTATATTAGCTACAAGTTTAACACTAACCTGATTAGTGAGGGAATGTAGTTCCGACGAAGCTAACCCCGATTTTATCGCAACTACCCTAACTGACTTCCACGACGCTGGGAAAACAGGTGCTCTTCAAATTATTTCTTCAGTGAAGTGCACAGTGGAATGTTGAAGCACACTTCACCTGATGTCATGAAGCCTAAAAGACTAGACTGCTAACAGTGGTGTGCTGTCGCAGTATGTGCATGTTGGCAGCCATCTTGGAGTTCCATCGGTGCCAACAAGCACTCCAGCTTGAGGGATTATCTGACTTTTGGTAAGTTTGTAGGGGAAAATGGTAGCCAGCATACAGTTAGAAGGAGGAAACCTCCCGTGAGTCCTGACAGTACCCCCTCCCAACGGGGTTTCCTCCGGTCGTGGTTTGGCAGGGAATTTGGCATGAAAGGCTCTAATTAAACAGGGGGCATGGACATTAGTACTCTTTTCCCAGGAACGTTCATCAGGTCCATAACCTTGCCAATCAATGAGGTAGAAAATTTCATTGCGGATGAGTTTTGAATCCAAAATTCGTTTAACTTCGTACTCCGCCTCACCATTAACCATCAGAGGATCAGGAGGGGAAACCCTACGCAACCCCGGTTGAATTGGTTTAAGGAGAGAAACATGAAATACTGGATGAATTTTGGTAGAACCAGGAAGAGATAGTTGATAAGTGACTGGATTTATGACCTTCTCAATTGGATAAGGACCCATAAAACGAGGCTGAAATTTACGGGGACCTTTGAGTCTGAGATTTTTTGTACTCAACCAGACTAAGTCTCCTACATGAAGCTCAGGTTCTTTTTACGTTTTCGGTCAGCGAAGTGTTTGTAACGATCCTTCGCGATCGACAAATTCTGGGTTACTGAGTGATGAATTTTAGTTAACTGTCGGGCAATATCTTGAACAGCAGGAACATTAATATCATCAAAATTAGCATGAGAATTGGGATGTCTGCCTGAGTTTATAAAGAAAGGGGAGTGGCCAGTGGATACATTTAGAGCATTATTGTGAGCATACTCCGCAGTCCATAAGTGGTCAGGCCAGTCACCCTCCTCATCTAACAAATAAAGTCTGAGGTGTTGTTCTAGGTCTTGGTTAATGCGTTCAGTCTGACCATCAGTTTCTGGGTGAAAACTGGTGGAATAACGATGGTCAATATTAAGGCCTTTGATGTAAGCCTTCCAAAATCGTGATAGGAACTGAGAGCCCCTGTCTGAAACGAGGACCCTAGGAATCCCATGAAGGCGAATAACATGTTGATTGAAAAGTTGGGACAATTGTTTAGCAGTGGGTGTACCTTTGAAGGGTATATAATGTGCCATCTTACTAAAAGTGTCGACAACTACAAGAATGGTATCATACCCATGGGAAGAAGGTAGATCAACAATCAAATCTAAGGAGACTGTGTGCCAAGGATATGGGGGTTGGCATGGGTTGTAGGAGACCTTTAGGAGCTTGTCTGTCCGATTTTCCCCGTGCACAAATTTCACAGCCTAACACATATTGACGGACGTCTCGGCACATGTATGGCCACCAGAAACGACGTTTGAGTAATTCTTCGGTTTTCACAACACCTTTGTGGCCAGCCAGAGGGTTGTCGTGACATTCCTGCATTGCCTTCAGCTGAAGCTCCTTGGTGGGTAAATACAGGGTGGTACCTAAATAGGGGAGGCCATTGCGAATGAAACGTTGTGGATCTTCTGTGGCCCAGTTCTCCATTTCAAGGTCGGTCATCAAATTTCGAACGTGATGTTCAAAAGGTTCTAAGGAGATAGTTCCAATGAATTTTCCATCAGGTATGATTTGCTGGTTTTCAATGACTGAAGTTTGATTTTCTGTGTCGAGTCTAGAGAGGACATCAGCCTTTCCATTCTTGGATCCGGGACGAAAAGTGATAACAAAATCAAAGTCCGCGAAGTAAAGAGACCAACGCAGCTGACGTGGTGTGAGAGTTCGAGCAGATCGCAAAAATTTTAGGTTGCGGTGGTCCGTAAACACCGTTACAGTGTGTTTTGCCCCCATTAAGTAATGCCTCCAATCTTTGAAGGCATCTTTGATTGCCAAGAGTTCTTTTTCTGTAATCGTATAGTTGCATTCCGCAGGGTTGAGTTTGCGGGACCGATATGCCACCGGGTGTAACTGTCCCGTGTCCTTGTGCCTCTGAGAAAGTATTCCCCCGATGGCTAGGTCCGATGCGTCTGTCTCCAAATAAAAAGGCTCAGAGGGATCTGCATGAAGCAGCACCGGTGCTGTGGTGAAACTGTCCTTCATCAACTGAAAAGCTTCTTCTGCTTCTTCTGACCATTGGAACGGAACTCCTTTCTTCAGAAGACGAGTCAGCGGAAGTATCTTATTGGAGAATCCATTAATGAATCGTCTGTAAAAATTAGAGAATCCGATAAAGCTTTGAACCTCTTTGATACTGGTAGGAGATTTCCAGTCTGTTATCGCCTTCACTTTTTGCTCATCCATTCGAACTCCTGCAGGTGATAACACAAAACCTAGGAATTCTACTGTATCTGTGTTGAAGAGGCATTTCTCCAATTTAACGTATAGAGAGTTCTCTCGTAGACGTTGTAAAACTGCTCTGACCTGGTTGTGATGTTCTTCAACCGTGTTGGAATAAATCAGGATGTCATCTATGTATACTATAGCGCATCGGTCAATGAATTCACTTAAAACATCATTGATAAAGTACTGGAAGGCCGCTGGTGCGTACAGAGACCATATGGCATCACAAGATACTCATAAAGGCCAAATTTGGTCCTGAACGCAGTCTTCCACTCGTCGCCTTCCCGGAGTCTAATCAAGTGGTACGCTCCTCGTAGGTCTAGGCGAGTGTATATCTTTGCTTCCTTCACTTGATCAATTAGTACTGAAATGAGAGGCAATGGATAACGATTCTTCACAGTTATCCTGTTAATCGCTCTAAAGTCAATACAAGTCCTGAGATCTCCCCTTTTTCGGCACGAAAAAAGTGGGGAAGAGACAGGGGACTGCGACGGTCGGATAAATCCGTTCTCCAGATTCTTAGCTAGGTATTCCTTCAAATGGATGTTTTCCTTCTCCGTTAATGCGTAAACTCTGCTGCATGGTAGATTAGCCCCTGGTTCTAGATCAATTTTGCAGTCATAGGGCCTGTGGGGGGTAACGTCTCTGCCTTTTTCTCATCAAAGACGTCTGCAAAGTCTTGGTATTCATCTGGTATCATGGTAGTTTGGATCGCACATACCGAACCTCCACCTTCACACAATTGGGTGGCAGCGCAGATTACAGAAGAATGTGTCTGGTCGTCGAAACAATTTTTGGTGCAGTAGTCTGAATTTAATTGAATAGTTCGGGCTCCCCAATCAATTAACGGGTTGTGTTCCGTTAGCCATGGTAGACCTAGAATCAGTTGAAATTGGGGGCGTCTATTAAATTAAATTGCAAGGTCTCTTGGTGTCCTTCGACAGTAGTCATGTGTACCAATTCAGTATGACTGGTTATGGGCCCTGAAGTTAAATCCGTACCATCCACCGCTCTGACCTTCTCACTTTTCTCCTTCTTGATAGCTTGTAAACCGATCAGGCTAGCGAATTTGTGGTCGGAGAAATTACCTGTTGCCCCAGAATCTACCATGACGATGATTCCTGTCAAAACCACATCTCTAAACCTTAAGGTCATAGTCATAACCAAATGGGGAGAGGAGACTTGTAGTGTGTTTGCCAATTGGTGATTTGTTGGAGTCGTTTTTCCATTCGCATCCACAGGTCCAACTCCCCTTACCTGTGGTGCCTCTAGTTTTCCTTCTCCTTAGCAGGCAACTTTGGTCTTTTTAAGCAATTCTTGACAAAATGTCCACTTCTTCCACAATATAGGCACAGTTTGTTCAGCCTTCTCTTTTCTTTTTCTTCTTTAGAGAGTGGACCTCTGACTACACCGATTTGCATGGGTTCAATTCCCGAAGAACTCTCTACTGTCCGTGTGGATTCTGTTTTGACACGGTCAAAACGAGGAACACTTGGTCTAAGCTCCTTCCGCCGTTCTCCTTTCCGCTCACTTTGCCGATAATCGATCTCTAAGGTTAAATCCACTAAGGCAGAGATGTCGGTGGGTCGATTAGGGATTTGAGATAGAGCGTCCTTCAATTCCTCTCGCAATCCTCTATAGAATACTGCTGCTCTTTTATCCTCGGGCCAGTTGGTCTCGACCACTAGTTTATTAAATTGGGCTAGGTAAGACACGAGTTCTCGGTTTCCTTGCTTTAATTCCAACAGTTCGTTGTCTGAAGCTTGAGATGCTGTTCTTCTATCAAAAATTCGGAGAAATTCCTTCTTGAAGTCATCTAAACTGTACAAAATTGGGTCATCCTTGGTTACTAGTGGCATGGACCATGAGGCGGCGTCCCCACTAAGGTAGGACAAGATAAACGCCACTCGGGATTGAGCATCGGGAAGATCGTTGGACGGCACATAAAATGCAGAGAGCATTGGGTCAAAAAATTTGCGCTTTCTGCGGGTCTCCATTAAATCGCTCTGGAGGGGCAAGAGGAATTACTGGGGATAATGAGTGGATTACTTGTGTGGGGGCAAAGGATGAAGTGCTGATGTTAGGACTCTGGGTTTCAAAGGATGCGGTGCTTGGCCTAGATCCCAAAGCTGGTGTTCCCGTTTTAAAGGTTATTATCTCCTGTCTTAGTATTTTATTTTCCTCTCTGACTGCCTCCAAGTCCCTTTGTATATTACTCAAAATCTCGCCCAAATTTTTTAAATCAAGTCCTTCTGCCATTCTGCTCAGGTGCTTGTACCAACGTGGGCACTTCACTCTGTCAGGGTCTAAATCCCTTTTGCTGTCTGAACCACACAGGAGCAGAATGACGCTAGGTCCCAATACCCTTCTCAGAACCAACCCTGCTAGGTCTTTTAGTATTCCATTGCAGGTAAGTTCTAAGGGGGAAAAGGGGTTGGGGACAGAGAAGAGACTGCTCCAATATTCTGCCTGTTCAGCTACGTCTTCTTCTTCTTACTGGACTGCAACATTAACATGTAAAAACCTTTATTTATTGTGCCTTTTAACTTACTGTTTTTTCTATGGTGTATAAATAACTTATCTTACCAGAATGTTTACTGAAGCTTACTTCTCTTCTACTTCTCATGTATTGTTTGCTAGGTTGTATGAGAAGTCTTCACTCAGATCTCTTTCCTTTTCGTTCTCAGGTACAATCTGCACTTGATCCTGCTATTCCTTAATGTAAGAAAGATAAGGTAAGTATTTATTTCTGTATTCCTAATTTATGTATTATTTGGGTTTCTCTTTCTTTCTATTAACTCACTGTTAAGAGACTGGAGTGGGCCTTGAACTGGGGTTTCTGTAGTAGGATGACTGGTTTTCTCTCTTTAATTAGTTTTTTAAACAATGCTTCAGAACTTAGGTTAAATGTTAAAAGGAAGCGTTCCTTTTATTCAGGCCTTTGGTTTTAATGTTTGCTGGAAGCACTGCCATACGTGAGGAGAACATTACTGGAGTTCTTTAACACATGGCATGAGAAAGAAACATGCCGGGCCTTTGACCCTGACTTCACCTTTTAATTAATTCTCAGAAGAGTGAACAAGTTTCAGTCTAAGAAGACACTGCGTGTTGAAAGGTCACGCCTGCGTCTGACAGATTCTGGAACAGCTGAAAAGACAGCTGATTCAAAAAGCTTTTTATTTAATCTTCTCAGCTAAGGAAAGCAATTACTGAAAAAAGTATTTCCAGTTTTCAAACGAAGGAAAATATATTCTGACTTGTTTCCTTTTTTCTCTTTAAATAGAAATTTACCTCTGACACAATAACCTTTTCTCACAGAATGTTTTATATTAGCTACAAGTTTAACACTAACCTGATTAGTGAGGGAATGTAGTTCCGACGAAGCTAACCCCGATTTTATCGCAACTACCCTAACTGACTTCCACGACGCTGGGAAAACAGGTGCTCTTCAAATTATTTCTTCAGTGAAGTGCACAGTGGAATGTTGAAGCACACTTCACCTGATGTCATGAAGCCTAAAAGACTAGACTGCTAACAGTGGTGTGCTGTCGCAGTATGTGCATGTTGGCAGCCATCTTGGAGTTCCATCGGTGCCAACAAGCACTCCAGCTTGAGGGATTATCTGACTTTTGGTAAGTTTGTAGGGGGAAAATGGTAGCCAGCATACAGTTAGAAGGAGGAAACCTCCCGTGAGTCCTGACACAAAGGGAGCGCACATGAGAAAGGTAAGAACCAAGATCAAGTCCCACTGAGGCATCACAAACGGAACAGGAGGGAAGAGGTGTGTAATGCCTTTTAGGAACCTGTTAACAACAGGGGACTTGAAAAGGGAGGGCTGATCAGGAAGCCTGAGGAAGGCCGAAATGGCACAAAGATAGCCCTTGATGGTACCCAGGGCAGAACCCTGTTGGGCCAGAGAAAGAAGGAACAGAAGAACCTCAGAAAGAGGGGCAGAGAGGGGATTCACAGCCTTTGCTGTGCACCATGCCACAAACTTGTTCCACCTGCAGGCGTATACCACCTTAGTGGAGGGACGCCTGGCTGCCAGAATCACATCACAAACTTCGGGAGGCAAGTCGAAGGGAATCAACTGCCGCCGCTCAATCTCCACGCAAGCAGGTGGAGACTGGACAGGTTCGGGTGGAGGACCGTCCCCTGCTGCTGCGACAGAAGATCCTCCTGAAGAGGCAGACGGATCGGGGATCGACGCTCATACTGAGTAGCTCGGGATACCAAACTCTTCGAGCCCAGTCCGGAGCCACAAGGATGACTTGGGCCCGGTCGCGCCGAATCTTCTTCAACACTCTGGGTAGAAGTGGTATAGGCGGAAAGGCGTACAACAGACCGCAACTCCACTCGCGACGAAAAGCGTCGCCGAGCGAGTGCCGCCTTGGAAATTCCAACGCGCAGAACTGCTGACATTGCGCGTTCTCTTCGGTGGTGAATAGATCTAACCAAGGCTCTCCCCACTGTAGAAAGAGTCCTTGCGCCACTTCCGAGTGAAGACGCCATTCGTGATCCATCATGCACCTGCGGCTGAGTTCGTCCGCCCTGGCGTTCAGGGAACCTGCCAGGTGTTGAACCATCAGGAACATGCCCTGATGTTCCAGCCATGTCCAGAGGCGCAGAGCCTCCTGACAGAGGGTCCACGACCCCACCCCGCCTTGTTTGTTGCAGTACCACATGGCGGTGGTGTTGTCTGTGAACACCTGCACTACCTTCCCTTTGACAGAGGGAAGGAATGCCTTTAGTGCAAGTCGGATCGCCCGGAGCTCCAGAAGGTTGATATGGAGCCGGGACTCCGCCGGAGACCAGAGGCCTTTGATCTCCGCCTCTCCCGTGTGACCGCCCCATCCCAGAAGGGACGCGTCCGTCACAACTGTGTGCTCTGGCTGGGGAAGGGAGAGGGATCTGCCCATGACCCATTGCTGGTTCGAGAGCCACCACTGCAACTGTTTTGCAGTCCCCTCCGAGATCTGGACGTGATCGGACAGGTTGCCCTGGTGCTGCGCCCACTGGAACTTCAGGTCCCACTGCAGAGCCCGCATATGCCATCTGGCATGATCGACCAGCAGGATGCAGGAGGCCATGAGGCCCAGCAGCCTCAGGGTCATCCGTACGGAAACCCAGGATAAAGGCTGAAAGATCGGAATCATAGCCTGAATATCCCAGACTCGCCGTTCGGGAGGATAGGCCCGAAACTGCGTCGTGTCAAGAACTGCTCCGATGAAAAGGAGCTGTGGAGAAGGAATCAGATGCGACTTCGGCACATTGATGGAGAACCCCAGCGAGTGCAGGAGTTCGGCCGTAGTCTGGAGGTGGGAGACCACTGCCTGGGACGAGCCCGCCTTCAGCAGCCAGTCGTCGAGGTAGAGGAAGACTGGAACCCCTGCCCGGCGCAGATGAGCTGCGACCACCGCCATCACTTTCGTGAACACCCGAGGGGCACGGGTAAGGCCAAAGGGGAGCACGGTGAACTGAAAATGCTCGAGGCCTACCGTGAACCGCAGGTAGCGCCGATGGGCCGGCAGGACGGGGATGTGGAAATAAGCTTCCTGTAAGTCCAGCGCTACCAACCAGTCTCCAGGGTCGAGGGCAGTCAAGACCTGAGCTAGGGTGAGCATCTTGAACTTCTCCTTCCGGAGGAAGCGATTGACGTTCCGGAGGTCCAAGATAGGACGCATGTCGTCCTTGTCCATCTTGGGCACCAGAAAGTAGTGGGAGTAGCAACCACGTCCTACTTCTGGAGTCGGAACATGCTCGATGGCCCTCTTGGCCAAGAGGGCCGTGACTTCCTTCTGCAGAAGCACCAAGTGATCCCCTGACATGCGGTGGAATTGAGGTGGCATGGCTGGGGGGTGGTCTCGAAGGGGAGGGAGTAGCCCCTTCGGACAATGTCCAAGACCCACCTGTCCGAGGTGATGGCATGCCAGTGGTGAAGGTGATGGCGGACCCTGCCCCTACTGGCGTGCTGTGCACCTGAAAGGAAGGACTAGGAGGGCTTGGAGGCCGCGGACGGGGCGGGGTTGGTGGCCTGAGCGGGAGCCACATCCTCGGCCACGCGAAGACGCTTGCTGCGCGGGCCGGTGGCTGGGCAGCGGACGTGACTGGGCGCCCCTTCCGTGGCCACGAAAGGGGCGAAAAGCAGAGGTTAGCGGAGGGCGCACAGCAGAAAGCCCAGGGACTTGGCAGTAGCCCGTGAGTCCTTAAAACGCTCCAGCGCATGGTCTGCTTTGGTACCAAAAAGACCGACTCCATCAAAGGGCATGTCCATGAGTGTGTTTTGGACATCACCCGAGAAACCAGTTGTCCTCAGCCAGGCGTGGCGACGCAGCGCCACCGTCGTTGCAAGCGATCTGCCCAGCGAGTCGGCAGTATCAAGGCCACAACGGATGGTGTACTATGCCGCATCCCTTCCTTCCGCAATGGTGCGGGAAAGCAGTGTCTGGACCTCCTCAGGACACTGGGGCAAAACGAGCGCCACCGAATCCCACAGAGAGTGGGAGTATCGGCCTAAAAGGCAAGCAGTGTTGACGGACCGCAAGCCAGCACTGGAGGAAGAAAAGGCCTCCTTCCCAAATTGATCCAGGCGTTTGGATTCCCTATCCGGAGGGGCAGTAGGGAAGGCGGTTTGGGAGGCAGAGGCTTGGACAACCAAGCTCTCAGGGGTGGGATGTTGAGAGAGAAACAAGGGGTCGCCCGGAGCAGGGCGATGGCGTCGGGCCACGTTCCTATCCACAGGAGCCCCTGTGGCGGGCTTGGACCAGGTGCCCAAAAGAACGTCAGAAAGTGCATCATTAAACGGCAGCAATGGCTCCGAGGAGGTAGCTGCCGGCTGAAGCACTTCCGTCAGGAGGTTAGTCCTGACAGCCACTGTAGGCAGTTGGAGGTGTAAGGCTCCAGCTGCTCTACGCAACACCGTTGCGAAATTTGCTCCCTCCTCCGTAGCCACGGAAGGAGGAGACAGCATGCCAGTGTCAGGGGAAGTGTCCAGACCACTGGCATCCCCAAGTTCCTCTGCCCAGTCCTGATCATAGTCACACTGCTGTGTGAGAGGGTCATCCGACCCCTCCCAGCTCTCCTGGTCCTCCTCCGGTTGAAAATAAGGAGGAGGAGGGACGTCCGGGACCCAAGGTCTCATAGGCGCCGGAGCCGGCGTCGAACGACGTCGGTCCGACGCCGCGTCCGGATCCGGAGATAACTGGGGAACAACGCCGCCCGGAGCCCCGGGCGGCGTCAGGAACGGCACCGGGGACATCGGCGGAGGCGTAGTTAGGTCAACCGGCGTCGATGGGGGCTGTGGTACCACCGGAGCCGGGATCGAGGCCGGGGCCGAAGCAGGGGCTGGGAGCGAGGCTGGTGGGACAGGCGGCGCCGGGACCGTAGTCGTCGGCGGCGCCGGGGCAATCCCATTAGGGCCCGCGGGGCCTGAAGGCGCACCGGAGGGGCCTTGAGGCCCGAAGAGGCGGGCCATGGCCGACAGGAATTCCTGTATCTCGGCCGGAGTCGCCCCCGAACCCGGGAAGGACGGGTAATGCGGGGGCGGCTCCACAGGCACATCCGGAGCCGCGGGGACGGTGCCGACAGGGGCCTCAGCCGAGTCGCGAGACCGGCGAGGCGAAGTCTTAGAGCGATGGTGCTTCTTAGACGTTTTGTGCTTCGACTTACCCGAGGAGTGCGAAGACTTGGACTCCGATGACCGGCGAGGACTCCGCGACCGGCCCCTCGACCTCTCGCGTGACCGGGGCTTGGTGCGGGGCGGAGCCGACTGCCGGACCTCGAGGAGCTTTCGAGACCGCTCTCGCAAAGCCTTCGGGTGCAAGGCCCGGCAGTCGGAACACGACTTCGTGTCGTGGTCGCGGCCGAGACAGTAGAGACACTCTAAGTGCGGGTCTGTGATCGACATCATTCGACCACAGACGTCGCATGGCTTGAAGCCGGGCATCCCTACCGACAGCGTGGAGCCGAGATGACTCGAAGAAAACAGTGAAAAATCACCAAAAAGTTAGTCAAAAAATGACTAGGGCACTGCTCTTCCCGGATCTGCGCTTACTGGCGCGGAAAAAGAAGAACTGACGTCAGCGCGCAGGGGCGGCGTCTAAGTACTGCCCGCGACGTCATCCCGGCGGTCCCGACGCCGACGACGGACGCGGAGCCGCACGACGCCGCCTACCGATGCACAAGGGTACTGCTCTGCAAAAACTTTCCGGATCCAGCCTGACGCCTGGGGATATTCTAAGGTAAGGAATCTGTCACTAACGTGTCTCTTTCAGATTTTAATATACTCGATGGGGACATACCGACCTTAGTCCTATGTCAAACCTATAGGTTATATTATTCCAATGCGCAGAGCCTATTAGGGAAATAGGAACTACACTACACCCCTACGTGGTCTTGCTTCAAGAAACCCATATCCAAGGGACTACTTACTGCGCACTTAATAGGTGGGGTTACAAACTGGTGGCACATGCAGGCTATGCTAGGGGATCGAGGGGGGTGGGGATCCTTCTGTGTAAGGCTTTCCCCTTCCAAATACAGACCGCTACGCATGACGCCCTGGGTAGATTTGTCATGGTGTCCAGGTGTTGGGCGGGCAGGCCGCTCAACATAACATCGCTATATGTCCCGCCCAGACTACACGCAACGACTCTGGCCGATCTCGGCACCCACTTGCTCAATCTACCGGAGGGCGACATACTGCTGGGAGGAGACTGTAATGCCTCTCTGAACGGGGAATTGGACAGGAAGCCGCCCAGATTGGGAGAATCCACTGGTAAATTAATGGCAGATTTCCTCAGGGGCATGGGCCTAATAGATACCTGGAGAGCGCAGAATCCCTCATCCCTACAATACACTTTTCTCTCCGGGGTGCACGGGAGCCTATCCCGGATTTATTATATTCTTTGTAAGGCCGATCAACTCCCTATGTTTGGCGAGGTTGCACATCTTCCGAGGGGCATCTCTGATCATTCTCCCCTGGTGGCACGGTACGGGGGCTCTCCCCCGCCTCGCGTCCGGATATGGCCCTTAACCCCTGGTACCTTATGGTGCCGGCAATCAGAGAGAAACTTGTCAAGGAGACCACTGATTACTTCAAGGATAACGATGGTTCTGTAGATTCAGATGTAGCGCTGTGGGAGGCATATAAGACTGTGGTGCGGGGAGGGGTGGTGTCGGCGATCACAGGTCACCGGAAGGAAAAGAGAAAACAACTGCTGGTGATCGAGGGCGAGATCAATCAACTGGAGAGTGACTTACTCACAACTAACGCTCCAGCCACCACGCATAGGCTTCTTCTGAAGCAAAAAGAGTATAAAGACATAGCTGAGGAGGCGGCCAGAGCCCAACACAGCGCCACCCAACATCGCATCTATGAAGTCGGTGACAAGGCGAGTAAACTACTGGCCTGGCTGGATAGGCGGGACAGAGCCAATAAATGGGTCTCCGCGATCGAAGGCAGGGATGGTTCATTGCTGCATAAAAGGGACGAGATTGCTGAAGCATTTGCGGCCCATTTCGAACAGATCTATGCATCTGTCTGGGCCGCTCCACAAGAGGAAGCGCAGGAATTACTGGCCACCCTAAGGCTGCCTGTTTTGGAGTCACAAGACGTCAAAGATCTAGATGCGCCTATGACCACCGAGGAGGTGGTTAAGGCAATCGGGGCGCTTCAGTCCGGGAAAGCTATGGGCCCAAGCGGCCTTCCAATAGAATTGTATAAAGCAACCGCATCCACGTTAGCCCCATATCTAATTAGAATGTACGATGACAGCGTGACGAAGGGCATTCTGCCCGAAACGCAGAGATTGCCCAATATCGTAGTTAGTGGGCAAAACCCCCGAGCGGTGCGGATCATACAGACCTAATTCCCTTCTAGACCCGGAAGTTAAGATACTCGCCAAGATCTTGGCAATGCGTATGTCCCCCCTGCTGAGCAAGCTGATCCATCCGGATCAATCTGGCTTTATGCCGAGCAGGAACACTGCTCTAAATTTACGTCGCCTTCATGGCGTCATGGGCAGGGCGGCGACGATCAGAGAAGACGCAGTGATCATGTCGTTGGATGCAAAAATGGCGTTCGACATGATTGAATGGCCCTTTTTATTTGCGGTACTTGAACGGTTTGGGTTTGGCAAGAAATTTTTATCCTGGGTACGACTCCTTTATTCGACGCCCCGGGCACAAATTATAGTGAATGGCGGGAGATCGAGAACATTCACGTTGCAGAAGGGAACCAGGCAGGGCTGTCCATTATCTCCATTAATTTTTGCCTTGGCTCTTGAGCCCCTGGCAACTTGGGTCAGGGGCGACCCCCTCATCCGGGGCTTGAACTGGACGTCGGAGTGGGAGGATAGAATCTTCCTCTATGCCGATGATATTTTGTTGTACCTGGCCAGACCTTACTTTCGATTCATCAGACACTACATATTTTTACTCTTTTCCAAAAATACTCCGGCTACACCATTAACTGGGACAAGTCCCTGCTCTATGTTTTGTGTGGAGATTGCCCCACCTTGCCTAAGGGCTGTGCGGCCACAATCGTCACGGATATGTTTTGATATCTGGGGATATACATCACGGCCAATCCCACATTATTTTACGAGAACAACCTGGCTCCCCCCCTGCGCCGCTTCCGCGAAGATGTGCAACACTGGAAAACCCTGCCCCTCACGTTGTTGGGCAGGGCCACTTTATATAAAACGATGGCTCTGCCCCGCTTCGTATATGCTTTGCAAAATACACCTCATTTGGTACTGGACCATTACTTCCAAACCATTGAGTCGGAAGTGCGCTCGTTACTTTGGAATGGTGGTGCTCCCTGTATTGCATTGCTCAAACTAACAAAGAGCTGGTACAATGGAGGGATAGCTCTGCCTGCACTTAAAAGTTACTATTGGGCCTCTCAACTGATGGTCACGAACCATTGGGTTCATCGTCCCATAACGGACACAGCTTATAGAATGGACAGACACAATATGACCCCGGTCGATTATCACAGGGCAATTTATGCGGGAACACAGAACACGCCCAACTTCACCTCGACCTTCACTACCATTGCCCTGTGGCGGACGGCTACCCCGGTCTTGGGGTGGAAAAATAAGATCATACAGGTCACCCTATTGCTCGAAACAGACCAACTCGGGTTATTGGCAAAGCACCCAGGGTTTGACAAGTGGGACTTGATTGGACTCTCCACAGTCGGGGATATGTGGGTGGGTGGCAAGGTGAGACCTTTTAGTGACCTTCAGCGGGACTACGATCTGAACGCACGAGAAACCTTCCGCTACCTTCAGGCCAGAAACGCACTGCAGAGAACGATACCCAGGGGCTCTGACCTACCTGTTTCCTCGCCCCTAGGGGATAGACTACTTGACGATTACCTCCCTGATAGGGCGATCTCCCTGACATATAGAAAAATACTTAACACCACCCCAGATGCAATGGGGAAGATACGAGCAAAATGGGCTGAGGACGTGGGGGATGTAAGTGACGAGGACTGGCAAGAGGCACTGGTGTCACCCCGGGAGGTGGCAATTCGATCCCGCTTCAAGTTGATCCAACTCAAACTCCTCCACAGGGCGTACTATACGAGTTCAGTGTTGGTCAAAATGGGCTTCCCGACGTGCCCTAGGGGTTGTGGGCTGACTGGTACATACATGCACCAATGGTGGGAATGCCCGCTTCTCCAGACTTATTGGGGGAAGGTAACGTCAGCGCTGCTCTCAATGTGTCAGAAAGCAATGGAGGTCACGCCCCGGTGGTGTCTTCTTAACATGTGGGATGCTATGGATCTCTCAAGGGCAGAGAAAATATGGGTCTCCCTGGGGTGCATGATATCTAAGCGTAATATAGCGAGATCCTGGAAGGGGACCACCAGGCTCAAATTCAGAGAGTGGGAAGCAGATATGGACTGGTGCATGCAGGCGGAGCGGGCGATCTATGAGGGTAGAGGGTGCCCACAAAAATGGACCAGAATCTGGGAGGCATAGAACGAAAGTCGGGGAATGTTGTGTACACCACTCTCAGCGCTAAGAAAAGCAGGCCTCCAGGCTCCACATGCACGACGGTGTGAGACGGACCACAAGAGTTCCCTAGGAACGAGCGTTTTGAATAAACAGTTGGCTGCCGTTCCTGTGAAAATACATGGTGTCCTGGGGGCGCTAGCTATATTATAAAACACATCGATAATAAGTTAGAAAAATTCACCACGAAAGAAGGTGCATTTCAAAGGACCTGACCCTTTAAGTTCCAGTAAAAAATTATAACGTTACGACAAACGCATACGGGATGCTGATCGAGTAGATATACGATCAATATTTCCATGAATAAAGAGAAGAATTTACACTACTTTGCCTAAGGACTGACAGTCTTAGTCAAATCTTTGATTTTTATGAAAGGAAGCTATACATCCAAGTGCTTCATTATTTTAAGGTGCAACCATAAAAGTGCAACTTTAAGAGAGTTTCCTATTAATTTGTCTTGATAAAGATGGGATATTAACAGTAAACACCATCGAAACGCGTCGACGCAATATCTACACAATTCGTGAAGGCCACTGGATCTGTAGATATTATAAGAATTTGTCTTCCATCAGATCTCAGGATAAATGTGCTTAAAACGAATGTGTTATACTGAATGACAAAATGTACTGTTTGTTTCTCTCTTTATTTTTAAAGCATGGGTTTCCCTTACTGTGTAAGGATTTTGGGAGTGCATAAGGCTCTTTAGATTTTTTGCGTTTATCAGTTTTAACAATTTTTGTGTATGTAAAATCAAAAATAGGTTTCTTTTTTTATTGTATTAAATATATTGTCAATTTTATATAATTAAATCTATTTTATATTCTAATTCTTGGAATTCTTCTGTTTTATTACGCTCTCCATTTTAAAATGTGAAGAACAGGACTATGTCCACTTGTATCTCTTGTTGAATGGTGAGATGACTGTTGAGTTTCTGCCTTTACTTTAGTAAATAATTACCAAGAGGAAATCTCATTTTTTTTGTGTACACCATTCAGCCATACTGTTCAACATGCAGAGGATCTCTCGGAAGAATAAGTATGAAGAAGATGTTTTGTTTTTTTCTATTTGTTCCAATATACTTGCGCTGGTTTTATTGAGCGTACTGCTGTATATTGCACTGATGCACCTTGCTTGGATGATGGTAATGATACATGCACTGTATTTTGTGTTTGTTCTTCTTTGTCTGTTTAATAAAAAGATTTAATAAAAATAAAAAAAATCCCAAAATTAAAAAGAGTCTGCTCCGAACAACGAAATACTATTTTGAGGAAAACACAGGGTCGGTCCAATCCAATGCAACGTTATGGGAGGCATATAAACCAGTTATAAGAGGTCAAGCTATCTCCTTAATCGCTGGGCACAGAAAGGAAAAAAAGGCAGCTTTAGAAAAACTTGAGGAGGAACTCATACAAATCGAAGGGGCCCTAGTTGACAGTAATGCAGAAGAGACCAGACATAACCTAGCAATTAAGACAAAAGAATACCATGAACTGGCCACAGAGGCAGCCAGGACCCACCAGATGGCAGTCAGGCACAAAATATACGAGGTTGGGGATAAGACAGGGAAACTACTCGCCTGGCTTGACCGGCGGGACCAGGCCAATAGGGTGGTAACCTCCATAACTTCGAGTGCAGGGCAACACCTCAGAGACCCCAAGGAAATAGCGAAAGCATTCGCTACACATTACAGTGAGGTATATTCCACCTCGGGAAAATCTACAATAGAAGACGCCAGGAACCTGCTTATAGACATGTCCCTCCCAGCCCTAGATGAAGAGGCCTTGAGCCTTACAGAAGAAGAGATAATGGGGGAAGAGATTGCTCAGGAGATCCGCAACACTCAATCGGGAAAAGCATCAGGTCCCAATGGCCTCCCGATACAATTGTATGAAGCCGCAACAACCACGTTAGCCCCTCATTTGAAAAATATGTATGTCGAGAGCCGAGAGTTAGAGAAACTGCCCGAAGATCAGCGCATTGCCTCCATAGTGGTGATTCACAAGGAGGGAAAGCCAAAGGACAAGTGTGCATCCTACCGGCCTATCTCGTTGCTTAATGCAGAAGCTAAAATCCTGGCCAAACTGCTTGCAGATCGTCTCATCCAGGTTATCCCAAAACTAGTGCACTTAGACCAATCCGGCTTCATGCCGGGGAGGAATACTGCGCTAAACCTACGCAGACTCAATGGAGTACTAGGAAGGGCGGATACAATAAGGGAAGATGCAGTGATGATGTCACTGGACGCCCAAATGGCCTTTGACACCATAGAGTGGCCCTACATGTTTGCAGTGCTGGAAAAAATGGGGTTTGGGCCAAACTTTAGAGCGTGGATCGAACTGCTGTATTCCGATCCTATGGCGCGGGTGGTGGTCAATAACACTATCTCACAGCTTTCCACTGAGAAGGGGAACGCGGCAGGGATGCCCATTGTCGCCATTAATTTTCGCACTGGTGCTGGAGCCACTGGCATCCTGGGTCCGTAGGGATCTGCTAATCAAGGGCCTGCGTTGGTCTGAGGAATGGGAAGACAGAATATCTCTATATGCAGACGACATCCTATTGTACTTAGCTTCCCCTAAAAACTCGATCTGCAGGGTATTAAATATATTCACTAACTTCGGGAGATACTCGGGTTATAACATAAACTGGAGCAAATCCATCATATATGTGCTTCATGGCCAACCTCCGATACCCCCTAAGACATGCAAGGCAGAAATAGTTACGGCCGGATTTCAATATCTAGGAGTGTTCATAACGACAGACTCAGACCTCTTCTACGATCATAACCCCCAAGAAGATGTTCACCATTGGAAGACGCTGCCCCTCTCCTTGCTAGGAAGGGCAGCCATCTTTAAAATGATGGCGCTCCCCCGCTTCCTTTATAAATTGCAGAACACATCATATCAGGTGCCCCCCAAATATTTTACAACAAAAGAAAATGAACAGAGAATGTTACTATGGGGAGATAAGCCAGCGAGCTTTGAACATCAAAAACGAGTCCGGGGCTGGTGTGATGGCGGTATCGCGTTGCCCGACATACGACGATATTATTGGGCGTCCCAATTGATCGCCATCATCACTACATTTAACAAACGCTCGAAGACCCTGCATATCGAATGGATAGATATGTCTTGGGGGGGGGGAAAGGGACTCATTAGGGCCCTCTACACCTCACCCCGTCGCCTAGCCCTAACGGGCCCGACCAAAATCACAGTTCAGCTCTGGCATATGGTCCAGAAACAGATGGGCTGGGAAAATAGAATTACGCAGTATACGCCACTTTGGGATGCAGAAATACTTGGAACTATGGGCAGATATCGGGGCTTTGACAAATGGGATCTCATTGGAATATCATGGGTGGGAGACCTGTGATCATTTGAGCTACTTTAAAAAGAATATGAACTTTCCACCACAGAAAGGTTTCGCTATATGCAAATAAAACATGCGCTACAAGCGGCAATCCCCAAAGATATGGCACTCCCAGAATCCTCTCCATTAGAGGATAGAATCCTAATAGACCATATGAATAAAAAGGCCAATTCCCTAACGTATTAAAAACTGATAAATAACTCTCCGGACCCCCTCAGCACTCTCAAAGAAAAATGGCAGACAGACATCGGGGAACTGGACGAAGATGACTGGCAAGATGCCCTGTCGTCCCCAAAGGAAGTGGCCATATTGAGTAAGTTCAGGTTGATACAACTAAAAATACTCCATAGAATATATTACTCGAGAACCTGTTTAGTCAAAATGGGCAAAACAGAGGAGGCTACTTGTGGAAAGGGGTGCGGACTGGAGGGAACATACTACCACATGGTGTGGGAATGCCCCCAGATACAACAGTATTGGAATGCCATAATCCAGAAAATGTCCAAAGTAGTGGGGACGGCCCGACCCTCGAACCAGGCTGGTGTCTCCTCAACATATGGAAGCCAACAGACCTCAGCGAAAGAGGACCTGGGCCACACTGGGGCTCATAATTGCAAGGCGTAACATTGCTCGACAATGGGGGGGGGGAGGTAACACCGTGCTTGCGAGAGTGGGAGAAAGACCTAGATTCGTGCATGGTGGCTGAATAAACGGTATACACAGGCAGAGGATGCCCCAAAACCAGATCTGGGGCATGTGGAATATGTATCGTGGGATCCTGTGCGCAATTCCGAGTGGGGACTACTTAGGGGAGAAGACCAGATAGAAGATTCCCCATAGCAATAGGGTGGGAAGATAGTAGACACGTACTAGGGAGGTAATGAATCAAAGGAAACAGGACTCTTGCCGGAGATCATGGGACTGTTACAAATAACTTTGATGTGACTTATGTTTTGTGAACATGGTTTTCTTAATTTTGACCTGTTCAATATAAAAAATTAAAAAAAAAAAAAAAATGCTGAAAATGATACATTAGTTACTGAAATAAAAATCTGAACTTGCTTAACCCTCCATTGTAAAACAGTATATAACAGAAAAATTACTCATAACCCAATTAACACAGTGGAAAAAAAGAGAGAGTTCACTTCTCCCTGCTTAGGATCCTTCCTACTCATTAACTCTGTGACTAATCTTCCCCCATATGTGATTTGCAGACAAGGTCCAGGCTACCATCTTCCTTGTTCTGTCCAAATAAGATTATGCCAGTAACCTCTACCACAGATCACCTTTAACAACCATGAAAAGACTACAACGTATTCAGAACTCAGCTGACAGACTACTCTTGCATATAAAACTGCAAGACCACATTTCCCCTGCCTTGAAAGCCCTGCATTGGTTACCGGTTGCCAGAAGATCCACGTTCAAGCTCCTTTGTATCAACCACAAAGCGATACATGGAACAGGACCGCTATTCATCAGGAATAAAATTACTAAACACATTCAACAAAGGAACCTCCGCTCTAGAGTGGCACCTCGCCTCAAAATCCCAGCGTACAAGAAAAAAACTATGGGTGGCACATCCTTCTCTGTTCAAGCAGCCAAACTATAGAACTCTTCACCCCCGCCCCACCCCCAAATAAGATCCACGGATAATCACCTATTCTTCAAAAAACTACAAGAATTGGCTCTTCCCCGCATAACCACCATACCCAAACAAAAATATATAGCATATCCCTCTGTATATAAGCATTTAATTGTACTATAGATATGCACCTATATGTATATTGCTTTGTATAAATGTGTAGAATAATTATGTTTTTGAAAAATATAGATGTTCACTAGTTCTGCTTAATAAATGTACACCTTACTGATAGTTACATTATTCTGTTTTTAAAATGTACATAAATGACTGCATAAATAGGTAAATCGTTTATCATAACTATTTAGAATTGCTTTACTATTGAATTACAAATAAATAAATTTAAAAAAATGAATTTAAAGTACAGCACCACTTGAAAGCTGAAGTTTATTTAATGCATCTTTAATCTACATATACTAACTTCCTTTATGCATCTATATACCTTCCATGTACTTATGGCTCTATATATCTTCTAATTTAGCATATCCAATGCACTACCCTATTTCTCACCATATATCGCTCTCAATATATCCTCTACGTCAACTCTGACTCATCTCAAACCTCTTTCTACTATTCTTTACAATGCACTACCCTATTTCTCACCCTATACCTCTATCAATATCCTCTACCTCCACTCTCTCATTCATCCCAAACACAATACCACTACTTAGATCCCCAAAATAACCCTTTCCAAAGTCTTCCCTCCTCTAGCCCTCCTTGCATCCTGTCATACCTCTTTAACTACTCCGATCTCCCAAAACAAGTCTTTCTAAACCCTTCCCTCTGACTCTTCCCCCTCCACCTCCCTTTTACTCATCCCAAGCCTCCTCCTACTGCTATGAGCTCCAAAACAAAAACAAAACAAAAGTTCTAAATTCTTCTCTTTTGTATCCCTTCACTATCCTTTTCAAACCAAATAACAGACTTACATAGCCAACACTCAAATTAATTTCATATTTCACTATACTAATTCACCACTAATCCTTTATGGGTTCCAGAGTAGCGTGCTACTCGCCGAAAAGCGCTTCAACACCTCATCAGATTTTAAACAAATTTTATTGAGAGTTACACATCTGCTCAAACACACTTTACATAGTTTTCCACAATAAGACATATACAATCGAAGAGGGTTAGGAACTAACATGTAAAGTGCAAGTCTTTGAAGCATTCCAAGCATGTCAGTGATACTCTTTCCCACCTTCTAGTTCGAGGATAAATGAAACTATGTAAGTTAATCCCACATTACATGTCTTGCTCACAGCAGTCATCCTTGTCATTGTCAAATATTAACTCTAATCCAACTCCCCAAAGGTACCCCCCACCCGCCCCACCCCCCCAGGCATGCCACGTCTAGTACTTCCAACAAGGTGTAGAATTCGGATGTTATGTTGTACCTGTTTGATATACCAAGTGCGTCGGAATTAAGGGTTATGTACAGCCACTATATAGGCAGTGCTTGGTCCTTTGTTAGATTCCCCGTGGGCAGTCGAGGTTAGGTGCAGTCCGCCCGATCTCCTAGTACAGGGACATGTGTTCCGGGGTCTTCATCACTATCGCCGTCAGGGATTTTGAGGAGCACTACCAACGTTTCCCACGCCTTCGCCGCATCTAGTGCTTTCTCGCGCCCCACCCTCTTTGCCATCCGCATTCAGACTATTCCTTTGCAGTCTGCCCATTTAGAAAACTCTTTTTCCAGCGAGCTATGCTGGGGCCCCTCTGTGCTTTCCAATGCATAGTAATCCCCCGTTTAGCTAGTAGGAGACCCATGTCTATGAACTTGCTAGTGATTTTATTCTTGGCCGTGTGAGGAAACCAACGCAGTACACACGGTCCTATAGCCAATTCCAATTCCCTGTCAGTGATTGTGTTAAGGAATGCCACTACCTCATGCCAATATACGTCTAAGTGTGAGCACCCCCAAAACATATGGCGAAAGTCAGCTCTCTCCCTGCAGCAGCGCGGGCAATTATCTGAGCCAGTATTAAAGTATTTTTTAAGTTTCACTGGAGTAAGGTTGGCCCTATGCAAGATGTAAAAATGCACCAACTGGAAACGGGCGTATCTGGTACTCTTCCACGCTCTTTCCACTAGATCAGCCCAGGTTTTGTCCGGAATCTCTATTCCCACGTCCTCCTCCCATCTATGACGTAATATAGTCAGCGGTAGCAGCGTCTCTTGCGTAAGTCGTCTATACAGGCATGTAACCGCCTTGAAGGTTCCTGCTGCTGTTACCAGATACTGACATCCCAGTGACGTTTGTGGTTCAGTAAGGCCCTCCTTCCAGTGCTGACGGATAGCTGTTGTAAGTGCAGCGTGTAATAGAAAATCCCCCCCCCAGTAAGTCATACCGCTCCTGTAGATCATTAAAAGGAATCAGAGCCATCTTCGTATAAATCCCCTACAGTAGCCAGGCCTTTCTCTTTCCAGCGTCCCAATCCTCCCCATGTGCCCCCTTGTAGTAATACCTTGCACATGGACAGTGGGATATCCGACGCGTAGGGAGTCTCGATTCTCGCCCTTTTCAAGCTCCTTCTCCAGCACTGTCGTGCTGTTCTGAGGCCACCGGGAAGGTCATTAGTGCAAACCGGGAGGTCTAACACAATCCGGGAGAGCACCGCTAGGTCCGGCATTCCATCCCTTGGTTCCCCCGTTCCTCTTAACCTGGACGCAATGTTTTGTGTGAGCCATTGTAATTGAGCTGCTAGATAATAAGTCTCAAAATCAGGTACCGCCCATCCACCCTCTAATCGAGGGCGCATCATAGTTGCTAATGCTACCCTACAACTGCCGGTGCCCCATAGAAAACCTGTGAGCATGGTTTTGAGTTGTCTGAAATATCGCGCTGGGATCCAAATTGGCAAGGTCCCAAAATAGTACAATAGTCTCGGGAGAGCGATCATTTTAAGCAAGGCCACCCAGCCAGCTTTCAACACCCCATCAGGGGTAGCAAGCGCTATATAAATGCAAACACTTTTCCCTCTTCCATCCCTCCACTACCCTTCTCAAACCAAACAACTGACTAACATATCCACCACTCAATTTACTTTCATATTACACTATACTAATTCACCACTAATCCTTTATGGGTTCCAGAGTAGCGTGCTACTCACCAAAAAAGCGCATTGATGCCTCGTCAGGGGTAGTAAGAGCAATATAAATGAAATTACAATAGAATACAATACAAATATAAATTGCAGTAAGGGAGATTTGTAAGCTAGACATTAGATCCGCTTTTTACTGTACGAGTGACATTTTGGCAAAATCATAACAAACCTTGTAGGGATCAGTAGGATCGTTCCAGGCCACTTGAAACATATGTCGCAACTCTTCTGCAAGACCAATGCGAGCTCCACTATTAGCTGCAATGTAGATTCGTGGAATACCTTCCGCCCTTGCCAGCTCTGAAGCCCTCAGGAAAAGGAGGTCCTCCTGTGGCCCAAATGATCCAATCTTATATGTTATGTCATTGCTGATTACGATAATCTCCCGTCCTTTCGGGTATTCTGGGGTGTTGAGCTTCATCTTGAAAGCCACCATGCCAACCTAAGAAAATAACAGAGAAGGCAGAATATAATACTCTTTTTAGATGAGGTTGTTAAAGACTGCATTAGGCTGTAACATTTCCAGAAATAGTATTCTGAAGTTATGGAACTGATCACAGCCAGAATATTATCACAACGTGTCATCCAATTTCAGTCTTACCTGGAGTTAGCAATCTTATTGTTTCAATCTGTTAAAAGGGATGAAATTGGCAACCTGAGTGACACATTCCTTTCTTTGAAGGGAATATGTTTGCTTAGTGTGCCTGCCTTTAAGTCTGTGTCTTACAGGAATTAGACATTGAAGTGAGAGATTTGTGATCTAACTCGGACACAGTTGGTCAGACTTACCATCTACTTGCTTTTTCATGCAGAAGAACACAATGATGTTAATGTAGCCATCACTGCCTTCCACAGAGGATGGGGTAATAACTTGAACAGAAGCACAGGTTTAACACCCAGATGTTTAATGTGGAGTCTCAGGATTCCCCTGAACAAAGAGGGATAGGGATACAGAGTCGAGAATGGAATGCCTTTAAATGAACTAGGTACTGGAATCCACCATGATTGAACTCTGTAGGTGGACAGGATTCTGCACTGATGTCTGCCTCAATCAAATTTGAAGCAGTGCTCCAGCTGCACTGGTCTTAGTTTTGATATTTAGACTTGTAAAGTACACCAGTAATTAGTCATGCAGGTAAGCGTTATAGCATTGCAATTTGTGCATAAACAATTTTATATGTGCACTGTTAGTATATTTAATATTACTATTTACACACCCTAGGTGGCATAACTTATTCCACAGCCAGGTTGAGTTTTGGGGCTGAATACAGCACATTTATAAGCTCTGTGCCGACTGTGCAGTTCAGCAGCTGAGCAATCGTAAAGGCACGAAGCACATTTTTGCCACAAGTAGGTAAGCTCGATCTGACTGTACATGGACAACAGTAATGGCAGTAGGTGCAGGTAGTTCCTAATTGTGCTACACAAGCCTGCTCACACTCCGTGGCTTCTGGAACCTGAGAGTGAGCAGTGCAACCAAGGAATGTTGCATTAAAAAATCATCTACGCATTGTTTGTATTTTTAGCAAGTATTGTTTATGTACTCTAGATGGCCTTACTTATTCATCAGCCAGGATGAGTTTTCACAACTTGGCAGGGTAGAGTTTTCTGCACCATTATGCCATACATGTAGTTAGACAGGTGCGCAATAACAAAAGCCAGGGACCAGAGTTGTTTTGCTGCCACTAGGAAAGTAGAGCCTGGTCACTATGGGACCCACTTACCCGTGACTGAGAGCAGTAAAACCATTAACTGCATGCACTGTGGCAGGTATATAAGAAGAGAATGAGAGGGCAGGAGAGACAGTCTAGACCAGCTCATTGCTAAAACCTACTGAAACAGGCCTCTGTGCATGGATGAACGATGGCAGCAACAGGAGTTTTGAAAGCACTCCCCCGTTGCTCAGCACAGTAAGGCATGACAAGAGTCAGTGAACAGGCACCACAACCAGGAAATACCCCTCCCCCACAGGCAATATGAGGGAGAGAAATTACCCCATTTTTGTTTTGGACTTACCATTTTTGTCTGTCTCAGCTGACTGGCTTAAGGACTCGGTGCCCTTTATTACTGTTAAACAATAGTAAAGAGGCTGCGCTTCCCCAAAAACATACGCTGTACACTGCAAATTACTCTTTGGCTTATTTAGCCTCCCTATAAGTCCACTATAAATGGTGCCTAAAAGGCTGATTTGCATATGGATGGGTTCAAATTGTGGTGGTGGGGTGAGCAAAAAACTGATGGATTAAACCCAGATCTGTGACTGGGGGGTGAATGTTTGATTTGTTCAGCATTCAGTCCATCATTTGTTATTTTTGCTTTTGTCACTCTAAGTGGGAAGGGTACACCCAGATGTGGGTCCTGTACTCATTGTGCAACTGGATTCAAGCTAGCCTGGCTGATGAGGGGTGAAACCGCAAAACCGGTCCCAGGATGCTTGTTTCCAGTCCAGGAAGGACCTGGCTTGGCAGTTTGGGCTCGACTGTTCCGATGGGGAGCAGGGCCAAGACCGATTTGCTTATGGCTGGGTCCAAACAGGGTTGGCGTGGTGAGCACAAAAAAAAGGGGTTAAGCACAGACCTGTGACTGGAGGTGACTTAAGTGCACCATGTGTTCTTTTTGCTAAAAGGCATTTATGGCAGGAAGGTCAAATGCCATATGTGATTTTAGTATGTATATACTCCATCCACATACATCACAAAAAATTATGTCTGCAAGGAGCATCACTGTGCTCTGGCTGGGCTGAAGTTTAAATGCATTACAGTGACACATGGCAGGCAGAAGTACCATTACCATGTAGGAAAATCCTATTTTCATATGTTCATAAGTCACCCCTAAAGTGTGCCTTATAAGCTCACATGGCAGGATGCAAATGAACAACTTACTTACTGTTGGTAATACTCTTTCTGATGGACACTCCAACCGCAGGTTCCTCCACCTAGCAAACTCCCCAGGCACTAGACTGGGTTCCAAAAACGTTTTCCATAGCAGTGCTTCCCGAGCCTTTAGGTGCATATAAGCGCCACTCTTGTGTGCTTACATCAGGTTCTTGTCTTTTCCCTTTTCATGCCCTCAGTCGCTGAAGGTGAAAAATTGATAACAGAGTGCAGAGTCCAAATTAGGGACCTTTTCAAGACGGTTGGTGAGGAATCTGATGTTAGGTAGAGTTTCCACTATAAAGATCGTTCCCAAAGGCAGAGTATTTGTTCTTCTGATGCATACATTAACCACAGATTCCTCATCTTAGAACGGATATCAAAGCAGTACAACCCCATGCAGAGGCTCTGCCTTGAGGGCTCAGACCAAAAGTCTTGCAGGAGCAAGCAGGCAAAATGCTCTTACCACTGGATCTGGTCATCAAAGAAGTAGTGCTTCAAGAACCTACACACTGATGCCCAAGTTGCTGCCTGGCAGATGTCAAGGGGAGGCACTCCGCATGCCAATGCAGTAGAAGCAGCCTTAGCCCTGGTGGAATAGGCTCTCCGACCTTTCGAAGGCTGTTTCTTGGCCAGTGAGTAGCATATCTTCACGTAGAGAACTATGCACCTGTTCTATTCTGCAAAGCCTTCCCTTTCTTTGCTTTGGAGAGCCACACAAAAATCTGATTGTCCAATCAATGGTCCTGGGCATGGACGTCCGCAGGGAGGGGCAAGGAGGGGCACTTGCCCCCTCCTGGATCGCCGGTGTGGGTCGTAGTGCCATGGTGCAGGTGCCATTCTTTTTTGTAATGCTGGCACTCCAGCATCCCAGTGACTCACTGGGCTGCTGGAGTGCGAGCCATGTTACAAAAAAGAATGGCGCCCTTCCGCATCACAGGCCGTAACTAGAGTGTTTAGTACGGGCTACTGCCGGGCGGTGGGGGCGCCATTGTGCAGAGGCGGTGCTAGGTGCCTCACTGTGCCTGTCATTGGTAGGTAAGCGCTATGCTACTACCAATGAAACTTAGCACAGCGCTCAGCTACCAATGACATCAGACTGCTCCCGGCCGTGGGTCTCAACAGCCACCCTGAGGCTCAGGCGTCATTGCAGGCAGGCGAGGCAGCATTGTCATTGGGTAGCTGAGCGCTATCAATGATAGCCGCCTGCCGCATCGCCTGACTTATGCAAGTTGAGAGCTGGTCTGGACCAATCATGGTCCGACTCCGACCTGCCCCCGCCCCAGCCCCCAGCAAGTGCACACTGCGCGCAGGCTCCTCTCCAGCAGTGTTGCCAGATTGGGCTGTTTCCCGCACAAATGGGCGACATTATTCCCCATTTGTGCGGGAAAAAACGGCCCTGGCGGGTTGCAGAAAGTTGGGTGACATTTGCCCATGTGTGCGCAAAATCCGTTGTGTCCGCTGCGCCCACAGATGATCTAGAACAATCAGGGCCGTCAATCATTCATAGCGCGAACGCGCTACTTATGATGGCCCTGTTTCTTGTTTCTGGCCTGCCCCAGAGAGAATGGACCAATGATCTCACGAGAGGCAGACCTGTCATCATTTTTTTTTCTTCACTTTTGAATCCCTGCATTTGCCTCTTTTGGCACGGGCGCGCAGTAGACTCCGAGTGCTGTGGTCTGGAGCTCGAGAGGCGGAGTCAGGAACGTCAAGGCAAGGGCTGGTTGGCCGACCCTGCAGCCTGCTTCTGTGTTCTGTTGCGCGTGGGAGTCCTTATGTGCCAGCAGGTGTATTAAGGTAAGATTAGTGGTCGAAGTGTTCACTTTTCCTGCTCTGCATCTGTCAGCTGCCCCCTCTCTCTTTCTTCCTCTTATTCCCTCCCTTTTTTCTCTCTCTCGCAGCTCCTCACTTGCTGAAAACCGTGCTTCAATAAACGTCTCTTACCCTCTGTTTCCTCTACTTTCCTTCATTCCTTCCCCTGTGAAATGGTTCCAAAGATGAAAGTAACACTTTTGTTGGAAATGTCCTCTTTTTATTAAATTTTTCTGTTACAAAGCGCAGCCTCGGGACAAGAGAAAAATAGGTGCAAAATACAAAAAATAAATAACTAAATAAAGTTCCTCTTTCTCTTTCGATGCCGCTTCTTTTGTGCCTATGTCAAAATGATTTTAATTATGTAGCCACCAGCATGGATATTGAAAACTGCCAGATCCTTTATGACTGGATTGTGTGTGTATATATATACGTACCTGCTCTCTGCCATACATTAGTTTGGCTTTACCTCTAACTTTTGAAGGAGCAGGCCGGTCACTTATTTCATCCACTGAGCTTTCCAATTTTTGCATACTATGCCTCCTGGATATACCACATTCTCTTCTGGATCAAAACGCTTCTGAATCAACCATTTTGTGGACTCCATACGATTGTTATACTTTCGGTTGGATCTACTATGACAATAGATCTTAATAGGAAATCTTTATGGTCATTGGAAATTTTCCAGACAGTCTATGCTGATTGTGTTTTTTAAGACCCTATTTTGCCCTGATGAAGTTCCTAGTATGGGAATGAAACGCGTTGGCTGGAGTTGTTTTGTCAGATGATTTATATCTGAAATTGAATAAAGAATATAAATTTGGAACTGCTGAATTGGACTTCTTTTGAGTTGTGCACCCCCATTTGAAAAAATAGAACTAAATAAATCATTACAGAGTGGTCGCAAAGGATAAGTTACTTACCTGTAATCCTAGTTCTCTTCCAGGGGTATCCTCATCAAAGTCATAAGCACTGAATATTCCCGCCCACGTGCGGGGATCCCGGAAATATAAAAATTATATATGGAAATCACATATATACAGCTCTACATATATGCATATACATATATCATTTTTTCTCATACCAATGCAGCTCTCAATAGGAGGCTAAACAATGTAATTACACACATAAAAAACTACTTTTGCCAATATATAAAAACACCAGAGGACAATTAGAACTTGAACTCGGTTTTTTAATGAGCAAAATACTCATAAATAGTAAAAACTGCAAAATAAGTAGACATTGTTAGCCTACAGGCTGCATTGTAAACCAATAGCATAGAAAATGAAAACATTTTCAACAAAAACTGGCACCGTGCCTTTAAGGCAGCCATGACCCCTAGCTTCCCATCATGCCTCAGGGGTGACAGTTAGGTCAGTTGTTCTTTGCATAACCCTGAAGGTCAGGGCACAAAGATATCCTTTAACACTTTAGAAATCTCTCATTTACCTGGGGAGGCGGGTGGGTTGCTTATGACTTTGATGAGGATACCCCTGGAAGAGAACTAGGATTACAGGTAAGTAACTTATCCTTCTCTTCCAGGGGATCCTCATCAATAGTCATAAGCACTGAATAGAATAGCAAGCCCATCAACCACCTGCAGGTAAATGAGAGTAAAGTGACCCAACACAAAGAAACATAACAGCCGAAATCAGCTGTTGAACAGATTCCTCAAGGAGGCCTGGCCTACTTGGGTGTCTGCTCTGGTGTCTGATTCCAGACAGTAGTGCCTCGTAAATGTATGGACGGACCTCCAAGTTGCCGCCTTACAGATTTCAGACATGGGCACATTTTGAAGAAAAGCAGTAGTAGCCGCTTTTCCTCTAGTAGAATGCGCTCTGGGAGTAAACCCCAGGAGCTTCTGCGCTAATTGATAAGCAAGCTTGATACATGAAACTATCCATCTGGAGATGGAGCGCTTTGAAGCTGCGAACCCAGATCTGATCGACCCATAGTTAACAAATAGTTGATCAGATTTTCTTATAGATTTGGACCGATCCAGATAGAATTTTAAAACCCTTTTGAGGTCCAGAGAATGCAAAGCCCTCTCAGCTGGAGTGGAGGGATTGGGAAAAAAGGTGGGTAGAGAGATGGTCTGATTCACATGAAAATCCGACACCACCTTTGGAAGGAAAGAGGGGTGCGTCCTCAACACAACCCTGTTAAGATGGAAGACTGTATAGGGCTCTTTGGAGCAGAGCGCCTGTATTTCACTCACTCTGCGAGCTGACGTGATCGCTACCAAGAAAGCCGCCTTCCAAGAAAGATGTTGTAAGGTTGCTTTGTGTATGGGTTCAAAAGGCGGACCCATCAATTTTGATAGCACCAGGTTAAGCTCCCAGGGTGGTGAAGGAGGTCGTACCGGAGGATAGACCTTCTTTAAACCCTGCAAAAATCCTTAACAGCCTGTAACTGGAAGAAGGAAGGTTGAGAAGCTGAACGCCTATATGCAGTTATAGCTGCTAAATGCACCTTAATGGAAGAAAACTTCAAACCTGCTTTCGCCAGATAAAGTAGGTAAGGAAGGATGACCTCTTCCTGACCTTTGATTGGGTTACAATTGTTCTGCATACACCACATGTAAAACCGTTTCCACTTGCATGCATACGAATGCCTCGTGGACGGTCTTCTTGCTTCCTTCAAGATGGACATGCAGTCCTGCGGCAGTCCTAAGTGGCCATACTGGAGGACCTCAGGAGCCATGCCGCCAAGTTCAGTGAGGGAAGGTTGGGATGATGAATCCTCCCGTTCATCTTGGACAGCAGGTCCGGTCTGCACGGCAGCCTCTTGTGAGGACACTCTGATAGGTGCAGAAGGTCCGGGTACCACCATTGTCTCGGCCAGTCCGGGGCAATTAGTATCATCCTCGTGCACGAATGGGACAGCTTGGTCACCACCTTCGGGATCAGCGGAAGGGGTGGAAAGGCGTACACAAATGCCCCTGACCAGTCTATCAAAAGGGCATTCCCTTTCGATCCTGGTCGGTAGAACCGTGAGGCGAAGTTTCGGCATTTGGCATTTTCGTCGTCCGCGAAGAGGTCGATGGTGGGACGACCCCATGTCTGGAAGATGTCTTCGACGACCTCGTCGTTGAGCACCCAGTCTTCTCTGTCTTCGAAGTGACGGCTGAGTGCATCCGCTCTCACGTTCTGTTCTCCTGGCAGGTGGACTGCTGTGACTGCCAGATTCCGAGCCAAGAGCCAATGCCAGAGTGCTTGAGCTTCCAGGGAAAGTGTGCGTGAGCGAGTTCCCCCTGTTTGTTCAGGTAGTACATGGTGGTGGTGTTGTCCGTCTGTACTAACACTGAGGTTGCCTGAATCGAGGGGAGGAAAGCTTTGAGGGCTAGGTGTACTGCTCTCAGCTCTAGCATGTTGATGTGATAGGATCGCTCCTTTGGAGACCACAGTCCTTGAGTCTGGAGAGAACCCATGTGGGCTCCCCAACCCTGCAGCGAGGCGTCCGTGATCAGTGTCTGAGCAGGCGGAGGTTGATGGAAAGGAACTCCGACTTGCAAATTTTGTTTTCTCATCCACCAAGGTATGGAAGCTCGAGCCGCGTTTGATGGACTTATTTTTTCGTCCCAACGAGCGGTCTGCTGGTCCCACTTGTCCTCCAGATCCTGCTGAAGAGGACGCATTCGTAGTCTGGCATTGGGAACCAGGAAGATGCAGGATGCCATCGACCCTAGCAGGGAGGCAATCCGACGCACAGGTAGTTTTCTGTTGCGCAGAACCAGCTGGCATTTCTGTATGAGGGAACACTGTCTCTCCTCCGAAGGAAACACTTTTCCTACCGTGGAGTCTAGCAGAGCTCCTAAAAATGTATTTTCTGTGTTGGCTGTGAAGTTGATTTGACGAAATTCACATGCAGGCCCAGCCGGTGACACAGCTCGAGACAGCTCAAGAAATGCATCCTCACACTGTCTGGGGAAGGACCTTTCAACAGCCAGTCGTCCAAGTACGGGTATACGAAGACGCCCCTGCGGCGCAGTGCGGCTGCCACCACCGCCATGCACTTCGTGAACACTCTGGGGGCTGACTTCAACCCGAAGGGTAGAACCTTGAACTGGTAATGAGCGGATCCCACTAGGAATCGCAGGTACTGTCTGTGATACTGATTGATCGGAACGTGAAAATATGCATCTTGCAGATCCAGCGAGCACATCCAATCCCCCTGCCTGAGATGTGGATATATTTGATGGAGAGCCAACATGCGAAACTTTTCCTTTTTTATGGATAGGTTGAGTGACCGCAAGTCCAGAATGGGTCTGTACTCTGCTTTTTGGCCTTTTTCTTCACCAAAAAATATCTTGAGTAAACCCCTTTTCCTCTTTGAGATACTGGCACCCTCTCGATGGCTGACTTTCTGAGAAGGGTGGCAACCTCTTTCTGCAAGAGTTTTAACTGGTGACACGACGGAGGAACTGGAGGGATTGATGGTGGGCGATGTTGAAAACGTAGAGAGTACCCATTCTGCAACGTGGCTAGTACCCACCGATCCTTTGTGATAGCTCGCCACTCTTCGAGATGATCTGCGATACTTCCCCCACTGGAGTGGTGAACGGCGACAGGGGAAGTGAGTGTTCATTGTTTCGACTGCGTCTTGGCGGAATTGTTGCCTTGTTGCTGGTTTCTTCCTCCTCTGGAGGAGCGTCTGCCCGATACTGCGTTTTTTGCTGGCCTTGCTGATCCTGATTTTTCTGCCAATGAGGGGTTTGAACCCTCTGTTGGGAGGATCGTCTATTGTAAGGACGGAATCTCCTACGGAATTCCTTTCTTTTCTCCAGGCCCACCGCTTTAAGCGTGTCCAGTTCCGTTTTCATCCGTGTCATCTCTTCATCCGTGTGAGTCCCGAACAAAGAGGAACCAGAGAACGGAAGATTGAGGATGCGTGACTGCGCTTCTGGCCTGAGTGCTGTAAGACGTAGCCATGATGTTCTCCTTGCGCATACCCCATGAGCATAAGCATGTGCCGAAAGGGTAGCTCCATCCGCCGCAGCACTGATGACCTGGTTAGACACCTGACTGCCCTCTGTTAAGATTTCTTCAAAATCTTTACGGTCTTCCTGTGGCAACTTTTCAGTGAATCTCTGTAGTGAGTCCCACAGAGATCTGTCGTAGCGGCCCAGGAGTGCCGCTGCATTGGAGACCTTCAACATGGAGGCCGAAGTGCCACAAACCTTCCTTCCCCAGGAATCCTGCACCTTGCTCTCCTTGTCTGGTGGGACAGTAGAGGAGGATGCCACCGCATGAGTCTTCTTTGCCGCCGCAATTACGACTGAATCCGGAGGAGGGTCAGCCCTGAGGAAGAGCGGATCGTCCTCTGGTGAACGATACTTTTTAAGATCCTCGCTGGGGCGGTCTTAACACTCGCTGGCGTGAGAAAGATATCCATCACTGGCTCTATGATGCCTGGTACCAAGGGAAGCAGAGGTTTAGTTGCTGCTCTTTGGTGTAGAGTCTCAAAAATCACCGAGGACTTGCTTTGACGAGTTGGCATAGGGATACCCAGCTTTACAGCTCCTCTGCCAAGAATGTCCTGAAAAGTGTAGATGTCGTCCACCGGAGAGACCCTCGACGGTGGACTGTTCGTCAAAGTAGGCGAATAGTCTCTATGGGATGTATGAGTGGAAGAAGAGGACGGAGTAGGCGATCTGTGTGCTCTCCTCCTGCTTCTTGATCTAGACCTCCTCCTGTGTGAGTGCACCGGTGTGCGGCTGCGAGCTCTTGTTCTTGAAGGAGATCGCTCTTTATCCTGAGTTAAACGAGCCAACGGGGATCTGTTCTGATGGCTCGAGTAATTCCTGTCCGTAGCCCAGTGATGTAGAGGCCTGTGCCATCGTGGCGATAAATGGATGGAAGGCGATCTGTGGCTCTCTCTTTCCTTAGGAGACTGAGCAGGAGGCGTGAAGCTCAGCTCTTCATGCCTTGTTGGAGAATCTTGGTGACCCCCTGACACTGGGCTGTTGGACGTCGAGATAACCACCTCCGGGGATCTGGACGAACCTGAAGGTGACGAAGACAGGCTCACTGGAGGTGAGGTGTTTCCAGAAGGGCGCTTTGACGTTGACCTAGAGCGTCTAAGCGTCGACTGCCCTCTCAACGGAGACGTATGTCTCGACGTTGACTTTCTTCTCTTAGAAAGTGGACTTCTCGGCGACGAACGTCTCTCCAACACTGGTGCAGTGTCCTGCTTTGACACTCCCTGCACCCTTTCAGGAAGTAGTTGTGTCATCGACGGCGTGGAATGATGGATCGTCTGCTTCGACGCCGAAGGAGGTGTCCTGTGTCTCGACGCCGAAGATCGTTGCTTTGATCCCGGCGGAGATCTGTGTCTCGACGTCGATCGCCGATGAGGAGGCGACGACGGAGAGATGCGCCTCGACGTCGATCGCCGCTGACGAGACGGAGAGATGTGCTTCGACGTCGATCGCCGTTGATGAGGCGACGACGGAGCGCTGTGCCTCGACGTCGATCGCACCTGCGACGACGGAGCGCTGTGCCTCGACGTCGATCGCGCCTGCGACGACGGAGCGCTGTGCCTCGACGTCGTACGCCCACCCGGCGCCGACGGAGACCTGTCTCTCGACGTTGAGCGCCGCCTGGTTGACGTCAACGGAGGACCTGTTACCTTCGTCGACGAAGATTTCGTAGTCGAAAGATGATGCGCCGGCATCACCGAAGTCTTCAACGCCGATTTCTTCGTCGCCGATTTCTTCGACGTCGATACCGACGCCGACGGAGAACAGGTCGGGACTTTTCCTCTCGACGTCGACCGAGTTCTCCTCTTCTTCTGCCTCACAGGAGACCTACCTCTTTCAGAGAGGCCATAGAGACGGATCCTGTCCCTCTCCTTGATAGTCCTTCTTGATAACTTCTTACAATGCTGGCAGTTGTCAGAAGAGTGGGACTCAGGGAGGCAGAGAATACACACAGGATGTGTATCTGTTCTGGCCTTCTTCTTGCCACATGACGGGCAAGGATCGAATAAAGAAGGCATTTCCAAAAAATAAACCTTTTCTGAAACACAAAAAGGTGCTACTTGCACTCTAGGACCAAAAGACGTCGAGTGAAAGTAGAAAAACTAGATCTTTATAGATATTTTTTGACAGAAAGTCAAAAAAGCAAGAGCTGAAAATCCAGGGTCCTGACTGAAGGAGCCGGAAAGAACAACTGACCTAACTGTCACCCCTGAGGCATGATGGGAAGCTAGGGGTCATGGCTGCCTTAAAGGCACGGTGCCAGTTTTTGTTGAAAATGTTTTCATTTTCTATGCTATTGGTTTACAATGCAGCCTGTAGGCTAACAATGTCTACTTATTTTGCAGTTTTTACTATTTATGAGTATTTTGCTCATTAAAAAACCGAGTTCAAGTTCTAATTGTCCTCTGGTGTTTTTATATATTGGCAAAAGTAGTTTTTTATGTGTGTAATTACATTGTTTAGCCTCCTATTGAGAGCTGCATTGGTATGAGAAAAAATGATATATGTATATGCATATATGTAGAGCTGTATATATGTGATTTCCATATATAATTTTTATATTTCCGGGGTCCCCGCACGTGGGCGGGAATATTCAGTGCTTATGACTTTGATGAGGATCCCCTGGAAGAGAAGTGGCCAGATTGGGTTTATTCTCACCCAAACACATTAGTGCCACTTCACAGAGTTTGCCAGTGAAGCGCTACTTTCTTTTTCTCGTTATTCTTTGAACAGCACTGTTTTTCCCGGGTGTGGAAGTGCACCATTCCTGGAGGTGCTGCAATACCTGGTTGATGACTGGAGTGGAAAACTTTTAATGTGATCCTTATCAGCTCTTTTCCTTATTTTAGTTTATGATGTGTACTGCTGCTCTTTGTTCAGGTATGTTGTCTTTTTAAACTATACTACTTATGTTTTGTAAGGATTTAAGCAATGGACATTGAAACGGGTCCCTTCTGGGCCCTGTAGTCATGGGCTTAACGTTTCAGGCACAAACACTCATTGATTTCTGAATAATGAGTGTAAAAGTGTTAAGGTAATCATGTTCTGCTTACATTTCACATGCTTTACTTAATCTTGCATTCCCTATGAGGGTTTGCGTTTTCCAGGATGTTGTTACTTTTATTTCTTGTGCCCCACCTGGCACACATCATGTCGGAGGTTGGTGATGATGTTAAAATTTTGCCCCCCCCCCCCGGAAAAATTTCTGCGGACGCCCATGGTCCTGGGTACGATCAACGTAAAAGCTTAAAGCCCTTTTGGGGACCAGCTGATGGAGCCTCTCCTCCTCTTTAGCACGCTGGCAAAGTGATGGTAGACTGATGGTTGAGTGACAAATTGCCCAACGTGAAAGGGAGTCATTTCTCTGAGAAATAATGGGGTCAGAGTCTGTAGCACAAACTTCTCCAGGAAAAAGGTGGCATAGGGCAGTTGGACTGAGAGTGCCTGATGTTCACCCATGTGATGAGCTGATGTAATTGCAGTGAGAAATATGGTCTTTAAAACACGGAGACGCAGCAAGCAGCTATACACTGGCTCTAAGGGCAAACCCATGAGAAACATCAAAACCAAGTTATGATCTCTCCCAAACCAGCAGGGATGCTTCTGTCACCACTGTCAGAAGGAAGAGGGGCCTGCCACTGGACTAACTACATTGAGCAGCTACCATTGCAAATTGTGAGCCATCTCCTCCGAAACCTTGATTGTATTGGCCCTATTACGGTTATGCTTGGCCCAGTGGTAATTTAGATTCCATTGCAGAGCATGCATGTGCCTCTTAGCGTAGCTGACAAGGAGGAAGCAGGAGGCTAACAGGCCAAAAACGTCAGAGCAGCTCTCACCATGACCCAGGACCAAGCCTGAAAAATTGGGAATATTTGCCTGACTGTCCTTGACTTGTGGCGAAGTGATACCTGAACTCCACTGTGTCCAGGACTGCCTCAATGAATAAAAGTCACTGTGAAGGAGTCAAGTGGGACTTCAGCTCGTTGACAGTGAACCCTACAATCTTAAGAAGTTTGCCATCATCTGGAGGAGGTTCATGACTGACTGTATTGAGCCCATTTTCAACAGCATGCGTTTGAGTATGGGAATACTGATATTCCTAACCTCCACAGATGCCAGCGACCACTGCCATTACATTTGTGAACACCGAGGAGCACTGGTGAGGCCTCAGGGGAGCTCAGCAAACAGAAAGTGCTCCTGCCTACTGTGAACCGCAGATAACGTCTGTGGAACAGCAGGATGGGTACATGAAAATATGCATCCTGCAGGTCCCAAAGACAACATCCAGTTGCCCAGGTCCAGAGCAGATGGAATCTAGGCAGCATGAGCATTTTGAACAAGTCCTTCCACAGGAAGGCATTCAGAGGCAAAAGGTCTAGAACAGGACTAAGGCTCCTGTCCTTCTTCGGAACAAAGAAATAGCACGACTAACAAACTCCTCCTCTTTCTGAGTCAGGAATCCTCTCAATAAACCCCCTGGACAGCAACAATCGACCTCCTGTAACAGAATGGATAGGTGCTTGTCTGCAAACCACTCTGCGGTGGGACGAATAGGCGGAGTGTAGCAAGAAAAGGAAGGGCGTAGCCATTCTGTACAATCTATAAGATCCATCTGTCAGACGAAATGGATCACCACCCTGGGAGGAAAAGTGGAATCCTGGTCCCCACCAGCTGGGCATGCCTGCTATAGGCAAACTAAAGTGGCTTGATGGCTGTTGCAGCAGAGGAAGAGAAATTGAAGGACTGATGTTCCTCTGGCCCGCAGGTTGCTTGCCAGACCCATATCCTCGAAAGGACTGGGGTGACTGCTGCAACACAGGTTAGGAAGGCAATCTTTGTCTATACACCAGCCTCTGGAATAGCCACTAAACGTCCTGAATTGGTGAAGGAGGTGTTTGGCAAGGGTCAAAAGCCCCAAGGAACTCTTCTGTTGCAACTAGTGAGTCCAGCTCTGTCTCAGGCGAAGTAACCAGCATTCTGACATTTTATAGGGGGGAGCAAGCCATCCCCATCTTGGGGTGTACCCTGGTCCAGTATAGGATCAAAGTCAGAACCAAAGAGAAAAAGTAGCTTCTACTTGTGCTGTGTGGCAGAGGCACTGGGTTATGGCCAGGTTGTATGACAACTAGTTGTTATTTTGTAACATGACATTGGTTGGTCTTGAGTGGAAATAAGTTTGGGGCCGCGGTGGAGTTGGCAGCAGGCGTCAGGATAGCATGAATTAGCGTGGATCTCTGGGTCTGACTAGAAGTATGCAACAGTGTTCGTAGAGGCCCGGTAGTGGGTCCCAAGGGGGCAGACAGTGCAGGGGGTGACACAAAGCCTCTGCGGTTCCATAGGGCCCGACAGCATGTCAGAGGGAGTTGGAAGCACCCTGAAAATGTGCAGTACGGCTTCCTTGAACGCTTCGATCTGTTGTGGGATCGATGACGCCATGGGCAATTGGCTTACTGGAGGACTTCGAGCACGAAGCGGAGAGGTTGTGGAGAAGGCCTCAGGACTGGAACGGATTCCACGACTTGGGAGCATGAGCTGGAGCTACATAAAGGCCATGACTTCTTAATGTACTCTGTGAGATACAACTTCACCTCCCAGTCTCAGATTGCCTTTGGGTCCATGGGGGCACACTTATCGCATGACTTAGGGTTGTGTCCTGAACCCAGACCTCACATACACATGGTGAGCAGGCCTGTGACCGACATCTGCTTTCTGCAGTCACAGCATTACTTGGAACCTGTTGTTTTGGGTGGGGACATTGTTCCCTAGCACATTGGAGAAATTATTTTAGACACTATAAAAAACAGACAAAGTTGGGAGCACAGCTCCGTGTTCGTGTCAGAAGGTGCAGAAAGAAAGCAACTTACACCAGTGTGCAGTGGTAGTGCTTATACACATCTCCACTCTGTCAGTGAGGAGTCACGCACTCCACCTAGCAGTGCAAAAGATCCACTATGGCACCTGGTGAATATTCTAATGCCTGCAATCTGTGGCTAAGAAGAAAATGTTACTTACCTGCGGCAACAAACTTTCTGGTTGATACTGTCATCTACCTGCAGATTCCTCACCTACAGGACAATCCCCAGGAAAACTTCAAAGGAACAAGGTTGTCTGTAGAGGGCACTGGACTCAATATGCTATAAAGCGCCCACCCCTGCACTTCAACTTCAATTTCCTTTCTTTTTTTGCAAGCCTTCGAGGCAAGAAGGCAGAAGGAGATCGATGAAGGTGTGCAGTACCAAAATATTGCAATATGGGATCTTATTGCCTTTCCCTTTCCCTATAAGCCATCAAATGGAGAGGGTGGCAGGATGGTGGTGAGGAATATGAAGGAAGACTGAAGAGTATGCACCAGGAAGATCGCTATGCTGGTAAATAACTTTTTCTTCTGATGGATACTTTTACCTGCAAATTCCTCATCTGTAGAACAGATCTGAGAGCAATACCCTGCCCAAGAGGAGGTTTAATGGATGGTTAGACAAGGAAATCCTGTGCACCAGAACATCCAGGCAGTAATGTTGAGGAGAAAAGTACTGGAAAGCTCACATTACCATTTACAGATGTCTGCAATCAGCACACCTCAAGCGAGCGCAGAAGTAGTTGACTCAGCCCTGGTGGAATGGGCCCTGACCCCATCAGGAGGCTCTTTCTTGGATAAGGCGTTGCAGGTTTTGATGCAGAGGATGATCATCAACCAAGATAGAGTCCCCTTGTACTGCCTCACCCCTTTTTTGGCACCATATTAGCAGGCAAAAAGTTAGCCATGTGACTCAAAGTACTTGGTGAGACCCAGGTAGCAGATAACTGCCTGCAGAGGATCCAACCGATGCAACCATTCCTCCTCTTTCGTAGGAGGAGGTGGACGGAAGAAGGCCCGAAGAGCAAAGGACTGGGCAAGATGGAAATGAGTGACCACCTAAGGGAGGAAAGCAGCCTGAATCGCAATACAACTTATCAGGATAGAATGTATGGATAGGAGGGCAACAGCTAAGGGCCTGCAACTCACTGACTCATCTAGCAGAAGTGATAGCAACCAAAAACACAGATTTGGGGGCCAACATACAAAGAGTACAACTATGAAGGGGGTCAAACGGAGTCCCAATCAAAAAGGTAAGGACCAGATTTAATTCCCACTGAGGAACTACAAAGGGAGTAGGAGGGAAAAAATGGGTTAGGCCCTTATGAAAATGCATGACAACAGGGGACTTAAACCTGGTTAGCTGATCCGTCAGACAGAGGAAATCAGACAAGGTGGCTAAGGAATCCTTTACATCACCAATAGCACATCCCCTCTGAGCAAGGGAAAGTGCAAAGTGTAGCACTTGAGACAGATTGTTTCACAAGGGATATACCCAATTGCCTGCACACAAATTCGCCCCATCTGCCAGAATAAGCAGACTTGGAGGAGGAGTGATGCGCAGACAAGATGACATCAACCACCTTCAGGGGCAGCTGAAAGGAGCTCAGTTGTCCCCGCTCAATCTCTGGGCATGTAAGTGGAGGTCCTGGAGACTGAGGTGCAGAACCCCCCCTCCCCCCTCCACAACTGGGGGAAGAGGTCCAGCCAGAGCGGAAGGCAAAGCAAGAGACATGTGGAGAAGCACAGAACCACATCCTTCTCAGTCAATCCAGAGCAATGAGAATGACTTGGGCCCAATCTTGGTGAATATTCCTCTGAACTTGATAAATCAAGACTATGGGGGTAGGAGGGTACGTGTAATGCAGCTGAAAGTTCTACCTTAACTAAATTGCGTTCCTCAAGAATCCTCTCGGTGTGTAGTGGAAGGCACAGAACTACTAGCACTGAGCATTTTCTGAGGAAGCAAACAAATCCACCTGAGGAGTGCCACAATGGGCAAAGATTTCATGGACTGGAGGGGGCATAGCTGGCTGCCGGAGAACATGACGGCATTGGGCTGAGGCAACTCTCGGCCCGACGCCTACCTGGATACCTGCCAGATGTGACGGGCAGGGATCGGTCCAGTGCCAGGGGGCTCTACAATGCATTGTGAGACCCGGGGATACGCTCCGAACCCCTGTAGCAATTGGTATCTGTGGCAGCCTACAGCACCAGGCGGCCCGCAAGACATGCAGAGCTACAATGGGTATCCCTGGCAACGGAGGCTCTAATAAAGCAGCTGAGACGCCCGCCTCTAGTGGATTGCCGTCTGATTCTCGCCACCGGGAACCTGAGGAATGGAAGATGGCCAGGAGGTTGCAGCGTAACCGCAGGGAGCGGCTGTGATTGAGGACCCACTGCCTACAAGAAGGTATGGCGGTAGGTCCTGTGCTTCATAATCCTCAATAAAGGGTGGTGGTGAGAAACTGAGGGGAGCGGCGAATGCTAGCCCTGAAGAGGGATTACCAGAACAGGATTTGAGACTCAGGAATTGACTCTCAGTGGTGAGAGGCATAAATCGAACTACACCGGGGCAGCCATTTTGGATTGGGCTCTGAAGGAGAGCCGTCAGACTCCTCTAGAGTAAAAGACATCCAGCAGTAGCACTGATCGCTCCCGGGTGGCTCCCATAGTGCCTCTGGGATACAGGGAGTTTTACACAGCCTCGGATAGCTCTCTGCATCCTGTATATCCATGGCTGAACGGTACTTGAAAACTGCACCTAGCCCTAGCTTAGACATCGACCACAAAGCTCCCAGTGTGGCATGATCCTTTGTGGGCATATATCCCACCCGCACTTTGCATATGGAGATGAAGTGGGACGGCTAAGTCTCCGTCGGTGCACCAATTAGAACTTCTACATGTCACACAAGCATAAATCTAAGACAGGCAGACAATTGACTTTTTCCGAGGCAGTGGTTGGGAAAGCAAAAGGCACTGTAAAGGGGATCCTAAGGGAATCATGGTGACATCACCGTAACCAGCAATGGCTGTATCTGACTCCACCCAGCAACGATCCTGAACGAATTAACGGAGATCAAAATATCCATTGGCATGGTAAGCGCCATGGTTTTGACCACCTCTGTTCAAAAGTGGCTTCCAAACCAGAATGTTCAGTGTCCAGAGACTGATGGATATGGAATCTTGAAGGAACATGCCGGATTGGGGCTCAGAATTATGGGCGCTCCATCGGAGGACCAAAGATCTGGAGGACAGGAGTCGCCGAACAATGTCCAAATGTCTGGGATCTAGGAAGGAGCAGAGAAAGGGGGTGTGGTGGACTTCCTTGGACGCATCCTTCCGACCCTTCTCAACATAACTTTCAACTCACCTTTAAAATTCCAAAACACCCACAAGGTCAGGACTTGTTTACCCCCCTCACCTCACCGCTCAAGACAGATCCTTGCATTTTGTCTCCAGCATCAGCAAAGCCCAGAGTTTGACAGACTAGAATGAACTTACCTTCTCCACAACCATGGAGCGGATGGGGTTTGGATGGAAATGTGGACCTGGTACATATTTTGTACAAGCCCCCAGAGGCGGTGGTTACATCTGGGGGGGAGGATTTCACATAGCCCCGTTTTTCAGTGGAGCAGGGAATCCGGCTGGGGTGCCCTTTGTCCCCGCTGCTGTCCCTTTTGGCCGTGGAACCGTTGGCAGTGGCTATTAGGCAGGATCAAGAAACTGCAGGCATACGGATGGTGGCAGGTGGACCTAAGGTTTCCTTTATGTGAACAATATTCTCTTGACAGTGGCCACACCCCGACAGTCTGCGGAGAGGGTTGTGGAGTTGATTGACCAATTCATAAAGTTCCTGGGATATTGCATTAACTGGGCTAAATGCAAGGCCCTTTCCCTAACACGCACCACTACACCAGCATTGAGGGACTTGCTCTATAAATGGAAACACTAACACCTTAAATATCTGGGCGTGTTGGTCAGTAGAGGCTTGGAGAATATGCTCTAGGATAACCTCACCACCCAAATAGATAAGATGGGACCAGCTTTAAAGAGTTGGGCCAGTTGAATTTAAACCTTTGGGGGAAGTTGCAGATAGCTAAGATGAATATAGCACCCAGTTGAATTATATTTTTGGAATGCTGCCTTTACGGGCCCCCGGGACTCTCTGTGTCAAATAGACAAAAATATACGTACATTTGTATGGGGGAGAAACCCCACCTTCACAGCTCAAAGCCATACGCCTCCTCCAAAGCAGGGGGGGGGGCTCTCCGGCTGCCAAATGTGGAGTGTTACAGCTTGTCCACCAGCCCACTCAGTTTACATGATAAAAATATTCAGATAAACACCCTTATAGATTCCCCTGGAATGTCACCTGTTGGGGGTGGCGGGAGATCTGGTGAATACTGCACAGGCTCATGAAAGGGGCCAGAGGCGAGGAACCCGATCATACAATCCTCGCATATGGCATGGTAAACAGCACAAGTAATGGTGAGGGACTTGGACACATTGCATGCAGGCGCAACCCTATGGCATAATGTGTTGATTAAAGTGGAGTAATATGAGATTCGCTGGTTGGCCTGGAGAGGTGTAACAAAGTGCCTGGCCGACATGTTGAAGGAGGGGATCAAGATGTTTTGGGATTTATAAGACGAATTTGGCCTGCTACCTACTCAGGTTTGGAGATACACCCTACTGAAAAGTGCTCTGCGAGCAGGACTCGGGAGGGCATCGTATGATTTGTTGACCTCTCCAATACACACACATATATACATGTCTGATGACATTTTGGAGTTATACACCCTTCTTATTGACTATAGCTCCTCCTCCAAGAGTGAGGGTTTTACAGAGGTGGTAGGAAGGTTGACTTCCAATCACATTTGACAACAAACACTGGGTTGAATTGATGAAATGACCATGGAAGAGGGTTGAGGGAAGCGAGATTGAAATACACTTTAAACTTCGCCATAGATGGCACTGGACTCCGCTGAAGCTCTGCAGGAAGAAACTAAGTCCAGTATTAACCTGTTGGTGGTGTGCGAAGGAGGACGTGGCCATCGTACATATCATATTTAGGGCTCCCAGTTTTCCGTTTTTACTGATTTTTTACAGATAAATAAAGACAGAAAAAATGTGCTTCTTGTCTGAATGTATTTTTAAAACGGAAAAATACTGAAATTTGTGCTTCTAATGAGTGACTTTCCATGCTATCTGCTGTAAATTCCAAAACAACAGATGAGTAGATAGATAGCATGTGAGTTAAAAACAGGTTAAGATATCATTAAATACAGGCATATGTTACAATATATTTGTAGTAAATTGCTAATATTTACCTGTGGATGTAGTGTTTTGCTAAATTTGGATTCTGAATTTGCTAAAACGCGACGGGCATCAAAGTATGAGTGCATGTTTATCAGTTAAATAAATGTGGAAATGTACCAATTTTGACTCCATTTATGCACAAACCTCAAAATAAATATGGATAAAATGGCCCAAAAATAAATATAGATAAATACAGATGGAAATGTAGAAAAAATAAATACCATAAAACTGGGAGCCGTAATCATATTGGACTGTGAAATGGTCTCTGCATTTTGGCTGCAGATATGGTCTACCCTCAAGACCGAAATGGGGGAATCCCTGACATTTCAGCCACAGATGGCACTTCTGCATGATTTTTCAGGGTTGCCTACCTTGACATCTCGTATGAAGAGAAGGTTATTAACAGAGTTGACAACACCCAAAGTAGGAACATTGAGTTTCTAGAAGACCACAAAGGTGCCATCGCATAGAGAGTGGTTTGATGTAGCATGTATAAAGTTGCAAATTTTGAAAAAGTAATATACAAACTTAATGATGATCTACAAAAATTTGAAGAGATTTGGGGTACTTTCCTGTCTCGATGACTTTTATAGGACGAGGATGGGTAACAGAGTGGGATGTCGGTGGTATGGCAGACTGCAGATTTTCTTTGGCTGAGTGGAGGTGGGAGGAGTATTGGGATTTGGGGATTCATGTCAAGAACAAATTTCTAGGTAGTAAAATTGGGCAGGAATTATATGTAAGCACTATATGCTGTCAACATCATATTTGGATGTGATAATGTGACAGTTACATGAAACGCTAAAGAATTGTTATATAAAAAAAAGATGTCCTGAACTACCTCCGGTAGAAGATGCCACTCGTGATCAGCAAGGTAATGCTAGCTCAGGCTGTTGGTTCTGGCATTCAGAGACCCCACTAGGTTATTGGCGGTGAGCCAGATGCCTTGACGGTGTGCCCTACTACAGTCTCAGGCCTGTCAGTCAAAGGAGGTGAGACCCTACTCCCTCTTGCTGGTTCACATACCACATCGCAGTCATACTGACAGTCAAGAACTTGAAGGATCGACCCACGATGGAGTGAGGGGCGGGGAGCCCTTGAGCACCAACTGAATCACCTGCAGTTCCAGCAGGTTGACGTGAAGCACCTTCTCTTTAGGAGCCCAGATGCCCCAGATCTCCAGGTCCTCCAGATGAGACCCCCACCCTAGGGTGCAGGCATCTGTCATTACCATAGTTACAGTTGGAGGTGGGCTGAAGGGCTCTACCTCAGGTTCGCCTTGTTTACCCACCCACCCACTTCCACTGCAGCGCTAGGGAAGATCACGACAGGGTCCGACAGGTCTCCCTCGTACTGGAGCCAATACCTTTGCAAAGATGGAATACAAGACATTAAAAAAATGCTGCTGGATCCAGTCCCGGAGTTGGGAATTCCGGTAAGGTATTTGTCGGCGCAAGAGTCTCATGTAGTGGAGTTGCTTGCACCAAGGGCTCCTGGAATGATGGAGGTCTGTCTGGTGCCAGGTCCACAGGAGGAGCAAGGCTGCATGGAGGATCCACTGGAACCAGGCTGAGGAGCTCTGGTTCCAAGAATGCAGGTACTGTGGGACATGGAGACTTACCTCTAGAACGTTTCTTGTCCTTTCGTTGTTTCCTCTTTTTCTTGGCTGAAGAAGATGATGGAGAGTGAAAGCAGTGTCAAGATAGCTTCCTGCGTCAATGGTCTTCCTTTGCCCTGGCTCTAAAAAGTTTGGTTTTCCACTCTTTGATCGCCATGGGATGCATGCTGAGACACAGGGAGCAAGCCTTCAAATCATGGTCCGGCCTTAAACACAACAGACTGACTGAGTGGGGGTCTGTAATGGACATCTGTCCCCCCCACAATCCTTACAGGGTTTGAACCCAGACTTTTTGGTAGAAGACCTAGTACTGCAGAAAAAGTTTGAAATATCTGAAGAAAATTCATGAGTGAGCAAAGCTCCAGATCTGTGTTGAAGGTGCAGAAAATAGGGAACTGAAGTCGATGCACTGGGGTGGGCGCTTTATGGCCTCGGTGGTGTCACCTGACGTCACGTCTGGCTCAGAGTGAGTCCAGCGCCCTCTACCGACCTTGTGTCTTTGAAGTTTTCCAGATCCAGACTGATTTCTGGGGATTGATCTACAGGTGAGGAAACTCCAGTTAGCAGAATCCATTATAAGTATTGATCAGAAATATAAAAATAGGGCAAACTACATATCTGGACCAGTGTGCTCTTACAGTAAAATAAAAAATAAAAATCTATTTTTACTCTCTACATGTTGCTAGATGGGATTAAAATCTTTATTTCCTATTTCTGACAGGAAAATGCTAGATAATGCTTCAGCTTTCTCAATCTTCAAAATCTGATTTAATGGCGAAATCAGATTTTTGTTTCTGCCAGTACAGGTTCATGCCTTTGAAGTGGTTCAAAGAGATATAAAAGATTCCGGTTTCTACAACCGTCAATAATCCCCTGGAACATCTTGAAAAAAATCTAACAATCTGATCGACTTGTAAACTTTATATATAGTTCTTTTTTGCAATTTATTCATAGAATATGGTCAACAGAATGCCCAAGACGTAATTTGATAAACAGAACTGGGTGGGATCTTTCAACAACAACTCTTTTGGAAGGTGATTTGCACAGGGCAGAGATATATCAAAAGGAAACATAGACCTCAGGAGACATGAAGCACTGATTTTAGGGTTGGATCTTTATATTGACTTGAGTAAGGTGGAAAAACAATTGTCTTCTTGGTCCACGAAAAGCGCACTGATATGCTTTAAGGACTAACTGGCTGTGACCAATGGTATTTTAGAGTTGCTTAAATCAATACAAGTGGTGATGGATTGGGATCAACAATAGGAAAAGGAAGGCTTTTAGTATGCAAGTATGTGTGTGAATGAGGTATGAGAGAGGTTGTCTTTGAGGGTTCTTATAAAAGATGTATTTAATTGATCAGATGTTTTGCCATTATATATTAGTGATATAAACCATCTAAATGAAAGGTAATAAAATATGACATTTTGTAAAATAATATATATGTTGTAAAGAATACTTGAGGCATAAAGTTTATCTGAATCTTCAAAGTGTTTTTACAAGTTAGTGGGTATTAAACATTTGACTAAATATAATGCATTTATTGCATCCTGATTCTGAACCATTCAAGTTAACGTTGTAGCCTATTGTTTGTGCTCTTTTGTGCTGCCTGAACCAAAACTAGCCTAAAACCAGTTTTGCCCCTCCAGAGCTGGAATGCACATCCTTGACTGGGTGAGTTAACAATTCTAGTCCAGAGGACAACAGACTGTCTCTGAGCCCAGGAAGAGTAGATGGGTGTAAACTGCTAACCATCTACCTGGGATTAGATATCTGGGAGAGGACAGGAACAGCTGGCAGAAAAGGCAGGCTTAGCACTACTACCGCTTTTGATTTGGTGATGTCAGTATCAGGTTCTTCCTGCTAGAAACACCAGTGAGGGCTACTTCCTGCTACACAGATTGCAACAACAGTAGGATAGACAACCAGTTTTTACCCTATTATCCTGGGAGGAAAGCTCCCAGTAGAGTTGCTATGGAGTTGAAAACTGGTCTGCCTGCTGGCAGATGGGTTCTGCTATATTGAAACAGAGGCTCTGGGGTAATTTTACAGTGAGGCAAGAGAACGTGCTCCAAAAGGAGGTGCAGAACCATCAAGAAAATAGTTGGGATTGGGAGCCAAAATTTCTCCAATCACGGGTTACTGCACACAATAAATCTGGCACTTCAACCATTCCCTCCTCAAAATAATATGGGATCTGGGAAGACTCTAGCTCATGAAGGCATCCATGCTGAAAGAGTTGGCCTCCTGCTTACCTACTTCAGGGATAGAAAAAAGAGAAGGGCTCCTGACTACTAGAGGGCCCAGCTCACCACAGAGGACTAGACCCTGCAGTACAACTGGCTAGAGAGAGAGACCTGATTCGCCAAAGCTTGCCCGAAGCAGCTAGGGCTGCCAGACTGACTAGAGTGAACTTTCCCAACAGTTAGAGAAAACTAGGACTGGGGCTCTGCAAGGAAGGTTGTTTTGTTAGATGAGCAACAAAACCAGGTTGACCACAGTCTGCATACTAGTACAGCAGCACATCGTAGCGAAGGAATGCACACTTTTAGAGTTCTGCTGGAGGTTTTTTACTTAAAAAAAATAGACGAAGTACAGAGGTAAAAACTTGGATCGGGGAGAGGAGGCAAATATACCTAACTCACCAAGTGTGCTTAGCGGCCAAAAATACCAGCTTTGTCCTGTTTCAGTGGATCAACAACTATGTATCTGACTTCGAAGGGACTCTCGCTGGCCACAGACTTGGACCTTGCACCACTGGAAGATTCTGACTTTTATTTCAGAGACAAAAAGATAATAACTTAGACCAGGACAACTTGCTTGGTGTATCTGATTTCCACTCTATTGTGGTCAACCTGAAATCCCACATCCCAAATCCCAACAGTAATAACTGATTTTCACTTGTGGTTTACTTTTATTATATTATGGTCTTTACTTTTTGTTTCTACTACTTGAACACACACTTCTCTGGGGATTGAAGGGGTTGAGTACAGATACTCTCAGAACTGTGTTTTGACTAAAGCAGAGTGGTTTTATTAAGCAGGTCGGGGTACCTTAACCCCTTCCCCCCTTTGTCCCCAAATTTATAACCTCGTTCTTTGCAAGCATTACCTGGCATCTTAATTTAAAGCATACTAGCGAATGAAAAGGAACATATTTTGAGCTGGAGCCCAGAAATGGAGTTAGGCGGGAGTTGGTTTTTGGATAACAGTAAGGAAGTACAGTTGTGATAGAGTCAATGGCAGTCAGTTGATAGTGGCCTGATAGTACATATGCATTATTTTCTATAAACCCTCCCAAAAAAATGTTACTTTCCTTCACAAGCAATACACAATTTAGGGCAGTTTGGGGGAGTTACTTATCTCAAACAAGTCCTACAAAATAAATTCACAAGATCACTTAATAAACTTACTCGTATATTTGTTTCTGTCATCTACTAATCACACATAAGAATCACCAAAAATAGCTTAGAGGGTTAATATGCCGGCAGAAGAACACAGTGTGAAACTTGCAGTTCAAAGGTTTGTATCCTAGAAAGATTTCTCAATGAGGCTAATGCAAACATCATTACGTAAACTCCAAGGAATATATTTAAATCGCCCCCAGGGGATCTTCATTAATAGTCAAGAGCACAGAACAGGCCCATCAAGGCCCAGGATCCCAGAGCACTTTAAATATACATCCAAGTATATAGAAATTATCCTTTATTTTTCCACTTTTTTTTTTTCTTAAAGGCTAACTATGGAAGCTTATCTAAAGACTACATTAGCTGGATTGAGCACTTTTCAGTAATCTTTTGGTTAGTCAAGGATAAGACCCAAAGCGACCTACTAAGGAATCGTTTGGGGGATTCACCTCCACTCCAGGTTTCCTTGGAAGAAGTACAATCAGCCATCAGGCAGAGTTCGGCTGGCAAAGCCCCTGAGCCAGATGGGATACCCCTGGACCTCATCAAGTGTAACACTGAGATTTGGGGCCCCTTGCTAACTAATCTGTTCAATAATTCTATTTGTACCAGGTTACCAAGTTCGTGGGCACTTTCAAATATTGTTCTCATCTTCAAAAAAGGGACCGTGGGTGTCCAAAGTGTTATCGGCCAATTTCACTTATTGACGGATCAGTAAAAATTCTGGGGTCATTTTTAATCGCCTACAGACCTGGACTAGTCATAATTTCCTGTCCCCATGCCAGTATGGCTTTCATTCAGGGCTTGGTATTGTGGACCAGTGCCTGAACCTGCATCGGATTCTGGGGAAGTGCACCATCGCCAGGCTCTATTCGCTGTACCAGACCTTCAAGGACCAGTCTATGGCTTTTGATAGGGTGAACAGGGCAAAACTATGGCTGATTTTATTGGAGCTGTGAGTGGAGTTCCCGCTGGTGAACTTCCTGTATACCCTGCATGTTGATCTGGGCAAGGGTGTGATATGGCCATGCAGGGGAAACTACTGAGGTTTCCTCTCTATCCAGCAGAGTGTGCTAGGGGTGCATTCTAGCGCCATTACTTTTTATCATTTATATTAACGGGTTAAGTAGTCTTTTGTCTGTAGCTACCAGGGACGTGACGAAAATATCAAACACTTTTGGCCCAACGTTGTTGTATGCCCACGATACTGTTCTAAAGGCACGCACCCCAGGAGCCCTGCAGATCTTGGTCGAATCATTTGTTGCTTTCATGGGGAACCTAGACATGTCAACCAATTTTGGAAAGTCCCATATTATGACGTGGTGCTGGGGAAAAGAACTTAGGTTTCCTATGGATCGCAGACCAGTCTTTGAGCTCTGTGCAGAACTTTAGCTACCTTGGGGTTACCTTCAATACATTAGGCTAAGGGCATTCCCAGTTAAATGTGGCCCATTTGAAACGGAGCAGGACGGCGTGATATTTAATTTACCTTGTGCGGGGTTTTCAGCAAGCGCCATCAGTGGGATTTTTGTTTTTAGCTTCAGGAGTGATGGCATGTTATCTGCTGTTGGAGCTCTCACGATGGGAAAGGTCCCTACTCTACAGATTCAGGGCAGACACAGTATGTTGGTTATTGTGTTTCCCTGACAATTCTAAGGATTGGAAGAACCATTTATCAGTCTGTCCTTGTCCTGGTGCAACAGAACAATCATTATTGTGTTTTATATTCTTTGGTAAACTCCACCAACCTCTTTTTTTCAATCTGTCTTAAAAACATCCTGAAACCACTCCCGTTCCAGAAATTTAATGATACTTTATTGTATTTACAGTCGTTAGGCAGCCCAAACGTTTGTTATAGTGTATGCTGTTTTTTAAAAATGGCTGTTAGACATAAGAAATCTATGGAACATTAAGGAGTGTTTTTATGCCTTGCTTTAAAATAGTAACACTCACAGTATATTTCCGGGGGTTCTTTTAGTCTGTACAAATGCATCTTCTTCTTTGACACTCTGCACCTTGCAGGGATTGAGCTCCTCTGGATTTAACTGTGTTACTTTGATATTATTAACCTTGTATCAGTTTTAATGGGAGTTACTCTCTTGATGTATGGTACCCGTCTTGTTTTATGTGTGACTCTTATGATTTTATTTTTAAAATTGAATACAGAACTCTTTGATTGATTTGATTGACTATATGATCCAACTCTTACTGAAAAATATCAGAACTAATGAAGCAACATCCCCAAAAAAAAGTTGCACTAACCTTTTTTGGAAAGAAAAATGAAAGGAATGAAAGGAAAGAAGGACAATGCAGGCAGAGAGTCGGCCGCATTTTATACTGGAAACTGACACTGCTCTTGTATGAAGCACATCGCTCCAGTATCCCATCAGGCTCTCCAGCTGGCAGCTAGGTCAGTTTCTAATATTTGAGTACTTCAAATCCTGTGCAGCAACAGCTATTAACTCACTATTTGCCCTGAACAGGAGGAAGGGTAAAATATTAATTTAATGGAGATTTCCTGGAGGAGGACTAGGATACAACTAAGTAACATTCTCAGCTCCTCCAGGGGATCTTAATAAAATGTCATAAGTACTGAAAAAAATAGTTTGCCATTCACCAAATAGACTGCCTCTTCAAGCTTAAGAGGGAGAAAGAGGTCTTTCCTTCACACCACTTGGACGTAATCTTTCATCTATGCTGTTATAATGCCATAAAATATAAAATGTTATGTTTGATGTACAGAACACACTTTGAATTATCCTGCGCAACTACACAAGTCATATACATTTTCTTGCTATATGATCTCTAGAATCGCAAAACTTGTTTTTGAAAGTGCACATTAATGTTCATATAGCATATGTTATCTTGTATTTAGTCATAAACTGGCCCTGATGAAACGATGTGTGTCGTGAAACACGTGTTGGCCCCTTTTGTGCATTTTGAATGAAGAAAATAAAAATTCTATATGAATCTTATCTATGACTTACTAACGAATATTTATTGATTCAAAAGACATCAAAACCCGGTCTCATTATTGCCACTGATGTTGTGCTCTGCAGACTACAAGTGATAGATACCCTGATTCTGAAAACCTTAGAATCCTCCTCCCAGTCCTTACGGTTCCAGTGACACTCAATTTTCAAATTGAAGGAGATAACTAACCTTCAAGTGTAGTCATCAGTTGTAACTGGAGACGTCTACGTCTGGTTGGTGCCATCAGGGAAGGGGACACACTGCTCACTGGAAAATCTTTAGAGCTGCCTGCCCCTTTAGTGGTAAAGGACCTTTAAGAGTATGGCCCCCGGGCAAGTGTGACAAAGCGTGCTAACTTGCAAGTATGTCTTCTTCCCTATTCTCAAGACAGGATTAACAGCTCAGTTCTAATCCCGGCCCCCTGATTTACCCCTGTAATACAATTGTCTAGAGATATTCATTTTTGATTTGTGGTTTGCATTTTTGGATCATTAGAGGAGTAATTTAGCTTGGGTAGACATTGCTGATGCAGGCTGAATTTCTCTAGACGACATTTTTAAAAATGGTGGATGTGTTGCAGTGATGATGTAATATTTTAGGAACCATGAGACCTATATACTTTATTTTGGTGTCAAAACATAGATTTTGGGGGTGAAGTAGTCTTTTAGAGACAGACAATAACTCCTCAGAGCAACTCTCGCCATTTTCGAAAATAGGAGCTATAATAGAGGAAGAAGAGACGTATATAGAAATGAACAAATAATAATGTTTTTTTATCCTTTTATGTATACACCTGACACCGTTTATGATCTGAAAATCAAAAACAAAATAATGTTAATCACTCCAGTTTTAGACACATTTTTATATTTCACGTTATTTGTTTCGGTAATCGCTCGTGGTATATTTGCAGAATGTTGAACATTTGAGAAGAGCATATCGACAGGGACATCTTTTTGTAGCACAGGTTTTGCAAGTACATGTACGTTCTGTGGGAGAGGCATTAGAAATTTCATAGGTTTTAGCACCCCATCAATATCTTCCCAACTAAATTCACACGGATCTTTCTCTACATATGCATGCTCCAAAACATTTACACATCTTCTGATCAAGTAGAACGCTCTTTTAATGTGTCCACGCACAGAATATGATGTCGGTGGAAGGTCACGTAGTGGAACTAATCTCTTGAACTCACTGTACCGAAGATCGTCAAATGTGTGACAGTCAGAGCTCTTTTTCCACACAAGGTATTTTTCTACGTCTTTAAAGTCACATTCTTCTTCTGTCTCAGCAAACCTTTTTAGAAATTTCACAGGTTCCGCAGTTAACGCTCCAAGCTTTGTTCCAATCTTGCTCTTAGTGTCATCACCCGAAAGAATATGTGCCTTGATAAGAACAATGGGCATCTCTGGGTCACGTTTCTTGCACAGAATATGAAGCGGGAATACGTGTTTTTTCTCGCCTGTTCCATAACGTACCATAACTCTGACAATCCTTGACTTATGAACATTGCAACAAATCTAAGTAGCACAATAATAACATCTGTGTCATTTGATAGTATAATGACTCGACTGGAACCATTTCGAACAGTCTACTCAACATGTGGCACAACACAAAGGTCAGCTTCCTCCATTGCTGTTAACTTCTTGAACAATATGGCCCTTACCTTTTGAATATATCTCTGCAGGCACTAACTCCTCATCGACAATCATTCCACTTGCAATAATTGGAAATTCAGTGTTCACTGAAGCATCAGAAATGTTTTGGCACGTTAACATCTCTAAGTGTATCTTGTTCAATGTTGAAGACCAGAATTAATCAAGTTGCATAGGTGTCGCATTTTTAATGCAGGGAAGGTCAATTGTTCCACTTGTAGACAACTGTCTGATTCTCTTACATTCTTTGACAGATAGTTCAAGATAACTGTCAAAGACAATGTGCAGTTCTTGCAAGGTGCACACTAACTTTGATATCTGTAGAACAGTCTGAACGACCTCTCCGAAGTTTTGCATGGATGAAATCTTGACCATTCGCAATTGTAACATATAGACCACAACAGCAGTTTTCAATGAGGACATCTTTTTAATTGAAATTCTTCAGGCGAGAGGTTTTTTTCGAGCTCTTTTACGAGTTTGTGCGTCACAGGTTTGGTTACATGTCTGACAACAACGCCCTTGGAGCTTTTTTGTGATCTCAGGATCGTCTGTTCCAGTTTTATATCTTGAGCCACTGGAGCCACATCATTGAACCTTCCCTCTCTTTCTCCACAAAATGTCTTTGGATGAATTTTCTGTAGAGTTATGGTTTTTCCACCTCAAGCTTCTTCACTCTTTCCAAATACCAGGACCCATATCTCAGGTAGTTAATGCCATCAAATTCGCGACACACAGTAATCAGTTACTCCACAGTCTTCACGTGCAGCTCCCAGTCACCTTCCCGATCAGCATGTGTACCACGTTTTTCAATAGAGCCATCATGTGTAAAACATTTCCCCAGTACTTGCAAAGTTCTGATTTTTCTTCACATTCTTTGACAAACTCAACAAACTTGGTTTTCAGGTTTTCTGATGTTGAACTGAGTGTATTGAACATTGCCTGGCTTTGCATTATGTCTTTTGTTCTAATATGTTTATTATTTTTAAAAAGGAGTATAAATAATTAAAATACCATATAATGCAATACAGCATAACATTTGAACAATAAATAAATAAGCGCTCATCATTATAAATATAAACAATGCCATAAATAACACGTATGTATCAATCCAATATGTTAAAAGGCAAAGAAACAATTCGAAGACATCAGATGTATTGCTTGAATAAATAGGTCAACAAAGTGAAGGAAAAAAAAAACGAAAGAGAGAAGAAAGTAGTAAGGAGGAAGAAAAGAAGAAGAGTGAAGAGAGAAAAGATAAGCAAGAGATCGGGACACCTGCTTCAAAGGGTGAGATAAATTAAGAGGAAGACACAAAAGGATATTGAGCCACGAAGCCTTGTGAAGCCAAATTCATATATGTCTTTTGAATGAAGTGCTCCCTGTGCCTTGTTCACTTCTGAGACAAGATAGGCAAAACCTAATTTGTCCATTCTTGTTTCAGAAAGCATTCCAACGCAGTTTCTATAGCCTCAGATATAATGAGCATACCTTGTAACGAACTAACATAATGAGTTCCGCTCAATACTGACTGGACAGTTTTGCTTCCAAAGATTTCAGCCGCAATAAGTACATTGTCTATGCCACATCCACTGAGATAAATTCCTGCACACCATAACGCAACTTTAATCATGTGGAAAACGCCCATTTTTGGTTAAAGATCATCAATATCTACTGGATTTCTCATAATAATGTAAGCTACAATACGGAAAAAACCTTCATCACAGAAAATTGGCAGGATAGGCAGGATTTCAAGCGGAGCACGCACATTTCGGAAATTGTTTAGAGCTGTGTATACTGTTGCATAGTTTGTGACTGAAGATGGTATTACCGGTAAAAACCCAACCTTCAGTGGGACGGTATTCTGGGAGATCAGAGCATGAATTCCAGCCCAAAGAGGAACTGGCTTTTCTTCATCCTTCAGTCCGCACTGAATAAGCGATATGATAAATTCAGTTAAATCAGCTTTGCAGACTGCAGCATCAGGTAGAAGAAGATCCATGTCCTCAGCCACTTTGAAACTTCTGTCAGGCTGGGACGTTTTGATAGCTTGTAGCGATTTTGCACATCTTGGCAAGGCAGTTGGGTTATAAGTTTGCAGCTTCTTTGTTTATGCCTACAGCTGACACAGTTTGTTTTCCAGAAGCTACTTCATTGCTATAGTCTTGAAAAAGCACCATGGCAGTATCATGTGAGCTGGATGCTCCAGACAAAGAAGAGCTGTCTTCAAAATCAAAATTATCAAAAAGCAGCAATTGTAAATCCTTTCCTGGTAAAGTGACCTGGAAGTGGTGTGCTGTCAGATTCACAAGATTTTACAGCTTGTGCTACTAACAAGTTCCTGCACCGTACTATGTCATCATAACTTGTTGATACACCAATCCTATTCATTAAAATGATTAGCTTTCTACTTTTGCACTTGTCATAGATTGCGTGGGCAGTCATTATGTGTAGCGGAGTTTTCTTTTTGCCGTGATGTAATTAATAAAACATGATTTGGAAAAGACAGTTCATTTGCACAGAAGAACTAGTTACTTACCTTCGGTAACGATGTATCTGGTAGAGACACAGTCTAGCCGCAGATTCCTTAACTTGGAATATTCCCCAGGCGTCAGACTGGATCCGGGAAACTTTTTCCCCAGCAGTACCTCTGCACGCCGGGGGGCGGTGTCGCCCGGCTCCGTCCTGACGTCGTCCACGGAAGAGTTGTCAATGGAGCCATATAGGTCCCCCCCCGGCGTGCTGACGTCAGTTTTCTGTGAGAATTTCCGCGCCACAACGCGGAGCCACTACAAAAAAACTGTGAGAGTATAGAAACAGTGTGCCAAAAAAGAGTAAAAATCACTGAAACAACAAATTCCTTGAAACAACAATGATAAGAAAGCAGAGAATGAGAAGCATCACCTTATTGAAAGAGCACTCAACACTTGAAGGGACTGAAGGGAGCGAACAGAGCACCCACTCCAGAAAAAGTCCCACCAAAGCGAAAAGGCGCGCCCCCCCAGTAAAAGGCAACGGCAGTGGAAATGAATGGCATAACAAATGAAGAGCAATTTGTAACCACAGAATGGAACTGTATGAAAGACAGTCAGTAACCATATACTGTAACTGTAAAGGACAAGACTGGAACTACATGACTCATGACAAGAGCCCAGAAGTGAGCAACAACAAAGGATGCCCACCACACCCCCACAATGACCTATGAACTGTAGCATAGTCAAATAGAAGCACAACCCAATCGACTGCAGCAGAGACAAGGAAACCCCAAAGTAATGGGGAGAAATAGACGAGGGCGGAGAGAGGGCAGAAGAACATGAGAATCTCCACGCTGTAGCAATCAGGGTGGAGGAACATGGAAAAGCACAACACCTAGCCACCCAAGAGCCAAATGGCGGAGAGCCAATGTGCCAAAACAGAATGACACACCCTGCCCCGGAGACAGGTGAACTAGAAAAACCCTTGAGGAAGACCAATGCCACCTGCAAGGAGGCAAGTGGGTAGCATCCCACCTGGAAAGGCTCTCGCAGAACGGGGAGGATGGGTGGGCGTTAAGGATTCTGCGGCTAGACTGTGTCTCTACCAGATACATCGTTACCGAAGGTAAGTAACTCGTTCATCTGATAGAGACATCTAGCCGCAGACTCCTTAACTTAGAATAGATACCAAAGCCATACCCCAGTGGAGGAGGGTCTGCGACTGAAAGCTACCAAGTTCCCAAGGGTAGTAAACTGTCAAGAACAGTGACGAAAATAAGGTGGGGACAGCAATGCCAGCGCGGCTGACACCAGACCCATAAAACTCAGCAATGCCAGCGTAGCTGACACTAGGCCACGAAGTAAAAAGTGGAGCATGAGCAAGGGAAGCCAGGTACCACAATCCGTCAGCGGACGGTACAAGTCCACTATCAGCCAGACAGGCACTAAACGAAAACACAGAACCAGAAGGGTCAGTGCACAATGGCAGAATGCCACAGCTGCCACGAAAAGAGGGAAACTAAGTATAGGATCCCAGAAGTCGTAAGAGACAAAGCCCCAGTGAAGGGACTGAAACAAAATGACAGATGCAGAACACACAATATGAGCGGCACAGCATCAGGTGCCAGCAAATGAAACACCAGTGGCAGAAGGCATCATGCAGAGACATACAAACTACGTCTACCAGGAGATACATAGACATGAATCCCCAGAAAACACGGACCAGACAGTATGTACCGTGAAACCCACACCACTGCATAGGCCTATGAAGCATGCGCGCCGACAGAGAAGGCTGGCGCAGCAGGAGGTCGTCAACCCACAGGTTCAATGACTAAGGGCCACCGGCAAGCCGGACGCACCCAAGCTATCTCCTAAGGGAGAGGAAGAGAGAGAGAAAAAATCTGGGACAACCCCCAAAAACCACCACAGGGAAAACCTCACACGCATGCCTACCCTCACATAGAAACATATGAAAAAGTCAAGAAAGTGACAACCAAGGGGAAACTGGAAGAGGACCCCGAGAGTCACCCAGAAGGCACCAACTGCACCGATGTGAACGTAGCAGGACACACAAGTCCATGAACAAAGAGGGCGACCCCAACCCCCTTATCGGGATAGGAAAGGCAGAGTCACCGCGAAACAGGCGGAATACTGACCACCACACTAAGGAAGAAGAGGGAGTCAGTAACCCTCAGACACAGAATGTCTGAAAAAGTAAGGCCATAGACCGGATGATGCCAGAAGACATCCGGGGATAGAACAAGGCTGCCGAAAAACGCAGCAGAGGCCAGGAGGAGAAACACCTGAGCCATGTGTGGCAACAACAGAAAAACCAAAGTTCAGGCCGGAAACCAGCATAGGGAGGTAAACGCAACAGGGATCAGCCCTGGCGAAAACCCTACTGCCCATAGGCAAACCCCAAACAGGGGGTGCCCGAGCCTTTTCCAACACCAGGGAAGAAGACTACGCAGCCAAGACAGTGGCTCAGGGAACACTACGGGTCCCCCGTGATACCGCACACACCCAGTGTGGACCCACATGTGGTGCCCGCCCAGAACACAGTAAGAACCGGGCTGGAGCGCAATTGAACAAAGCGCCCACAGCGACGCGCACCCACACCTAAGCCAGCCAAAGTGCTAAGGGCAGAACGTAAGGCGGAAAGAAGAGCCAAATGCAAGGCAGGAGGACGTGAACCCCCCCTTTGGGGCGAGCCGGAGCGGGAGAACCCCAACAACACACCGGAGCAGACTGCATCCACAGACGCATGAGTGCAACGGAACAACCGTAGGCAGCAAAAAAGCTCCAGGAGAGGGTCACGCCAGCCCGTTGGCCTCCAGAGGAGATGTACCACCACAGCAGGAAGCATAGAGCAAAGGGAAATGCCCACAGCAGAACCCACAGGAAAAATCCCCAGAGGGACATAAAATAACAAAGAGAACTCCACAGGAGCCTCCGAAACTTCCTGGCAGGGAAGAGCAGCTACACAATAGCCAACAAATACCCCACATAGGGTAAGTCACATCCCTTTAAAAAACGAGGGACACCTCTTGAGACAAGCTCATAAGCAGAGGTCGAAAAGAATCATCCTAAACAGCTGTCCCAGCTGCACCATAAGGAGGAAAAAGACACGGCTGAACAGCCAAACAGACCGTCTGGGCAATAATGTCTTGAACCCAGAAACGGAAACATAAAAGCAGGGACAATACTGCATATGAAAACACAAGTCCTCCAAGAGGACTAAAAACATGGCAGTCATCAAAATCCAGAGAGGAGGCGCCGGACCGCCGAGTCAGCATGCTCATCAAACAGACGGACCCCATCAAAGGGTAGATCCCTGAGTCACTCCCGAACATTGTCAGGGAAACTGCCATTGCGTAGCCACGCATGGCGACGCAGAGCAACTGACCTGGCCATAGCCCGACCCACGGAGTCAGTGGTGTCCATGGCCGACCGGACGGAAACTGCGCCATGTTGCGGCCATCCCGAATAAGTCGGACCAGGTCAGCACGAGGGCCCTGCGGCAAAGAGGGGAGGAGCCGCTCGACGGAGTCCCAAAGGGCAAAAGTGGCCCGAGCAAACACGCAGGACGTGTTCAAGGACCAAAGGCCTGAGCTGGTGGACGCAAAGACACTGCGGCCACACAACTCCAACCACCTAGACTCCCGAGTGGGAGGAAGCTACGGAGGAGGAGAGGAAGGGAGCGCTGCCTGGACTACAAGTCCTTGAGCCTTAGGATGGAGGGACAAACAGGCAAGGTCGTCTGGAGCCGGGCGACGGTGATGCACAATAGCGCGATACACAGGATCCCCCGATGAGGGTCTGGCCCAAGTCCCCAGAAGGACATCATACAATGACCCGCCAAAAGGCAACAATGGCTCCACATCCACCGTGCCCTGGTGGAGAAGATCCAAAAAAGGATCCGAAGGCAGGGAGACAGAGGGTGGCTGCAACTGTAAGATATCCGCAGCCCTGCGAACCGCCCTCGCAAACTCAGCACCAGCCTCCGTGGCCATCCGAGGCGGAGACAGCAAGTCATCCGTTGGGGACAGCTGCAGGCTAATCCGTCCACCCAACGACAGAGGCCCTGCAAAGTGCTGAGCCGGCCAGTGCCCCATGGGCCCCAGCTCCGCCATGGGCCCTTGCTCCATGGAGCAATGAAATAACCCCGGGGTGGAGAACCCACTCGGGTCACATCCTCTACCAGCAGAGGAACAGCCGGGGATGTAGCCGGCGTCGACCGACCTCGAGACGGCGTCGGAACGACGTCGATGACTCCTGGAGAGGAACCGTCCGCACGGCGTCGGGCCGCCATCGACTCGACCTCCACTTAGGCAGGGGCCTGTGGGAAGGAACAACGTCGACTCGGAGTCGAGCTCTGCGCTGCAGCCACCTCCCGCAACGACGCAGGGAGCCCCGCAGGGCTGTGCGAAGGCGCATCAGGAGGGCCAGAAGTCGCAGTGGGATGCCCTTCCAGGCCGTGTCCTGACGTCGCAGCGACCCAGGAACCGGAATAAAGGTACTAGGTCGGCGCCAAGGGCAAACCCGCCGGCAAACCCCCGACCTGGGGGCCCTACCCCCACTGTGGAGCCTGAAGGCGCGCCAGGGAGAGGGGGTGACCCAAAGATGGCCTGCAGAGCCTTGGAATAGGCTTCCATCTGGGTCCGAGTCGCACCCACACTAGGAAACGGTGGGTAGGCTGGGGCCAGTGTCTGGTGAAGACCGGGAGCAGCGGGCCCCGACGTCATGCTTGTGCGAGGTCGACGACCTCCGTGACTTCTTCCGGTGCTTACCTGACGTAGGCGAGCGACGTCCACAGGAACGACTCCGGGACCTGTCCCGGACAGGAACCTCAGCGCAGGAAGAAGAACTGCACCGTATGGACCCTTCCGCTGGAGACGGATGCCGGCGCCGCGAGGATTCTGACAGGGACATCCGGGCGGACATCAAATTCATCCGTTGTTCCCGCAGGGACTTTGGTTTCAGCTGCCGGCAGGCGACGCACTCGGCGGAGTCGTGGTGTTCCCCGAGGCACCACATACAGATCTCGTGGGGGTCCGTTGCCGACATCTGCCGCAAACAGGATGCACACGACTTGAAGCCCGCGGGCATCGGCACACTGTTTCCGACGCGAAAAGGCGTCATGAAGGCCTGAAAATAAACAGGCCAGAGGAACCGCTTCTCCCGGATCCGCGTTGGGACGCGGAAAAGAAGAAAAACGGACGTCAGCACGCCAGAGGGACCTATATGGCTCCATTGCCGTCACTTCCGTGGACGACATCAGGACGGAGCCGCGCGACGCCACCCCCAGCGTGCAGAGGTACTGCTGGGGAAAAAGTTTTCCGGATCCAGTCTGACGCCTGGGGAATATTCTAAGTTAAGGAATCTGCGGCTAGATGTCTCTATCAGATTACGCCTGTCGGTTCATGGGATTGTCCTCTACTTTTTCGCTTATATCTTCAAAGCCATCATCAATGTTGTTGGCTTCTGTTCCGAACTGAAGAATTTCAGTTTGTACCAGTTATGCTTTGCTGATATTAAACAATGATATAAAAAATGTTAAGACAACATCAGACATTCATGTTGACTCCAATGATTTGCTGAGCTCTGGGGCATCAAAACATTTGTCATTAAGTCCAAAATCTAAATCTTTCAGGACATTTCTTAAAATGGTTCCTGCTGATTTTACTGCATCCTGTGATGTTATTTTGGCAGCAAGAACTTCAGGAGTAAAATCAGCTGAGAACACCATAAGTGGTTCATTCTTTCTGTTAGACTGACAACAATGAAGTGTGTCACTGTACATGCTCACCAGAAAAATCTTAATTTCATTATCATGGATCAATACAATTTCATCAATGCTGACCATTATTTCTCTGATCTCACTGAATGTGAACCTGTAGCCAGCGCTCCAGAGTGGGTTTAAAACTTCAGTTGCTTTTTCAAAGAGTGCAAACTTAACTGAAGGCTGGCGGTTACGTTGCTGCTGGGAGCTCATTGTACATTCATATTTTCGAATGCCTGCACGCATGCAGTTTGGGTGGGCAAACAAATCCGCTGTAAATACATTCACCTCGCTGTTTAGATCAGCTATTCGGCTAAAAACTTCATCTTGAAAGAAACTAGCTGCAGATAAAACATGTTTGCCCTTTGAGACTCACATACTCTGTTTTTTGTTCTTTTCGCAATCCCTTTGGTGAGTGGGCATTGGGTTTGGTTGTCGTCGTTTCATTAGAAGATTTGGATTCTTGTGATTCACTGGTTTATGCTATTTTTTTACTATTTTTTTCCAGGATTTTTTCCAGTGTATACGACTTGAAGCACTTGTTACAATGATAAAATATTTGATCCTCTTCATCCATCAGTTTCAATCTTTTGTGAACTTCATCTTTCTGTATTTCTGCAGCATCTTTGAACTCTCTTCTGTCCAGCCACACTTGATGTAAGCTTTTCTTTCAGATTAGTTTGGCATATCACACATTTTACTTTGTTGAAGGAGTCCTCAGATTTTGTAGATAGCAACACTCTGTCAGGAGGTAAAGATCCTCTGCTACCACCTGCTTCGCTCATGTTTACAAATTTGAATCAACTGAAAACCTGAAACAACAACAATATTAAACTAAATGACCAATATGATGGCTAAAACACATAGAGCCGCCATTTTGGAAAATGGAAGAAGGGTTGCTCTGGGGAGTTCTTTTCTGTCTCTATAGGACTACCTGACCCCAAAAACCTATGTTTTGACCCCAAAATGAAGTACATAGGTCTAATGGTTCCTGAATTATTACATCATCACTGCAACACATCCGCCATTTTTAAAAATGTCGTCCAGAAAAATTCGGCCCGGATTAGCAATGTCTAACCAAGGTAAATTACTTCTGTAATGATACAAAAATACAAATCAAAAATGAAAATCTATGAACAACAATTTTTTTTACAGAGGCATATCAAGGGGCCAGGACTATTCCGCCCATGTCTGCCCAAGTCTCTTCCTGAACTGTATGCCTACTAGATACTCGGTAGCTATCTTGAACTTAACACCGAGGTTCTTGCCATCTGAAACATCCAATTTGTTTTGGGCGTGGGGAGGGGAGGGGTTGTTTGAATGGTGTTTTTCTGGGCTAAGGGATTTTTTAATGCTTTTTACTGAAAACTCAGCAGTTGTGGTTTCTTCCCACTAATTTGATAAGTTAACCCAGATTTACAGAGCGTTCATAAAGAAAGTTAAAATACAGTTAGCTAAGTTATATCAGTCTTTCTGCCATCTCTGTCTCGATGAATGACACTGTGTTTAAAACACTATTGTAAAACCAAAGAGGCCACAAGCTAGGCAAGAGTTCAAAAACAATGCTGCTTCATAGGGCCAAGGTTATTTAAAACTCTACCACCTAACATGTAAAGGACGTATAAACGAGTATAAGGGAGGCAAACTTTGCAGCTGGGGGTTTTACTTAATTTGAGCAAATAGAAGCATATCTCATCCCACCTAGAACAACTTGTAAGAGAAGGAAAATGCTACTTACCCAGTATGCATCTGTTCTTGGCATATAGAGCTGTAGAGTCATATGCTTTAGAATAGATCGCCATCTGGTGTTGGGTCCGGATGTTTGTACTTTGTTTTTGTTCGAAGAAGTCTTGTAGTCACGAGGTAGGTGACTCCTCCTTTCGGTGATAGTGCGCATGGGCATCGACTCCATCCTTAGATTGTTTTGCCATAAAGGGTGATGATGGAGTTAGTAAAGTAATAAAGAGATGTCCATGTAAATTGTATCTAAGTAAGATATCACTGCAACAGGTAAAGGTACCCGGGGAGGTGGGTGGGTGCATATGAATCTACAGCTCTATATGCCAAGAACAGATGCATACTGGGTAAGTAGCATTTTCCGTTCGAGGCATATGAGTTGTAGATCATATGCTTTAGCATAGACTATAAAGCAGTTATTTTTGAAGAGGTGGCTAAAATGTAGCTGTTGCAGTGGTTTGAAATAGTGTTCGTAAAACTGCCTGGCCCACACTAGCTTGTTGTTTTGCTAACACATCCACACAATAGTGTTTTGTGAATGTATGTGGTGTAGACCATGTTGCAGCTTTGCAGATGTCATCTATGGGTATGTTTCCTAAGAATGCCATAGAAGCCCCGAGTTTGCGTGTAGAATGCGCTCTAGGTGGAATTGTTAGTGTGCGTTTAGCTTTGATGTAGCATATTTGAATGCACTTAACTATCCACCTTGCAATGCCGGACTTTGATATGGGATTGCCTTTATGTGGTGGAGCAAAAGCAACAAAGAGTTGTTTAGTTTACCTAAAGGGCTTTGTTCTCTCTATGTAGTAAAGTAATTCTCTCTTGACATCTAATGTGTGAAGGGCACGTTCTGCCACTGAATCTGGTTGAGGGAAGAACACGGGCAACTAAACAGATTGGTTGATATGAAAGGCAGAGATGACTTTAGGTAAGAATTTGGGGTTAGTTCTAAAGACCACTTTGCTTTGGTGTATTTGCAAAAATGGTTCCTCTATGGTTAGTGCCTGAAGCACAAGTTACTAACTTGTGTAACGATATATCTGTAAGAGACAGTAGTTAGTGACAGATTCCTTACCTTAGAATATCCCCAGGCGTCAGGCTGGATCCGGAAAGTTTTGCGTAGCAGTACTCTTGCGCGTCGGTAGGCGGCGTCGTGCGGCTCCGCGTCAGTCGTCGGGATCGCCGGGATGACGTCGCGGGCAGTACTTAGGCGCCGCCCCTGCGCGCTGACGTCAGTTCTGTACACGACTTTCCGCGCCAGGAACGCAGAGCCATGCAAGAAGCTGACACAGGTGTCTGAAAAATACTAGGGCCCTGAAAGGGATGTCCTTAACCCTAGAAATCAGTTCGCAGAACGGGGAGGATGGGTGGACGGTAGGAATCTGTCACTAACTACTGTCTCTTACAGATATATCGTTACACAAGTTAGTAACTTGTGCATCTGAAAGAGACACGTTAGTGACAGATTCCTTACCTTAGAATAGATACCCCAGCAATACCAACCCCGGTGGTGGGTCTGCGAACAAAGATCAGACAAGGAAGTCCTGGAGGACAGAACGGCCAAAGAAGCCGTCCCTCCGGACCCGACTGTCAAGGCAGTAATGCTTTGTAAACGTGTGCAGCGAGGCCCACGTAGCTGCCTGACAGATAACCGGCAGCGGAACACCGCGGCCCAAGGCCGTGGTAGCAGCCGTTGCCCTGGTGGAATGGGCACGCAGCCCAACAGGAGGCTCCTTCTTAGCCAAAGAATAGCAGGTCTTGATGCACAAGGTAACCCAGCGGGAGATGGTCCTCTTGTGCACCGCCCGACCTTTTTGGCGCCCACGTAGCCAACAAAGAGCTGGTCATCCACCCGGAAGTGTTTTGTGCGGTCGATATAGAAGGAGAGCGCACGTTTTGGGTCCAGACGGTGGAGCCTCTCTTCCTCTCTGGAAGGATGCGGAGGCGGAAAGAAGGTGGGCAAAGTGATGGTCTGCCCAATGTGGAAAGCAGTAACCACCTTTGGCAAGAAGGACGGACGCGTCCGAAGAACAACCTTGTCTGGATGAACAGACAGAAAGGGAGGTTTGCAAGATAGAGCCTGGAGCTCACTCACCCGCCGAGCGGAGGTGATGGCCACCAGAAAGGCTGTCTTCAGAGTCAGAAGACGAAGAGGACAGTTATGCAGAGGCTCAAAGGGAGCGCACATTAAAAGGTAAGAACCAAGTTCAAGTCCCACTGAGGCATCACAAACGGAACAGGAGGGAAGAGGTGAGTAATGCTCTTTAAGAACCTGTTAACAACAGGGGACTTGAAAAGGGAGGGCTGATCAGGGAGCCTGAGGAAGGCCGAGATAGCACAAAGATAACCCTTGATGGTACCCAGGGCAGAACCCTGTTGGGCCAGAGAGAGAAGGAACAGAAGGACCTCAGAAAGAGGGGCAGAAAGGGGATTCACAGCCTTTGCTGTGCACCATGCCACAAATTTGTTCCACCTGCAGGCGTATACCACCTTAGTGGAGGGACGCCTGGCTGCCAGAATCACATCACAAACTTCGGGAGGCAAGTCGAAAGGAATCAACTGCCGCCGCTCAATCTCCACGCAAGCAGGTGTAGACTGGACAGGTTCGGGTGGAGGACCGTCCCTGCTGCTGCGAGAGAAGATCCTCCCGAAGAGGCAGACGGATCGGGGGATCTATGCTCATATTGAGTAGCTCGGGATACCAAACTCTTCGAGCCCAGTCCGGAGCCACAAGAATGACTTGGGCCCGGTCGTGCCGAATCTTCTTTAACACTCTGGGTAGAAGTGGTATAGGCGGAAAGGCGTACAACAGACCGCAACTCCACTCGCGACGAAAGGGTCGCCGAGCGAGTGCCGCCTTGGAAATTCCAACGCGCAGAACTGATGACATTGCGCGTTCTCTTCGGTGGCGAATAGATCTAACCAAGGCTCTCCCCATTGTAGAAAGAGTCCTTGCGCCACTTCCGAGTGAAGACGCCATTCGTGATCCATCATGCACCTGCGGCTGAGTTCGTCCGCCCTGGCGTTCAGGGAACCTGCCAGGTGTTGAACCATCAGGAACATGCCCTGATGTTCCAGCCATGTCCAGAGGCGCAGAGCCTCCTGACAAGGGGTCCAAGACCCCACCCCGCCCTGTTTGTTGCAGTACCACATGGCGGTGGTGTTGTCTGTGAACACCTGCACTACCTTCCCTTTGACAGAGGGAAGGAATGCCTTGAGTGCAAGTCGGATCGCCCGGAGCTCCAGAAGGTTGATATGGAGCCGGGACTCCGCCGGAGACCAGAGGCCTCTGATCTCCGCCTCTCCCATGTGACCGCCCCATCCCAGAAGGGACGCGTCCGTCACAACTTTGTGCTCTGGCTGGGGAAGGGAGAGGGATCTGCCCATGACCCATTGCCGGTTCGAGAGCCACCACTGCAACTGTTTTGCAGTCCCCTCCGAGATCTGGACGTGATCGGACAGGTTGCCCTGGTGCTGCGCCCACTGGAACTTCAGGTCCCACTGCAGAGCCCGCATATGCCATCTGGCATGATTGACCAGCAGGATGCAGGAGGCCATGAGGCCCAGCAGCCTCAGGGTCATCCGTACCGAAACCCAGGATAAAGGCCGAAAGATCGGAATCATAGCCTGAATATCCCGGACTCGCCGTTCGGGAGGATAGGCCCGAAACTGCGTCGTGTCCAGAACTGCTCCGATGAAAAGGAGCTGTGGAGAAGGAATCAGATGCGACTTCGGCACATTGATGGAGAACCCCAGCGAGTGCAGGAGTTCGGCCGTAGTCTGGAGGTGGGAGACGACTGCCTGGGACGAGCCCGCCTTCAGCAGCCAGTCGTCGAGGTAGGGGAAGACTGAAACCCCTGCCCGGCGCAGATGAGCTGCGACCACCGCCATCACTTTCGTGAACACCCGAGGGGCACTTGTAAGGCCAAAGGGGAGCACGGTGAACTGAAAATGCTCGGGGCCTACCGTGAACCGAAGGTAACGCCGGTGGGCCGGCAGGACGGGGATGTGGAAATACGCGTCCTGCAAGTCCAACGCTACCAACCAGTCTCCAGGGTCGAGGGCAGTCAAGACCTGAGCTAGGGTGAGCATCTTGAACTTCTCCTTCCGGAGGAAGCGATTGACGTTCCGGAGGTCCAAGATAGGACGCATGTCCTCCTTGTCCTTTTTGGGCACCAGAAAGTAGTGGGAGTAGCAACCACGCCCTACTTCTGGGGTCGGAACATGCTCGATGGCCCTCTTGGTCAAGAGGGCCGTGACTTCCTTCTGTAGAAGCACCAAGTGATCCCCTGACATGCGGTGGAATTGAGGTGGCATGGCTGGGGGTGGTCTCGAAGGGGAGGGAGTAGCCCTTCGGACAATGTCCAAGACCCACCTGTCCGAGGTGATGGTGCGCCAGTGGGGAAGGTGATGGCGGACCCTGCCCCCTACTGGCGTGCCGTGCACCTGAAAGGAGGGACTAGGAGGGCTTGGAGGCCGCGGACGGGTTGGAGGTGGTGGCCTGACCCGCACGCTGTTGGGCTTGGACCAGGCGCCCAAAAGAACGTCAGTGAGGGCGTCGTTAAACGGCAGCACAGTCTCCGCAGAGGAGGCTGCCGGCTGAAGCACCTCTGTCAAGATGTTAGGCTTGACCGTCAAAGTAGGGAGTTGGAGACGTAAGGCCCCAGCTGCCCTACGCAACACCGTACCAAGATTGGCACCCTCCTCCGTAGCCACGGGAGGAGACAGCATGCCAGTGTCAGGGGAAGTATCCAGACCACTGGCCTCCCCTAGACTCTCTGTCCAGTCCTCATCGTACTGACAGTGTCGTGTCAGAGGGTCATCAGACCCCTCCCAGTCCAACTGGTCCTCCTCTGGTTCAAAATAAGGAGGAGGAGGGACAGTTGGGACCCAAGGTCCCATCGGCGCCGGAGCCGGCGTCGAGCGACGCCGGTCCGGATCCATGTCCGGAGCCGGAAGGAACTGGGGACGACGCCGCCCGGAGCCCAGGGCGGCGCCGAGAACGGCACCGGAGACATCGGCGCCGGCGGAGGTGTCGTTAGGTCGACCGGCGTCGATGGGGGTTGTGGAGCCGGGATCGAGGCCGGGGCCGAAGCCGGAGCCGGGACCGAGGCTGGAGGCACGGGCGACGCCGGGGCCGGAGCTGCCGGCGACGCCGGAGCAACCCCATCAGGGCCCGCGGGGCCCGAAGGCGCACCGGAGGGGCCTGGAGGCCCGAAGAGGCGGGCCATGGCCGTCAGGAATTCCTGCACTTTGGCCGGATCGCCCCCGAACCCGGGAAGGGCGGGTATGGCGGGGGCGACTCCACAGGCATGTCCGGGGCCGCGGGGGCGGGGACGGTGCCGGGAGGGGCCTCAGCCGAGTCGCGAGACCGGCGAGGCGAAGTCCTAGAGCGATGATGCTTCTTGGACTTCTTGTGTTTCGACTTACCGGACGAAGAAGACTTCGACGCCGACGACCGGTGTGGACTCCGCGATCGACCCCTGGACCTCTCACGCGACCGGGGCCTCCGTGGAGCCGAATGCCGGGCCTCGAGGAGCTTTCGAGACCGCTCTCGCAAAGCTTTCGGGTTGAGGGCCTGGCATTCGGGACAAGACTCCGTGTTGTGGCCTCGGCCGAGGCAGAAGAGACACTCCCAATGCGGGTCGGTGACGGACATCATCCGCGCACAGGCGCCGCATCGCTTGAAGCCGGGCATCCCTACGACACCTTGAAAGATGAAAAAACAGTGAAAAATTCACCAAAAAGTATGGTCAAAAAATGACCAGGGCACTGCTCTTCCCGGATCTGCGATTGCTGGCGCGGAAAAGAAGAACTGACGTCAGCGCGCAGGGGCGGCGCCTAAGTACTGCCCGCGACGTCATCCCGGCGATCACGACGCCGACGACGGACGCGGAGCCGCACGACGCCGCCTACCGACGCGCAAGGGTACTGCTACGCAAAAACTTTCCGGATCCAGCCTGACGCCTGGGGATATTCTAAGGTAAGGAATCTGTCACTAACGTGTCTCTTTCAGATGCTCACCGACTCTTCTTAGAGAAGTGATGGCTATAAGGAAGGCTACTTTCCAGGTGAGAAATTGTATCTCGCATTTGTGCAACGGCTCAAATGGTGGACCCATGAGTCTTGTAAGGACTATGTTAAGATTCCACACTGGAGAAGGTGAAAGTCTGGGAGGAATGAGTCTTTTGAGTCCTTCCATAAAAGCTTTAATAGCGGGCACTCTAAAAAGAGACAAGTGTTGTCTATTTTGCAGATATGCAGCTATTGCAGCCAGATGTAAGCGTATAGATGTGTACGCTAAATTAGAACGTTGTAGGTGTAATAGATAACAAATGATGTTCTGTATTGAAGCATCTAGTGGGTTGATCTGATTGTTGTTACAATAAACAACAGATCTCTTCCACTTTGCAGCGTAGCATGCTCTTGTGGTAGGGTGTCTAGCCTCTTTGATAACATTCATACAGTCTGGCGGAAGATTAAGGTAGCCAAACTCTAGGATTTCAGGTGCCAAATCGCAAGGTTGAGCTGATTGGGATCTGGATGCCTCATCTCTCCATGGTTCGGAGTAAGGAACTTGGGGGAGAGGTGTAGTTTTTGGTGGGGAACTACTGATAGTTCTAACAGAATTGTGAACCAGGGTTGTCGGGCCCATGTGGGAGCAACTAGGATAAGCGTCAGGGAGTGCTGTTTGAGTTTCCGTACCACTAATGGAATGAGTGGGAGAGGTGGAAAAGCGTAAGCAAATATCCCTGACCAATTCATCCATAGTGCATTGCCTTTGGACAATGGGTGTGGATGTCTGGACGCGAAGTTTGGGCATTTGGCGTTTAGGTGGGTGGCGAACAGATCTATCTCTGGGAAGCCCCACATTTGGAAGAATGGGAGGAGAATTTGAGGGTGAAGTTCCCATTCGTGTATTTGCTGTCGGTAACGACTGAGCATATCCGCAACTTGATTGTTTACTCCTGGAAGATGTTCTGCAAGGAGATATATTTTTTGAGGTATGGGCCATCTCCAGATGCTCTGTGCCAGCTGTGACAGCTGTAGAGAGTGAGTCCCCCCTTGCTTTTGTATGTAGTACATGGCTGTCATGTTGTCTGTGCGAACTAGGACAGCTTTGCCTACTAGATGAAGTTGAAATGCTTTTAATGCTAGAAACATTGCTAGCAGTTCGAGATGGTTTATGTGGAGTTGTTTCTGTTTTAGAGTCCACATGCCCTGAATGGTATGTTTTCCCATATGTGCTCCCCAGCCAGTGAGGGATGAGTCTGCTGTTAGCACTATCTGTGGAACCGGATCGAGAAATGGCCGTCCCTTGGAAAGGTTTTGTATGTTTCACCACTGCAGAGAGCGATGAGTACGCCATCTATCAACACCAGATCTGATAACTGACCTTGAGCCTGGTTCCACTGACGTGCTAAGCATTCCTGTAGGGGGCGCATTTGAAGTCTTGCATAGGGAACGATTAAGATGCAAGAAGCCATCATTCCGATCAATTGCATGAACACTCTGGCTGGTAATGAGCGTTGAGGCTGAAACTGTGATATTAGAGCTTGCATGTTGCGAATCCTGACTGGGTTGGGGTACGCCCGAGCCTTGCGAGTGTCTATTGTGGCTCCTAGATACACCTGTGTGTTGGATGACTGGAGGTGAGACTTGGTGAGGTTTACAGTGAACCCCAAGTCGTGAAGCAGTTGGACTGTCCTTTGAGTGTGATGTATGCAGCTTTGTTGTGATCTGGCTTTTATTAGCCAGTTGTCTAGGTAAGGGAAGACATGAATGTGCTGTCTTCTTAGATGAGCTGCGACTACTGCCAGGCACTTGGTGAAAACCCTGGGTGCTGTAGTTACTCCGAATGGGAGAACTTTGAATTGGTAATGTTGTCCGTCCACTACGAACCGGAGATATTTTCTGTGAGCAGGGTCAATGGGAATATGGAAATAGGCATCCTTTAAGTCTAGAGCAGATAGAAAGTCGCCTTGCTGAAGTAGTGGGAGCACTTGTTGAAGTGTGACCATGTGGAAGTGGTCCGACTATGTATAGGTTTAGCTGTCTGAGGTCTAGTATAGGCCTGAGAGAGCTGTCCTTTTTGGGAATTATGAAATACAGGGAGTATACCCCGGTCCCTTGATGTATTAACGGAACAGGTTCTATAGCGTGTTTTTGTAATAGAGATAGAAGCACAAGTTACTAACTTGTGTAACGATATATCTGTAAGAGACAGTAGTTAGTGATAGATTCCTTACCTTAGAATATCCCCAGGCGTCAGGCTGGATCCGGAAAGTTTTGCGTAGCAGTACCCTTGCGCGTCGGTAGGCGGCGTCGTGCGGCTCCGCGTCCGTCGTCGGCGTCGTGATCGCCGGGATGACGTCGCGGGCAGTACTTAGGCGCCGCCCTGCGCGCTGACGTCAGTTCTGTACACGACTTTCCGCGCCAGGAACGCAGAGCCATGCAAGAAGCTGACACAGGTGTCTGAAAAATACTAGGGCCCTGAAAGGGATGTCCTTAACCCTAGAAATCAGTTCGCAGAACGGGGAGGATGGGTGGGCGGTAGGAATCTATCACTAACTACTGTCTCTTACAGATATATCGTTACACAAGTTAGTAACTTGTGCATCTGAAAGAGACACGTTAGTGATAGATTCCTTACCTTAGAATAGATACCCCAGCAATACCAACCCCGGTGGTGGGTCTGCGAACAAAGATCAGACAAGGAAGTCCTGGAGGACAGAACGGCCAAAGAAGCCGTCCCTCCGGACCTGACTGTCAAGGCAGTAATGCTTAGTAAACGTGTGCAGCGATGCCCACGTAGCTGCCTGACAGATAACCGGCAGCGGAACACCGCGGCCCAAGGCCGTGGTAGCAGCCGTTGCCCTGGTGGAATGGGCACGCAGCCCAACAGGAGGCTCCTTCTTGGCTAAAGAATAGCAGGTCTTGATGCACAAGGTAACCCAGCGGGAGACGGTCCTCTTGTGCACCGCCCGACCTTTTTTGGCGCCCACGTAGCCAACAAAGAGCTGGTCATCCACCCGGAAGTGTTTTGTGCGGTCGATATAGAAGGAGAGCGCACGTTTTGGGTCCAGACGGTGGAGCCTCTCTTCCTCTCTGGAAGGATGCGGAGGCGGAAAGAAGGTGGGCAAAGTGATGGTCTGCCCAATGTGGAAAGCAGTAACCACCTTCGGCAAGAAGGACGGACGCGTCCGAAGAACAACCTTGTCTGGATGAACAGACAGAAAGGGAGGTTTGCAAGATAGAGCCTGGAGCTCACTCACCCGCCGAGCGGAGGTGATGGCCACCAGAAAGGCAGTCTTCAGAGTCAGAAGACGAAGAGGACAGTTATGCAGAGGCTCAAAGGGAGCGCACATTAAAAAGGTAAGAACCAAGTTCAAGTCCCACTGAGGCATTACAAACGGAACAGGAGGGAAGAGGTGAGTAATGCCTTTTAAGAACCTGTTAACAACAGGGGACTTGAAAAGGGAGGGCTGATCAGGGAGCCTGAGGAAGGCCGAGATAGCACAAAGATAACCCTTGATGGTACCCAGGGCAGAACCCTGTTGGGCCAGAGAGAGAAGGAACAGAAGGACCTCAGAAAGAGGGGCAGAAAGGGGATCCACAGCCTTTGCTGTGCACCATGCCACAAATTTGTTCCACCTGCAGGCGTATACCACCTTAGTGGAGGGACGCCTGGCTGCCAGAATCACATCACAAACTTCGGGAGGCAAGTCGAAAGGAATCAACTGCCGCCGCTCAATCTCCACGCAAGCAGGTGTAGACTGGACAGGTTCGGGTGGAGGACCGTCCCCTGCTGCTGCGACAGAAGATCCTCCCGAAGAGGCAGACGGATCGGGGATCTATGCTCATACTGAGTAGCTCGGGATACCAAACTCTTCGAGCCCAGTCCGGAGCCACAAGAATGACTTGGGCCCGGTCGTGCCGAATCTTCTTCAACACTCTGGGTAGAAGTGGTATAGGCGGAAAGGCGTACAACAGACCGCAACTCCACTCGCGACGGAAAGCGTCGCCGAGCGAGTGCCGCCTTGGAAATTCCAACGCGCAGAACTGATGACATTGCGCGTTCTCTTCGGTGGCGAATAGATCTAACCAAGGCTCTCCCCACTGCAGAAAGAGACCTTGCGCCACTTCCGAGTGAAGACGCCATTCGTGATCCATCATGCACCTGCGGCTGAGTTCGTCCGCCCTGGCGTTCAGAGAACCTGCCAGGTGTTGAACCATCAGGAACATGCCCTGATGTTCCAGCCATGTCCAGAGGCGCAGAGCCTCCTGACAAAGGGTCCAAGACCCCACCCCGCCCTGTTTGTTGCAGTACCACATGGCGGTGGTGTTGTCTGTGAACACCTGCACTACCTTCCCTTTGACAGAGGGAAGGAATGCCTTGAGTGCAAGCCGGATCGCCCGGAGCTCCAGAAGGTTGATATGGAGCCGGGACTCCGCCGGAGACCAGAGGCCTCTGATCTCCGCCTCTCCCATGTGACCGCCCCATCCCAGAAGGGACGCGTCCGTCACAACTGTATGCTCTGGCTGGGGAAGGGAGAGGATCTGCCCATGACCCATTGCCGGTTCGAGAGCCACCACTGCAACTGTTTTGCAGTCCCCTCCGAGATCTGGACGTGATCGGACAGGTTGCCCTGGTGCTGCGCCCACTGGAACTTCAGGTCCCACTGCAGAGCCCGCATATGCCATCTGGCATGATTGACCAGCAGGATGCAGGAGGCCATGAGGCCCAGCAGCCTCAGGGTCATCCGTACCGAAACCCAGGATAAAGGCCGAAAGATCGGAATCATAGCCTGAATATCCCGGACTCGCCGTTCGGGAGGATAGGCCCGAAACTGCGTCGTGTCCAGAACTGCTCCGATGAAAAGGAGCTGTGGAGAAGGAATTAGATGCGACTTCGGCACATTGATGGAGAACCCCAGCGAGTGCAGGAGTTCGGCCGTAGTCTGGAGGTGGGAGACGACTGCCTGGGACGAGCCCGCCTTCAGCAGCCAGTCGTCGAGGTAGGGGAAGACTGAAACCCCTGCCCGGCGCAGATGAGCTGCGACCACCGCCATCACTTTCGTGAACACCCGAGGGGCACTGGTAAGGCCAAAGGGGAGCACGGTGAACTGAAAATGCTCGGGGCCTACCGTGAACCGAAGGTAACGCCGGTGGGCCGGCAGGACGGGGATGTGGAAATACGCGTCCTGCAAGTCCAACGCTACCAACCAGTCTCCAGGGTCGAGGGCAGTCAAGACCTGAGCTAGGGTGAGCATCTTGAACTTCTCCTTCCGGAGGAAGCGATTGACGTTCCGGAGGTCCAAGATAGGACGCATGTCCTCCTTGTCCTTTTTGGGCACCAGAAAGTAGTGGGAGTAGCAACCACGCCCTACTTCTGGGGTCGGAACATGCTCGATGGCCCTCTTGGTCAAGAGGGCCGTGACTTCCTTCTGTAGAAGCACCAAGTGATCCCCTGACATGCGGTGGAATTGAGGTGGCATGGCTGGGGGGTGGTCTCGAAGGGGAGGGAGTAGCCCCTTCGGACAATGTCCAAGACCAACCTGTCCGAGGTGATGGTGCGCCAGTGGGGAAGGTGATGGCGGACCCTGCCCCCTACTGGCGTGCCGTGCACCTGAAAGGAGGGACTAGGAGGGCTTGGAGGCCGCGGACGGGTTGGAGGTGGTGGCCTGACCCGCACGCTGGTTGCCCGATCCGCCACGGCGGAATCCACGTCCTCGGCCACGCGAAGACGCCTGCTGCGCGGGCCGGTGGCTGGGCTGCTGACGTGAAGGGGCGCCCTACCGTGGCCACGATAGGGGCGAAAAGCAGAAGGCAGCGGAGGGCGTGTAGCAGAAAGGCCCAGGGACTTGGCAGTAGCCCGTGAGTCCTTAAAGCGCTCCAACGCATGGTCTGCTTTGGACCCAAAAAGACCGACTCCATCAAAGGGCATGTCCATGAGAGTATTCTGGACATCCCCTGAAAAACCAGTGGTCCTCAGCCAGGCGTGGCGGCGGAGCGCCACCGTCGTTGCAATCGACCTGCCCAGCGAGTCGGCGGTGTCAAGGCCACAACGGATAGTGTATTTGGCCGCATCCCTTCCTTCCGCAATGGCGCGGGAAAGCAGTGCCTGGACCTCCTCAGGGCACTGGGGCAAAACATCCGCCACCGAATCCCACAGAGAGTGGGTATATCGGCCCAAAAGACAAGCGGTGTTAACGGACCGCAAGCCAGCACTGGAGGAAGAAAAACCTTTCTTCCCAAACTGATCCAGGCGTTTGGATTCCCTATCCGGAGGAGCGGTAGGGAAGGCGGTTTGGGAAGCGGAGGCTTGGACAACCAAGCTCTCAGGAGTGGGGTGGACAGAAAGAAACAGGGGTCGCCCGGAGCGGGGCGATGGCGTCGTGACACGCTCCGATCCACAGGAGCCCCTGTGTTGGGCTTGGACCAGGCGCCCAAAAGAACGTCTGTGAGGGCGTCGTTAAACGGCAGCACAGTCTCCGCAGAGGAGGCTGCCGGCTGAAGCACCTCTGTCAAGATGTTAGGCTTGACCGTCAAAGTAGGGAGCTGGAGACGTAAGGCCCCAGCAGCCCTACGCAACACCGTACCAAAGTTGGCCCCCTCCTCCGTAGCCACGGGAGGAGACAGCATGCCAGTGTCAGGAGAAGTATCCAGACCACTGGCCTCCCCTAGACTCTCTGTCCAGTCCTCATCATACTGACAGTTGCGAGTCAGAGGGTCATCAGACCCCTCCCAGTCCTCCTGGTCCTCCTCTGGTTCAAAATAAGGAGGAGGAGGGACATTTGGGACCCAAGGTCCCATCGGCGCCGGAGCCGGCGTCGAGCGACGTCGCTCCGGGTCCATGTCCGGAGCCGGAAGGAACTGGGGGACGACGCCGCCCGGAGCCCAGGGCGGCGTCGAGAACGGCACCGGAGACATCGGCGCCGGCGGAGGTGTCGTGAGGTCGACCGGCGTCGATGGGGGTTGTGGAGCCGGGATCGAGGCCGGGGCCGAAGCCGGAGCCGGGATCGAGGCTGGAGGCCCGAAGGCGCACCGGAGGGGCCTGAAGGCCCGAAGAGGCGGGCCATGGCCGACAGGAACTCCTGTACCTTGGCCGGATCCGCCCCCGAACCCGGGAAGGGCGGGTATGACGGGGGCGACTCCACAGGCAAGTCCGGGGCCGCGGGGGCGGGGACGGTGCCGGGAGGGGCCTCAGCCGAGTCGCGAGACCGGCGAGGCGAAGTCCGAGAGCGACGATGCTTCTTGGACTTCTTGTGCTTAGACTTACCGGACGAAGAAGACTTCGACGCCGACGACCGGTGTGCACTCCGCGAGCGACCCCTGGACCTCTCACGCGACCGGGGCCTCCGTGGAGCCGAATGCCGGGCCTCGAGGAGCTTTCGAGACCGCTCTCGCAAAGCTTTCGGGTTGAGGGCCTGGCATTCGGGACAAGACTCGGTGTCGTGGCCTCGGCCGAGGCAGAAGAGACACTCCCAATGCGGGTCGGTGACGGACATCATCCGCGCACAGGCGCCGCATCGCTTGAAGCCGGGCATCCCTATGACACCTTAAAGATGGAAAAAACAGTGAAAAAATCACCAAAAATAATGGTCAAAAATTGACCAGGGCACTGCTCTTCCCGGATCTGCGCTTGCTGGCGCGGAAAAAGAAGAACTGACGTCAGCGCGCAGGGGCGGCGCCTAAGTACTGCCCGCGACGTCATCCCGGCGATCACGACGCCGACGACGGACGCGGAGCCGCACGACGCCGCCTACCGACGCGCAAGGGTACTGCTACGCAAAACTTTCCGGATCCAGCCTGACGCCTGGGGATATTCTAAGGTAAGGAATCTATCACTAACGTGTCTCTTTCAGATCCTCTTGTTTTAAGAGGGTGAGATATTCCGGAGACATTGCGTGTGCTCTTGGAAGAATATTTGGGGGAGTGCTTGTAAGCTCCAGACAGTAACCATATTGGATAATTTGTAACACCCACTTGTCTGAGGTGATTGAATTCCAGACAGGTAGGAATTGGGAGAGACGTCCCCCGACAGGCGTGGGATGATCAGGGGTAGCGGAGGGAAGTCATTGTTTGTTTGCGGGGGAAGAGCATGTGGAATTACCTCTACCTCTTCTTCTACCGTTGTTTCCTCTAAAACCTCCTCTAGAATATCCTCTGGAAGAGGGGGATTGATTGTTGCCCTTGTAAGAAGAGGCATCGTCAGTGGACATATTTTTTGAGCCACCCCTGTAAAACGAGCGGCGAAAGGAACCTCTACTGGCAGGTAACTGTAAAGCCCTCATGGACTTTGCGACCTCAGTGTCCTTTTTCATCTTTTCCAGCATGGTATCAACAGCTGGGCCGAAAAGATGCTCCTTGTCAAAGGGTTGATTAAGTATGGAGGTTTGTACCTCCAGCTTAAATCCAGAGATTCTGAGCCAAGCGTGTCTGCGTAATAATATACTGGTGTTAATTGCACAAGATGCTGTGTCTGCTGCGTCTAGCGCACATTTAATAGAGGTGTTAGTAATAAGTTTCCCTTCTTGAATAAGGTCGTTAGCCTTAGATTTGTATAGGTCAGGCAAGTGTTGTATGAGTTTTTCTAGCTCATCATAATGAGCCCTGTCATAACGGGCCAGCAGCGCCTGGGCATTAGCAATGTGCCAGTTGTTTGCTGCCTGTGAAGCTACTCTTTTGCCTGAGGCATCAATAAGCTTGGACTCCTTGTCAGAAGGAGGGGTGTCTCCTGTGGCTTGGGAGTTAGCTCTCTTGCGTGCATTGGAGACTACAAGAGAGTCTAAGGGCAGCTGTCCTTTAATATAAATAGGGTCGGTAGGAGCGGATTTGTATTTTTTATCCACGCTTGGTGTGATAATTCTCACCCTTACAGGATCCTTAAAGACCTCGTCTGTGTGTTTTAACATCCCTTTTAGCATTGGCAAGGTATGAGTAGTTCTTTGTGAGGAAGAAAGTGTCTCAATAAGGAAATCCTCTTCTAAAGGCTCCTTCTGAAGTTCTACCCCATGGCAATGAGCAGCCCTATTAAGGAGCTCAAGATAACCAATGTTGTCATCAGGTGGGGAAGGTCTGGAGGGATACAAATCAGGGTCATTATCTGTATTTGGATCAGTGTGGTAATCATCCCAAGCGTCAGTGTCCTGATCCTCCTCTACATCCCCTTCATCCTATGGGTCAGGTGTAATAGGCCTTAGTGGTGAATTTATAGGTGTAATGAGCAAGTTAGGATTAGGAGGAGGAGAATGAGGTGGAATATAAGGAGGAGAAGGGTTAGTGTCCATATTCTTCTTTTTAGGAGGGGCATGATGGTGCTCTGGCAAGTCAGCTTTCCGTTTCTTTGGAATGGTTGCTTGAATATGTCCTGTTTTAGGGTTTATAACAAGCTTTTTCTGTTTTGGGTCGAAAATTGGTTCATCAGATGGAAGCTCTTTAGGGAGAGTGTCTTTGTCTTTCCGTGGAGATTTCGACGCCGAAGGTTTCGGCTCCGAGCCCTTGGGCGTTGATAATTTCGGCTCTGGGTGTTTGGGCTTGGAGGGTTTCGGCTCTGAGTCCTTGGCTTTTGAGGATTTCAGCTCCGAGTCTTTGGTTTTGGAGGATTTTGTCTCGGAGTCTTTGGCCTTGGGATGTCTCGGCTCCGAGTCTTTGGACTTGGAAGGTTTCGGCTCCAAGCCTTTCGGCGTCAAAGGTGGAATCTTCGGTGCCGAAGGTATCTTGCTCTTGTGTTTCGAAGCCGAAGGTGTCGGTTCGGCATCGGGGCTGGCTCGAGCCCGAAGGCTTTTGTTTCTGTTTCGGAGCTGGGCCGGAGGGCGGGGCATCGGAAACGTTTTGTCGGTGCCGACCTGAGCCCGAGGGCGAAGGAGGGACCGGAGCCTTTGTCTTCTGTGGAATGGGCACAGGGGGATCTGTACTCACGGTACGCTGTCCCGCAGTGATGTCTTCCTCTTCTTCCAAGCCGGAGTCGGCTTCGGACACTGAGACCTGCTCTTCTTCCTCTGGCTGTGGAGCTGGAGGTTGGGTACCGGAATCCTCTCCGAAGATGTCCGGAATCGAGTCGTTCTGATGCTGCATTTCGTCGAGCCGAGCCCGACGATCACAAAGTGTCTTTTTCGATCGGAAGGATCGACACGCGTCGCAGTCCTTTTCGTCGTGTTCCGGGGACAAGCAGAGGTTGCAAACTTCGTGCAAGTCGGTGCGTGGAAATTTAGCACGACACCCGAGACATAGTTTAAATGGAGTCCGTTCCATCGACTGCTAGCGCGGTCGGCACGGGTAGGCCCGACGGCCTGCCTCAAGTTTTACCAATGGAAAGCTTTTCGCAGTGAGACGATGCGCGTCGAAAGGAATTGCGATCGATAACAATACCATTGAGGGTAGTGGAGTGCGCTTCGAAGGGGTCCGAAAATGGTACCGAACTGGAGCGCAGCAATACACATCCGAACCCGATGGCAGAAAAAAACTATCTAAGGATGGAGTCGATGCCCATGCGCACTATCACCGAAAGGAGGAGTCACCTACCTCGTGACTACAAGACTTCTTTGAACAAAAACAAAGTGCAAACATCCGGACCCAACACCAGATGGCGATCTATGCTAGACCATATGATCTACAGCTTATATACCTCGAACATATATTTAAAACCTAGTGCATTTTATTTTCTTATTTATATAAAGTACCAGTGTCAGCTTGCTGTACAATAGTATTGGAAGGAATTTGGTTAACCCCAAAAAACATAATGGGCACGTAAATATATATTTTCCCTGTTGTGCCCTGTGTTCAGAAGTATACCTTTGGCTCGCTGTACCTACTGCTAAACACAAGAGATGCTTCCACAGAGCTTTTTATTTGCTGGGGAATCAGACCAGGTACAATCTTCCCTACCCTCTTTGCGCCACTGTTGACCATCTGAAGTTCAGGAAAATGAAAGCCTGGATTTCCTCATTGTAGCCTTGTCTCTTGTGGTGTGCCTGTTCAGTAATGTGTCATCCTAATTTCATTTCTCCCGTGGCACCAACGGATTATAGAGTGGGTATGTACTTTACAAATACCCCATTAAAATAACAACAATCACCTTGGCACTTTGCTGGAGATGTGGCCAGGCCGAGGGAACCTCTTTACATATTTAGTGGGAATGCACTCTCGTACAGACATATTGGAAGGAAATTCTATTCTAGGGAACATTAGGAGCACTCTGGGATACCCCATCCCTGCTCACCCTCTTACCACCCTCCTTGGCATTCATCTTTCACATGATAGGGGGAGCCAGGCAACTCATAGCATTCACACGGAAACAGAAGAAACCGCCATCCGAGATACACTGGTTTTATAAAATGTGGTGGGTGCCAGCCATGGAAAAGATTACTCACACACTCACTCACTCGACAAGAAATTTGCCAAAGTGTAGCAACCACTTACAGATTACATGAAGAGCTTGGAATTTTACAGCTTCCAACCTCAAAAGCCCCAGGCTCTACATCTTTTCCACTAACTATTAGGATCGCCCTCCATCGCTCTCCTCAGAGCAATCCATGGTGAGCTCCTCTCATCCTCTGAGTCGCCGGAGGGGTATCGAAGCACTCTCCTCTTCCAAATCATTTGCATCCATCTGGTTAAAGACCTCATGCTGCATCAGGGGCCAGCCTCCCCTTCTGCTCCCGGGAGACCTCTCCCAACCCCCATCACTCAAACTCAACAATAGACACACAAACTGTTCTTCACAACCCAGGGCTACACTGACTACTTAGGGGTACCTCTCTCTCTTTTTTCCCCCACTTCTTCTCTCAATCTCCCCCCACTTCCCTTTTTCTTTACTCTGCAATTACTGTTAAGATTGTTTAAACCGTTTGCAGTGGAAGCACTGCAGGCCAAGTTAGCACTGCCACACACTCTCTAGCTGTAGGTACTCATAGCCCTTTGCTGCATCATTCCTGAAGTTTGTTTATTCTTCTCTTCAATCCACAGTATGTATCCTTTTGTTGAAAACTCAATAAAAAGATTTGGCGAAAAAATAACAACAATACCAATAATAATAATCATATTATATTGAAGTGAATCTCGGCCCCTGAAGATACTAGCATCTGGTAATCTTCACTGTGCATCGTAATGAACAAGTTACTTACCTTTGTTAACTCGCTTTCTGGTGGATATTCCATCCAACCATAGATTTCTCAGCTTGTGAATATTCCACAGGCATCAGACAGGATCTGGAAAGCTCAAAAGCAGAACTCTTGCTTGCAGGTAGGAGGTGTCATGATGCTCCCTGCCGACATTGACTTGTTTGTGCCCTCAGGCGCAGAGCTCATTGGCAAACTGATGTTATGAGTGTGCAGATCTCTAAGCTGAGGCCCTTTAAGGGGAAAAGTGCATTTTTCACAGAACAGAGAGGTGGGAGGGTCAGTGGAGTAACCATCAGAAAGAGTGTTATAGAAGGCAAGTAACTTGTTATACTGATGGATACTTCTAAATGCACAAGTTACTAACTTGTGTAACGATATATCTGTAAGAGACAGTAGTTAGTGACAGATTCCTTACCTTAGAATATCCCCAGGCGTCAGGCTGGATCCGGAAAGTTTTTGCGTAGCAGTACCCTTGCGCGTCGGTAGGCGGCGTGGTGCGGCTCCGCGTCCGTCGTCGGCATCGTGATCGCCGGGATGACGTCGCGGGCAGTACTTAGACGCCGCCCTGCGCGCTGACGTCAGTTCTGTACACGACTTTCCGCGCCAGGAACGCAGAGCCATGCAAGAAGCTGACATAGGTGTCTGAAAAATACTAGGGCCCTGAAAGGGATGTCCTTAACCCTAGAAATCAGTTCGCAGAACGGGGAGGATGGGTGGGCGGTAAGGAATCTGTCACTAACTACTGTTTCTTACAGATATATCGTTACACAAGTTAGTAACTTGTGCATCTGAAAGAGACACGTTAGTGACAGATTCCTTACCTTAGAATAGATACCCCAGCAATACCAACCCCGGTGGTGGGTCTGCGAACAAAGATCAGACAAGGAAGTCCCAAAGGACAGAACGGCCAAAGAAGCCGTCCCTCCGGACCGGACTGTCAAGGCAGTAATGCTTTGTAAACGTGTGCAGCGAGGCCCACGTAGCTGCCTGACATATATCTTGCAGCGGAACACCGCGGCCCAAAGCCGTGGTAGCAGCCGTTGCCTTGGTGGAATGGGCACGCAGCCCAACAGGAGGCTCCTTCTTAGCCAAAGAATAGCAGGCCTTGATGCACAAGGTAACCCAGCGGGAGATGGTTCGTTTGTGCACCGCCCGACCTTTTTTGGCGCCCACGTAGCCAACAAAGAGCTGGTCATCCACCCGGAAGTGTTTTGTGCGGTGGATATAGAAGGAGAGCGCACGTTTTGGGTCCAGACGGTGGAGCCTCTCTTCCTCTCTGGAAGGATGCGGAGGCGGAAAGAAGGTAGGCAAAGTGATGGTCTGCCCAATGTGGAAGGCAGTAACCACCTTTGGCAAGAAGGACGGACGCGTCCTAAGAACAACCTTGTCTGGATGGACAGACAGAAAGGGAGGTTTGCATGATAGAGCCTGGAGCTCACTCACCCGCCGAGCGGAGGTGATGGCCACCAGAAAGGCTGTCTTCAGAGTCAGAAGACGAAGAGGACAGTTATGTAGAGGCTCAAAGGGAGCGCACATTAAAAGGTAAGAACCAAGTTCAAGTCCCACTGAGGCATCACAAACGGAACAGGAGGGAAGAGGTGTGTAATGCCTTTTAAGAACCGGTTAACAACAGGGGACTTGAAAAGGGAGGGCTGATCAGGGAGCCTGAGGAAGGCCGAGATAGCACAGAGATAACCCTTGATGGTACCCAGGGCAGAACCCTGTTGGGCCAGAGAAAGAAGGAACAGAAGGACCTCAGAAAGAGGGGCAGAAAGGGGGTTCACAGCCTTTGCTGTGCACCATGCCACAAATTTGTTCCACCTGCAGGCGTATACCACCTTAGTGGAGGGACGCCTGGCTGCCAGAATCACATCACAAACTTCGGGAGGCAAGTCGAAAGGAATCAACTGCCGCCGCTCAATCTCCACGCAAGCAGGTGGAGGCTGGACAGGTTCGGGTGGAGGACCGTCCCCTGCTGCTGCGACAGAAGATCCTCCCGAAGAGGCAGACGGATCGGGGGATCTACGCTCATACTGAGTAGCTCGGGATACCAAACCCTTCGAGCCCAGTCCGGAGCCACAAGGATGACTTGGGCCCGGTCGTGCCGAATCTTCTTCAACACTCTGGGTAGAAGTGGTATAGGTGGAAAGGCGTACAACAGACCGCAACTCCACTCGCGACGAAAGCGTCGCCGAGCGAGTGCCGCCTTGGAAATTCCAACGCGCAGAACTGATGACATTGCGCGTTCTCTTCGGTGGCGAATAGATCTAACCAAGGCTCTCCCCAGTGTAGAAAGAGTCCTTGCGCCACTTCCGAGTGAAGACGCCATTCGTGATCCATCATGCACCTGCGGCTGAGTTCGTCCGCCCTGGCGTTCAGGGAACCTGCCAGGTGTTGAACCATCAGGAACATGCCCTGATGTTCCAGCCATGTCCAGAGGCGCAGAGCCTCCTGACAGAGGGTCCACGACCCCACCCCGCCCTGTTTGTTGCAGTACCACATGGCGGTGGTGTTGTCTGTGAACACCTGCACAACCTTCCCTTTGACAGAGGGAAGGAATGCCTTGAGTGCAAGTCGGATCGCCCGGAGCTCCAGAAGGTTGATATGAAGCCGGGACTCCGCCGGAGACCAGAGGCCTCTGATCTCCGCCTCTCCCATGTGACCGCCCCATCCCAGAAGGGACGCGTCCGTCACAACTGTGTGCTCTGGCTGGGGAAGGGAGAGGGATCTGCCCATGACCCATGGCCGGTTCGAGAGCCACCACTGCAACTGTTTTGCAGTCCCCTCCGAGATCTGGACGTGATCGGACAGGTTGCCCTGGTGCTGCGCCCACTGGAACTTCAGGTCCCACTGCAGAGCCCGCATATGCCATCTGGCATGATTGACCAGCAGGATGCAGGAGGCCATGAGGCCCAGCAGCCTCAGGGTCATCCGTACCGAAACCCAGGATAAAGGCTGAAAGATCGGAATCATAGCCTGAATATCCCTGACTCGCCGTTCGGGAGGATAGGCCCGAAACTGCGTCGTGTCCAGAACTACTCCGATGAAAAGGAGCTGTGGAGAAGGAATCAGATGCGACTTCGGCACATTGATGGAGAACCCCAGCGAGTGCAGGAGTTCGGCCGTAGTCTGGAGGTGGGAGACGACTGCCTGGGACGAGCCCGCCTTCAGCAGCCAGTCGTCGAGATAGGGGAAGACTGAAACCCCAGCTCGGCGCAGATGAGCTGCGACCACCGCCATCACTTTCGTTAACACCCGAGGGGCACTGGTAAGGCCAAAGGGGAGCACGGTGAACTGAAAATGCTCGAGGCCTACCGTGAACCGTAGGTAACGCCGGTGGGCCGGCAGGACGGGGATATGGAAATAAGCGTCCTGCAAGTCCAACGCTACCAACCAGTCTCCAGGGTCGAGGGCAGTCAAGACCTGAGCTAGGGTGAGCATCTTGAACTTCTCCTTCCGGAGGAAAGCGATTGACGTTCCGGAGGTCCAAGATAGGACGCATGTCCTCCTTGTCCTTTTGGGCACCAGAAAGTAGTGGGAGTAGCAACCACGTCCTACTTCTGGGGTCGGAACATGCTCGATGGCCCTCTTGGCCAAGAGGGCCGTGACTTCCTTCTGCAGAAGCACCAAGTGATCCCCTGACATGCGGTGGAATTGAGGTGGCATGGCTGGGGGTGGTCTCGAAGGGGAGGGAGTAGCCCCTTCGGACAATGTCCAAGACCCACCTGTCCGAGGTGATGGGACGCCAGTGGTGAAGGTGATGGCGGACCCTGCCCCCTACTGGCGTGCTGTGCACCTGAAAGGAGGGACTAGGAGGGCTTGGAGGCCGCGGACGGGTTGGAGGTGGTGGCCTGACCCGCACGCTGGTTGCCCGAACCGCCACGGCGGTATCCACGTCCTCGGCCACGCGAAGGCGCTTGCTGCGCGGGCCGTTGGCCGGGCTGCTGACGTGACTGGGACGGCACCGGGGACGTCGGCGGAGGCGTGGTTAGGTCAACCGGCGTCGATGGGGGTAGCGGCACCACCGGAGCCGGGATCGAGGCCGGGGCCGGAGCCGAGGCCGGGATGAAGGCTGGTGGGACAGGCGACGCCGGGACCGGAGTCGACGGCGACGCCGGAGCAACCCCATCAGGGCCCGCGGGGCCCGAAGGCGCACCGGAGGGACCTTGAGGCCCGAAGAGGCGGGCCATGGCCGACAGGAACTCCTGTACTTGGGCCGGAGTCGCCCCGAACCCGGGAAGGACGGGTAATGCGGGGTGACTCGACAGGCACGTCCGGGGCCGCGGGGACGGTGCCGACAGGGGCCTCAGCCGAGTCGCGAGACCGGCGAGGCGAAGTCTTAGAGCGATGACGCCGCTTAGACTTCTTGTGCTTCGACTTACCGGAGGAGCGCAAAGACTTGGATTCCGACGAACGATGGGGGCTCCGCGACCGGCCCCTCGACCTCTCCCGTGACCGGGGCTTGGTGCGGCACGGAGCCGACTGCCGGACCTCGAGCAGCTTTCGAGACCGCTCTCGCAAAGCCTTCGGATGAAGTTTCCGGCAGTCAGGGCACGACTTCGTGTCGTGGTCTCGGCCGAGACAGAAGAGACACTCGAGATGCGGGTCCGTGATGGACATCATGCGGGCACAGACCTCGCAGGGCTTAAAGCCGGGCATCCCTACGACACCTTAGGAGTCGTGAAGACTCGTAGAAGAAAACAGTGAAAAAATTCACAAAAAAGGTAGTCAAAAAATGACTAGGGCACTGCTCTTCCCGGATCTGCGCTTACTGGCGTGGAAAAAGAAGAACTGACGTCAGCGCGCAGGGGCGGCGTCTAAGTACTGCCCGCGACGTCATCCCGGCGACCACGACGCCGCCGACGGACGCGGAGCCGCACGACGCCGCCTACCGACGCGCAAGGGTACTGTTACGCAAAAACTTTCCGGATCCAGCCTGACGCCTGGGGATATTCTAAGGTAAGGAATCTGTCACTAACGTGTCTCTTTCAGATACAAATTCCTCACCTTGTGAATAGATACCAGCGCAGTACTGGGATGCACATTAGAAATGTGAGAACAACAGGTGATTAATCAAAAAAGGTTGATCCGTTAACCTCAAATAAGCTGAAAGAATCAACAAATAGCCTTTAACACTACCCTGCACAAGTCCTTGCTGGGCCAACATCAAAACAAATAATAGCACCGTAGGCAGCTTAGCTTATAGCAGGTCATTCTGAATGTTGCCGTTCCAACCCAAAAACTGGACCCAGTGCTCAGTGTGCACTAATTTTTTCAGAAGGACACCTGGCCACCAGAATCACTTCAACAACTTTAAGGGGAAGATAATAGGAGGCTTGCTGTCACTGCTCAATCTCCACACACGGGTGTGCAGAATGCAGAGGCTCGGGTCCAGGACCCTGCCCTGTTGCTACAATTGTAGATCCTCCCTAAGAGGCAGCCTGACTAGAGGACAGATGCTCATGCCCAGAGGTTCTGGATATCGCATCCTCCTGGCCAAATCCGGAGTCACTAAGATGACTTGGGCGGTCTTGGTCTTAAGAACTAGAGCCAAGAGGAGCAAAAACATACAGGAGTCCAGACTGCTACTGTAGGTGGAATTATTCTCAGGGACGGAGCTTTCTTGGGAACTCTAGCATGCAAAAGTGCAGACTTTGGGCATCTCAGCAGGGGCAAAAAGATCGAGCCAGAGTTCTCCCCATTGCTGGTAAAACTCCCTACACCACCTCCTTGTGTAGCTGGCATTCATGATACGTTAGGTGGTCCACAACCAAAGAAATTCCCTGGTGAACCAGCCATTTCAAGAGGAGCAGAGCCTCCTGGCACTAAATCCAAGACTCCACTCTGCCCTGCTTGTAGCTGTTCCACATGCCAGTGGTGTTGTCTGTGAGTACCTGTATAAGGCCAGGAGTCCCAGAATCCTCAAAGTCATCCTCATTGAAATCCAGGACTGGGGATGAAACATCTAGATCACAGCCCAAATGTTTTGGACTCTCTGCTCCTAGGGAAAGGCATGAAACTGCATTGTATCTAGGACAGCTCTTATGAAGACAAGCATCGACGAAGGAGTCAAGTGTGACTTTGCCACTTTGGTAATGAACCCCAAACAATGTTAGGATGTTCTCAGAAGTCTGGAGTGGGTCTATGTCTGCCTGGGGTGAGCCCGCCATCAAAAGCCAGTCACCAAGGTGCAGGAAAACTGGTACACCCGACCTCTGAACATACGCTGCAATTAGCGCCATCACTTTTGTGAACACCCGAGGGGCACTGGTAAGGCCAGAGGGGAGCAACGCAAATTGGACATGCTCCTGTAATGCCTAGGGGCCTGCAAGATGGGAATATGGAAATACAAGTCCTGCAGGACCAATGCTACCATCCAGTCAGGGGGGGTCTAAGATAGACAAGACCGGGAACAGTGTGAGCATCTTAAATCTGTACTTCTGCAGGCAGGCATTGAGAGGGCAGAGATCTAAAATAAGACACATGCCTCTGTCATCATCAAATCTACTTTATTCGCATTTGATAAATGCATACAAGTACAAATAATAAATACACGGCAAGTAAAGCATGTGCAACAAGTCTCTTATAAGTATTAAATTGTTTAAACTACAGAAGGCTGGTTTTGAATCTGTCTCTAGAGACAATGCACCTGCTTTGGGTATAATAACAATAATACTACTACATTGCGCCTACAAAACATTAGGAGCAGTGTCAAAGGATACAAGATCAGATATGACAACCCCTCTTGCAGATTACTTCTTTCTAATCTGTAAGGTTGATTGCAAAAAGCACGCTGTCATGAAACATATAAATGGAGTTTCTAGAGAGTTTTTTTCAGCAAGAGCTTGAGAATGCGAATTTAGACTCAGTTTTCTTAGCATGGGAATAATACATTTTTTCCTTTCTGTCTTATAAAATAGGCAAAATAATAAAATGTGAGAGATGGATTGGGTAGACCGCTCCTCACAAGGACAAGGAGACAATTGATTAAGTGAATAGACTTGGGACAGGTAACCAACCATTAAGGGAAAGATATTCGATCTCATCCTAATCAGTAGAAATTGGTGCAAATTATTAGAGACGAAAGAAAGATAGGAGGCATGGCCCAATGCCACAAAGGGCAATGCCTGGTAAGTTAGTACCATGAGTTTGGATTGTTTTTTTTGTCACCTATCATACTCACACTTGGTAATAAAAAGATCTTTTAGTCTCGATTTGGGGAACAACAAACAGTGAGATGGGGATTCAAACAGGAATGGTAGGCCCAGATCTTTAGGGGTCCGCTTTACATAAACTAGCCAAGGAATACTAGGGGCTCGGTCAAGTGTAACCATATCCCCAAGCACCATTTGATTTAATTTAACAGAGTCCCTTTTCCACATTGTTAGCCATAGTAAGAGCATGGCCAGTTTGATAAGACAGTTATAAACAGAAGGCCTAGCTCTTTATGAACATTGATGCTCGGGCAGAGGGTGGGATTGCCAACATGCTTTTTAAAAATGTATCCTCAACTGCCTGAATGACATCAACTTATGCTGTACCCCAGATTGCAGCACCATAGGAAGCAATAGAAACTGATTTTGCCCGATAGATTTTCAACATTTACTTACATGGTTTCTTTCCTAGGTTAGAAGCGAAATTCCACAGTGCTGCTATACTTTTATTCATAAGATTTGTCCTGTTTAAAACCATAGCCGACCAATTTAATTTAAAAGTATTCCCAGATACATAAAATTCTCCACACGTTCCGGGATTTTTGTATCTAATTGTAGGGACATTGTTTTTTTCTTTCCAGTACCAACTACCATCACAAAACTTTTATATTTAATTACCAAAAATCCTAAATGTGCCATATAATCTGAGTAAATACCAATAGATTGCTGGAGGGCCATTGGATTTCTAGCTATAAGGACTGCATCATCGGCATATAGAAGTGCGGGGACGGGTACACCACCTACAGCTGGAACATCTTTACATTCAGTGCTAAGGACTTTACTTAAGTTATTGGTGTATATAGGAGAAGAGGAACATGGCAAGAACGCAACCCTGACATACGCCCTTATCAATTCTAAAAGAGTTTGTACATTCGCCCTGTTTCCCACATCTAATTACAGCCCCTGCGTCTCTATAAATCTCCATGATGTAAAGGATTATGGAGTTATCCACTCCCATCATCTCCATGACATCCCACAATATGCAGTGGTTCACGCAGTCGAAGGCCACGGACAAGTCCATAAAGGCCAAATTAGAGGTGACCTTTTTTAGCGCATGCATATTTAGCTGCAATTAAGGCTAGGTTTAAACACTGATCTACCGTCCCCCTTCCCTGTCTAAATCCATATTGAATCTCAGCCAAAACGTTGTTCTCAGCCGCCCAACTCTCCAACCTATTTAGCAACAGCCTCCCCATTAGCTTGGCTGTGCTGTCCAGTAGGGAGATTGGGTGATAACTAGCTAGATTCAACGGATCTACCATCCCCCTTCCCTGTCTAAATCCATATTGAATCTCAGCCAAAACGTTGTTCTCAGCCGCCCAACTCTCCAACCTATATAGCAACAGCCTCCCCATTAGCTTGGCTGTGCTATCCAGTAAGGAGATTGGGTGATAACTAGCTAGATTCAACGGATCTCCTTTCTTGAAAATTGTAATAATCAACGATTATTTCCACGATGACAGGGGGCCCGTTTTGGCTACAGTGTTAAAAGCTAGAGTAAAAAGTGGGGCCCATAAGGGTTTCTTAGCAAGGAAGATATCGAGTGGGACACCATCCGGTCCAGCTGCCTTCAGGGTGGGCGATTGTAAAAGGGCAAGTTCTATTTCCTCGTATGAAAACTCTAACACCAGGGGAGCAGGAGAGGAGGTTACAGTAGCCAATACATTTCCTTCTCACTGAGCATGGAATATATTCTGGAAATCTGTTAACCAAGTGGTTTCATCTATATGGAGATCGAGAGATGGACCACCCTCTCCCCCTTGTAGGAATGGAGCGTTAGTCACTTTCAAGAAAGCCTTGCTGTCTTTGCTCAGTGAGGCTGGTCTCACTTTCCCATGCTTCCTCCCATAAATGCCTCTTCCTCTCCTCTCTTGCCAATTGATATTTTGCCCTCAGATCTCTAATCAGCATTTGATTTCTCTGATGTATTTTGAGGGCTTTCCGCAGTTTGAGCTGCCTTGGAGCAATTAAGCTCGAACCATTTGGTAGACGGGGGGGATCTTTTGAGGAACTGGTCGAGAAAGGCAGGTTCTAATGCAAGTTAGAATGTTGCTGAAAGTGACCACCACTTGTGAGCTACTCGTTTTTGGGTCTAAACAGGTTTGAATCTCCAGTATAGTTTTGCCTACAACCAGCGGGAGAAGAGAATTGGAATCAATTTTTCCCATTTTAAAGTGAAAACATTTATCCTATATAAAAGCGGTTTAGGGACAAGAAGTGAGCTTGATTTAGTAAAATATGGCCAAAAAAAAGTACAATGAAGTTGGGTGTGGTCACTAAATTAAGTCAGCTGCACCAAAATATTCTTCACAGATTTCTTAAAATTTGCAGAGATAATTATAAAATCAATTGTCGAGGTAGATCCTGAATGATAAAAAGTTGGGATCATTTGACCCGTAGAAAGATGTAATGGGTTTATTAAAACTAAGTAACAAATCAACAGAAGGCTATTTAAGATGTTACCATATTATGGTGATTAAAATGGGTAATCAGACTCACTCGAGTCAGTTACCCCGCAAAATACGCTGATCGATTTTACTACATGTATGTGTATTAAAATCACCAGCCCAGATAATAAAAAGTGGTCTTGGGTAATTATAAAATAAATCCTCTAAAATTGTGCCCAGCTCTTCGGCCACTGAGGAGTGATCAGAGAAATTATAGTTATAGAAATTTAGCAGCAATAAATCAGTCTTACCACGTACCGTTACTATTATAATGTGAAAATACAGCAAGCTGTTCATGAAGGAAACGTTTTCAAATGGGAGTGTATTGGCTATAAGTGTGTGTGTAAGTCCCCTTTTGCTCTACCTGAAGATGAAGAGATTGCCGGAGTGAAAAAGGAACAATAACCATTAACAAATATAGCTTGTGTTGCCCAGGTTTCCTGTAAGAAAATATCAGAATTCCTAAACTCATTAAACCAATCAAGGTTATCTTTCTAATTGTCATAACTCCTCTATGTTCCAAGAAAGGAACGTTAAGCCCGCAAAAGTCACCTGCGTAGTAGCCTCTACCAAGAGAGTAGAGGTTGGTATGCTGGGTGGATTTGGCATGGGTTCAGTGTCTTGCGAGTCTAGTGCTAAAGGCTGTACCCACGCGGAAGTTGCAGCTAAAAGATCATCTTAAATCAGAACATTCTAACTCACCAGTAGATTGAACTTAGTCGTAAGGTATAGAGAGATTCAATCACAAGAGTCCATGTTCCCAAGGGGGGCAAACCTATTAGAAACAGGAACCGAGCTGAGGACCTGCACACGGGGCATGGGCAAGGTGCTTTTTAAGGAGTGGCTTAAACCATATGTGTTAAAGCTATACATCGCAGGAGGTTTATAAAAAAAAGCCCAAAGGAACTGCATAGATCTGCAAGTGTGATGAAGAAGAATCCGGTAAACATCCTAAAAGATTACTCACCAGCCTTTGGTTGTCAAAACTGAGAATAACACAGTTGTTTTCAATCGCTTTTGTTATCAGGCACAATCCAGGGAGTCCTATCCTACGTGCCATAATCAGGTGGTTTTGAACAAGACTGCCTATGTTTGAAGCTTGTGACAGCCAAGGCCGAGCTTTTGCCAGTAATTGAGTTGTTGACTCATTTTGATTATCTCGAAGTAAAGGGACATTGTTATGTTATTCACATTTCTTAAGCGCAACTGTTACCCGAGGGTGTCCTGGCGCTGCACACTATCTTCCGGTTATCAGAGAGTGAAATGCCTACAACGTAAAAAGCCAGGTTTTGAGTCCTTTCCTAAAGGCCAGTAGATCTGTGGCATTCCTAAGATGGAATGGAAGCTCATTCCAGGCCCTAGCGGCACAGGTGGTGAAGCCTCTGCCCCTCTATTTTGCTTTCCTAAAGGAGGGTACTATCACTAGTCTTGCTCCTGCCGATCTCAGTGCTCTCCTGGGGGCATACTATTTAAAGCATTGTTTTAGATGTTCTGGGCCTCTTCCATGGAGGGCCTTAAAAACTGTGCATAAGGATTTAAATTGAATCCGCTGTTTTACAGGGAGCCAATGCAGCTGTTTCAGCCCTTTTTTTACTGAGACAAATTTCGGTGTTCCGGTCAGGAGTCTTGCTGCTGCGTTCTGCACAAGTTGGAGTCTATTAAGATGTTTCTTTTGGATGTTTAAATATAAGCTGTTGCAGTAGTCCACCCGTGATAGTATTAGGGATGTTATTATTACCTTATGGCTGTCTGCCGGCAGGAACGGCATGATTTTCCGTATCATCCTAAGAAGATGGAAGCTGGTCGATATAACCGCACTCACTTGATCTTCGAATGTCAGTTTGTTGTCAATTAGGACTCCTAGATTTTTAGCCTTTCTGGTTGGCTCCGGGAGCGAGCCAAGTTCTTCTGGCCACCAACCTGGTGTCCAGAAATTGGCATTGCTGCCAAATATAAGAACTTCCGTCTTGCTACAGTTTAGCTTTAAGCAATTCATTGACATCCACAGCCCGAATGCTTTCATGCAGTCGTGGAATTTTTTCCCTTTCTCTGCTTCTTGCCCAGGACTTAATGACATCACTATTTGTGTGTCATCTGCGTAGGATGTCAGGTGAAATCCAAAGGATCTGATTAACGCGGCTAAAGGTGTAACAAACATTAAAGAGCGTGGGACTCAGGGAGGACCCCTGAGGTACTCCACATGGTAAGGAAAATGGCGATGAACGGGCTTTGTCAAGATCCACAGTTTGAATCCTTTCTGTCAGAAAGGATTTCAACAGGTCCCAGGCCTTTCCTGTTACCCCGCAGTCAGATAAACGGTCCATCAAAATTCCATGATGGACCGTATCAAATGCTGCGGAGAGATCCAACATGATGAGCGCCGCATTGTCTCCCTTGTCCAAGGCTTCTTTTATTTCCTCTGTTGATTTTATCAGGGCTGATTCTGTGCTATGCTCTGCCCTGAACCCATATTGAGTGGAGACTAGTGAATTCCTTATAAGGAGATGGGTGGTGAGTTGGGTATTCATAGCTTTTTTAGCCATTTTTGCTGGCAGAGGTAAGCGGGAGATTGGTCTATAGTTGTTGGGATCCTTGTAGTCAAGGTTGTGTTTTTTTAGCAATGGGAGAATGGACGCTATTTTCCAATTTTTTGGGAAGTACCCCGATTCGAACATCGCATTAAAAAGCGGAGTCAGTGCCTTGCTAATAAGCTCTGGGACGAGTTTGATCACTGGAACTGGACATGGGTCAATTGGTGATCCTGACTTAATGGAGGCCAGAAGTTTAATCGTGTCCTGTACAGCCAGTGACCGGAATTTATCAAGGGTTGGTTGATGCTCCATTAGATTTGTCACTGGTCTTGCACGCTCCAGGGTCAGTGTGGTTAAGGGAGACCTGAACGAGGAAAAGATAACTTCTACCTTCTGTTGAAAGAAGGTGGCTATTTCCTCACAGAGTTCTGGACTGCTTTGACATTTTGAGATGGGTGGGGTTGTCAAATTAACTACTGTATTAATACAATGGGACATGCTGCTGGGGGTAGGTTCATGTAATGATGGTTGTTCCTTGTTAACAAGGAAGGTAGAGGGGACTTGGGTGCAGAATTACTCCCAGAAGTATGGTCCTTTACGACATTGTCTACGCAATGTAACTGAGAAGAACTATGTCTTAAAAGTAGTTTCTGTGTGGCTGGGAGTTGGAACCAACAAATTTGCAATATTAGAAGGAGTCTCAATACTTGGAGGGCCCTGAAGTGGTGGGGTACCAGCAATCTTACTTTTGCAATCCTGACATAGGATATGAATATTAAGATTACAAAATGTACAGAGTGTGACTGGGTTATCCAAGGCGTAAAATGCAAAGTGTTGACGGGTTTGCAATTTGCACCCCCCAATGAGTGTTGTGATGTCCTAGTAGATTTTAACCCTTCAATTGTGGGATCAATGGCATCCAAACGCTCAAAAATCGGCTCTAAAAGTTGTTTAAACTTGTCTTGAAACTCATACCAATTTAAGGTTAATGTTGAAGGGTCCTGATGCAGGCCGTTACTGGGTGGCGATACCGGTAATCCCAAGGAGGGAGCAGTCTTTCTAGTTTTTTTAGCGGGACATGTGAGGGTTGTTTGGCAAACCCTCTTTCCTTTTGCCATTAGTTCCGGATGGCGTAAGTAGGGGAGGGGCTCTACTGGCACAAGAGGCACTAGGGGTTGCCATTGAGGATTGAGAGGCAGGCAAAGTGTCCGTTAATAGTTCTTGCAGCTCAGTTACTGAAAGAGCATTGACCCCACCCCTTGAGATAAAAGGGAGTTGTGGGTTTCCCGCCCCGTCTCCACTCCCAGAGAAAGCCTTTTTTCTGTAAGAGCAATCTCCCTTTCCAGGACCGTTGTCGCCTTGGCCAAAATGGTGTCCAGAGATGTGCAAGTTACCTCTATAGCAGGAATCATCTTTTTCGTACCCATGATGAGCACAAAGACGTCAACGTTAGAGGGGGGCCCAGCCCGGGCTCCGACGGGCAAGGATGGGCCCGCCCTTGGCCTGGGCGCGTCCCGTGCTGCAGGATCGTGGCACGCTTTAATGCGCTAATCTCCTGCAGGGGCTGATGGGAGTTGGAGTTTCCCCCGCAGTGAAGAAGAAGCTGCCCCACAACACAGCAGGCACCAGGAAACAGACTGGTAAGCTGACAGCAACACTGACCGCAGGATCGGGGCGCGCTTTAATGCGCTAATCTCCTGCAGAGGCTGATGGGAGTTGGAGTCACCCCCGCTGTGAAGAAGCGCCTCCCCCACAACACAGCCGGCACCAGTAAACAGACGGGTAAGCTGATGGCAACCTGTCATTCCTCATTACAAGGCAGTAACAGGAGTAATGACCATCGCAAAAGAGGTACTCTCCTCAGTGGCAGGACCAGGGAAGAAACAAGCAAAGTGTCTGGGGGAAGTGTCTAGATGACCGGTATCCTGTAGTATGAACTGTCCTCATCATACTGAGTGGGGAATGTGTTCCCTTCATCTTAGTCATTATCAGAATCTGATGCAAAGAACTGATGCAAGGAATGAGCTCTACTGTGTGGTAAGGGCAGGGTTACAGAAGCGGGATGCACCCTTGGTTTAGGTCAATTTCGAAGCCGGCTTGGACTCAGAGACCACTATATGTATTGACTCCTCTTCTGAAGCCAGTGGCGTCAATGAGAAAGAAACCCACACAGAGTGTGGTACTGGAATGGAAGTTGGCACCAAGGCTGGTGCGGAACTAGTTGCAGGTTCAAGAGGCACAGACAGTGCCAAGGGTGAACTCGCCAACGGGATCCCAACTGGAGGCCTCCATGGATCATTGAGGCCTGAAAGTGCACCAGAGAGAGCCGGAAGCGTGCCATAAATATGCAGCATGGCCTCTCTAAAGGCCTCAATAAGTTGAGACGTCTCAAACGGATCCAGAAACACTAGTTGCATTAGGACTAAACTCTGAATCGGCTCCTCAGGAGTTTAGGAGCAAGACCAAGCGGTATGATGACACCTTTCCGCAGGGGCGGCTACTCTGCTATGGCGGATGAACGTCGCCCCACTGCTGAAATGCAGTAGTCAGAAGAAGAAAAAAAATGACAATAAAACTATTTTGTCTTTTTATTTTTACTTCCAGTTCGCTGACTCGAGGGTGGGACGGAGCCAGGCCGCAGCATCACACAGCAGGGGGAGTAGGAGTGGTAGGAAGTAAAAGTGCGCATGTCGGTTTGGCTGGCCAAACTGCCATGTGCACTTGGACATCTCCAGGCTGTTCTTTGGAGATATCCTAGTGCTCAGGGGCACAGGCTCCCAGACCCTTCTGGAGCGCAAAACTGGCCAGCTCCACCCAATCCCAGCGCTTCTCTCATGCTGAGAGAAGCGCTGGGATTAGGTGGGGTCTGGGAGCTTGTGCCCATGGGAATTGTAGTGCCGGGACAGGAGCAGAGGAGTGACGCGGGAGCGGAAGATCGCGGCGGCCGGCAGGAAAGGTAAGTTTATATTTTTATGATTATTCTTCCGGTCTCCCCCACCTTGGTTTGGCAGCAGCCACCCCTGCCCTTATATTCTGAGTTTGGGAATGGTAAGAAGGTTCTGATTCCCACTTCAGTTTCTAATAATTCTTCTTAGACTTCGACTGCCACGAGGACCTGCCATGGGAACAGGACCTTCATTTCGACTCTGAATGGTCATGGCACAGAGCTTTCTGATGCTTGGCAACGTAGAGTTTTGACTCGCTGTTCTATATGGCCTTCCAGTTCATCTGGACACAGCCGTCGCAGGCCTTGAATTTGTGCTCCGACCACAGGCTCCACAGTCATACCTCGTGGGGAGCTGTCAAAGACAATTGTTTGTGACAGTCAATACAAGGTGTTATGTTGTCCCATGCACACTAGAAATAAACATTTTTGGAGAAAAAAACTTGTCAAAGACAAGAGTAGTAAGCTCCGGATCAACTTATGATGGCGTGGAAAGAAAGGAACAGATGTCAGAGCACCTTGGTGTCGCTTCTATTTGTCCCCTTTCATCACTTCCGGAGCAGAACCACATCAGTGTGAATTTGCACAACGCCACTTACTGTAGCACAGGAGCATTGCTTTTGAGTTTTCTTGATCCAGTATGAACCCCTGGGAGAATATTCATAAGGTGAGGAATCTGCGGTTAGTAGTTTCAATCAAAATTGAACTGTTTCTCTCACTTAAATGTTAACATAAATCCTATTTCTCCTGCAATAGCTATGAATTGAGTGCTTTTCATTGTGTCATAATGTAAATGAGACTTTAAGCCTAACTGCCTTTTAAGCAATGTATGTGCTACATTGCTGTCCCTGGGGAATGAACCCACAGAGAATACATTGGTTCTCAAATTGAAGTGCAATCATATTGGTAGCCCTGGGACCTCAGGAACAAATGACACAAAAAATACAGCTTTATATTCGCCAACTGCACAAGAACTACAAGAAAAGCTCATAATCATACCTCATTTCCTCCAGGTAGCCTGTTCATTTGTACGAGTTGACTCTCTGTGTCCAACACCAGCTCTGTGTATGTAAGAACATCTTTTGGATACACTTCTCTAGAACCCCACAACTTATAGAGAGCCTGCAAGAAAAACAATAATACACTTTGGAAAAAAGCAATTAGATTTAGGAGGATCATCCAAATAAAATGTATGTGTGAGTGCAATATTCTACTCACTATTTTAAAGTATCACTCTGTAATAAACAATACAATATCAAAAATAAAATCTGTTTAACAGCCTAGTAATTTGCACAAATTTAAAAACACTGTTTGAACAAGACAGTTGTCTTATTTATCTATAGGCAAATAAAGAAATTCCTAATTAACTGGCATTTATAATACAAGTAAATATGTGACAACACATTTGAGCTAAGCAACCTCAAAGATACTTATCAGGGTATAACATATTTACTTTACGCATCATCATACATTTTTAAGCATGTTCAACACATCTGGATTTCTCAAAAGATGCATTAAATATCTAAGTTTTGACAAGCACTATCAAGGCTAACAGCTTCCAAAACAAGCATTTGCAATGCAATAGGTCTCGCATTTGTGAGAGTTTAAGCTATTGGCATTGTAAATGGCAATGCCTTTTATTTATCGGTTTAGTAAATTAACACCTAAATAAATGGCATTGTCATTTACAATGCCAATAGCTCAAACTCCTGTAAATGCGAGACCTACTGCATTTCAAAGAAGCTGCTGGCCCTGTGCATTTATGCTTTCTGAACAAGTTCATTATACACACTAACAACATGATGGCAATACATCTATAGGCTTGTAACACCCATATGTTTCCCAAGAAAATTGTAGAACCCAAAAGAATTATGGGTTGTTATGTTTTAAGAATTCACAGATTAAGAAACAGCCTATACGGTACTTCATGCTACACACAGAACGCTTTACATCACACACACATTATACATTAACAGCTATAGTTTACAGCATTTTTAATGCAATCCACAAACTGGGTTTTGTTCTTGGTGCCAAATTTGTTATGCCTAGCCGGTAGTACTTAGTGGCTTGTCTACTATAGTCATCCACATTTAAGCTGTTAATTCCTTCAGGCAGGGATCTCAAGCCACAGACTTGTATGAATCAGCTTTCATTTTTAAAATCTTGTAATGCACTTAAATATATTCATGATAAACCTACTAAGCATATGTGGGAGGTCTTCATAGCTGATGCCACTTCTTGGGATGTCACAAGTGATGCCACGCACAGTGATGTCACGTACATAATGCCTAACTTGGTTAGTTCCCTTACTTCTGTTTTTTAGGACTTGTGTCCTGCCCTTCATACGAGTTACTTTCCCCTTTCACTGCAGGTCAAGATGGAGCCAGCAGACGTGTTATCAGCATGGCCTTTTTCACACATGCAAAAACTGGTATTCTACCAATATAAGTAATACAGTAAATAGTAAGACTGGATAAACAAGTAAACTTTTCCATTAAATTTGAATACTGAACATGAATGGAGATGGCATAACCGGATAAAAAAAAGTCTGTTTTCTCAACAAAGCAAAATATTAAAATTGAGTTTGAATATTTCCACGAGACGCAATATATCAAAACTATTGATTTACTGCTAGAAAAAGTCTTCAAACAGCCCTAAATAGTACAACATCCCTCGTTTGTTGCTGCTCATCAAGAAATCTACGTATGACTTAGTATTCATTCAAGACCAACTATTTACCACTTGCACTAGCCAAAAACTTCTCACATCAGCTCATCACTGGTTTTTCTTTCTATTTCGGCGTTTTATGAGGCAACTCCTCTGTTATCAATCGGATAGATATAGCATCCATTCTGCTTTCATTTTCCTTGCGTTACATTATTTGGAGTCTTTGAGTATTTAATAAAATTGTGATTAAAATGCAACAAACTATAAACATCGAGCACGAAGACAGGTCAGAATTAAAACGAGCTAATTTTAAGCAATCAGTTATAAAAAAAAAACTTGAATAAAGACAACAAACTACATTTTGTAAGGTTCCGGTGAAACAATCTTTCCATTTGGGTCAAGGCCCCACAATCAGCAATGTGTACAACTTAAAGACATGCACATGGGGATGTTTCAAGTGCAGAGAAGGTCAATGTATACTACACTGGAAGCTTAAAGGCACAATGGTACGCCTCAACTCACGAATCAACATTTTTTGCTGTTACCCAATTTCAAAACACGACAACTACCCCCAACCATCGAGCTGGCATATATCCTTAAGGTAACAGGCAAAGCTGCTCACCTGTGCCACACTTCACCCCGTTTCACCTAACGATGTAACACAGAAGCAGTGCCCCTCCCACTGGTGTATTTAAGAGCCACACCTGCTGCAGGACACTGCATTTCTGGCAGCAGATGCCTAGGCCCTCTGCAGCTAGCCCTGCAGTATTGGAATGCGTCTCCCCTGGCATCATGTTCGTGCCACCGCCCTGCCCTTCTCCACAGTGGGCACAATCAACAGAAACAACTGGGGTTCCGGTGCCTTAACGAAAACCAGGTGGACACACTATGCCATCTCCTTCAAATCTGTAGCAAACCTATACAGCTCCTCGTTAGTGCAATGCCCTGTAGAGGCAGGGCTTGAGTGGGCCGGGTCGTGCCGGTGCTCAGCGCCGGCAGTTGTAAAAAGCAGGTGCCGAGGCAGGTCCCTATCGGGCTCTCCATTTTTTCCCTCACCCTCGGTGAACATTTACAATCAATCAATACAAAGTTCATTGTGTAGATTACTTAAAACCATGACAATATAAAACATTTAAAAGACATATTGTGCAAAAAGCAAATGGGAACTCTAGAGTAACTGGCACGTAGGGTAAAACTCGAGATATACAGGCAGTTTTGAGTAAATTTAAGGAATTTAGCTAATTAAAATCTATTGTGAGTGAGCCGAGTTTTTTTGAGCGAAAAATAAAAATAATTTAAAATAAATCACAAAATGGAATAGATACATAGCAAATGTTAGAACTCAATTAAGAAGCGGTCAAACATTACAATGCCTAATGTCCATAGTGCAGGAACTAAAAGTTATCAAACCACGGTCATCTCTATACTTTGTTGTGTATTTTTAAGAAGGTACTGCACAGCTTTAAAGTATTTACCTATTCTTGCCAATTCGAGGGGAACCATGGTACTAAAAATCCAATTCATTTCATTGTTACATGTTCTTATGCCGTGAATTAAAAAGAGTGGCTTTAATAGAGTTCCCCGGAGATCGAGCAACGTTGGACAGCTACAAAGTAGGTGTAGAAAAGTTTCAGATTTGTAGCCGCAGAGTCTGCACTTGACTATCTTAGAAAGCAGAGGCCAGTTGGGGTTGAAGTCTTTAATATGTAATGCCAGCATCCTCACTGCCAAAATTTGGGTCAGGCAAGCTTTCCCGATTGTGCAATTAAGATAAGATTGAACATGAAGGCCAACTTTGCTGTCGTTGTTGTATGATAGTGCCAGGGCCCTTAAAGGCAGTGTGGACTTAATATTTTCCAAGTCCGCGGTCTTCTCGAGAAGTTTAATCTGTTTTTTCAATATACTTTTCACTGCTGTGTGCGCGAGTGATGAGGTGTTTAGAACGGTCAAGTCGATTTCAAGAGTAGCTGCCGCCGTCGTTAGGTAAGTGGACCACGGGTTGTTTTTATATTTAAATATATTTTGCAGGATAAATTTCAAGGTGTCTGGCTTCGCCGTGGTGCATCTATAAAAATACTGTAAGAAGGACCCCATACTAGACCATGCGATGCCTGGGCCCTCTGCAGCTCGCCCTGCCGTATTGGAATGAGTCTCTCCTGGCATCATGTTCGTGCCACCACCCTGCCCTTCTCCACAGTGGGCACAATCAACAGAAACAACTGAGGTTCCGGTGCCTTAACGAAAACCAGGTGGACACACTATGCCATCTCCTTCAAGTCTGTAGCAAATCTATACAGCTCCTCGTTAGTGCAATGCCCTGTAGAGGCAGGGCTTAAGTGGGCCAGGTCGTGCCGGTGCTCAGCGCCGGCAGTTGTAAAAACCAGGTGCCGAGACGGGTCCCTATCGGGCTCTCCATTTTTGCCCTCACCCTCGGTGAACATATAAATATTAACTCTGCAGCAGTACCCCAGCTCACTGCCTTTGAGGTACCTTCAAAGAGACTTGTTATAGTTCTTTCACAGTCTCATCATTTCAAAATGGAAGCATTTTCAATATTATATATACAGCAAAGCGATAGTTGTTGCTTATTTATCTTATGCAGCTAACAACCATTGGCAAAGCCAATAGTCCTGGCTTGTTGTAGGTGTAAAGTTACTTGCTGTATTATATATCTGGATGCAACGATAGAAACAGCAAAATGCCAGACTGGTGGCACACTATGCTAAGCACAGTTTCTTAGCTTGGGTGTTTTTAAACCACGTCTGTAATTACTTCAGCCACACCCTTTTAGGAGTCTCCCCCTAACCCCCCCCCCCAGGTTTTTTCATCCCACTTAGAGCCCTGAGTAGAGGCTATACTCCAGAGGCTGGCTCATGCCTCTTTCTACTCTGAGCTACAGCAAATTGTTGGACCGACCGGCTCTTAAAGTGTGGACTCATACGAAGCTACCTTGCGGATCACATTGTGAATGAGACTAGTTTTGAGCGAATAAAAGAACTAAACAAACTCTCTACACATTTCTGTTCTTTCTGCAGAGAAAACAGCAGGTTTGCTGACAATCAAAAATCGCTCTCATAATGCACGCTACCGCTTAACACATGCCCTCTTGGGGGCTGTGCAGGCCCTCTACCCGATTCAGAGCAAAACAAACGTATTAACGGGGGGGGGGGGGATAACAAAAAAAAAATTTGAAGAGACATACACCTAATGCACTTTTACATTCAACTCGGCCAACGGTGATCATGAAGAGGGGTTTCCAGTGCAGGTTCTTTAGATCAACATACGATGGCCATGAGAAACTTTTATACCATGATAACTTTTCTGAAATATCTGGTTTTAAATTGAAACTAATCTACTGAACCGACTTGCACGCTGAAAGCGCACTGCATCGGTACGAATGTATTCTTAAGCGAAACCGTTAGAAAATGGGGCAATCTGGGGATAGCTCATTCAACGCCTTAAAGCAGTAGAATAAAAAATAAACAATAAAAATTTACCACAAACTGACATTTCTAGATCCGTAAATAGGCATTATGTAAGAGAGGTATCCTGGAGGGAGGCACAGGTGAATGCTTATGGGAAATTCAAGGCAGAATAAAACCGGGACAACCGACACTCAGGCTGTCTTGGTTTTAATTGGTCCCAAACGTTTACTCTCCAACGTGTTTCAGGTTTGCATCTCACATCCCGAGCCAAGGTATTCACCCTCTTTAAACGCCCCCTACTTTACCTCGTGAATCCCAATCTTTCACCTGTTCTGAATTGACCTGAATGTGTGGCACTTTACAAGAGTCTTACCTAAAAAAATTAATCAAGGCAACCGGTGCCTTAATTTAGATGTGCCAACAACATCATCCACTCGGGTAAAATTCCTCATCTGATAGTCTCCGGTCCACTCAACATCAAAACAAGTATTGGCAAGGTAAGCAAGTCAAGCAGGCACCTGCTGAAATATTAAGCTTGGCGCCCGTGTTGCTGCTAATGCTGAAAGTTCAGCGCACGCACGGGGGACGGGTCTTTAATGAGGAGCAAGCTGCAACGCTGGCAAAACAAAGAAAAGAACGGAAGGGGTGTGGCCGCTAAAATTAAAGCGTGCTGTGCTTGTACAAAAAAAGAAAAAATACATACAGATTTAAAGAAGCAACTTGCAAGGAAAATAAAGGCGCGCGACAGCAATGAGGAGCAAGCTGCCACGCTGCCTACAAAAAACAAGCATTTGCAATGCAATAGGACTCGCATTTACGGGAGACTTATTGCATTGCATCACGGACAACGGGAGGGAGGGGGGAAAGGCACGGACAACGGGAGTGCGGGTGGGGGGAGGCAGCGAGAAGGTACGGACAACGGGAGTGCCGGTGGGGGGAGGCGACAAGAAGGCATGGACAACGGGAGTGCAGGGAGGGGAGGAGGCGAGAAGGCACGGACAACGGGACGCCGGGCGGGGGAGGGGGTGAGAAGGCAGGACAACGGGAGGGAGGGGGGCGTAGAGAAGGTAGTAGGAGAACCTCAGTAAAGAAAATAGTGCTCACAGTCTAAATAACACGTACTGTGTAACAACGGAAGTAAAGGGACCAGTAGCCATGGGAGGTGACAAATGACGACATGGCTGTAATAAATAGGGACTAACAAGCCTATAAACGAATTGGAAGGAAGCATTTAGGAAGGACAAGGACACAAGTCAATGAAAAAGATGGGAGGGGGAGTGGGCGGGGCTTCCCGCACGTACTGAACTACCACAGATGTTCCCTAGAGCAGCGCTTGCACGCTGACTCTAGGCTCGACCTAAAAAACTGTGAAATACACTCAATACCATTTTCTATACAGGTGATCTTTAGTTTATTGAGGGATTCTTTGAAGTGGAATTCTTGTAGTTAACATTGCTCTAGCCTCTAAAATGACTATCATTCAAGGAAATGGAGAGATTCAAATAAGGGAGGTAAGGGAAAAACGCTTCACTGCGCTAGTTTCTTTTTAAACATATACTTTTATTTGATTAACTCAGAAATAATCAAAGCGGATATGACATGCATAAAAAAATTGTTGGGAAATAACCCCTGTTGCAAACACATGGGCACACAAAAAGTCCCAACTGGGATGGAACAACATTATACATACAGAGAAAGCGTAAAAGGAGAAATAAAACATAAACCAAGCAGGTAGAGGATCCATAAAAGCAATAGCACAGAGATAACCATCAAATGAACTATAGACATTAGTGTTACACATGAATCTATGGATGCCAAATAAACCCCGCTCAAATTCTATCAAGTTTCTTAAGTGAGCGGATGTTCCTTGCTCTTGTAAAAGCCTGTTCGGATTCATGTATTCGCCGAATCTGCCCAACAGTCAATGGCCCACGGCGGGATTGGGAACACCCAAGATCTAGCTATACAGAGCCTAGCAGAGACAATGATTATAGACAGCAGCCATCTTAGACCAGAATCATATTCCATTCTATATATATATATATATATTATTTTTTGTTAGAGTTTATATAGCGCAAACTAGACCCGAAGATATCAGGTATCAGAGTGCTTTACATGAGCACCAATTGCGTTACAGACGGACACATTCATTTTTGTTGGCCATCATTATCTCCATAGGGGTGAACTGTGTTTTACAACCAAGACATGATGTTATTAATTGAGTCACTCCTTCCTGAAATTCCAGGAGAGCAGGGCATGCAATAAACATGTGGAGAATATCAGCAGCGGAGCAGCCGCACTTAGGAAAGTTAGTTTTATCAGCACCAGGATTCCCACCGCACTTAATAAATTTCAATGGTGTATAATATAGCATGCAAATAGTCTTGAAATGCTGTAGTTTTAGATTAATAGAGTGCACAGAGACATCCACCATCTCCAAAGCACTATACATTTATGAGGGTAAAATCTCACACGAGAGCATGTTGCTCCACTTAGTAGCAAGGAGTGGCCCATCATCGATCCTGTGCTCACAAAACCCTTGATAAATCATACTAATTAAGGATTTACTGCTTGCCTTATGCATGCATGACAATGTTGGAGCTTTCTAAATCGATTGGAACCTTACACCCAGATAGAAAACAGTCCCTTAACTGCAGATATTTAAAAAAAAAAAAAAAGATGATGAGGGAGTTCAAAGGAAGCCTGGAGCCCAGCAAACGAACAAATTCCATTCAAATCATTAAAGCTGCCCAACAGTTTCCACCACTAATCTTAGCCAAGCCCTGCACATTGGATCATGACATACATCTGGAAATAAGGATTATCCCATAACGGCGTAATGTGTATTAACTCTAAAGACTATTTAGCACATATTTCCAGCCAAATGCGTATAATATCCCAATTAAATTTAAATCTTACCTGCTTATAATAGGTGGGGTCTAATATTCTATAGAAAAAAAGCCTGCATCCAGACCCTAATGCCAATCAATAACCCAAGGCCAAAAAATCTGGTTCTGCAAGCAAGTTACGCAATCGGCCAGCAAATGTAGACCAAAAATATAACTTAAAATCAGGTAACTGCAGCCCTCCCTACCTGAAACGTAAAGCACGCCAACCCGCCTATAGCCCCAGATAAAGCTGCTTATGGCCCCTTCCAAGCGTTTAAAAAACGAATTTTGAACCCTAAGTGGAATCGCCAGAAATAAATACAAAAATGTAGGCAAAACAGTCATTTTTATAATATTGCAGTGACCAATGATACTTATCGGGAGCCTATTACAAAAACCGCAGTTTAGCTGACTGCAGCAGGGGCTCATAATTCAGTTTAAAAATGTTGTCAACCTGTGCACTCAAATTGATACCCAGATAAGTAGCTGAGGATGTTATCTCAGTAACTGTGATAGCTGGCTTTAAATTCAGCAACAGTTGAGTTTTAGCTATGTTTAACTTATAGCCTGATAATGTTCCAAATTTGTCAGCCTCCTCAATTATGCACTTCATAGCAGCTGATGGATTGGAGGAGTATATAGCAAGATTGTCGGGATATTCCCTAACTTTAAGTTCACAGTCGCCAGAAATCAAAGTGCAAATTCCATCATTCATCTGCAGAGATTGCAGGTACAGCTCCAAGTGGAGAGCAAATAAAAGGGGGGGGGACACAGCTAGCACCCCTGCCGGGTGCCTTGATTAATCTTAAATGGTAGTGAAGATATCCCAGCATAAATCAGCTTAGCACAGGGGGTCCGATATAAGGACTGTACCCATTTGCACACCAGTCGCCAACCCCAAAGGCCCCCATCGTTTACCCACAAATAGTCTCAAACTACACGGTCAAAAGCCTTCTCGGTGTCTAATAGAATCATACCTACCTTTTTACCTGATCTTTCTGTCACATCAAAGGTAGCAATTGTCATATTGATGTGGCTCGTGGTGTCTGTGCCAGGGATGAAGCCATGTTGCTGCTGAGACACTAAGTCTGGTAGAAGGGGAGCAAGCCAGATGGCTAAGATCTTTGCAAAGATCTTTGTGTCAGCATTAATCAAAGAGATGAGTCAATAAGACCCCTCTCATGAGGTGGTTTTCCCTTCTTCAAAAATACTGTGATATTGGTCACATTCCAAGTACCAGGAACTTCTCCACCCTTATCAATACACTGGATTACACTTAAAAGTGGGGGAACTACAATATCCTTGAATACTTTATAAAGTTCCAGTGGAATAGTCCTCCCCTGCAGCCTTACCAGATGGCAAAGATGCTAGAGCAACCTCTATTATCCTAACAGAAATAACTTTCTGAAGTGCCGAGACCTGGGATTCCCCTAAACATGGCAATCTACTACCCTGAGTATATTCCTTAAGTCCGGACAGACTCAATGCTTGGGGTTGGCTGTATAGTTTCTGATAAGAGGAAAACGATTCTGCAATAGCCTGGGGATGAGTGTTGACCAAACTGTCAATACCTTTAATGCGCTGACTGAAATATTTAGCCCTTCTATCTAAAATTTGGTGTGCCAGAACTCGACCAACCTGTTCGTCATACTCATATTGAAAGGCCTTGTTTTGAGATAACTAGCAGCTACCTTCTCTCTCAGATTTTGCCCCAAAAGAGATAGTTTATTCATTAGTTGAATAAAAAGAACCAGGTCATCAAGATCACATGTGCTTATAGCCTGAGCATGCGAAATCTTCAGTTGTAGATGTGCCTGGTCAAGCTGCCTAAAACTGTTTTGCATGCCTTTATTTTTGCTAAAAATGAACTGTGCTGTAATAACTTTAATATAAGCCTTTCATTGTATCCCACCCCACCAACAGTACAGCTGTACTTATGTTGGCACCCAAAAAGTCAGGGGGGGAACCAGATATATGCTTGCAATAATCAGGGTTGGTGAGAAGATGACAAGGAAATGAGAACTGGATCTGCTCCACCCTAGCCACAGAGATATTTACTGACCGTAACATGGGATTATGATCAGACGTAATTTTAGGACAACCTTCCATTTCTGCATCTTGCACCAAATACCCTTTAGCAAAAACCATGTCTATCCTGGAATAGTACTTATGTGGGGACAAATAAAAAGAATAACCTGGCATAGTACGGTATAGCGCTCTCTACGTATTTGCCAGCCCATGCAGACGAGCGAGTTCCAGGATAGATACCCTAATTTTAAACATGCGGGGAGAAACGGAATGATTAGTAGAATCAATGCTATAATCTCGCAGTTAAAATCTCCCATTAGTAATATCTCACAAGGATAGTCCAGTGATTCAAGGCAAAGCATATTTAACATCTCGGGGTCATCCACATTTGGCCCATAAACAGCACAGACAACAAATTACTGACCATATATTACTAACTGAGTAATCGCCCACCTACCCCTCGGATTCGAGGCAGTTTTCAATACCTTGAGCTCTAAATTCTTAGCTGCCATAATAGCTACTCACTGTATGAAGACAGATTGAGATGTACTTAAGACAATATTATAACCAAGCTGTTAAAGTAGGAGACAATTTTTAAAAGCAAGATAAGTCTCTGTTAAAGATAATAAATGCAGGCTGTACATTTTAAGTTCCTCCCGTACTGTCGTTTGCTGGATGAATTGAGGCCGGATACATTCCAGCACATAAACTTGAATCTAATCATTACAAAAAAACAACCCCAATAGAACCATCCCATACCAAAAAACAGACATCTATGTGTACCCCTAGTAGCATCAATTCAAATTGCAACATTTCACCATTCTGGGTTATTTCACCCCTCAGTACCACCAACCCATCCATTGCAAAATTCTTCACTGTACATTTTTTAAAGTGCAAGCCACCCGCACTCACGCCCAATCCCACCCTTCTGATGGAACACTCCCCCGTATCTAGCCAAGGGAATTATCCCCACCCCAAGGCTGTCGATGAACAAAACAACCCTGGGAGACTGCCTCCCCGTGCCCCCGAACAGAAAACAACCATGCACGCCGCCATAGGGAAAGAAAGAAAAAAGGTGCACCAGCTTAACCAAAAGCATGATAAGAGTAAGGAATAAACCAAATAGGACCCTAGCCAAAAGAAAACTGGCTCAGAACAATTCCACTATATAAAAAGTAGAACATCAGAGAGCCTAATCTACAACACATTCCCCTTCAGACTGCTAAGAACCTGTGAAGTGATCTGTTCCGTAAAGCATATCAGTGCCTTTCCATTTTTAACAATCTTAAGCCTGGCTGGTTCCTGCAAAATAACTTGAGCCCCAACAACCTTCAGTGGGTCAATAAGTTGGCGAAGTTTCCAACGTCTGTCCATTGTGGACTTGAACAAATCTGAGCCGACGGACATAGACATGGCATCAACCACCACAGTTGAAGCTGGACGAGCTTTCATGGAGACTGCCTGCCTCAAAAAGAAGTATCCAAAATATACTAGAATAGGAAGGGTATGCACCGGCCTGGTATTAGAAGAGGCTATATTGCTATTTCGATTTATGGGGAGTCCATGCGCCCACTGAATTTGTGAGTCCATGTCTCAGTCCATGAGATCAGGGAACGCCTTCCCAAACAACTGCACAATCAACTGCAGAGGATCCTCCCCTTCTTTTCCTTCCGGTATTCCAAACACCCAGAGATTGTTCTTCCTCTGACAGTTCTCCAAGTCTTACATTTTGGTCTGGACCACTGCCAAATGACGATCATGACTCTCACTAGATTTTACAGTGGCCGTTCCCACTTCCTCTACATTGGCAACTCACTGCTGTAATTTTGCCATTTCTGTGGAGAGAGCAGTCACTTTGCCAGTAACTTCAGCCAAGGATTGTTGCATTGTCACATTGTCTGCTCTAACTTATGCATAATGCAGTTGTGTCTCCACCCGCTAAGCCTGTAGCAGCTGTAAAATTACCGACAAAGATGGTGTCTGTGCTCCATCCATGACAGAAGTGTCTAAATAAGCCCCAGGTGAGGAATAATCAGAGGGGGGGCCGCCTTAAGAGTTAAAGCTGGTCTCGGGGGTAAAATGGCTTCTGGGCTGAGGGGAAACTGTAGAAAGCGGCTCAGCAGAACTTTGCTTATCCCCCTTTGCGAACAGTTGGCCCTCCATATTAGCAGTGGACAGCTGGGAGAAAAAGGCTTTCACCTTAGACATAACCCAGTCCCGCAATCGACTGCCTTTGGTACCACTGCTTGCAGTCCTATTCCTAACACACGAGGCCGCAGTCTTGCCAGGATGAGAGCCTTTGGAAGCATCATTAAGCTTCTTAACATTGCCCCGACTATTTTGAGCCAGCTGCCTGTCTCTTTTTAATGGAGACATTCCAATAGTATCTACAGTTGCAACCAGATTCACATCCAAGATGCGGGGGAAGGTACTGGTGTGGCAGAATCCTGAACCTGCTGGGGCCACGCTAACACACATACTGTCAAGAGGTTAGGCGTATCCCCTAATATTACACATTCCATTGCGCTGCAGCCACCGCCCGTACTGTCTCCTGTGGTGGTCCCAAGTACTCACATAGTTAACAGCCAAGTCAATGCCCAGGATTGCTGCTGGTGCCAATTTCAAAGAGCTCCAGGGCACCGGCTCAGTTGATGGCATGCGGGTAGCAGGCAGAGTGGGATTGCCACTATGTTGCACGAATGTAGGTTCCATGATCCCCACTACAATGGTGTATTCCAGAGCCAGAGTAGCAGTGGGTGAGTCGGCCCTACCGCTTGGGGCAGCAGTCATTAGAACATCCACTAAGGAAGACTCCTCTCCAGGGGCTGATGTCTCCTTAGTGTGTGCCTGGAGGAAACTTACTCTGTGCCAGATCTCAGCAGCTTTAAAATAGAGCGTCCGACCTGAGAGGCACGACCGCTTATTGAGGGCATTTCAGAGCCAGACCCATTCTCCGCTGCTACCATCATGGCTAATTCGGTGTGGGTTCTAACTGGATTGCGCCCACCACACAGTCCCCAGCAGCACAGCTGCCACAAACGGCTCCGAGAAGCTTCAAATGATGATGAGTTAATGCAGTCGGTCGTCTTAGGCATACGAGTCCATAGCCGGGCGGCATAACAGCGGTCAGCGGTGCTCGCAAGAGCAAACGGGGAGGAGGAGCTCTCGGCTGCGGGTTCAGCCCACCATCTTCCCAGTGCAGAATCTCTGCTAGACTTTATTTCCAACTTTTATTTTGTTCGCCAGAATCTCTGGCTCAGAGTTGAAGAGCCAACCGCATGCTATGATAAAAAAAATAGTAAGGTTGTGAAAACAATTTTGAAAGTAGTTTCTAGCTGTCATACAGCGGCAGTTTTAACTTCTTTTGAGATTTCTTTAGTGCTAAATAGCAATATAGATATTTTTAAACTGTAGAAATCTATCTAGTTTTAGTCTGATTTCAAACTTTTCCGAGACTGTTAAGCAACATGGTTTACCAAGTCTTTGACAGAGAGAATAGTTTATTCAACTGTTGAGTTTAAAGTGGAGTTGAGGTCAACTGTTGAGTTTAATGATAGGCCTAGGGATCTGGCCTGCAAAGAGAGAGTAGATTGAGAGCCACAAGATTTTTTGTGCTCAATTATCAATGTTCATTAAAGATCCCTTCTGGTGAAAAAGAAATAACTCAGTTTAATGGGATTAAGATTTAAGAAGGAAGACATCATACAACTCTGAATTCTTGAGAGGGTTGACTAATTTCAGAACAAGAGAACAGGCAGAGCTAGGTACTATCTGCAGACCTGCCAACAAGTATATACAACACAGACAAAAAGCACTTCAACACCTCCCTAGAAACACTGTACCAAGTTAGGAATATAATTGCCCTCGGAAGAATTCCTCAGAGGCAGGAAGAAGACAGAATATAGGCAGATGTTGTGAATGCTCTGAGAGAACAATCTAGTATCTTTCTTTGCCAACCCATCCTGGATGGTTGCCATCCCAGGACTTAGTGGTTGTCCTAGGTTTTATTAGTATAAATATGAGACAGGTGCCTTTCCAAAAATGTTGCTAATGTCAGATTAGTAATGAGCCTGGAGATTAAGAAATATGTGTAGCCCTGGGTGCCTTTTTTGTAAAGGTGAGAGAATTGCGACAGGAGAAAGGATTTTGAGAAGATGAAGGTTTTTTTGAAGTAGTTTCCCTGGGAGTGCGTACCAGGGATCTCTACCTGAGAAGAAAACCCACCCATTTCTTATTTTAGGTACCTCAATAAATGTTTGCTTTCATTAAACTCTAAGAAAAACTAAGGTGAAGGCTTCTGTGGGGTTAACACTTCATATTGCAATTTATTTCAATTTTATTTTTTAAACAGTTGGTGAGATCTGCATTAGGCAAAACAAACATATTTGAATACTGCAAAATTAAATGTCCTTGAGAGCGTCACCTATGTTTTTCAAAGGCTATGCAAATATTTTTTAATTTGTGTTTTGAAAGCAAGTTTTGGGAGGTTGGGGCAGAAAAGGAACTAAGATGTCTCAGTGATTGGGTCCAGTTTCCACTCCATAGGAGATGAAGGAAGAAGATTGGAAGACACATTGATATTAAGTCCCTCAATGGTATATTAGGAACAAATGTCATACTTCTGAAAAAACATCATTGGATTCAGCTAACTCAACAAGTTAAAGGACACTTTCCAGCTTGCCACATCCATTCAATCTTCTGCACCAAACTGTGGCTGAGCAACTTAAGAACTACCTGAATACTGACAACCTTGTTGAATTTCTAGGTATACGGACAGGGATAGAATATATGGTTGAGTTTCTTCAAGAGGACGTAATAAAATAAAGACAGTTCCTGAAGCCTATCATTAGATCTTTCCAAAGCCTTTATCACTTCTGTTACAAAAATCTATTTATTAAAAAATGAAAAACCTGTTTTCTGCCAGAATGCATAACATGTGATGCAAACTAACCTTTCCCACTGGTGCTCAAACCAACTGATTTGTAGAATGCTTCACATCTTCTTTTCATTCACACTTCTTTTCAACATCTACATCCTTTGTTTGAAAAAACCAGCCACAAACATGGCTTCAACTTTAAGAATTATGTGCATAACACACATACTTACATCAATCTTGAAATGACAAACAAGGTACTTATCTTCTGTAATGCTCTTACTGGTGGATACTTTATTTAACTAAGAATTCCTTACCTCTAAAATACCCCTGTGCGCCTGACTGGACTCTGAAATTTTCTAGCGCGCTGCTAGGTGTTGTCATGCAACTCCAAGTTGGCTTACTTCTGCCCCGGAAGTGACAGAGCGGACCCGCATATAACTGCCACCTCTGCTTGCTGACATCAGTCTCTTGTTTGACTTTTACAGCACCCTCGGACTCAGAGCACAAAACAATTGTCGGTACCTGTATGCGGATCTCTAAATTGGGAACATTTTAGATGGTAAAAAGAGGTCACTTCACATAATAGGGAGGTGGGAGGGCAGTGGATGGATACATTTAACGGCAGATTTCTCACATTTAGAATAGATATCAAAGCAGTACCTCGCAAGGTGGAGTGGGCTCAGACCAAAAAGTCCTGCATACCGAACAGGTGACATACTCTTGATGTCAAACCTGGCTGACAATTCAGTAGTGTTTCATGAACGTGTGCACTCACACCCAAGTCGAGGCCTGACAGATGTTAAGTACAGGCACTCTTTGTGCCAAAGCAGTGGTGGCAGTCTTAGTCATGGTGGAATGGACTCACAGGCGTCCAGATGTTGCAGTTTGGCCAATTCATAGCAGAGAACTATCCACCTCACATAGTCATTTTCTGCATCACCTTGCCTTTCTTTGCCCCAGAAAATCCTAAAAAGAGATGATCATCCAAACGATGGTCTATGGTGTGGTAAATGTAAATGCTAAAAGCTTGTTCGGGGACCAGCTGATGGAGTTGCACCTCCTCTTTCGAGCGGTGAGGCGTGGCAAAAACATTGGAAGAGTGATGGATTTAACAACATGAAAATCAGTCACGACCTTCCGCAAGAAGACCGCCTGGGTCCTCACCACCAGTTTCTGTGGGACAAGGTGGCACAGGGCGGCTTTACAGAAAGAGCCTGGAGTTAACTTACATGAGGAGCTGAAGTGATCAGAATGAGGAAAACAGCTGTGTCAGAAGACCCAACAAGCAGCTGTGCACTAGTGTGCACAGGAGGAACGTTAGAACCAAGTTAAGGTCTCACAGAGGGAACATGAGTGTCAAACCTTTAATAATCTGCATCACAACAGGTGATTTAAACAAGGACAGTTGGTTCAGCAAATGCAAAAAGGCAGAAAGAACCCACAAATAAGCTTAAATAGTGCACATTGCAAAACCTTGCTGGGCCAAAGACAAACCAACAACAAAACATCCAACAGTTTGGCTTGCAAGGGGTCTGTGTTGTGCTCTCCACACCAGATGAACAGTTTGTCGCTTCACCCGGCACAATGGACCTTGTAGAGGGATGCATGGCGGCAAGGATAACCCCAACCTCAGGTGGTAAATCAAGAGAAGTCAACTGCCACCAATCTCCACACATGGAGGTATAGATTGTGCAGGCTCAGGTGCAGAACTCTGCCCTGCTGCTGCAGCATAAGAAACTCCAGAAGCAGTAGCCTGATCAGCCGACAGATGGTCATACCAGGAAGGTCTGAGTACAACACTATCCAATTCCAATTGGACCCATTGGTATGACTTGGGCCCTATCGTTGCTAATCAGAACTCAGCGCAGGAAAGGCAGAGGCATTAAGTCATACACGAGTCCTGTGCTTCACACTTGTCAGAATAAGTCTCCTGGAGACAGACTTCATGGGAACTCCAATGTGCAAATGTTTTGACACTGTGCTTTCTCGATGATGGTGAAAAGATCGAGCCAAGGTTGTTCTAACTGGTTGAGGATGCCTTGTACAACCTCAGGGTGTAGCTGCAGTTTGTGATCAGCTGGGCACCACTGGCTGACCCCGTCCTCTTTGGTGTCTAAAGATCCTGCCAGGTGGTTCATAATCAAGGAGTTAGCGTAACGAACAAGTTATTTACCTTCGGTAACGCATTATCTGGTAGAGACTCTACCTAGCTGCAAATTCCTTACCTTTGAATTTCCCATGCGTCAGACTGGATCCGGAAACTTTTGCTGAGCAACACCCCTTGCGAGCGACGTCGAGTGGCTCCATTCGGCTCCGCGTGACGTCGTCGGCATCATTAGAGTCGGGTATGACGTTGCGGTGCCTATATAGGCGCCACCCAGACGCGCGGATGTAAGTACTTTTCGTTTTTTCCATGCCAGAAGCGCAGAGCCACGAAGTAACTGATGTAGTCGTGTGCAAAACTAGGACCTTGAAAAGGGGAACAACACAAGCCCTACAATATCAGTCCGCAAAGCGGGGAGGCATGGGTGGGGCTGTAAGGAATCTGCAGCTAGATAGAGTCTCTACCACATAATGCGTTACCAAAGGTAAGTAACTTGTTCATCTGATAGAGACTTCTAGCTGCAGATTCCTCACCTTTGAATTAGATACACGAGCCCTGCCATCCCGGCGGTGGGTTGCGGACTCATATCCTAAAATAAAAAGTCTTGCAGGACAGAACGGGCAAAATGTCCGTCCCTGCATACTTGCCCATCAAGGCAGTAATGTTTTGCGAACGTGTGCAAAGCTGTCCACGTCGCTGCCTGACAGATGTTTTGGACTGGGACACCATGAGCAAAGGCCGTAGTCACAGCCTTTCCCCTGGTGGAATAGGCTCTTAATCCCTCGGGGGCTTGCTTTTTGCCAAGGCATAACAAATCTTGATGCAGACAACGACCCAGTGAGAGATGGTCCTTTTCTGCACTGCCCTTCCCTTCTTTGCTCCCACGTACCCCACAAAGAGTTGGTCATCCACCGGAACTCTTTTGTGCAGTCAAGGTAAAACGACAACGCTCTTTTTGGGTCTAGTCGGTGGAGACACTCCTCTTCCTTAGAAGAATGCGGGGGAGCAAAGAAGGTGGGCAAAGTGATGGACTAACCCAGATGGAATGGGGTCACAACCTTTGGCAAAAAAGATGCCCTGGTGCGAAGCACCACCCAGTGCGGAAAGGACATAAAATAAGGAGGCAAGCAAGATAATGCCTGCAACTCACTCACCCTCCGGGCAGATGTAATCGCCACTAAGAAGGCTGTTTTAATGGTCAACACAGAGAGGGGACAATTTCGCAAATATTCAAAGGGTGCACACATTAGATAGGTAAGGACCAAATTAAGGTCCCACTGTGGCACAACAAAGGGCGTGGGTGGAAATAAGTGAGCCAGCCCTTTTAAAAATCTATTTACAATAGGAGATTTGAAGAGAGAGGACTGGTCTGGCAGCCGGAAAAAAGCAGACAGAGCAGAGAGATAACCATTGAGAGTTCCCAAGGCAGAGCCCTGCTGGGCAAGGGTTAGAATGAATAAAAGGACAGTAGAAAGAGGAGCAGAAAGAGGGTCAATGGACCTTTCTGTACAGTATGATACAAATTTCTGCCAATGGCAGGCGTATACAGTCTTAGTGGAGGGCCGCCTGGCCGCCAGAATAACATTACAGATTTCGGGAGGAAGGTCAAAAGCTATCAAATGTCGCCACTTAATCTCCACGCATGGAGGCGCTGAGGTTGACAGGTTCGGGTGGAGAACCCTCCCCTGCTGCTGTGACAGAAGATCCTCCCGAAGGGGCAGCCTGATCGGAGGATCGATACTCATTCTCAGAAGCTCTGGATACCAGACTCTCCGCACCCAGTCCAGAGCCGCAAGAATGACTTGGGCCCGGTCTCTCCTGATCATCTGCAGAATCCTGGGCAGGAGTTGTATGGATGGAAAGGCGTACAACAGGCCTGAGCTCCACTCGCGACGAAAAGCGTCGCCAAGCGATAGCCGCCTTGGAAACTCCAGTGCGCAGTACAGCTGACACTGCGGGTTCTCTTCGGAGGCGAACAAATCTAACCAAGGTTCTCCCCACTACTGAAAGATACCTTGCACCTTCTCCTCCCAGCAGATCACAAACTGCAGCTACACCCTGAGGTTGTACAAGGCATCCTCAACCAGTTGGAACAACCATGGCTCGATCTTTTCACCATCATCGAGAAAGCAGTGTCAAAACATACGCGATGGGGATCAGTGACCGACATCATGCGGGAACAGGTCCCGCACAGCTTGAAATCTGTCTTCCTCTAAGACATCCCTCGCACACAAAGTCAGAAATCAAAAAAATATGCGACAAAAGTCGAGAAAAAGCATGCCAAAAAGCAGCAGAGGAGTATCGCTTCACGGATCGCCTGGGTGGCGCCTATATAGGCACTGCGACGTCATAACTGACGCTAACGACGCCGTCACGCGGAGCCGAATGGAGCCACCCGACGTCGCATGCAAGTGGTATTGCTCAGCAAAAGTTTCCGGATCCAGCCTGACACATGGGAAATTCAAAGGTAAGGAATCTGCAGCTAGAAGTCTCTATCAGATGCTCCAGGCAACATCAGAGGCGCAGAACATCTCAGCACAGGACCCTACTTTGCTCTGCTTGTTGCAGTACCATGTAGAGGAGGTGTTGTCTGTGAGAACAGGTACAAGCCTCCAGCTGATGGATGGTAGGGAGGCCTTCAACTCCAGACAAATGTCCCGCAACTCCAGCAGACTTGGGTTTCTGCTGGAGACCAGATTCCTGTGTTCTCTACATCTCCCAAATGATATCCCTAACAAAGCAGTGATGCATCTATCACCACCGTCATCTTGTGAGGCAAGGAAGGGGTCTGCCACTGGTCCAACTGCTGTTGAGCAGCCAGACTTGCAGATCTCTTGCAGTCTCCTCCGTAACCTGAATGGAACCGAATAGGTTTTGTTGCAGTGAGACTAAAGATCCCACTGCAGACCACTGATATGCCACCCAGCATATTCAAAACGGAGAACGGGGGCAAGATATCAAGAAGGCTCAGAAAGACTCTCACCAAGACAGCAGGACCAAGGCTGAAACATTGGGATCATAGCCCAAATGTCCTGGACTCCTTGCGACTGAGGGAAGGCCCTGAATTGCACCAAACCCAAGAAAGCTCCTATGAAAGGAAGCCTCTTTGAAAGAGCTAGGATGTCAGGAGGTTCCCTTTCATCTGGAGGTGGTCCCTGACTAACTAAAATGATCCTACTTCAACAGCCAACTATTGAGATAGGGGAAAACTGCTACCCCCAACCTTCAAAGATGGGTGGCCACCACCACCTCAATTTCATGAACACCCGAGGGGCACCGATGAGACTGAATGGGAGCACAGCAAATTGAAAATACTTGTGGCTGACCCTGAATCCTTGTGTAACGTGTAGGGCACCATGATGGGTGTATGAAAAAAGGTGTCCTGCAGGCCACCATCTAGTTGCTGGTTTCCAGGGCAAATAGACCTTGGCCTAGGATGATCATTTTTAATCTGTCCTGTAGGAAGGCATTCAAAGGGTGAAGATCCAAAATCAGATGGAGGCTGCCCTCCTTTCTTGGCATGAGGAAATGGCAGGAGTAACAGCCTAACCCGATTTCCAAGGCCGGGACCCTCTTGAAGGCTCTTTTGGAACTTAGAGCCGGCAACTCTTTTAGCAAGATGGGAAGGTGCTCTTCTGAGAGCTGCTCAAATGTGGGAGGTAGCTGTGGTGGGTAGGAAAGGAATGGAAGGGCATAGCCCTACTAGACTATCTAGACTACCAATTTGCTGGATGTACAATACACAGTTGGAGCTGCACCACATACAGACAGAAATGTTAACTGAGACAAATGTCAAAACGAAACAATGTAATACGACACTTCCTTGTTAACAGTGTCTGTAAAATGTTTCACCCGAGAGTTGTTATTGCAACGGGACGCGCTGACATTGCAGTGCATACGGATGGGTGGATAATCTCCACTATGTGGTGCATCTCTCATTGCATTTTGCATACCGAGGTTACCCGCTTCAACCTGAAAACAACGCCTATATGTCCTATTTTACTTTATCGCCGTTAGGGAATTTGTTTACATTTATGCATCACGATTAGGACTGCCAATTGAAACAGTCCTGTGCAGTAGCCACATTTCGGCACCAGATTTGGAATTGCGCCCAGAACTTTGTTGCATATCTTTCGGATTGACATAGGCATTTGACGTTTGAGCTGCCCTGAAGAAGTCCAATGTTTTAGTGGACGAAACGCATTGGCTGATGGTTTTTCAAGAATTGAACACAATCAAATAAAGGAAGAAACAATAACCTAAGGATTTTACAGACACTGTTATTTATAAGGAAGTGTCATATTACATTGTTTTGTCTTGACATTGTCTCAGTTAACATTTCTGTCTGATTGTGGTGCAGCTCCAAATGTGCATTGTTGTTCTATACTCCCTGTGGAAGGGAGGCACCGCTGGGCAGGGGGTGCATGTGGAGATTTGCACACAGGGACATTCGATTTGGTCATAAATGACATAGGTGACTGACGTTTGGGTGCTGCATGTAGTTTTCGGTCCACTTCCCACATTTCGAGTGATCAATTTGCTGGATGTGATGGATTTCCATCCTGGGAAAAAGTGTTGGCTCCTGCCTCCCTCCGGATGAGTGGATGCAGCTAAGGGCACACTAAAGTGGTTTCTAGGCTGTCGTTGCAGGGGAGGGGGACTGGGAAGAACAGTGCCCTTGGGTGCCTGCATGGTGCCCCCTGGATCCCAGGCCACGAGAGGACTGAGGTGACTGCTGCCTGTAGGTCAACCCCTTGGAGTAGCCCAGGAAAGGCCTAAAATTGGAAGAAGAAACTGTCTAGCAGGAGTGCCGTGGGCTAGAGAATAACAATAGCTCTGCTTTCCTTAAACGTTTCTAGGGCAGAGTCAGCTTTTTGCCAACAAAGATGTATCCAGAAAACAGCATACCCATAAGGGATGCCTTCACACCTCCCAACACCCCCCATTGAGTGCATCCCTTCATAGCGCCAGAGCACCACTCTGGTGCTAAATGCTTCCCCCTACAATTGGTCATATTCAATGACATATTTGGCTGCATCCTGACCACCTTGAAAGGTTTGAGCTAGGAAGCCCTAAATTCTTCCAGGACTGCCAGCAGGATCTCGCTCGCCATTCCCCAGAGGGAAAGTGTCTAATTGACCAGTGAGCAAACTGCATTTACTAAGCTGAAGATCAGCCTGGACAACGAGAACATTTGTTTCTTGAATACCTCAATTACCTTTGATTCCCTATCCAGAGGAGACATAGGGAAAGAACTGGGGTTTACCTTGCTGGGGGATGCCTGAACTACTTTATGGCGCCTAGTCACCTGCCTGTTCACCTCCGGGCAAGAGCACGGTTTAGACCAGGTGCCCATTAATGTGTCAGTGAGGTTTCATTGAATAGAAGCAAAGGTTACGACCAAGACCTCTGTAGGGACACTATTTTTAACCTGAAAAGAAGGCAGCTCTAGGTGGTGGACCTCTGCTGCACATCGAATCGTCATAGCAAAGGAACCACTCTCTTTCGTTGGGACCCCATAGAGGACAACATCCCCTGCATAAGGGGACGTATCAAGCCCTCTGGCCTCCTGTAGATTCATAAATAGAATATTATAATGCAAACAAATCATCCCCATCACTGCCATTGCCATCTCTGGGAGGTAAACTTTGGTCTGAATTGGAAACAAAAAGATGATGGAACCTCTGAGGATGACTCCGAGGGAGTGGCTGTATGGCGTCTGAATCAGGGTGTACAGGAACTGGGAGCACTGGAGTGGATATGGAGCCCGGCCTCTGCTGTGAAAAGTTCAGGATCCAGTCTTGTGCCTGTGGACCTTCTAAAGAGGAGAAATCTGCAGTTAGAAGGATCCATCAGAAAACTGCATATGAATGTGAATAAATATAGATCAAGGGCAATAAAATGGAAACATTACTCCATAAACATTGTTTATTGTTTCCACATGGAGTGCTGACAGTCATTCCAAAAAAAGTAGCCTGGGGTGACAGACTTTTAGATACACCACTTGCAGCATCCGTAAACTTCTCAGCAATTTCCTCGTGCATCAACAGGTGGCGTTGTACAGATCTGATTCGAATCCTTCTCGAAGTATTGGTGATGGATGCAATTGCTCTTCCACAACACACAACTAAAAGCTATCTGAAGGAGAGCCCAAAATAAAGCTTACCCACACAGTGCTGACAATTACGTTCAAAGTGGCCCACAGGATTTTATTAGACTCCCTAGCTATCATCATGAGTGGCTAAACAACCATCCAGTATTTAAGATCTATCAACCAAAACTTGCAGGTAAAACTCAAACCATATATGTAACTTTCAGATTACGATCTTCATACTTTCAAGGTTCCCATCAAAGGGATTCACTGCCTACTGAGATTTTAACTTGGCATCAATCAATGAGTTCAAAACGTCCCTGAAGTATCATCTTATACAATCAGAACATAAGAATGGCTACAAACTGTACAATAGCAACACTGTAAATAGGTCTTTTGTTATACTCTACCTCTATCCATCACAAACAGCAGCATTTTAAAATTCCCTTAATATACGCTATTAGAGCTGGAATTACCGCGGCTGCTGGCACTGGACTTGCCCTCCAAAGGTTCCTAGTTAAAGGATTTAAAGTGTACTCATTTGCGCGCCTGCTGCCTTCCTTGGATGTGGTAGCCATTTCTCAGGCTCCCTCTCCGGAATCGAACCCTGAATCCCAGTTACCCGTGGTCACCATGGTAGGCACAGAAAGTACCATCGAAAGTTGATAGGGCTGACATCGGAATGTATCGTTACGGGGACGTGCTATCGGCCCGAGGTTATCTAGAGTCACCAGAGCGGCCGGGTGATTTGATTTTTGCATTTATAGAGCGCAAGCTGTCACTCCGGAAGGAGCATCCTGGCGGTAGGCGGAGGAAAGGATGAGATGAAGTCGCGGGGACCCTATATAAGGGATAGGCAGAATTCCACTGGGGATCCAAAGATCCAGTTTTCAGTGCCTTCCTGAACTGTGTCTCTGTTTTTAACATCCTCAGGTGCATTGGCAAAAGGTTCCAGGCTTTAGTTCCTAATGTGGCTACTGTTTTTCCTCCCTTGGTTTTGTACTTAAAGCTGGGAGGTTTAAGGAGGTTTGCTGATGATGATCTAAGAGTCCTGAGTGTGGTATATGGGGTGAATCTGGCTGAGAGGTACGTTGGGCCTAGGTTTAGTGAGGCTCTGAAAGTGATTAAGAGTATCTTAAATAGGATTCTCTTGTGCAGTGGGAACCAGTGGAGGGTTTTAAGTGCTGCGGATGCTGAGGACCTACGTGGTAATTTCAGGACTAGACGGGCCGCAGCGTGTTGTACCACTTGTAGTCTTTTTAGTGTTTGTTTATTGGCTCCCGCCAGGAGGCTGTTGCAGTAGTCCAGGCGCGAAAGGATCAGTGCCACCGCAACTGGTTTCCTAGCCATGAGGGGGATGAAGTCAAAGAATTTTTTTAATTACTTGATAAGGTTAAAGCAGGCCCCCGCCACTGTCAATGCGTGTGGTCGGAAGGAGAGAGCAGTGTCAAATTGCACTCCTAGGTTTTTTGCTACCTTAACAGTGGTGGGTGGTGGTGTCGTACCCTCCGGCCACCAAGCACTCGGCTGGAAGGGATTGTCTTTCCCCATTAGTAGAATCTCTGTTTTGTCGGTGTTACACCTGAGGTGGTTGTTCTTCATCCATTGAATGACCTCGGCTAGGCAAAGTTTGAAATTGAGTTCAGCGTCAGTGGAATCTTTGTCTATGGATAGAATTAATTGTGTATCGTCTGCGTAGGACATTACTTCTATCTCGAATGAAGCTATTAGGGAAATGAGCGGGGTCATGTATATGTTGAACAACAGCGGGCTGAGGGATGAGCCCTGTGGCACTCCAGTTTTGATGGGACGTTCGGTAGAGAGGAACGTTCCGAGGGACACTGTTTGCCTGCGATTGGTGAGAAAGGACTCAATCCATGTCAATAAGGTATTACAGATGCCACTGGATTTGAGCCTTGCAAGGAGAATACAGTGTGAGATAGTATCAAAAGCGGGAGACAGGTCGAGCAAAATCAGGTCTGCCGTCCTGCCATTGTCCGCTATAGTTTTAAGAGTGTCCGTTATTTCCAGGCGAGCCGATTCTGTGGAGTGCTTGGGGCGGAAGCCGGATTGCCGAGAGTGAAGGACCATGGTAGTTTCGAGGAACTTAGTTAGTTCTTTGTGGACTAGTCGTTCCGTGATTTTTCCCAGTATCGGGAGAAGCGATATTGGGCGGAGGTTGGAGAGATTGGATGAGTCAATGTTTTGTTTTTTTCCCAATGATTTTACTATGGCTAGCTTCCATTCGTCTGGAACTATGCCTGAGTTTAATGAGGAATTAACTATCTGGTTAATTACTGGGTTGATAATGTCTATAATTTGCTGAAGTACCATGGGAGGGCAGGCATCCAAAGGAGAACCTGATTTATAGGCGGCAATTGCAGCCTGTGTCTGCTCCAGCGAAGCTGGTTCGAAGGTTTGGAGTGAGTGACCAGTGCTGGCTGGGTCGGTCTCTGGGTCTGAGTCCTGGTTATGTCCGGGGGGCGTTACAAAATCCTGTTGGGTAGTCTGGATTTTTTTCTCAAAGAAGAGCGAGATCTGATCACATAAGCTCTGAGAGGGCGGAATTTCTTTCTGCAATGCTTTGGGGTCGGTGAAGGATTTTATAATTGAGAATATGGTTTTTTGGTCTTGGTTGGGCCTCAAGAATTTTGTTGGAATAGTACGTTTTTTTTGCTAATTTCATCTGAGTATGGTAGTGCTTCCTGCTTGTTTTAAAAGCTTTTTGCTCTGCTACCTCATAGGCTCTTCTCCACTTACGCTCCTGTTGCTTACATTGGAGATGCAGCTGAGCTAGGGCAGGCGTAAACCAGGGGGCTTTATGGGTTTTGGATTTCATTTTCCTATTGGGTAGTTCTAGTGGGATTAGTTCATTGCTTATTGCAGTCATCCAGGTGTGGAAGAGTCGTGAGTCTTCTGGGGTTTTACCAGTTAGAACAGGGACCCGAGCCTGGGCAATGGTAGCCAATTTAGGATTGATGGCTAGTTGCACCCACTTGCGCCTTAGTTGTACGGGGTGATTTGTTTGCCCGGACAGTTCACGATTGGACTCTTAATAGCAAGGGGTATGAGTTCATGGTCTGACCATATTTGTGGGCTAGGGGTGTCTACAGATAGCAAGGAGAAGTTGGAGCAGACGCCATCCAATGTATGGCCTGCCTTGTGCGTCGGGACATCTACCAGTTGGTGCAGTCCAAGAGATTCTGTTATTTCGAGGAAGTTGTCAACTCCCGGCTCATTTCTGAATTCCAAGTGGAGATTAAAGTCTCCTAGGAGGGTGAAGTTGGCATATCTAAGCAATAGATGGCTTAAGGTTTCTCCTAATGAGTCGAGGAAGGTGGTGCTATGGCCGGGTGGACGATAGATCAGAGCTCCTGAGAAGGCAAGGGAGGCATTTATTGTAAGGCAGAAGCCAAGGCTTTCTGCTCCCTTAAGTGTGTCCAGTTCGAAACTCGTGAGGTGTAGTGAGCCCGGATTGGTCTTTGTCTGATAAATGCACGCATCCCGGGACGTTAGCCCTTATCAGCATGTATTAGCTCTAGAATTAACCCAGTTATCCAAGTAACAGATGGAGCGATCAAAGGAACCATAACTGATTTAATGAGCAATACGCAGTTTCACTGTACCGGCCGTGTGTACTTACACGTGCATGGCTTAAAGTTGCTGCAGTTAAAAAGCTTGTGATTGGATCTTGGGATCAAGCTGGAGGTTTGCCGCGAGGCGAGGTACAGCCTGTCCCACCCCCTGCCTCTCGGCGCCCCCTTGATGCTCTTGACTGAGTGTCCTGGGGGTAAAAGCGATTACTTTGAAAAAATGTGAGTGTTCAAAGCAGGCCGGTCACCTGAATAGTTCAGCTAGGAATAATGGAATAGGACTCCGGTACTATTTTGTTGTTTTTTGGAAATGAGGCCATGATTAAGAGGACGGCCGGGGGCATTCATGACAGTCAGCTAGAGGTGAAATTCTTGGACCGACGCAAGACGAACCAAAGCGAAAGCATTTGCCAAGAATGTTGTAATTAATCAAGAATGAAAGTCGGAGGTTCGGAGACTATCAGATACCGTTGTAGTTCCAACCATAAACGATGCCGACTAGCGTTATTCCTGTGACCCGTCTAGCAGCTTCCGGGAAACCAAAGTCTTTGGGTTCCAGGGGAAGTATGGTTGCAAAGCAGAAACTTAAAGGAATTGACTGATTGAAGGAGTGGAGCCTGCTGCTTAATTTGACTCAACACGGGAAACCTCACCGGGCCCGGACACGGAAAGGATTGACAGATTGATAGTCCTTTCTCAATTCTGTGGGTGGTGGTGCAAGGCCGTTCTTAGTTGGTGGAACGATTTGTCTGGTTAATTCCGATAACGAACAAGACTCCTCCTGCTAACTAGTTACACTACCCCCAGCGGTCGGCGTCCAACTTCTTAGAGGGACAAGTGGCGTTCAGTCACACGAGATTGAGCAATAACAGGTCTGTGATGCCCTTAGATGTCGGGGGGCTGCACGCGCGCTACACTGAACGGGTCCACATGTGTCTACCCTTCGCCGACAGGTGCGGGTAACCCGCTGAACCCAGTTCGTGATGCACAAGTTACTAACTTGTGTAACGATATATCTGTAAGAGACAGTAGTTAGTGACAGATTCCTTACCTTAGAATATCCCCAGGCGTCAGACTGGATCCGGAAAGTTTTTGCGTAGCAGTACCTTTGCGCGCCGGTAGGCGGCGTCGTGCGGCTCCGCGTCCGTCGCCGGCGTCGGGAGCGCCGGGATGACGTCGCGGGCAGTACTTAGACGCCGCCCCTGCGCGCTGACGCCAGTTTTGTACACGACTTTCCGCGCCAGGAACGCAGAGCCATGCAAGAAGCTGACATAGGTGTCTGAAAAATACTAGGCCCTGAAAGGGATGTCCTTAACCCTAGAAATCAGTTCGCAGAATGGGGAGGATGGGTGGGGCGGTAAGGAATCTGTCACTAACTACTGTCTCTTACAGATATATCGTTACACAAGTTAGTAACTTGTGCATCTGAAAGAGACACGTTAGTGACAGATTCCTTACCTTAGAATAGATACACCAGCAATACCAACCCCGGTGGTGGGTCTGCGAACAAAGATCAGACAAGGAAGTCCCGGAGGACAGAACGGCCAAAGAAGCCGTCCCTCCGGACCGGACTGTCAAGGCAGTAATGCTTTGTAAATGTGTGCAGCGAGGCCCACGTAGCTGCCTGACAGATATCCTGCAGCGGCACACCGCGGCCTAAAGCCGTGGTAGCAGCCGCTGCCCTGGTGGAATGGGCACGCAGCCCAACAGGAGGCTCCTTCTTAGCCAAAGAATAGCAGGCTTTGATACTCAAGGTTACCCAGCGGGAGATGGTTCTCTGTGCACCGCCCGACCTTTTGGCGCCCACGTAGCCAACAAAGAGCTGGTCATCCACCCGGAAGTGTTGTGTGCGGTTGATATAAAAGGAAAGCGCACGTTTTGGGTCCAGACGGTGGAGCCTCTCTTCCTCTCTGGAAGGATGCGGAGGCGGAAAGAAGGTGGGCAAAGTGATGGTCTGCCCAATGTGGAAGGCAGTAACCACCTTTGGCAAGAAGGACGGACGCGTCCTAAGAACAACCTTGTCTGGATGGACAGGCAGAAAGGGAGGTTTGCATGATAGAGCCTGGAGCTCACTCACCCGCCGAGCGGAGGTGATGGCCACCAGAAAGGCTGTCTTCAGAGTCAGAAGACGAAGAGGACAGTTATGTAGAGGCTCAAAGGGAGCGCACATGAGAAAGGTAAGAACCAAGTTCAAGTCCCACTGAGGAATCACAAACGGAACAGGAGGGAAGAGGTGTGTAATGCCTTAGGAACCTGTTAACAACAGGGGACTTGAAAAGGGAGGGCTGATCAGGAAGCCTGAGGAAGGCCGAAATGGCACAAAGATAGCCCTTGATGGTACCCAGGGAAGAACCCTGTTGGGCCAGTGAAAGAAGGAACAGAAGAACCCTCAGAAAGAGGGGCAGAGAGGGGATTCACAGCCTTGCTGTGCACCATGCCACAAACTTGTCTCCACCTGCAGGCGTATACCACCTTAGTGGAAGGACGCCTGGCTGCCAGAATCACATCACAAACTTCGGGAGGCAAGTCGAAAGGAATCAACTGCCGCCGCTCAATCTCCACGCAAGCAGGTGGAGGCTGGACAGGTTCGGGTGGAGGACCGTCCCTGCTGCGACAGAAGATCCTCCCGAAGAGGCAGACTGATCGGGGATCGACGCTCATACTGAGTAGCTCGGGATACCAAACTCTTCGAGCCCAGTCCGGAGCCACAAGGATGACTTGGGCCCGGTCGCGCTGAATCTTCTTCAACACTCTGGGTAGAAGTGGTATAGGCGGAAAGGCGTACAACAGACCGCAACTCCACTCGCGATGAAAAGCGTCGCCGAGCGAGTGCCGCCTTGGAAATTCCAACGAGCAGAACTGATGACATTGCGCGTTCTCTTCGGTGGCGAATAGATCTAACCAAGGCTCTCCCCACTGCAGAAAGAGTCCTTGCGCCACTTCCGAGTGAAGACGCCATTCGTGATCCATCATGCACCTGCGGCTGAGTCCGTCCGCTCTGGCGTTCAGGGAACCTGCCAGGTGTTGAACCATCAGGAACATGCCCTGATGTTCCAGCCATTCCAGAGGCGCAGTGCCTCGTGACAGAGGGTCCACGACCCCACCCCGCCTTGTTTGTTGCAGTACCACATGGCGGTGGTGTTGTCTGTGAACACCTGCACTACCTTCCCTTTGACAGAGGGAAGGAATGCCTTGAGTGCAAGTCGGATCTCCCGGAGCTCCAGAAGGTTGATATGGAGCCGGGACTCCGCCGGAGACCAGAGGCCTCTGATCTCCGCTCTCCCATGTGACCGCCCCATCCCAGAAGGGACGCGTCCGTCACAACTGTGTGCTCTGGCTGGGGAAGGGAGAGGGATCTGCCCATGACCCATTGCCGGTTCGAGAGCCACCACTGCAACTGTTTTGCAGTCCCATCCGAGATCTGGACGTGATCGGACAGGTTGCCCTGGTGCTGCGCCCACTGGAACTTCAGGTCCCACTGCAGAGCCCGCATATGCCATCTGGCATGATCGACCAGCAGGATGCAGGAGGCCATGAGGCCCAGCAGCCTCAGGGTCATCCGTACTCAAACCCAGGATAAAGGCTGAAAGATCGGAATCATAGCCTGAATATCCCGGACTCGCCGCTCGGGAGGATAGGCCCGAAACTGCGTCGTGTCCAGAACTGCTCCGATGAAAAGGAGCTGTGGAGAAGGAATCAGATGCGACTTCGGCACATTGATGGAGAACCCCAGCGAGTGCAGGAGTTCGGCCGTAGTCTGGAGGTGGGAGACGACTGCCTGGGACGAGCCCGCCTTCAGCAGCCAGTCGTCGAGGTAGGGGAAGACTGGAACCCCTGCCCGGCGCAGATGAGCTGCGACCACCGCCATCACTTTCGTGAACACCCGAGGGGCACTTTGTAAGGCCAAAGGGGAGCACGGTGAACTGAAAATGCCTCGAGGCCTACCGTGAACCGCAGGTAACGCCGGTGGGCCGGCAGGACGGGGTTGTGAAAATAAGCGTCCTGCAAGTCCAACGCTACCAACCAGTCTCCAGGGTCGAGGGCAGTCAAGACCTGAGCTAGGGTGAGCATCTTGAACTTCTCCTTCCGGAGGAAGCGATTGACGTTCCGGAGGTCTAAGATAGGACGCATGTCCTCCTGTACTTTTTGGGCACCAGAAAGTAGTGGGAGTAGCAACCACGTCCTACTTCTGGGGTCGGAACATGCTCGATGGCCCTCTTGGCCAAGAGGGCCCTGACTTCCTTCTGCAGAAGCACCAAGTGATCCCCTGACAAGCGGTGGAATTGAGGTGGCATGGCTGGGGGGTGGTCTCGAAGGGGAGGGAGTAGCCCTTCGGACAATGTCCAAGACCCACCTGTCCGAGGTGATGGCACGCCAGTGGTGAAGGTGATGGCGGACCCTGCCCTCTACTGGCGTGCTGTGCACCTGAAAGGGAAGGACTAGGAGGGCTTGGAGGCCGCGGACGGGGCGGAGTTGGTGGCCTGACCCGCATGCTGGTTGCCCGACCCGCCACGGCGGAAGCCACGCCCTCGGCCACGCGAAGACGCTTGCTGCGCGGGCCGGTGGCTGGGCAGCGGACGTGACTGGGCGCCCTTCCGTGGCCACGAAAGGGGCGAAAAGCAGAGGTTAGCGGAGGCGCACAGCAGAAAGGCCCAGGGACTTGGCAGTAGCCCGTGAGTCCTTAAAACGCTCCAGCGCATGGTCTGCTTTGGAACCAAAAAGACCGACTCCATCAAAGGGCATGTCCATGAGTGTATTCTGGACATCACCCGAGAAACCAGTTGTTCTCAGCCAGGCGTGGCGACGCAGCGCCACCGTCGTTGCAAGCGATCTGCCCAGCGAGTCGGCGGTATCAAGGCCACAGCGTATGGTGTACTTTGCCGCATCCCTACCTTCCGCAATGGTGCGGGTAAGCAGTGTCTGGACCTCCTCAGAACACTGGGGCAAAACGGCTGCCACCGAATCCCACAGAGAGTGGGAATATCGCCCAAAAGGCAAGCGGTGTTGACGGACCGCAAGCCAGCACTGGAGGAAGAAAAGGCCTTCTTCCCAAATTGATCCAGGCGTTTGGATTCCCTATCCGGAGGGGCGGTAGGGAAGGCGGTTTGGGAGGCAGAGGCTTGGACAACCAAGCTCTCGGGGTGGGATGTTGAGAGAGAAACAAGGGGTCGCCCGGAGCAGGGCGATGGCGTCGGGCCACGCTCTCTATCCACAGGAGCCCCTGTGGTGGGCTTGGACCAGGTGCCCAAAAGAACGTCAGACAGTGCATCATTAAACGGCAGCAATGGCTCCGAGGAGGTAGCTGCCGGCTGAAGCACTTCCGTCAGGAGGCTAGTCCTGACAGCCACAGTAGGCACTGGAGGTGCAAGGCTCCAGCTGCTCTCACGCAACACCGTTGCGGAATTTGCTCCCTCCTCCGTAGCCACGGAAGGAGGAGACAGCATGCCAGAGTCAGGAGAAGTGTCCAGACCACTGGCATCCCCAAGTTCCTCTGCCCAGTCCTGATCATACTCACACTGTTGTGTGAGAGGGTCTTCCGACCCCTCCCAGCTCTCCTGGTCCTCCCTCTGGCTCAAAATATGGAGGAGGAGGGACATCTGGGACCCAAGGTCTCATCGGCGCCGGGGCCGGCGTCGAGCGATGTCGGTCCGGCTCCATGTCCGGAACCGGAGAGAACCGGGAACGACGCCGCTCAGAGCCCCGGGCGGCGCCAGGAACGGCACCCGGGACATCGGGCGCCGGCGTGGTTAGGGTCAACCGGCGCCGATCGGGGTTGCGGTACCACCGGAGCCGGGATCGAGGCCGGGCCGGGAATCAAGGCTGGCGGGACGGGCGACGCCGGGACCGGAGTCGCCGGCAACGCCGGAGCAACTCCCATCTGGGCCCGCGGGCCCGAAGGCGCACCGGAGGGACCTTGAGGCTCGAAGAGGCGGGCCATGGCCGACAGGAATTACTGTATTTGTAGCCGGAGTCGCCCCGAACCCGGAAAGGACGGGTAATGCGGGGCGGCTCCACAGGCACGTCCGGGGCCGCGGGGATGGTGCCGACAGGGGCCTCAGCCGAGTCGCGAGACCGGCGAGGCGAAGTCTTAGAGCGATGATGCTTCTTAGACTTTTTGTGCTTCGACTTACCCGAGGAGTGCGAAGACTTGGACTCCGACGACCGGGCGGGGCTCCGCAACCGGCCCCTCGACCTCTCACGGGACCGGGGCTTGGTGCGGCGCGGAGCCGACTGCCGGACCTCGAGGAGCTTCGAGACCGCTCTCGCAAAGCCTTCGGGTGTAAGGCCCGGCAGTCAGGGCACGACTTCGTGTCGTGGTCTCGGCCGAGACAGTAGAGACACTAAGCGCGGGTCTGTGATCGACATCATTCGACCACAGACGTCGCATGGCTTGAAGCCGGGCATCCCTACCGACACCTAGGAGTCGAGATGACTCGAAAAGAAACAGTGAAAAAATCACCAAAAATGTAGTCAAAAATTGACTAGGGCACTGCTCTTCCTGGATCTGCGCTTACTGGCGCGGAAAAAGAAGAACTGACGTCAGCGCGCAGGGGCGGCGTCTGAGTACTGCCCACGACGTCATCCCAGCGCTCTCGACGCCGACGACGGACGCGGAGCCGCACGACGCCGCCTACCGACGCGCAGAGGGTGCTGCTACGCAAAAACTTTTCCGGATCCAGTCTGACGCCTGGGGATATTCTAAGGTAAGGAATCTGTCACTAACGTGTCTCTTTCAGATAGGGATTGCAATTATTTCCCATGAACGAGGAATTCCCACTAAGTGCGGGTCATAAGCTCGCATTGATTAAGTCCCTGCCCTTTGCAAACACCGCCCGTCGCCACTACCGATTGGATGGTTAAGTGAGGTCCTCGGATCAGTCCCGCTGGGGTCGGCAATGGCCCTGGCAGAGCGCTGAGAAGACCATCAAACTTGACTATCTAGAGGAAGTAAAAGTCGTAACAAGGTTTCTGTAGTTGAACCTGCAGAAGGATCATTAACGGTAGAGTGGCCTGAGCGACAGATGGCGCCAGCCCAAAACCCTTGGCTGCCTCCCAGGTGGAATACGCACACACCGTAGGCACAGGGCCTGGCCCTGTCCTCGTGCAGGCCGGCCGGCAGAGCGGTCAGCGGCCGCATGGGGCGCTTGGTTGAGGACCGGGCCGAGGCGGCCTCCTCCACCGGGGAGAGGAACCGCCTGAAGAGCGAGGGACCGGGGACGGTGGGCGGGCCCTGGCCCCTGTCCCTCTTGGAGGGGCACCACAGTAGACCCTCCCGAGACGGAACCCACGCTCACCCAGGCCAACCCCCTCGGTGGGGGGAAATCGAATTGCAGTGCCTCCCTGGCTGGAACCACCCCCTGAAAGGCCATGCCGCCCCGGGCTCTCCCGCCTCCAGAGTCACGGCCCGACCGGGCTTCGGGCGACCGAGGAGCGGCCCTACCCGAGCGGCAGGGCGGCCTGGTAGAGAAGGAGTCGGTGCCTGCTAGGGGACCCCGGCTCCTCTCGGTGGGAGGCGTGCGGGACGGGGAGCTGCCCGGCTCTCCCTTCTGCTGCATCCAACCTGGGCAAGGGGGGTGGGCAACCCACCAGCCCACCGGCATGGCTCGGGGCCACCGTCCGAGACGGGGAATGTCGACGCCCCAGGAGTAGAGCCTGGTAGCGGATGGCTGAGGTGCAGGTCGGGCGACCCTCCCTCGTTGCCAGGTACCAGTTTGTCCCGTTCCTGTGCGGCTGTGCAGAGGGTTTGAAGACTCTGCGGTCCCTCCCGGTTACTCCAGGAGGGACCGGCAGTGGTGGGGCTGCCTGCTCCCGTCGCTATGGGAGCCCCCCTCGCCCGCGGCTGGGGTGGGGGACTCCCGGGCAGAGCGCCTGGTAAAGCTTTTTTTTTCCACTGGTGCAGTCCGACTCCCAGAGGAGAAGCCTTGAATTAGGCGCCTGGGCGTCGCCTTCCTTCAGCTTCTCCTACACCCGCAGGTGGGCGAAGGTTTTCGAAAAGTGACTGTGACTCTTGGCTGTGGATCACTCGGCTCGCGCGTCAATGAAGAATGCAGCTAGATGCGAGAATTAGTGTGAATTGCAGGACACATTGATCATCGATACTTCGAACGCACCTTGCGGCCCCGGTTTCCTCCCCGGGCTACGCCTGTCTGAGGGTCGCTCGATCGTATATCGCCCCCAGGCTTCCCCTTGACGCGGCTGGGGCCATCACAGGGTTAGCTCTGCTTCCCTTTGTACCCCACAAGTTCAGACCCCCCGTCGCTCGTGGCAGGGTCCTTCACCCGGTCCTGTCGCGGAGGTATGCCGCCGGCGCACCTAGCTTTGTCTCATGCCTCGGTGGGGAGCAGCGGGCTGGCGACCGGTCCGCCCGGGCTCGTCCTGGGACACCTGGCTCTGTGCCACACGTGGGGGTCTGTGGTGTCCCATAGGCTGCCTGCGCGCACCGCTTCGGGCGCCCACCTCCGCAGCCGGCTTCCCGGGGCGGACAAACTCCTTCCTGCCGGCCAGGCAAGCGGGCGCTCGCCTGCCCCGCGGGCCTCAGTCTTCTGATCCGGGGAACGAGGGCAAGCTGCTGCAACGCCAGCCCCTGCGAAAGTAAGGGCCGGGGTTCCCTGGCTCCCCACGCTTCGGCGTTCGGACAATTACCTCAAAACAGACGTGGCGACCAGCTGAATTTAAGCATGTTACTAAGCAGAGGAAAAGAAACTAACCAGGATTACCCCAGTAATGGCGAGTGAAGAGGGAAGAGCCCAGCGCCGAATCCCCGTCCAGCAGTGGGCACAGGAAATGTGGCATACAGTAGACCGACTCCCAGGCGTCACTCAGGGGGCCCCAGTCCTTCTGATCGAGGCTCACCCCGCGGACGGTGTTAGGCCGGTAGCGGCACCCGGCGTGCCATGATCAGGTCTTCTCGGAGTCGGGTTGCTTGAGAATGCAGCCTAAAGCAGGTGGTAAACTCCATCTAAGGCTAAATGCGGGTGCGAGACCGATAGCCAACAAGTATCGTAAGGGAAAGTTGAAAAGAACTTTGAAGAGAGAGATCAAGAGTGCGTGAAACCGTCGAAAGGTAAACGGGTGGGGTCTGTGCAGTCCTCCCAGAGGATTTAACACAGCGGAAAGTCGGGGGCCCGGGAGGCCGGATCCCCTCTGCAGGACTGGCATCCGGGTCGGCTGGGAAGGCTTCAGGGTAGCAGGTGGCCCTATGCTCAGGCAGAGGGTGTTACAGGCCCCCTGGCAGCAGCTTCGCCGTGTCTGCAGAACCAAAGGAGATTCAACTGCCTCCACGCCCCCCCCCCCCCCGGCATTCGGTCCCAGCCGCCCCTCCAGGCACGCCGGGGAGAGAAAGAGGAGAGGGGCCTCCCTGCGCGACTGTCGACTGGGGCCAGACTGTGCTCAGTGCGCCCCGACCGCGTCGCGCCGCCGGGCGGGGTGGCCCACGCCGGTTGCCAGGGGTCTGCAGCGATGTCGGTTACCCACACGACCCGTCTTGAAACACGGACCAAGGAGCCTAACACATGCGCATGTAGGGGACGAGCGAAACCCTGTGGGGCAATGAAGGTGAGGGCAGGCACGCGCCGGCTGGGTGGGATCCCGCCGCGCAGCCAGCGGCGGGCGCACCACTGGCCTGTCTCGCCCGCTCCGTCAGGGAGGTGGAGCATGAGCATGCGTGATAGGACTCAAAAAGTGGTGAACTATGTGTTAGGATTTCGGCAGCAGATGACCTTGTAGGAGAAATGTCGGTACCTTGATGCATGTGTACTTCCTCGTTAGTTCACAGAGTGAGTTCTTTGTGACGACTCCCAACTGCTATAAGAGGCCGTCTCACCCAGTTGCCAATGCTTGACTTACTATCCCTAACTAGTGACCACACCCCCTTCGAGCTCAGATTTGAGTACTTGCTCTCTGGATTGATTCCTGGTATCCGGCTTGAACTCTTCTATCCCGAGTTACCTTATCTACTTCTGCTACCCCCTAGAAGTTCTGTTCCTTCCCTGACGAGCGTGTGCCCCGCTCCTCTCCTCACGAAGCCGGCCAGCGCGCCACACCTTCCATTGCTGACCTGCCTTCGGTAGGCGTGTGCGCCGCTGATCCGCTCCTCTCCCCACGGAGCCGGCCAGCGCGCCACGCCATCTATTGCCGACCCGCCTTGAGAGCGTGGTGCGCCGCTGATCCGCTCCTCTCCTACGGAGCCGGCCAGCGCCACGCCATCTTTTCCTATCCCGCCGTGAAAGCGTGTGCGCCGATGATCCGCTCCTCTCCCTACGGAGCCGGCCAGCGCGCCACGCCATCTTTTCCTCTCCGCTTTTGTGAAAGCGTGAGCGCCACTGATCCGCTCCTTTCTCTACGGAGCCGGACAGTAATTCTTTGAATCCCCGCTCCCCTTAACAAACTAGTGGACTCTCCTCTTTGAATAACCCAACGTGACCTTGAATGGTTGTGGAAGTGAGTGGTTGTGTTTGTCGTCCCTTAGTAGTTCCTTTTCTCAGTATTCCCTTACCTGCACTTCCTGGTCTTTCATCGGTTGGGCCTGGGTTATGCGCTCATAGGACGCTGAGAAATTTCAGAATATCCTGGGACTCTCTCACTGGTAAGTGAACTGCAAATGTTGGGAAGTGACATGCATTATTGTTCTTGACTGCTGTTTAGTTCTTGAGGAGTAAAGCCAGTCTTATTTGTTATCTCTTTATTGTTTAGCTTCTCTGTGGAACCAGCTCCCACTACCACGCTACCTGGTGTCATCTTTGGGGAAAGAGTGGTGGTCACTCTATGCGTTATTCCCTTACTTTTGGTTAGCAGCGTTTGTGAGTGAGTTACTATACCTCCTCCAGGAGTTGTTGTCTAAAGGTGGGGGAACTAATTTCTTTGCTCCTGTGGAATCTCATGTGGATTGGACTTCAGACCCGACAGAAAGTCAAGCCCAAGAATTATTTCCACCTGAGCAAAGATGAACACCTGACCTGGGCTAGCGCCTCTAGATCCCTCTCTCCACTCATCTTTATTAGGTCCTCAGTAGAAGAACTTTGCGGCAGTTCTAGTAGAATTGCAATCGGAGGTAGGAGGTTAAGGTCTGAAAATCAGAGATTACAGACAGAGTTACTACAATCAAAGTCACAGAATTCACTAGACCCTAGGAACCCTGGTACCCTTCCAAAGACCCGGAAAAGTTACATTCAGCCTGCGCATTTTTCAGTTCCGTCCCATAGTCCCAATTCCTCCACAAGGGTAGATAGCAACATACCTCCTGTTCACTTTACTGTTCATACTCCCAGCCCAGTTCCCCTAGCTATGCCAGAGAGGTTCAACGGAGACAGTGCTAGATTTAGCGTCTTCATGAACCAATGTCAGCCACAGTTCCTGTGTAAGGCGGCATCGTTTCCAGATGACGCTGCTAAAGTAGCCTTTGTTATATCTTATTTAGCAGGCAATGCTGCAGATTGGGCTGTTCCATTGGTAGAAAACAACGATCCATTATTATATGACTTTATGCTATTTCAGGATAAGATGAAGAGTCTTTTTCGAAACATACCTTTATGCAGGCCAGCGATAATGCTCTTCTCAATCTTAGGCAGGGATCCAAGGACCTACTTACGTATATAACTAACTTTAATAGGCTGGTAGCAGAGACGCATTGGCCTGAGGAACAAAGAACCTCTCTGTTTTATCGAGGGTTAAACGATGAACTTAAAGATTTGTTGTCTTAAATAGTAGATCCTCCCGATGACTGCTCTGCCTTCTTAGATATGACGGTCAAGTTGGATCATAGACTCCATGAAATGAAAGGGGAAAAATCACGTCTTACTCCTTCTAGATATATGATGTTAAGACCTGAAAAGAAAGAATCAAAAGACATTAAAGACGTTGCTGAGCCTATGCAGATTGGAGGACTGAGGAGTCCGCTGTCTGCAGAAGAAAAAGACAAGAGGCGAAAGAACAATCTCTGTTTATATTGCGGAAAGGAGGACATTATGCTCGTGGAGTGTCCAATCAGACCTCGTTCAGTTGCTAAGAAAATCGCAAGTAGTCATCTTCCTACTTATATGGAGGAAAACTAGAAGACTTGAAGAAAGCAGAGACCAATTCTTCAAGTGTTGTCTTTTCTAAGGTCTCTACCACTAAGAAAATCTTTCCCCTAGTACCAAGACATTTTACCTTGTCCATTACTTTGGTGATATCTCCTCAATGTCGAAAGAACATGTCTATATTATTGACTCAGGGGCCACAGGAATTTTCTTGATATTCAGTTGGCCCGAGATGTCGGAATCCCTTTCTTATTGAAACCTCATCCTGAACCGGGTGAGAGCGGTAGATGGGTCGGAGTTATCTTCTGGATTGATTACCTATCAGACTCCCCAATTGTAATGGTGTGTAATAACGGACATTCAGAATCTATAGTCTTTGATCTAATAGACACCCCAATTTCGGCGCTATCCTGGGGTTCCCTGGCTTCAAGTCCACAATCCCCAAATAGACTGGGTGACTCGAACAGTGACACTAAAATCTCATCATTGCATGATAAACTGTTACCAAGAAGCAAGTGAATGGAACAGTTCGCTTTGCTGTGCGGTACATATAATGTCCACAGTTCCTGACCTTCCGGCGCACTATGAGGAATACCTAACTGTCTTTGACGAAGTTAAAGCCTCTGCCTTACCTCCGCACAGAAGCTATGATTGTCGCATTGATTTGGTACCCGAGCAACCTTGCCGGTTAGTCGTATGTTATGCCCTAACCGCACCTGAAACTGAATACTTGCAGAAATACATCGAAGAAATGCTGGAAAAAGGGTTCATACGTCACTCCACATCTCCAGTGTCCTCACCCATCTTTTTTATTCCAAAGCGAGAAGGGGGTCTTCGAGCGCGTTTGGATTATCACGCCCTTAACAAAGTCACCATAAAGAATAAATATCCCCTACCACTTATTTCAGTTCTTTTGGATCAGGTACGAGGAGCTAAGATCTTTACCAAAATAGATCTTAGAGGAGCCTACCATCTCATTCAGTATTAAACATGGAGATGAATGGAAAACAGCATTCCGTACCAAATTTGGGTTATTTGAGTACTGTGTGATGCCGTTTGGTCTTTGTAATGCTCCAGCTGGCATTTCAATTTTTGTTAACGAAATACTAAGAGAATACCTTGATGTCTTCGTGATCGTCTATATCGACGATATCCTGATTTATTCACAAACAGAACAAGATCATATTATCCACGTTACGAAAATCTTGAAAACATTGAAGGAAAACCAATTATTCGCCAAACTTGACAAGAGCACCTTCCATACCACCAGAGTGGAGTTTCTAGGATTTGTGATATCTCCTGAAGGCGTACATATGGACCCCAAAAAGATAGAAGCCTTGGTTAACTGGTCTAGTCCCTGTACAGTAAAAGAGGTGCAATCTTTTATAGGCTTTGCCAATTTTTACCGCAGATTTATAGATCACTTTTCTGAATTATTAACACCCATTACTCGACTTCTGCGGAAAGGAGTACAGTTTGAATGGAATAAAGAAGCAGAACGAGCCTTCTGCATTTTAAAGGAACGATTCACTACCGCTCCTGTCATCAAACATGCTGATAATACGCAACCTTATTACGTTGAAGCAGACGCTTCTCAGTATGCGGTGGGAGGAGTTCTCTCGCAGAGAGATACTAACACAGGACGCTTGCATCCTGTTGCTTACTATTCTAAAAACCCTATTGCCTGCTGAACAGAACTACACAATTGGAGAACGTGAACTATTGGCCATCAAGCTTGCCTTCCAGGAGTGGAGACACTATTTGTTAGGATCCCCACATATAGTTACCATCTACTCTAATCATAGAAACCTCCAATATTTTCGGTCAGCACGAGCACTCACCCCCGTCAAATGAGATGGGTTTCATTCTTTACTGAGTATGATTTCGTTATCACCTATCGCCCTGGATCTCAACATGGCAAGGCAGATGCACTCTCTCGACTTGGTCCAGAGAAAGTTGCCTCTCCTGAATGTTATCCCCTTTTTTTTCTGACAAAAAGATTATAGGGGTAGAATGCCATGGGGAAGTCACTCCCTTGGGGTTTATAGACAAACTAAAAGAATACTACCGTACTCATCCCTTCTGAAGAATGGGAAAACGATCCCCTGAATCAGATCAGAGACCAGCTGTATTATCACGTAAACAAATTATACATACCAACTGTTGCATTGCAAAAACAACTATTGCTCTGGTGCCACAATAGCTCACTGGCCGGACATCCAGGGAGTAGCAAAACCCTCAAGATCTGTCAGAGATGGTTTTGGTGAGAAGAAATGGCCAAAGATGTTATAGCCTTTGTCAATTGGTGTTCCACCTGTGCTCGACAAAAGCCTCACATTGTGCTCCGGCCGGGTTATTGAGAACCACTGCCGCTCCCCTTCCCCTGGCATTCCATTAGCATGGATTTCATTACAGATCTCCCGAGAAGTCACGGATACAACACCATCTTTGTAGTGGTAGATATGTTAACCAAGATGGCCCATTTTGTCCCTCTAAAAAACTTACCCTCATCCAAAGAATTAGTGCATATTTTTCTAGAACATGTAATCAGATTACATGGTCTTCCTTCGATAATCATTTCAGACAGAGGGGCCCAATTTGTGTCCAAATTTTGGCAAGGCATGTGTAAGACACTGGGTATAGATCACAGACTCTCCACAGCTTATCATCCCCAAACCGATGGTCAAACCGAAAGAACGAACTCAGACTTTAGAACAGTATTTACGTTGTCTGTTAGCCACAATCACAAGTGACTGGTCCCGAGCTCTCCCTATGGCTGAATTTGCCTATAACAATTCCACACATTCTTCTACTGGTGTGTCTCCTTTCTTTTACACTAGCACAACACCCTAAATTCCTGCCTATTTCTCTTCCCTCAGAATTAGAGAGTATCCCTGCTCTTAAAGATCATCACGAAGTTCTTTTGTCCAACTGGGACAACGCAAAAAAGAATTACGAGCCAAGGAAGCCATGAAACTACAGGCTGATAAACACAGACGTCCTGAACCTGCTTATCAAGTAGGAGACAAGGTGTGGTTATCAACTAGAAATCTGAGATTGAGAGGCTCTAAAAATTACAACCTAGATACATAGGTCCTTATCTGGTAAAGAGAGTAATAACACCTGTTACAGTACACCTAGCAGTTGCCAGACGACATGCAAATACACCCTGTATTTCATTGCTCCTTAGTCAAAAGATACATACCCCTCTAGTCCCTGAGAAACCACCTCCCCAATAATCATAGAGGGTGAAGAGGAATATGAAGTGAACATGATTTTAGATTCCCGCAAACACAGAGGTAAAATACAGTATCTCATTGATTGGGTAGGCTATGCCCCAGAGGATAGGTCCTGGGAACCAGCTGAAAATATTCATGCCCCTGTTTTGATTCGCAGATTCCATGCACTCCATCCTTCAAAACCTCGCCCCGGAATAGGCCTTTGGGTGGGAGAACTGTTAGGATTTCGGCAGCAGATGACCTTGCAGGAGAAATGTCGGTACCTTGATGCATGTGTACTTCCCTACGTTAGTTCACAGAGTGAGTTCTTTGTGACGACCCCTAACTGCTATAAGAGGCCGTCTCACCCAGTTGCCAATGCTTGACTTACTATCCCTAACTAGTGACTCACGGCCCCTTCGAGCTCAGATTTGAGTACTTGCTCTCTGGATTGATTCCTGGTATCCGGCTTGAACTCTTCTATCCCGGAGTTACCTTATCTACTTCTGCTACCCCCTAGAAGTTCTGTTCCTTCCCTGACGCAGCGTGTGCCCCGCTGATCCGCTCCTCTCCCCACGGAGCCGGCCAGCGCGCCACGCCTTCCATTGCTGACCTGCCTTTGGGAAAGCGTAGTGCGCCGCTGATCCGCTCTCTCCCCACGGAGCCGGCCAGCGCGCCACGCCATCTATTGCCGACCCGCCGAGAGAGCGTGTGCGCCGCTGATCCGCTCCTCTCCCTACGGAGCCGGCCAGCGCGCCACGCCATCTTTTCCTATCCCGCTGTGAAAGCGTAGTGCGCCGCTGATCCGCTCCTCTCCCTACGGAGCCGGCCAGCGCGCCACGCCATCTTTCTCTCCCGCTTTGTGAAAGCGTGAGCGCCACTGATCCGCTCCTTTCTCTACGGAGCCGGTCAGTAATTCTTGAATCCCCGCTCCCCTTAACAAACTAGTGGACTCTCCTCTTTTGAATAACCCAACGTGACCTTGAATGGTTGTGGAAGTGAGTGGTTGTGTTTGTCGTCCCTTAGTAGTTCCTTTTCTCATTATTCCCTTACCTGCACTTCCTGGTCTTTCATCGGTTGGGCCTGGGTTATGCGCTCATAGGACGCTGAGACATTTCAGAATATCCTGGGACTCTCTCACTGGTAAGTGAACTGCAAATGTTGGGAAGTGACATGCATTAATGTTCTTGACTGCTGTTTAGTTCTTGAGGAGTAAAGCCAGTCTTATTTGTTATCTCTTATTGTTTAGCTTCTCTGTGGAACCAGCTCCCCACTACCACGCTACCTGGTGTCATCTTTGGGGAAAGAGTGGTGGTCACTCTATGCGTTATTCCCCTTACTTTTGGTTAGCAGCGTCTTGTGAGTGAGTTACTATACCTCCTCCAGGAGTTGTTGTCTAAAGGTGGGGGGGGAACTAATTTCTTTGCTCCTGTGGAATCTCATGTGGATTGGACTTCAGACCCGACACTATGCCTGGGTAGGGCAAAGCCAGAGGAAACTCTGGTGGAGGTCCGTAGTGGTCCTGATGTGCAAATCCGTCGTCCGACCTGGGTATAGGGGCGAAAGACTAATCAAGCCATCTAGTAGCTGGTTACCTCTGAAGTTTTCCTCAGGATAGCTGGCGCTCGGAGCCCCCCATTTTATCTTGTAAAGCGAATGATTAGAGGTCTTTGGGCCGAAACGATCTCAACCTATTCTCAAACTTTAAATGGGTAAGAAACCCGGCTTGCTGGCGTGGAGCCGGGCATGGAATGTGAGTGCCTAGTGGGCAACTTTTGGTAAACAGAACTGGCGCTGAGGGATGAACCAAACGCCGGTTAAGGCGCCCGATGCCGACTGTAGGAAAGTAGGATCTACTTTTATGATTACCCCCACTTTTTGCTTGATGTAATGATGTTTCTGACTAGTCTGACTGGGATCCTGCTAATCAGGACCTAGTATATGGTAATAAGGTACCCAGAGCATAGGTACACCAGGGGTCCCCCATGAGCTGAAGCATGTATTATGCCACCCATGGGAGACCACTCAATTTGTAACTACAGGCCTGCCATTGCAGTCTGTGTAAGCTGGTGTTAGCACCACTTACGAAAGATATAGGTTTCCCTATATCTAAGGTCACTGCACTTAAAACCTATAAGTCACCCCTAAGGCAGGCCTTTCAATCCTGAAGGCAGGGTTCTCGGTTCTAAGTGTGAGGGTGCCCCTGCATGAGCAGGACACCCCTACAGCCTACGGAGTCCATTCTCCCGGGTTGTAAGTGAGACAGCCATATAACATATAGAGGGGCACCACGTCATTATGCGGTTACCATCTCGAAACTGGCTGTACCGAATCCTATCATGTTTAGTATCAAACATGTTGAAATCATACCCATAAAGCTCCTTGGGGAGGCCCTCGGTGCTCCCTGTACCAGTCTTCCCGACCCGTACAGCAAGCTAAGGCTGCTGCCGGCCAGAGACACGTTTCTGCCCTCCTGCTGCTGAGACAAACTCGGGCAGGGGAAGGCAGAACAATAGGTATCCTGTCACAGGAAGGTGTGACCACCTCCCAGACAGGGTTTAGTGTATTGTGGCAGGGTGGGGGCGCTTGCCAGCACCACAAAGTCTGCATGCACGGCACACTTGGTGCTCTCTATGCATAGTCCAGTTCAAACCAGTTCAGGGAGCCGTTGGCTCCCGCTCTGGCGCGAAACCGAAAAAAGGACAGGGGTGTATCCACCCCCTTGTCCAGCCCCTCCTTAGGGAGGGACCCCTGAATCGGCCCAACCCTTTCCTTAGGGTATTTAAGGGCTTTCCTGTGGGTGGGTCCCTAGATTCATCGTGGGACAAGATACATTTCAGACACGACTTCTTCTACCGTCTGGGCACTCTGGACTTCGCTGGACTTCGCTCTGGGCATCAAGGCTGCAACCGGTAAGCTGCAACCGGTAAGACCCCTGCTGCTCCTGATCTCCTCACCCTGCTTGTCTGCTGCAACGTCCATGCCTGTGCACTATACAGGAACCTTCCAAGGCCTCTGGGCATCCAAGACACCTGAAGAAATCTCCCTTGAAGTACATCTGCAGGCACCGCAACTAAGCTAACCGGTCTGCTGATCCTGGGCTCCCACTGGCTCAGTTAGGCTCAGCAACACAGGTGGTAGTTGTTCTCATCCCTCTAGGCCTGCCCTGTCCTCTCACCAAGTTTGAGGCCAATATCCCTCGTTGGAGCGGCAGAAACCGAACCCCTATGCACCGCGTCGACTTGCAGTTGCAAAGGCTTATTGGCTTCCTTCCACCAAGATCTTCGGGCTCCAAGTAGCCCCAACCTCAAGGATCTCCCGTGACCAAGATCTTCATCCTCAGCACATCACCTGCATCGTGGACTTGCATCTTTGGTGAGCTGCTCGAGGTCCTCTCGCGACTCCAATGCCTCCGGCCTGTGGGTCCTCTTGAGGGTCATCTTTGAATTCTTTAGGCTCCCCTGATTGCTCAGGGCCTGCCCTGACTCCTCTGCTTGTGGTGAGTCTCCTGGACCTTGCTGGTCCCGACATTGCACCTTCTTCAACTTGCCAAGGCTTGTTGGTGCTTCCTACGGACACCGACCCTATAACTCTCGACATCCGAGGTATCCAGCTCCTGGTCGTCCACAGCGTTGCCTGGTCTGCACAGCTGCAGTTTTAAGGTCTCCGTCAGCTTCCCTGCAACACTTGACGTCAGTGGGCATTCGTCTTCCGTGCCTCTTGGTCACTCCTGAGTGGCATAGACTCTGTCCCCTCTGCTTGCAGGTTCTTCTCATCTTGAAACCACCTTTGGGTTCCACCGGACACTTTTACCTTCTCCAGCAGCGACATCTTCCTGAAGTCCTCCATTGAGTTCGACGGCGGTTTCCAATGCCACTTCACACCTATGCACCCGGCTTTTCTGGTGCAGGTATCCTGGTTCCTAAGGTATCCACGGGTGGGGTGGCTCTCCAACCTTCTGTCTTTCACGGGATTTCTTCAGGATCCACTGGGAAGGGTCCTTCTTTATAATTGCAACCGCGACTTACCCATTGACTTGCATTGATCCTGTGGTCGTGTTCCCACTCTGCACACGTCCTCCGTGGGGCTCCAGGTTACTTACCTTGGGTGGTTCCTTGGGTCCCCGGCACTTCTACGTCTTCTGGGTATAGTCTTGACTCAAGTCGTGGTTCGCATACCACTATTCCAGTATACGGGTTGCCCCCCCCCCCTGGTGACCACTGTGTATTACGTGCTACTTACCTGTTTCTATTGAAAAGTATTGTGTGCATTGTGTATATCTCAGGCTAGGAGATATCTGTATGTGTTCATGAGTGTCTTATAATAAATACATATTTTTATAAATACACTGTATGGTTCTTTTCACTTAAGCTATTCCTATAAGATTATGTTCTGGTAAAACAAGCCGCTTTACACTCCTTCTGGACTAAGCCTGAAGGCTCCTCTCCACAGCTACTACTTAGAGAGCTCTCTAAGGTTGTCTAAGAGCACCAAAATCACCATAAGGGTTGTCTGGATTGGTGCAGGGTGCCCACTTACATAAGTGTGCATCATATACCAAGCAAGCTTCTCACACCAACGCTCATCAGACCCCAGAAAAGGTGTTGGTTGATATAGACAGCAGGACGGTGGTCATGGAAGTCGGAATCCGCTAAGAAGTGTGTAACAACTCACCTGCCCAATCAACTAGCCTTGAAAACGGATGGCGCTGGAGCCGCGACGAGTAGGAGGGCCGCTGCAGAGGGCATGAATGCCAGGGGCGAGGGCCTGGGTGGAGCCGCCGCAGGTGCAGATCTTGGTGGTAGTAGCAAATACTCAAACGAGAACTCTAAAGGCCGAAGTGGAGAAGGGTTCCATGTGAACAGCAGTTGAACATGGGTCAGTAGGTCCTAAGAGATGGGCGAGCGCCATTCGGAAGGGATGGGCGATGGCCTATGTTGCCCTCGGCCGATCGAAAGGGAGTCTGGGTTCAGATCCCTGAACCCGGAGTGGTGGAGACAGGCACCCTCGCGGCGTCAAGTGCGGTAAGGCAAACGATCCCGGAGAAGCCAACAGGAGCCCCGGGGAGAGATCTCTTTTCTTTGTGAAGGGCAGGGCGCCCTGGAATGGGTTCGCCCCGAGAAAGAGGCCAGAGCCTTGGAAAGCGTCGCGGTTCCGGTGGCGTCCGGTGAGCTCTCGCTGGTCCTTGAAAATCCGGGGGAGATGGTGTAAATCTTGCCTCGGGCCGTACCCATATCCGCAGCAGGTCTCCAAGGTGAACAGCCTCTGGCATGTTGGAACAATGTAGGTAAGGAAGTCAGATCTGTAAATTCGTTATAAGGATTAGCTCTAATGGCTGGGTCGGTCAGGCTGGGGCGCGAAGCTGGGCTGGGCGCGCGCCGCGACTCTGGACGCGAGCCGGGCCCTTCCTGTGGATCGCCCCAGCAGCGGTGGTCGCCTCTCTCTGTGCCCCCTCCCGGGGGCGCGGGCCAGCGTTCTGCCTCGGCCGGCACCTAGCAGCTGACTTAGAACTGGTGGGGACCAAGGGAATTTCGACTGTTTAATTAAAACAAAGCATCGCAAAGGCTCGAGGCGGGTGTTGACGTGATGTGATTTCTGCCCAGTGCTCTGAATGTCCAAGTGAAGAAATTCTATGAAGCGCGGGTAAATGGCAGGAGTAACTATGACTCTCTTAACCCTTTAAATATTCTGGATCAAACAATAAAAAAGTATGTAAAACATTTCCTTCACATACCTGCATATACATGTGATGGTCTCCTGTATTCGAAAAGATCCTTTAGGGGGCCTCAGTGTACCAAAACTATGTACAACAATTGGTCTAAACAAAGTCAATAGTTTATTATATCTCAGGGAAGCTCCAGATCTGTACATAGCTCATTCATTCATGTATGCAGGAAGTGAAATCAATGAAAAAATTGATATCATCAAAACACACAAACTCAACATTTTAGACAGTAGATTTATGAGTTATGATTTGAATTTGTTAGCAACATATGATTGGAGTGAAAGAAGAATTTGAGAAATGGGCAAATCTCCCTGTCCAAGGTGATGGTATAAAATACTTAGCAAGTAATCCAACCTCAAATTTCTGGATCAGCAAGCATAACAAAATGAAAGAAAATCAATACATAGCTGCGCTGATGTTGAGAGCAGATGTTTTGTATACTAGAGAAACCATCACTAGGGAAAGAAATCGTACATTTGCTACATGTAGGTACTGCAAAGATGTTTGCGAAACAATTTCACATATTTCAGGTGCATGTCCCAAAACCAAGGCCATAAGGATAAAAAGACATTACAAAATTTCGGAATTGCTCATGGATAGAGCAAAAACGTGTGGGTGGATGCCATATAGGGAACCTCATGTTAAAAATAATCAAGGTGAACTACGAAAACCAGATGTAGTATTTACCAAAAATGGTACCGCTGTAGTGATTGTTGTTTCAATTTGATATGAAATCTCACAGAATTCCCTTCAATTAGCGTTTGAGAGTAAAGTTAAATACTATCAGGATCTGTCACAGCAAATAAAAGATCTTACCAACTGTAACACTAAAATTTCATGGCTTTATTGTTGGATGTTGGGGTATTTGGCCTCAATGTAATGATGTTGCTCTGGCTGATCTAGGTCTGCAAATGTCATTCCCATTCAAGAAGAATATTTGCCTGACTACTTTAATGGACACTCTTAAAATGTGGCAAGTATTCATGGACAATTAAATATCAAGCTAAATGCTGAGATGTACACTATCTTCCAGCACACGTCACTCTAATAAAACATTGTTTTAAAATGTTGATTTATTAATATTTAAATGTGGTTAAACAGTTACATAATAGTTTATAGTTGACACAAGAATTAGTATAGATGTGAATTTTATAGATGTGAATTTTCTAGAATCTTTATAGATGTGCATTTTCTAGTTAGATGTGCAATTTATAGATGTGTATTTTTATAGATGTGTGCTTATAACAATTTAGATACAAATGTGTACATCATGATTATTGAAATGTCTTGAATGAAGAATAGGTCTCAAATAATTACATACACAATCACTACATACCACACATTATTGATGTCCTGCTAATCATAATTTAATTTCTCAGGACTGTTCGTAGACAATTTTATATTGTTGGAATAGTACTGGATGGTGTACTATCTCTGGCCTATACGTGATCCCAGTTCCAGTGAGGACAGTTTTCAGTGTGGCTGTACTCCGGAACGAATTAATGTTGTATTGTTGGAAGCAAAACCGATATGATGCTGATGCTGATGGGCAGCATAATAACCAAGAATGAGCCACCACGTGGTGGTACAGAAATAGCCAAATGCCTTGTCATCTAATTAGTGACGCGCCTGAATGGATGAATGAGATTCCCACTGCCCCTACCTACTATCTAGCAAAACCAAAGCCAAGGGAACGGGTTTGGCAGAATCAGCGGGGAAAGAGAACCCTATTGAGCTTGACTCTAGTGTGGCACTGTGAAGAGACATAAGAGGTGTAGGATAAGTGGGAGGCCCTCGGGCCGCTGGTGAAATACCACCACTCTTATCAGGTTTTCACTTACCCAGTGAGGCGGGGCGAGCCCTGTGGGGTTCTCGCTTCTGGCTCCAAGCGCCCAGCGCCTGCCGGGAGCAATCCGCTCTGGGGACAGTGGCAGGTGGGGAGTTTGACTGGGGCGGTACACCTGTCAAACGATAACCCAGATATCCTAAGGCGAGCTCAGGGAGGACAGAAATTTCCTGCAGAAGGGCAAAAGCTTGCTTGATCTCAATTTTCAGTATGAATACAGACCGTGAAAGCGGGGCCTCACGATCCTTCTTACTTTTTGGGTTTCAAGCAGGAGGTGTCAGAAAAGTTACCACAGGGATAACTGGCTTGTGGCGGCCAAGCGTTCATAGCAACGCTGCTTTTTAATCCTTTGATGTCGGCTCTTCCTATTATTGTGAAGCAGAATTCACCAAACATTGGACTGTTCACCCACTAATTGGGAACGTGAGCTGGGTCTAGACCGTCGAGAGACAGGTTCGTTTTACCCTACTGATGTGTTGTTGCACTAGTAATCCTGCTCAGTAGGAGAGGAACCGAAGGTTCAGACATTTGGAGTATGTGCTTGGCTGAGGAGCCAATGGGGCGAAGATACCATCTGTGGGATTATGACTGAACGCCTCTAAGTCAGAATCCCCCCTAAACCGTAATGATACTGAGGTGCCCTGGAGCCTCGGTTAGCCTGGGATAGCCGGCCTCTTTTGGAGGCCGCTGCAACGAGCCACTCGCTAGGGGACCAGAGCGCAGTCAGAAGGGGCCGCCTCCATCGCCCTTAGTGCACCGCATGTTTGTGGGGCACCCGGTGCAAAATCATTCGTAGACTACCTTATTCTGGGTCAGGGTTTCGTAAGTAGCAGAGCAGCTACCTCGCTGCGATCTATTGAAAGTCATCCTCTTTGCCAAGCTTTGGTCTCTGTCCATGGGCGCCCGCGGACACCCTCCTCCACCACACCTGGCGGTGGGTCCCTCTGCCCCAAGGCCGGCGGGAGGGATGCAGAGGAAGGAACGCGGGCCTGCAGGAGGCCACCTCCACCACGTACTGGCCGGTACGGAGGCCTCCCCCTCCCGCCCTGCCCCACCGAGGTGCAGGGACAGGGGCCACCATCCCTCGAGGGACAGCAGGGTGACCAGATGGCCTGGACCATCTCCCTCTTTCACTGCTCCAGCACAAGTCGCAGGGAGACGAGCAGCCCCGGGAAAGGAGCCTCAAGAGCAGCAGCCTCGGAGCACCTGCCCACCCTCGCCGTCGTCGGACTGCCGTGCGACTGGGTCCAGTCGTCCCGGGACATCTGGTCGCTGGATTGTCCCAGGCCATCTGCTCGCCTGGCTGCGCGACCAGATGGCCCTGCAGGCTGGGCGACCAGATGGTCCAGCCGGCTGTGCGACAGCCGGCCAGGCAAAATCCAACTTTTGTCCTTCCCCAGGGTTCTGTAAGCTCCCTTCATAGTCGAGGAAAATGAGCTCCCCGAGCAGGGCCGCTGGGGGGGGAGGACGTGGCCTGCGCCTAACCCTCCTTGATTCCTGCCCCCAGACTCCGGGAAGGTGGAAAGCACCCACCCAAGTCAGCACCCCAAGCCTAGGGTATGGGGGAGGTGACAGTCACTAGCCATGGCAGGGCGGCTGTAGACCGGAGAGGACTCTCTTGCTCCAAGCTGACTCCGGGGCAAGGAGCGGCTGAAGGCCAGCCCTGCATGAAGGCCCAGGCCCGGGGCGCCGAGCGGGAGCCGGGGCCCGGGAGAGCTCGGGGAAGCCCTGAGCAGGCGACGCCTGGGCCCGGTCTGGGATGGCAGCGACTTGTGGATGTCCCGCACCGCCCAGGAGGCACTGTCGGCAGGCCCGGCGCAGGGCTACCCTTCTCCTAAGGGCGAGCAGGTATGGCTAAAGGGAAGCAGCAGGCCCGGGAATCAGCCCTCTTCTCCGGCTGGGAGGGAGGCCCCTGTGGTGCCGTTCAGTCAAAGCTCCAGCGGGGTACCGGCTACGCGCGGACAGGGGGAAATGGGCTCTACTCCCAGGGAGGCCCTGGGACAGTCCAGACCGAACTCTGGTCGATCGTGCCTATGTGGCGACTTTGGGCTGCTTGGTTGGAAACACCAGAGCGTGAACCCCTGTGAGGGTTTCCGAGCATTAGAGCGGAGAGAACGGGGCTGGGCAGGGTCAGGGAGCCAGCAGGCCTGGGTCTGCCAGCCTACCAGGGGAGGGGATGCTGCCCCTGCGCGGCCAGGATCCGGGCCTGGAATCAGGTGGGCCCTGGGGTGCATCCATCTGGCCCGGGGAGGCTCCCCCTGCTTGGCTGGGGTCAGAAGCAGGAACCGGGCCCGGGCCTTAGACTCCGGCGGGTCCTGGGTTGCGGGAGCCCCCGCCCTGCGGCCCATTGCGGGTCCAGGGGGTCCATCGGGCCCCGGGGAGGCTCTCCCAATATCGGGCTGGGTTCAGAAGTAGGGACCGGGCCAGGGATCCAGCGGGCCCTAGGGTGTGGGAGCCCCCGTCCTGCGGGCAGGTGAGGTTCCGGGTGCCCGGGACGGGGGTCCATCGGACCCAGGGAAGCTCCCCCAGCCTGGCTGGGTTCAGAAGCAGCCCGGGCCTTAGGCTCCGGCGGGCCCCGAGGTGCAGGAGCCCCCGTCCTGCAGCCAGCCGAGGGTCCGGGTGCTCGGAACGAGGTCCGTCGGGCCCGGGGAGGCAAACCCCGCCTGGCTGGGTTCAAAATGCAGGGACCTGTCCCGGGGCTTGAGATCCGGCGGGCCCTAGGGTGCAGGAGCACCCATACTGCAGCCAGCCGTGGGTCCAGAGGCCCGGGGCGGGGGCCAACTGGGCCCGGGGAGGCTCCCCTGGCCTGGCTGGGTTCAGAATGCAGGGACCTGTCCTGGGGCTTGAGCTCCGGTGGGCCCTGGGGTACGGGAGCCCCTGTTCTGCAGCCAGCCGTGGGTCCAGATGCCCAGGACTGGGGTCCACCGGGCCCGGGCAGGCTCCCCCGGCCTGGCTGGGTTCAGAAGCAGGGACTTGAGCTCCGGCGGGCCTTGGGGTGTGGGAGCCCCCGTCCTGATGAGGTTCTAGAAGCAAGGGCCTGGGGTCCATCTGGCCTGTGGAGGCTCCCCAGCCTGGCTGGGTTCAGAAGCAGAGACCGAGCCCGGGGCTTGAGCTCCGGCGGGCCCTGGGGTGCGGGAGCCCACGTCCTGCCGCCGGTCGGGGTGCCCGGGACGGGACGTGGGGGTTATTGGGCCCGGGGAGGCTAAACCCAGGCGTGGCTGGGTTCAGGAACTCTGACCAGAGCCCCTACGGAAGGCGGGAGGAGGGCCCTCTCCGCATCCTGGGCTCCGTCCTCGGGCCTGCCGCACGGCAGAGCACCCGGGACGGGGTCCCACTCGCATGTGGTGGCCTCCCTTGGGTGTCTGAGGTGGGAGCTCCAGCTGGGCAAGGGGCCCAGGGCAGACTCTCTGCCTCCCTGGGCTCCGCCCCCCTCCCCCGGCCTGCTGCTCCGCCGTGGGCCTGGGACATGGGGTCCAGCGTGCCCGGGCAGGCCTCCCTCGTGCTTCGCCCTTCATCTCAAGTTGCCAGGGGGACCCCGGGTCTGAGGTCCATCGGGGACCCCCATTCACAGCCACGGGCCTGAGGCCCAGCTGGGCTCTCTGAGCACCTGGGACGCAGAGCCCCCGAGCCCTGCAAGGCTCAGGGCGGGCAGATTGCCGTCCTTCAGGCCCAGCCATCTGATGGTGCCTATCTCCTCGGCCATCTGGTCGCGCCCAATGCTTTACAATGGCGCAACCAGATGGATGGGCTGCCCTGAGAGTCCCGATGAGGGCTCGTTAACCCCCACGAGCCCCCGGCACAACACGTGGCCGGGCGCCCTGGATGGGGGCCCCACGGAGGCCTCCCCTGCGCCCGGGAGCCCGACAGGATCCCAGGGCCCTGCCGGGGCTTCGGGGGAGTGTGGGGGGGGGGGCGCTCCCGCCCTGGGCTCTGTCTCCCGGCCTGCCGCTCTGCCAGGGGCTCCAGGACAGGGTTCCATTGGGCCCGGGAGTCTACCCCTGCTTGGCTGGGTACAGGAGCTCTGACCGGGGCCCCTGAGAGCCCTGGGGAGGGCGCCCTCCCCACCCCAGGCTCCGTCCTCAGGGCCTGCCGCATGGCAGTGCACCCAGGACGGGGTCCCACAGGGCTGGGGAGTCCTCTCCTGCGCATCCGGGAGCCCTGAAGGAGTATTGAGTCCCAAAAATGTATCATGACATAGTCCCCTTTTGATTTCTTGCTAGTTGGATCCACCCATCCAACTCTTCGGGTTAGAAGGATCTCTTTAATCAGGCCCTCATGATATCCCGCTTTGAACCTAAACCAGTGAGCAGTTTCACGTGTAGTGCCAATCTAGCCTCATTTGACCCAGTAATTACCGATAGCACATCCTTAAGTACAATTACATAGGGGGTACAGTCCGGCGGTAGTCGCAGAATCTTTGCAATCAAAATAACTTGAATTTTCCACCCCCCATATTTAATTGAACAGGGACCTTCTATATACAATGCGTCCTTTTGAGGGCTCTTAATGACTGGTCATAATGTAGTGAGTGGCAGGGGATTTCTGTATTATATCTCCGCCGGCATTTTGTGCAGCCAGGCCACCAGTTGTAATTACAGGGTCTCCAATTGGTGAGGCCTACCAGAATCATCACTATAATTACAATAATTAGTTGAGGGGATTAAATTCACTTGTACAAGTGACTGCTTTACCAAATCCACAATCTTGGCTTCCATTTTAGTGCAAAAATAATTCATTATTGATTCTGTTTTCAATAAAAAATTGGTTACAAAGTTCCAACACACTATTTTGGATGTCCTCTGTTTCTCTATTTTTGGCATTGCCCTCCATTACCTCATTTAAGGGTTGGTCACTGTATAGGATTTGATCCCTTGCAGCCATAACAGTTGGGCGTTATAAGGGTACTGACTTATTAATCGCTGTAGCATTGCCCACTCTTCTCTTCTTTCTTAAAGGAGATGGGCTTGATAAAATTGAAATACTGGCTGGGTTCAGAAGCAGGGGCCGGGCCTGGTGTCCAGCGGGCCCTAGGCGGAGCCCCAGTCCTGCGGGCAGGCGAGGTTCCGGGTGCCCAGGACGGGGGTCCATCAGGCCCAGGGAACATCCCCCCCAACCTGGCTGGTTTCAGAAGCAGGGCCCGGGCCTCGAGGTGCGGGAGCCCCCGTCCTGCGGCCAGCTGAGGGTCCGGGTGCTCGGAACGAGGCCCATTGGGCCTGGGGAGGCTCCCCCCGCCTGGCTGGGTTCAAAATGCAGGGACCGGTCCCAGGGCTTGAGCTCCGGCAGGCCCTAGGGTGCAGGAGCACCCATACTGCAGCCAGCCGTGGGGCCGGAGGCCCGGGACGGGGGTCCACTGGGCCCAGGGAGGCTCCCCCGGCCTGGCTGGGTTCAGAATGCAGAGACTGTCCTCGGGCTTGAGCTCCGGTAGGCACTGGGGTACGGGAGCCCCCGTCCTGCAGCCAGCCGTGGGTCCAGGTGCCCAGGACTGGGGTCAACCGGGCCCAGGCAGGCTCCCCCGGCCTCGCTGGGCCCAGAAGCAGGGACTGGTCCCAGGGCTTGAGCTCCGGCAGGCCCTGGGGTGTGGGAGCCCCCGTACTGCAGGCAGGCGAGGTTCCAGGAGCAAAGGCCTGGGGTCCATCTAGCCTGTGGAGGCTCCCCAGCCTGGCTGGGTTCAGAAGCAGGGACCGAGCCCGGGGCTTGAGCTCCGGCAGGCCCTGGGGTGCAGGAGCCCATGACCTGCCGCCAGCCGAGGGTCGGGGTGCCCGGGACGGGGGGCCATCGGGCCGGGGGAGGCTAAACCCAGGCGTGGCTGGGTTCAGGAACTCTGACCAGAGGCCCTAGGGAAGGCGGGAGGAGGGCCCTCTCCCCATCCTGGGCTCCGTCCTCGGGCCTGCCGTGTGGCAGAGCACCCGGGACGGGGTTCCCGCTGGCCTGTGGTGGCGTCCCTTGGGTGTCCGGGGTGGGAGCTCCAGCTGGGCAAGGGCCCCGGGGTGGACACTCTGCCTCCCTGGGCCCCGCCCCCATCCCCCGGCCTGCCGCTCCGCAATGGGCCCGGGACATGGGGTCCAGCGTGCCCGGGCAGGGCTCCCTCGTGCTTCGCCCTTCAAGTCAAGTTGCCTGGGGGACCCCGGGTCTGAGGTCCATCGGGGACCCCCATTCGCAGTCACGGGCCCGAGGCCAAGCTGGGGTCTCTGAGCACCCGGGACACAGAGCCCCGAGCCCTGCAAGGCTCAGGGTGGGCAGGTTGCCGTCCTTTGGGCCCGGCCATCTGGTGGTGCCTATCTCCTCGGCCATCTGGTCGTGCCAAATGCTTTACAATGGCGCAACCATATGGCCGGGCTGCCCTGGGAGTCCCGATGAGGGTTTGTTCACCCACACGAGCCCCCGGCCCAACGAGTGTCAGGGCGCCCTGAATGGGGGCCCCACGGAGGCCTCCCCTGCGCCCGTGAGCCCTAACAGGATCCCGGGGCCCTGCCTGGGCTCTGTCTCCCGGCCTGCCGCTCCGCCAGGGGCTCCAGGACAGGGTTCCGTCGGGCCCGGGAGTCTCCCCCTGCTTGGCTGGGTACAGGAGCTCTGAACGGGGCCCCTGAGGGCCCTGGGGAGGGCGCCCTCCCCACCCCAGGCTCCGTCCTCAGGGCCTGCCGCATGGCAGGGCACCCAGGACGGGGTCTCGCAGATCCACAATCTTGGCTTCCATTTCAGTGCAAAAATAATTCATTATTGATTCGGTTTTCAATAAAAAATTGGTTACAAAGTTCAAACACACAATTTTGGATGTCCTTTGTTATCCTATTTTTGGCATTGTCCTCCATTACCTCATTTAAGTGTTGGTCACTGTATAGGATTTGATCCCTTGCAGCCATAACAGTTGGGCGTTATAAGGGTACTGACTTATTAATCGCTGTAGCATTGCCCACTCTTCTCTCCTTTCTTAAAGGAGAAGGGCTTGATAAAATTGAAATACTTTCCCTTGGATCAGCCTCATTATCCAGTGTAGTACAAATAGTAGAGGGTCTAGATTCAGTAAACGACTTGGCCCCCAACATTTCACGAGACTTAGGACTTTTAACTCCTTTCTGAGAACACTCCTCATGATTAACTATTATTATTCGAGGTTCCAGGGGGGATTTCGCAATTACTGCTGTGCAGCGTCAATCCTTTCCCTCCATTGTTTTCAAGTTCAGAAGTTATCACTTCAATAACGGTAGCTGGATAATTAGCAATAGATGATTTTTTTTCTCTATCTTTTAGAGATGTGGCCTTTCTTTTCCCCATAGTTGCACCAATAACAGCTTACAAGGCCTACCTTGGGGGTCGTAGAGGTTTTCAGATAAAATTGAATGTCAAGACCAAAGGGAGGTGGCCCAGCCTCGTACAGGCGTGGACGGGCACAGACTGGCCAGCGGGTTTGGAGGGCTGATTAAATTTGCCTGCTCAGAGCTCCAAGTGAAGCCCCACCTCTTAGGCCAGCTGTAGCCTGGAACACAGTCCTTGCCCCCAGGCGTTCACTTGTTCGAGTCCCACGCTGCGGGCATGGATGGCTAATTTAATGTGCCCGCTCGGCCCTCCAAGTGAAGCCCTAACTTCTACACGAGCAGTAGTCTCGGACACAGTCCGTGCCCTCAGGCATCCACCAGTTCGAGTCCTACTTTAGGGGCTTGGAGGGCTAATTAAATGCACCTGCTCGGCAGTCCCAGAGAAGTCCCACCTCCTCATTTGTACGAGGTTGGTGGACTCACGGAGTTCAAGTTAGTTATTACTGACAAACTCAGAGAGCGTGGTGATTTATCTGACGGCCTGTGTGACCTTCATTTTCAATTCATTTCCCCATGTGATGGGATGTCCCTAGGACGTTTTTGGATCTTTGATCTCTGTTGGACCTTGCTGTCCTGGAACTTTCTTTTTTAGTTTTTGTAGTGACATAGGTCAGGTTGCTACTTTCTTGCAATGAGGAAGACCATGTTTACTTCTTGGGGTCGAAACGTCGACTAGTTGGTCTTAATCGGATTTGCTTTATGTACCGACGCGATAGAAGACTGAAAAATCATTTCGGAGCTGGATTCTATTTTGTGTGAAGTTCTTCGTATGATTCAGACATTTATTTATATGTTTGTAGGCACACTATTACGTTTTATTTTTGTTCTTCGCTTTATTTGCACTTGCTCTGCGCCGTCATGTGTAGCACCTACCCTTTAATAGGAATTGTGACTGCTTTGTATACATATTAATATGGGTGCATATACAAGTACAACCAATGTACAACCAATGATAAAGGATTACACTTTCAAAACCATGAATTTAAAGCACATTGATTATGTCAGGTAACCCCAGCAGCCGCATCAAATATAATTTTTGCAAGTGATTTCTTCTGGAACAGTTTTTTTCATATGCCCGCCTCCTAGGCCAACAGTAGCCTGGGAAACAGAGTTCTTGTCCCCAGGCGACCACCGGTTCGTTAAGAAGGTATTTATGTCTACAATTTTTTTTGATCTCCATGGCAATTATAAAAAAGTTAGACTCTTTCAGCATATTTGTACTTTGCCTTTTAAAAAAAACAAACCCTAACGCACAAGTTACTAACTTGTGTAACGATATATCTGTAAGAGACAGTAGTTAGTGACAGATTCCTTACCTTAGAATATCCCCAGGCGTCAGGCTGGATCCGGAAAGTTTTTGCGTAGCAGTACCCTTGTGCGTCGGTAGGCGGCGTCGTGCGGCTCCGCGTCCGTCGTCGGCGTCAGGATCGCCGGGACGACGTCGCGGGCAGTACTTAGACGCCGCCCCTGCGCGCTGACGTCAGTTCTGTGCACGACTTTCCGCGCCAGGAACGCAGAGCCATGCAAGAAGCTGACATAGGTGTCTGAAAAAATACTAGGGCCCTGAAAGGGATGTCCTTAACCCTAGAAATCAGTTCGCAGAACGGGGAGGATGGGTGGGGCGGTAAGGAATCTGTCACTAGCTACTGTCTCTTACAGATATATCGTTACACAAGTTAGTAACTTGTGCATCTGAAAGAGACACGTTAGTGACAGATTCCTTACCTTAGAATAGATACCCCAGCAATACCAACCCCGGTGGTGGGTCTGCGAACAAAGATCAGACAAGGAAGTCCCGGAGGACAGAACGGCCAAAGAAGCCGTCCCTCCGGACCTGACTGTCAAGGCAGTAATGCTTGGTAAACGTGTGCAGCGAGGCCCACGTAGCTGCCTGACAGATATCCTGCAGCGGAACACCGCGGCCTAAGGCCGTGGTAGCAGCCGTTGCCCTGGTGGAATGGGCACGCAGCCCAACAGGAGGTTCCTTCTTAGCCAAAGAATAGCAGGCTTTGATACACAAGGTTACCCAGCGGCAGATGGTTCTCTTGTGCACCGCCCGACCTTTTTTGGCGCCCACGTAGCCAACAAAGAGCTGGTCATCCACCCGGAAGTGTTGTGTGCGGTTGATCTAAAAGGAAAGCGCACGTTTTGGGTCCAGACGGTGGAGCCTCTCTTCCTCTCTGGAAGGATGCGGAGGCGGAAAGAAAGTGGGCAAAGTGATGGTCTGCCCAATGTGGAAGGCAGTAACCACCTTTGGCAAGAAGGACGGACGCGTCCGAAGAACAACCTTGTCTGGATGGACAGACAGAAAGGGAGGTTTGCATGATAGAGCCTGGAGCTCACTCACCCGCTGAGCGGAGGTGATGGCCACCAGAAAGGCTGTCTTCAGAGTCAGAAGACGAAGAGGACAGTTATGGAGAGGCTCAAAGGGAGCGCACATGAGAAAGGTAAGAACCAAGTTCAAGTCCCACTGAGGCATCACAAACGGAACAGGAGGGAAGAGGTGTGTAATGCCTTTTAGGAACCTGTTAACAACAGGGGACTTGAAAAGGGAGGGCTGATCAGGAAGCCTGAGGAAGGCCGAAATGGCACAAAGATAGCCCTTGATGGTACCCAGGGCAGAACCCTGTTGGGCCAGAGAAAGAAGGAACAGAAGAACCTCAGAAAGAGGGGCAGAGAGGGGATTCACAGCCTTTGCTGTGCACCATGCCACAAACCTGTTCCACCTGCAGGCGTATACCACCTTAGTGGAGGGACGCCTGGCTGCCAGAATCACATCACAAACTTCGGAAGGCAAGTCCAAAGGAATCAACTGCCGCCGCTCAATCTCCACGCAAGCAGGTGGAGACTGGACAGGTTCGGGTGGAGGACCGTCCCCTGCTGCTGCGACAGAAGATCCTCCCGAAGAGGCAGACGGATCGGGGGATCGACGCTCATACTGAGTAGCTCGGGATACCAAACTCTTCGAGCCCAGTCCGAAGCCACAAGGATGACTTGGGCCCGGTCGCGCCGAATCTTCTTCAACACTCTGGGTAGAAGTGGCATAGGCGGAAAGGCGTACAACAGACCGCAACTCCACTTGCGACGAAAAGCGTCGCCGAGCGAGTGCCGCCTTGGAAATTCCAACACGCAGAACTGCTGACATTGCGCGTTCTCTTCGGTGGCGAACAGATCTAACCAAGGCTCTCCCCACTGCTGAAAGAGACCTTGCGCCACCTCCGAGTGAAGACGCCATTCGTGATCCATCATGCACCTGCGGCTGAGTTCGTCCGCCTCTGGCGTTCAGGGAACCTGCCAGGTGTTGAACCATCAGGAATATGCCCTGATGTTCCAGCCATGTCCAGAGGCGCAGAGCCTCCTGACATAGGGTCCACGACCCCACCCCGCCCTGTTTGTTGCAATACCACATGGCGGTGGTGTTGTCTGTGAACACCTGCACTACCGTCCCTTTGACAGAGGGAAGGAATGCCTTGAGTGCAAGTCGGATCGCCCGGAGCTCCAGAAGGTTGATATGGAGCCGGGACTCCGCCGGAGACCAGAGGCCTCTGATCTCCGCCTCTCCCATGTGACCGCCCCATCCCAGAAGGGACGCGTCCGTCACAACTGTGTGCTCTGGCTGGGGAAGGGAGAGGGATCTGCCCATGACCCATTGCCGGTTCGAGAGCCACCACTGCAACTGTTTTGCAGTCCCCTCCGAGATCTGGACGTGATCGGACAGGTTGCCCTGGTGCTGCGCCCACTGGAACTTCAGGTCCCACTGCAGAGCCCGCATATGCCATCTGGCATGATTGACCAGCAGGATGCAGGAGGCCATGAGGCCCAGCAGCCTCAGGGTCATCCGTACCGAAACCCAGGATAAGGGCCGAAAGATCGGAATCATAGCCTGAATATCCCGGACTCGCCGTTCGGGAGGATAAACCCGAAACTGCGTCATGTCCAGAACTGCTCCGATGAAAAGGAGCTGTGGAGAAGGAATCAGGTGCGACTTCGGCACGTTGATGGAGAACCCCAGCGAGTGCAGGAGTTGGGACGTAGTCTGGAGGTGGGAGACGACTGCCTGGGACGAGCCCGCCTTCAGCAGCCAGTCGTCGAGGTAGGGGGAAGACTGGAACCCCTGCCCGGCGCAGATGAGCTGCGACCACCGCCATCACTTTCGTGAACACCCGAGGGGCGCTGGTAAGGCCAAAAGGGAGCACGGTGAACTGAAAATGCTCGAGGCCTACCGTGAACCGCAGGTAACGCCGGTGGGCCGGCAGGACGGGGATGTGGAAATATGCGTCCTCCAAGTCCAACGCTACCATCCAGTCTCCAGGGTCGAGAGCAGTCAAGACCTGAGCTAGGGTGAGCATCTTGAACTTCTCCTTCCGGAGGAAGCGATTGACGTTCCGGAGGTCCAAGATAGGACGCATGTCCTCCTTGTCCTTTTTGGGCACCAGAAAGTAGTGGGAGTAGCAACCACGTCCTACTTCTGGGGTCGGAACGCGCTCGATGGCCCTCTTGGCCAAGAGGGCCGCAACTTCCCTTTTGAAGAAGCACCAAGTGATCCCCTGACATGCGGTGGAATTGAGGTGGCATGGCTGGGGGATGGTCACGAAGGGGAGGGAGTAGCCCCTTCGGACAATGTCCAAGACCCACCTGTCCGAGGTGATGGCACGCCAGTGGTGAAGGTGATGGCGGACCCTGCCCTCTACTGGCGTGCTGTGCACCTGAAAGGAAGGACTAGGAGGGCTTGGAGGCCGCGGACGGGCGGGGTTGGTGGCCTGACCCGCACGCTGGTTGCCTGACCCGCCACGGCGGGAGCCACGTCCTCGGCCACGCTAAGACGCTTGCTGCGCGGGCCGGTGGCTGGGCAGCGGACGTGACTGAGCGCCCTTCCGTGGCCACGAAGGGGCGAAAAGCAGATGGCTGCGGAGGGCGTACAGCAGAAAGGCCCAGGGACTTGGCCGTAGCCCGTGAGTCCTTAAAACGCTCCAGCGCATGGTCTGCCTTGTTCCCAAAAAGACCGACCCCATCAAAGGGCATGTCCATAAGAGTGTTCTGGACATCACCCGAGAAACCAGTGGTTCTCAGCCAGGCGTGACGGCGCAGCGCCACTGTCGTTGCAATAGATCTACCCAGCTAGTCGGCGGTATCAAGGCCACACCTGATGGTGAATTTAGCCGCATCTCTTCCCTCCGCAATGGCGCGGGAAAGCAGTGTCTGGACCTCCTCAGGACACAGGGGCAAAGCTTGCGCCACCGAGCCCCACAGAGAGTGGGAATATCGGCCCAAAAGGCAAGCGGTGTTGACCGACCGCAAGCCAGCACTGGAGGAAGAAAAGACCTTCCCAAATTGATCCAGGCGTTTGGATTCCCTATCCGGAGGAGCGGTAGGAAAGGCGGTTTGGGAAGCAGAGGCTTGGACAACCAAGCTCTCAGGAGTGGGGTGTTGGGAGAGGAACAGGGGTCGCCCGGAGCGGGGCGATGGCGTCGGGCCACGTTCCTATCCACAGGAGCCCCTGTGGCGGGCTTGGACCAGGTGCCCAAAGAACGTCAGAAAGTGCGTCATTAAACGGCAGCAGTGGCTCCGAGGAGGTAGCCGCCGGCTGAAGCACTTCCGTCAGGAGGTTAGTCCTGACAGCCACTGTAGGCAATTGGAGGTTTAAGGCCTCAGCTGCTCTCACGCAACACCGTTGCAAGATTTGCTCCCTCCTCCGTTGCCACGGAAGGAGGAGACAGCATGCTAGAGTCAGGGGAGGTGTCCAGCCCACTGGCATCTCCAAGTTCCTCAGCCCAGTCCTGTTCGTACTCACACTGCTGTGTGAGAGGGTCATCCGACCCCTCCCAGTTCTCTTCGTCCTCCTCAGGCTCAAAATAAGGAGAAGGAGGGACACGCGGGACCCAAGGTCTCAGCGGCGTCGGAGCCGGCGTCGAGCGACACCGGTCCGACGCCGTGTCCGGATCCGGAGAGAACCGGGGAACGACGCCGCCCGGAGCCCCGGGCGGCGTCAGAAACGGGACCGGAGACATCGGCACTGGCGGAGGTGTTGTTAGGTCAACCGGCGCCGAGAGGGGTTGCGGCAGCACCGGAGCCGGGATCGGGGCCGGGACCGAGGCTGGTGTGACAGGCGGCGCCGGGACCGGAGTCGTCGGCGGTGCCGGGGAAACCCCATCAGGGCCCGCGGGGCCCGAAGGCGCACCGGGGGACCTTGAGGCCCGAAGAGGCGTGCCATTGCCGACAGGAATTCCTGTATCTCGGCCGGAGTCGCCCGAACCCGGGAAGGACTGGTAATGCGGGGCGGCTCCACAGGCACTCCCGGAGCCGCGGGGACGGTGCCGACAGGAGCCTTAGCCGAGTCGCGAGACCGGCGAGGCGAAGTCGTGGAGCGATGACGCTTCTTAGACTTTTTATGCTTCGACTTACCGGAGGAGTGCGAAGACTTGGACCCCGACGACCGATGAGGACTCCGCGACCGGCCCCTCGACCTCTCACGTGACCGGGGCTTGGCGTGGCGCGGAGCCGACTGCCGGACCTCGAGGAGCTTTCGAGACAGCTCTCGCAAAGCCTTCGGGTGCAAGGCCCGGCAGTCGGGGCACGACTTCGTGTCGTGGTCGCGGCCGAGACAGTAGAGACACTCTAAGTGCGGGTCTGTGATCGACATCATACGACCACAGGCGTCGCAGGGCTTGAAGCCGGGCATCCCTACCGACACCTTCGGAGTCGAGAGACTCGTGTGAGAAAAACAGTGAAAAATCACCAAAAATATAGTCAAAAAATGACTAGGGCATTGCTCTTCCCGGATCTGCGCTTGCTGGCGCGGAAAAAGAAGAACTGACGTCAGCGCGCAGGGGCGGCGTCTAAGTACTGCCCGTGACGTCATCCCGGCGATCCCGACGCCGACGACGGACGCGGAGCCGCACGACGCCGCCTACCGACGCGCAAGGGTACTGCTACGCAAAAACTTTCCGGATCCAGCCTGACGCCTGGGGATATTCTAAGGTAAGGAATCTGTCACTAACGTGTCTCTTTCAGATATACTAAACTGCTTCTAATATATTTTTGAAACACATATGTAACAGCTTTTTTGATGTGTTTCATTTTGTACTAAAGATTCTATTTTATATAGTGCTTGCAAACATGCTCCCTCTTTCATATGAAAGAGCTACACAACAAGGATTTATCTGGTTTGGTGCAAAGGTGACAGTGTTACCATGTATTATAAAGAATAAAGTACCCCCTGACGTACATGATAAGGATCCTGCAAGACACCTCAAAGTTTGATAACCTTATAAAGGAAGTCGGCCATCAGCCTCATTCCGCTATATGGTCATGAAAGCCCTCTGTGACTTACAAGATCCATATAGTGTACGGCATGGGGTACTTTATGCTATACATGTTATTTCAGAACGTACATATCTGATAATTTATTAGTGTATGGAGTATGAATACATTTGGCTTCCAGAAGCAAATTTCCTCCTCGCATTACTTTGGATGAAGGTAGTGATGAAGAAAAGAAGAAACAATGTAAAGAATCATCACCAATTTGTGTCTAGTCTGAAATATTTTGAATCCTGTAAGCATCTTGTCCAAGTACTGAAAAAAAAGCATATTACACACCAGTTTAGATGCTCAACGGAGTACATACAGGTTTGAGTATTTGTACATGTGTGTGGGTGACCTGTCTCATCACTAAAGGGATATGGCTACTGTATGAAAGTGCCCCTTTTTGTCATGCTCACCCCCACTTTTTGACACTCGTACTTATGTTTTTTGACTGATGCGCACTGGGATCCTGCTAACAAGGCCCCATTGCCAGTGCTCGTTCCCTAAAACAAGGTACAATGGTCTGATTGTCAAACAATTAGCACACACTTCAGCACCCCTGTAAGTCCCTAGTAAATGGTATCCCTGGTACCTAGGGCATAGGGACTGAAGAGGGTCATTAAGGGCTGCAGAATGTATTATACCACCCTAAGGGCCTCCCATACAAATTGCATGCAGCCTGCCATTGAGGACTGCATGCCATGGTGCAAACCATGATTGAAAACACAACATGGCAAACGCATAGTGTGCCATGACAAAGTCACTGCATGTGATATATGTAAGTCACCCCTACAGCAGGCTTTCTAGCACTAAGGCAGGGTGCATTATATTACATGTGCGGACATATCTGCATAAACAGATATGCCCATTTGCGGTCTAGTTCAATAACTAGATGGTACAAGTGAACAGGGAAGCCATCTTAAGTATATGAACTGGGCACTGGCCATTACGAGTTCCCCAGCCACATGATGGCTTCACGGAAACCTATGGTGTTTGGTATCAACCACCTTGTCTTACTAAATCCATACTGATCCTAGTATTCGATTTATTATGACCTGCAACCAGAGGGCACCTTAGAGGTGCGCCTTGAAACCTACTAGCCCTCTGGTGTGCTGACTAACTGGTATTGGCCAGCTTGTCACCACAGACAAGTTTCTGACCCCCCTGCAGGTGAGAGCCCACGCTCTCTGAGTCCAGAAATATTTCCTGCTCCGGAGGAAGGTGTTCACACCTCCTCCAGCAGGATGGCTAGTAATTTAGCATATCAAGGCCAGGGACTTTAAAGTCCCTGCCGCTGTTGCGGGGATTCTGCACATATACAGAACTATGTGCAGGAAAACAGGACCTCGGTGTATAGTGGTGTACCAACCATCCACCTTAGTGCCCAAAATCCCAATCCGACTACCTATAGTGTCTCATTCGTTCTCCGTACTACAGCGAAGCTACCAATGATTAGACATCCCAGAACACGGACTCTTTCAGGAATCGCGGGAGCAAGAACACTCTTTCATTACTCACCCATACTTGTCCACAACGTGCGTATTAAGAGACACAGTATAGTTTAAAATGTTTATTTCAACTAACGTGCTCTAAGACACAGTACATGTACCAATACTAGCAGCATAATGCATAAAGACAAAATAGTAAGCATCGTTACAATTCCATAGAATACAAACGGGGACAGCATTTTATAAAGACCCACGCACACAAAGCACTCCACAACTCCGGACCAGCCTACCTCAACAGACGACTCAGCTTCTACACCCCCACCCGCCAGCTCCGCTCGACCAGCCTCGCCCTTGTCACAGTCCCCCGCATCCGGAAAACGACCGCCGGCGGCAGATCCTTCTCCCACCTCGCCGCCAAGACCTGGAACACCCTCCCCACCAACCTCCGACAGACCCAAGACCTACTGGCCTTCAGAAGACTCCTCAAGACCTGGCTCTTCGATCAGTAGCAGCACCACCCCCCTCTTCCCCCAGCGCCTTGAGACCCTCGCGGGTATGTAGTGCGCTTTATAAGTGACATGATTGATTGATTGATGAAGGACTATAATGCCTTGCCACCCTCCCCGTGCTAGTAACTAGTTTATTATAAAAAGAGAACACCTCTGGGCTTTGTCAGGGGGACCCCCATACCTCAAGCACTAGATGCAAGGTTTACATCATCGGACAAGCACAGCTTTTCTCCCTGGAAAGGTTTTACTCCAAGTGCCTCCAACAGGGAGATCACAATATTAAAAGCACCCGAATTTCTCCAGTGCAGCTGTATTTCATGTTATGTCTAAGTGTGAGGGGCTGACCAGAAGAGCAACAACAAGGGACGTTGTTTTTCGACCTTGTACATCGTGTGCAGACAAAAACCACAGAGGACAGCAGAAAAGGTGAAATGCAGATATGCAGACAGTTCTAATGTGAACGGTCAACAGCAGAGTCTGGAAAAACAAAGTCACGGAGTAACGTGTGCAAAGGAGGCAACATGGCTGCTAGGCCTAATCTAACTTAGCAATGTCGACCATGAGGCCACAATGCACACTACACCCTCCCCATGTCAGTCCATAGGACGAAAGCAGAGTTCAAATGGATGGAGCAGAATGCAAACGTCTGTACGTGGGACAAGTTTTTTGGAGGAGAAGAAAAAAATGAAATAGGGAAGAAAAAAATGGTCACTCAAAGAGGATCAAAAAAAAAATCCGGATCTGTAGTTCATTGAGAGTCAACAAAACGAATCCATCCAAGTGTATGCGCAAAAGACCGCAACACCTTCCAAAAAGACATCATTGTTATCGTTTGAAAAAAGAGATGCCATCCAGTTCAACAAATCTAAACTGCATTCATGTTCCTCACAATAGGGAGCAGCGATTAGCATTGCGGGACAACTTGCGTGATATTCAATGTAACTTTGTTGTAGGAGATCCTGAGCAGCCGCCCAGATATCCCATTCTGCCAAGACTTCAAGTGCAGTCGCACGCGCCATTAATCCGTCACCGGAACATTCTCGTTCATGGGCCAGCAAGGGGCCCATCAACTGGTCGAAATCCGGGTCAGTACAAGACGTATTGGAGAGGCAAACATCCAAGGAACAAGAGAACGGACATCGTAAGCAGGACATCACAGGTTGCACGCAAGTGAAATACGCAAAGCGAAAAGACAGTCCATAAGCCACGCTGAGTGTCGCCAGAGGCAGGACGCCGAAGCTGTCAATCATGCGGTCACGGAGCATCCGCAGTCGCCCTGGGTTGTGTAAGCCCACAAGAGGTGCAGCCATTGCGCAACAGACAAAGTAAAAGCAATATTCCAGCAGCTAAGGCCAGAGCCCACAACTTTAAAAAAGTGTACAAGGCTGTTGGTATTAGATGCATTAAATATACGATGAATCAGTTCACCGAAATGTTGGGGGAGGTTAGTATTTAAAAGGGCCTGTATTTCACTGTGGGCGCTGGCCACCTGGAGGACGAAGGTCTCCCGTGCGGAAGTTAGCATAACCTCCTGGTTTAATAATAGCGCCTTTATTCTGCTAAATTTATTGAAATCCGCCTTCAAAGTCGGTATGCAAGGCCAAATGGAACTATCTAACTTCCCACGCGGGGTGGAAAAAAGCACATTTTTGCTGCACACTACGCGTTGCGAAACTGTTACAATGTAGGGTATGCCAGCCTGTAACACACAGCAATCTTGATTATTTAAAAGCAGATAGCTACCATTAGCAAGCATAGTGAAAGTAGGTGATATAACCGGAACAGGAATGCCCTTTAAAACACATGCAAGATTCGGGGCAGAAACATTACAAGCCCCGTGCAATTTAATGTTTTTACAAATAAGGGAATGACCCACTGTAGAATCGCAAGACTCTCCTGTGAGAAATACCTCCTTGTCATCCCTAAGGCATCTGTATGTGAACGGTAGGGACCAAAGTTCATGCAAAAAGGCACTGCCCAAAGGCTCAAAACGGCCAACAGGATAATGTTTCATGCAGGAACTGAAATCAAATAAAGAAAAAGGCAACGTGATAACCCTGTGTACTAGCCACACTGCAGAGTCAGTCTCCGCCACAGAGAATGGTAAAGGATCTATTTTCTCGATATGTAGAAGAGTGTATGGTGCATCCTTCATGGACATGAACAGCTGTTTCTCAGTTAAATTAAACGGCAAGAACAAAGCTGATGTGTTTAAGTAATGCCATGGAACCTTCCCCATTTTCAGTGTCTGCAAAGTCCATGCAAACTGCATTACTGAACGCAATTGATTCTGACCATGATATAACACAGACACGTCATCTTGTACAATATCAACAAAAGATGAAACTATATTCTCTAATGTGTAAATGCGGGAAGACAGGGTGTTGATACTATTGTCTACAACAGCAAGCACTTTTTCTAGATTCGCTTGATGTATTTACCGTAAACGGGAAGCAGCTTCTATTTGTGAAAGCTTCCAGATTTCATTGTAAGTCGCATAAACAAATCTTTTAGGTCTTGGACCTCTAGGTCCTAGAACAAAGTCGGCCAGGTCGATGTTGCTGGAGAGCAGGGATAAATGTTGTTGTACGGAATCTAAGGTAGAGTGCTGCAACCACTGTTTACATAATTTACCAACCGAATATGTTGTAATTGAACGTGAATCAGAAAAACGTGGATCAGGTCTAACCTGCTTGTAACCAGGAGCAGAGTTATGAAAACGCAGTTGGCAGGCATTAGAAGCTATGGGCCACACCAACCAGGCTGAGCGATCTAGTGTAGAGACAATAAACAAGTTATTTTGAAACAAAGCTTGCAATGTATCAAGGGAAAAATTTAAATGCAAGCTCCTGTTCGGCCAGGACGACAACACAGGAGTGGAAGGGGCATTTAATTGTTTGGAAGTCGCCAAACCAAAGCAAGTTGTTTGATATATAGTACTATTTAAAAATAATATTTGGGTGGGGATAAGGCAAGCGCGGAGTAAAGCTTCTGTACCCCGTACCTGCCAAGATCTAGTGCCCCAAATAGATTTCAAGTCAATGGTGTTCTTCCAGTGCTCATAGCCAGCCACAGCTATAGTAATTTGGTGTGGGTCAACATCACCTTTGGATTTGATTAAATGTTCAATTTAAATTGATAGGACCCCGGGTTTGATCTGTCAAAGTCTGTAATATAGGTAAATTTATTTATCAGGGTTTGGGAGCTACCTTGCAGAGGGGTCGGGCAATGTTGTCACTGGGTATAATTGAAACTACCTTGAAGTGTACTCGGTTTATGCAGAAAATGGTTACCGTAATGCTGGTAACAATACAAATCGGCATAATTAGCAGAATTTAAGTACAAATCCTCAGCATTAAAAGCAGCATAATATTTCAAATCAGAAAATAACGATTCAATTGCATGCACGTCCCAATCATCTGAATGAATATTCCTTTTTACCACATCACCCATGGAAACACCAAGCGCATTTGGGACTTTAATAATTTCTGTCGGTCCATGAATTTGGAAATTCACTGCATCCCAAACGATGCCATCTGCAACTGGAAAGGCGGAAATGTTCACAAATGTGTGGTCACGCTTCATGATGTGTGAAGAAGAATGTGGAGCCAAAGTTCCAGCCACAGAGTTTACAGCAGAGCGTTCAGGCAAGTAGTGACCATTGATGAGCAAGAAAAAAACTGTCACAAAGCCAATGGACATGAACAGGAAAATCAGAAATAGGACCAACCAGATGTATGTCCACGGATGGACCAAAAAATTGTCTCTGAACCAGGATACAAAAATAGTGAATTTGGTGGGGACAATTGATGAGTTGGAAGACGAATCAAAGGAAAAACGGGACGGGTTCAGTGGTGTTGTAGGCAAATGAGCCACTGACTCACTGGCGGGGTAAGTATACTCAGTTTCCTCGTTGCAGGAGGAAGCCGGGAGGTTGAGCAGGCGATCTGGCAAAGCGACCATCCCAAGGGCAACATCGGCACGTGTGGAGACTGGAGGGCCACGAACAGGATTTCTTGAAATTGCTGGACATGATACCGCAGGTGTTACACTATTCAGAATCGGCCAGATGTTGTAACTTGACATTGTCCACTGAGATGAATCTGTTGTCTCTGCGACCAGGAAGCGGTGGTAAGATGACTGTACAAGTACCCTTCAAGCCAAGAACCGGAACAGGTGCACGATAAGAGGGGCCAAATTCTTTTTTGTTCTCCACCTTCTCTCGGACTAGATCTCCAAACTTTGGAAGCTAGCCGGCAACCGGAATCTGCAGCGCTGCGTCTGTGGCGTAGGGTAAGTGTTCGCTTGCAAGTCTGTCACGGGTCTCTTGTAAGTCCTGTAACATAGTAGAATGATTATCTACATCAAAGATTGCGGCAGTCGTCGCCATGTCTAGACCATCAAGGTCTGGCACAAACATCTGTATGCCAAAGAGCATTTCGTATGGGGTCCGCCCACCCAGAGATCTTCTAGGGAGATTATTAAGTGCACGTTGCACGCCATACAAGTGGGCCAGCCAGTTCCTGCCAGTACCTAAGACTCTAGCTGTCAAGGACAGCTTTAAGTCACGGTTCATTCGCTCCACAATTGAGTTGCCCTCAGGCCTGTATGGAGATGAAAATTGCACCAGCACCCCCATAGACCTCATCGCGTCCTTGTACGCCTTAGAGGCGAACGCTGGACCTTGGTCGGAATGGACAGTGCCACAGGCAAAAATTCCCACAAAGACACGCAAATCCCTGATGACATTTCGAGCGTCAGCACTGCGTTGTGGCTAAACCCAGATGAAACTTGTGCACGAATCAACTGCAACTAAGATATATTTATATGCAGTCTCAGAAGAAAATGGACCGCAGTGATCAAGGTATACACAACCAAAAGGTTTATTAGAAATGCAGAGCTGTGTTTGTGGCGGACATGTAACCGTAGAGGGCTTAATTTGCTGACAGATGTCACAAGAAAGGACATAATTACGGGTCTGTTTGTATAAACCATGCCACCACTAACGCTGCTGCAAGAGTGAAACAGTTGCAGACACACCAGCATGTGCCGAAGCCAAGCTTTCGTGTGCGGCTGTTATCAACAAACTTCTGCGGTCCGCGTTGGGAATCAGCCGATCCCCAACGTCCGGAATTCTTACATAAGGAACATGGTCGGGACTTAAGTGATAAGAGTACTTGGAAGGGAAACACTGCGGGTAATTAGAACCTTCCTTAGTTGCAGCAATAGCTGCCAAAATCTCGTTATCAATCTTTGTCATGGATCTTGTAACGGCTGCTACTGAGCACGTGGCTACTGCTGATTTGGCAGCTTCGTCCGCCAAACTGTTACCGACCGCGTGTGTGCCCACACGCTGGTGGCCAAGAGTGTGAATCACCTGTGTGAGAGACAGACGTTGTTTAAGATCTGCCACTCGAACCCAAAGCATTTTATGCTTAATTGCGCTGCCTTTAGAATCTCTATAGTCGTTTTGAGACCAAAAGAATAAGTTGTCATTAAAAGACTGAACACAGTAGTAAGAATCGCATACAATAAGTGTAGTCACATCCGGGTCTGCAAACTCAAGTGCGAGCACCAAAGCACGCAGCTCGGCCAATTGGGCGGTACTGTCTCCCAGTGCCTGCGTGTGCACAACACTCGATTTGAACTCACCGTTCACCATGGTACCTGCCACAATAGCACATGCTGCTGAGTATGCATGCTTAGAACCCGTGGCCGGTTGCGCCGAACCATCTGTGTAAATGATACATTTGTACTCCTCAAGCGGCAGCAAAGACAGAGGAGGAGGATGAACAAATTCATACTGCAAGAACTCCTGTGTTTGAAGAGAGGAATCAAAGATAAAGTTGACATCAGGAGACGTCAAAGAAGTAGCCCATTGTATCCAACGGGGGTGCAAAGCCTTAGAGTTTGGTACACTTGCCTTTGTCAAGGCCTCCAGGGCAGGATAGGGTGTGACAAACAAGATGCGTTTACCCTGTGCCAGTGTGCGTTCTTTAAGAATCGCCATTTGCACTGCAGTCAAAACTTTCTCTACAGTTGAAAAGCGCAACTCGGCAGAAGTGTAAAGATGCGACTTGTAGGCAATAGGTACTGTGTCACCTTCGTTAAACGTCAAGTACGTGAAACCCACTGCCCCTGGCACAATTCTAATCACCAGGTTCGTGTGGTTATCACGAGTTAACAAGAACTTAGATTCAAGTAGATCAGACTGCAAAGATTGCAGTATAGCTGAGTGTTCCGGAAGCCAGCATGACTTCGAAAAGGTTGGTTGTATCAAGGCATAAAGAGGCTTGATACGCTGGGCATACTCGGGAATGTAAGAACGCCCTAAGTTCAAAAATCCCAGCAAAGACTGAAGTTTTTTCAGGGTTGTTGGAGGGCGCAAAAGTGCGCACTTCTCCAGGAAGTGGGGAGCTAAGCCCCTACCTTCATTGTTGAGCTCATAGCCCAAAAACAACACAGTGTATTCTGCGATGTGAGATTTGGCAAAATTAAACTTGTATCCTAAGACCGCGAACTCGAGAATAATGCGGTCTACTCGGGAAAGATGCGGCCATAATTCGTCTGTCAGATATATATCATCCACGTACGAATACGCATCTGGGTCTATGCTGTCCAACAAAGAGACAACACGGGCGGCGAAGACCCCCGGGCTGTTTTTGTAGCCCATTGGCAAACGCCGGAAATTTATTTGTTTTCCACCGGAAGTGAACGCGGTCCATTGACTGCAGTCCGGGCACAAATTGTGAGTGTAAAAACCATTGGAAAGGTCAAGTGTTGTTTTATATCTTTTACGAACAAGACTTTCTACAAGCGCAGAACTATGGGTATTCTGTAGCGCAATGGTTCGACAATGAGAGTTCAAATGCCGGTAGTCTAAAACCAAGCGGTAAGACACATCGGGTTTAGAAACCGCGAAAAGGGGATTATTCATTGGTGACACGCATGTTTCAATTACTCCTTGATATTCTAACTGTGTCAGAATGTCGGAAACAGGACCCTTAGCTTCCCGCCGGAGGGGATATTGGGGTTGAGGCTGTGGCATAGACCGCAACGGTATATCATGGGGGGGAGAATCCTCATCCCAGCCCACGTGATTATGGTACAGTGCCGGGGCCTGGGCCACAGCCCATTCAGCTGCGAAAGCCTCCGCTCTGTCCTTGGGGACATGATGTGAAAAGCTCGGAAGGATTACTTCCTCCCCTCTAGGAGAAGCAAGAACAAATGGGGGCGGCCAATCTGCCTCCGCCAATAAGATGTCGTAAGAAGAGGTCAGATTTCCCCAAAAGATCCCTTTAACAACACGCTCTATGTCACCTTCAATTTGAAGGACAATATTAAATAGTCTGTCAGGGGGTGCCACTCGGGTGTCAGCTGTCTCGACAGTAATGAAAGTGTCAGTTGCTGTCGCCTCCACATGAGGACGTAGTGCCTCCCGCACTATGGTAACTTCCGCTGCGCTGTCTAGCAGCGTCACTGCCCACGTCCAATTCAGGAGTCTCGTTCTCACCGTCTGTGGCATATCGCGCTGTTAAAGCCGCAACTTTTTTCTTCTGAAACTGTGGGCGAGAACGTGGAAATTCTTCTTGTTTCCCTCTGCCAGGTTGTCGAGGTTGGTCTCGTCCCTGTGGGGCGTCACGACCCCTGCCTCTTTCCTGGCGATCTCCTCCACCCGCCTGTGAGGGCGATGGTGACTGTGAAGAACGAGGAGAACGCTGGTCAGAGACCTGAAATCTATCAGGAGACTTAATTCTCGCTCGGTCGCGCAAATCATAAGTGCGTTCAGAAGATACGGAAACCGGTGACGCAGCACGCGACCCTGTTTTTCGTTGTTGCTTTCCCTGTTTCTTTAACTTTCAGTTCTTTTTAGAAAAGAATGGTTTCTCGTCTTTACCCGACTGAGATGTTGGTTGTGATGGTGGTTGAGTTTGCGTTTTAGCAAAAGGCTCAACTCCCAAACTATTGCGGCCAATGGTTTTATAAGCCTGTGCAATAATTTTCGGTAATTCGCGAGGCTTGTCCAGTTCTGCGACTAAAGCCAAAGCATTCACGACTTGAAAGTTAACTGCATCACCCTTGACATTCGCAAGGATTAGATCAGCCACTACATCGAACACTCCCACCAGTCTCATCCCCAATTCCACAGCCACTTCAGGGCCATGTTCGTCTTGTACACGCTTAATTACGGTGGGGAGGACCGTCATGGATGGAGTGCCGAAACACTTCGCATACACTGCCGCAAATACCATACCCCCAGTTGTTGCATTCTGTCAACTCGGGAACTAAGTCTTTTGGCAAACTTATAGTCAAAATCCTGTGTTTCTCCACAGGAGAGGTATTCGGAAACACCGCCTCCAGCTGGTCAAATTTTTCAGCAAGCCAATAAGGCAAATCATCCTTATTCTGTGGGCGTCTGCCCATCACCGAATTCACCATGACGGGACTTCTAGTCACACCGCCAAGTCCAGCTGGATGCGCCGCAACTCCAGGAGGGGCCATCTGGACTTTGCCTGTGACATACTGTACTAAGGCTCGGTGTACACGGACCAAAGACGTATGCAGCACGCGCAGTTCATCTACTGTAACCGCTAAATAACGTGGATGCGGGGTATACCCGGCCAAAACAGGCCAAGCGGCCCCATCTATCCGATAAAGGGCCTAATCGAATCGGGGTGACCGGGTGTGGGAGGGCGCCATTAAACCAAACACGGTGTTGCCATGCCGTGAGCGGTACTTCAAGAGCCTGATAAGGCCGATAAACATTTGGAAGGGCGGTGGGAGCGTAAACGTGGAACAAATTGTCAGCTCCTTCCACCGCCGGAAAAGTGACCCATGAGTAAAATACCTCAAAGTGGTAAGCCGGATCAGCTTGGACCACAAAGATGAGGGCGGCACCCGCGTCGGGTACTCCATAGACCGTTAAATGAGCACGGAGCGCGGCGCGGCCATGTGCCAGGATATTGACATTCACAGTCATCAAGACTAAGAATGTAGAACAACCTAGTGCGTGGCAGCGCAATATAGGTTTAACAGTAAAGAGAATACCTTTTAATAACTTCAAGCTTGAAAGAACCTATAAAAACATCAATATAGGAGGTTACACCCTCACATCTGTTTCCGGAAACAGAAGTGAAGGGAATTGTGGACAAGCACAAGCACCACTCAAGCGTCTCGCAGATAAGAAGCCCACCACACGTTGGGCGCCATGTTGCAGGGATTCTGCACATATACAGAACTATGCGCAGGAAAACAGGACCTCGGTGTTTAGTGGTGTACCAACCATCCACCTTAGTGCCCAAAATCCCAATCCGACTAGCTATAGTGTCTCATTTGTTCTCCGTACTACAGCGAAGCTACCAATGATTAGACATCCCAGAACACGGACTCTTTCAGGAATCGCGGGAGCAAGAACACTCTTTCATTACTCACTCATACTTGTCCACAACGTGCGTCTTAAGAGACACAGTATAGTTTAAAATGTTTATTTCAACTAACGTGCTCTAAGACACAGTACACGAGCCAGTACTAGCAGCATAATGCATAAAGACAAAATAGTAAGCATCGTTACAATTCCATAGAATACAAACGGGGACAGCATTTTATAAAGACAGTGGATGAAGGTCTATAATGCCTTGCCACCCTCCCTGTGCTAGTAACTAGTTTATTATAAAAAGAGAAGACCTCTGGGCTTTGTCAGGGGGACCCCATACCTCAAGCACTAGATGCAAGGTTTACATCATCGGACAAGCACAGCTCTTCTCCCTGGAAAGGTTTTACTCCAAGTGCCTCCAACAGGGAGATCACAATTTTTTTTTTTCAGTTTCAAATAGCTTTATTCGACAAATTAAGTCATAAAAGCATATAGGAACCATCCATCGTAAAAATACATGACCTAAAAAGATTATTTTTAAAATATATACAGTGTTGTAAGAAGCAATATATTAAAAGCACCCGAATTTCTCCAGTGCAGCTTTATTTCATGTTATGTCTAAGTGCGAGGGGCTGACCAGAAGAACAACAACAAGGGACGTTGTTTTTCGACCTTGTACATCGTGTGCAGACAAAAACCACAGAGGACAGCAGAAAAGGTGAAATGCAGATATGCAGACAGTTCTAATGTGAACGGTCACCAGCAGAGTCTGGAAAAACAAAGTCACGGAGTAACGTGTGCAAAGGAGGCAACATGGCTGCTAGGCCAAAGCTAACTTAGCAATGTCGACCATGAGGCCACAATCCACACTACACCGCCTTTGATATATGCGACACTGGTTTCCCCCAGATCTGGGAGATGTCACCCCCTGGCCTAAGGTCCATTTGGCACCACGAAAGGTGGGAAATTAGCTATGTAGTAGGCGTGTTGAACCACCAGGCTAGCCACACCCCTAAGGAGGGCTGCCTGAAGTGCTCCACAAAAGAAGGGTTCCACATTTTTGTGTTTTGGTGGCATTAGGAACTCTGGGACAGGGTTATTCCCACTCTCACAGGAAGTGGTCATATATGGGGTGTTGTGACCCCAAGGGTAAGTAGCCCATTGGCTACTGCCCTTTATTCCCCTTTATGCCCCTAAATTCAGTATTTAGGCGGCCCCCTGACATCAGGAACTTAGATTCACCTGACCAAAGAAGAAGAAGGACAAAGAAGAGCAGAAGAACGCAAAAACTGAAGACTAGCTGTGGACTTGGCGCCAAACCCTGCCTGCTTCTGTAGCGACAACTGTGAAGTCCCGACTTGTCCTGCAGCAGTGCATCCTCCAAAACCTCTGGAGGGCTGCCAGCACTTCGCCAACCCGTCAGCATCTTCCTTAAAGTGGAGGAGCCACTTGCCTGCAGCCACCGACCACATCAGGGTCACTGATCTGCTGACCATGGGTCCACCCAGGAGGAGGTCACTATGCTCCAGAAGGTCAGACCCGTCTCCCCACCAAGTTTCGGAATGCCAGGACCCTCTGGACCTGCCCGGCACCAATACCCAGAATACTGGACCGCTTGCAGCAGCCAAGGCTTGTTCAGTGTCCAGCCCAGACACCAATACTGCGAAGTCCGACGTACCGACGAGGAACATCAGGATCACAGGAGCCAGCACAGAGAATGGCCCTGCTCTCCTGTTTTGTCCCCATTTTCAGGTCGACCCCAAAAGTGAGAGCCTTCAATGTGAGCGACCCACCGGACAAAACACCTCTGCACTTGAGCCCCCCAACCAGAGGTCAAGTCTACAGAAGGTGCACCCTTGCTCATGAGACTCCCAAAAACTGAGCCCCCCTCTGGGTTCCGACGGACTCGTCCCCAAGTCCCCACTTGCAGCACTTTTCTGCTTACAGGTCTCTCCTTAGACTTCAGCAGTAGCGTTTGAGCAGTAGTCGATTGGAGGGTGTCCAATCGACCAGCACCTCTGAACCTGGACACCCCAGGGCAGGTAAACCAAAACTGCTGGTGGTTCTAAGGACCTTGTCCATACTTACCCTAAGTCCAGAAGCACAGTCCTGTAAGTCATTTGCAAGTGACCCTATGCAGTGTATGTTTCTCCCATAGGATAACTTTACCACGTTTGAGTCTCATGCCTCAAATCTTACAGCTGTATTTTCTAAGCGGCTGAAAATCGCTAACTAGAAAAGTTCTTACCTAATCTCGTAGATCTTAGTGTCTAAATAAATATAAAAATCTATGTTATTTTTCTAAACTGGTGTTGGACTTCCTTATTGAGTGTGTGTCTTATTTATTGACTCGGTGTGTGCACAATGCTAAACACTACCCTCAGATAAGTCTAAGGCTGCTAGACCACACTACCACAAAGAGAGCACCTTGGGATTGCTAGAGCAAGCCCCACTAATAGGAGATACCTGCACTCTTTGCACAGTGCACCTCACTTTGGTACACTATATAGGGAGAAGGCTTCCTACAGCTACCCATTAATTGATGCCATGTTTCAACTCCTATCAGGTATTTAACAATGGAAATATTCACCTAGGATGCTTCAACGACAATAACCTTCATTTTTGACACATCTATACCATATCTTACTACAGAGTATTGGACTACACAGTGGGTTATCTGATTCAGTATTCCAAATTGCATTATTCAATGTTGACACATGATTTATTAAAATATGTCACGTGAATTCAAACTACAGAACAAAAAATGGCAAACTGTTGAAAATAGTAACAGACAGAAAAAGACAAAGTGCATTTTCGGAAATTCCATCAAAGACTTACCTGTCTGAACATTTCAGGGAAATCATACACATAAGTGGTGCCTAGCGTCTGTGCTTGAAACCGCTTTGACTGTAACAGATCCTTTGTGACATAGGGTGTGTTAATCAACATTCCATGCATAAGTCCATGCCTGTCACCATAGGAGTGAAACATTATCTAAAACAAAGGGAAGAAACAAAACACATAAGCATTTGTGTCATTTCCGGCCCAATCTCCTACCATACTACAGGAATGCTGATTAAGTATATACAGTCTACATATAAAGGAACACCAATTGAATCCGTTCTTTACGATAAATTCAGGAATGTCAGATACTAAAGATAATTTTAATCACTGGATTGTATTATTCACCAGTAAATGGAAACCTTGCACTGACTTTTATCTTCACTTTCCTTGGCAGTTATGCCTTCAGTAGATATTTCCACACAGTGTCCATCTCTCTGCTTCACATTATCACATTTTAAGAGAATGCACAACCTTTTCATGCACTATTTTTGCACTCACTTATCGTTAATTCTGTCTTACTGAGTAGGAAATGGCACAAGCTGGAGAGTGATCTAATCCTGGGATTTATGCTGAGAAGAAAGAAATGGAGAATGACTTGCATCATGACTAAAACTCATTGATGTTTTGGTTTCTCCAATGTTACTCAGAAGTTCTAGTGGCACCTGCAAGATCTTTCAAAGCATCGGATGACACCGCAAATATTTATAAAACTTTCTATACTACACAAAGAGGACTACTGTGATAAGGCATCTCCCACATTTTCTGAAGTTTTAGGATAAAATATTTTTAAAATATAAAGGACAAAGCAAGCACAGTTTGTACCTAGATCAACTGCATTGCATTCATTACTTCGATGGAGCAACATTCTCTAAAATAACCTACTTTTAATCATTAGAGAACAATGAGAACCAATGGAAGTTTGCAACTCAATTTTGCTTCATCTCCCTTCTACTAGTATATATTATTATAAATCTCCAGAATAAAACAAAGATGTCCATTATTTGAAATGGCACTATCAGCCATATTAAATCATTCCCCACTGCACTAGCAATGCTAATCTCCCTTTTCTGAAATTATGATGCATTTAGTTTATATTCTCTATTCATATTATTACTGTATTGAGATTACATACAAGTAACCATTTTGCTTATTTTAGCAGACTGCATTAACTAAAATAAATTGGGATTACACACATGCCCAGTGCTAGGGTCAGTCACTTCCTTGTAGAGACTAATATCCAAATAGTATCCAGACTCGTTTGTTATAAAGAGCCGAATTGGGATGGCTTTTCCAGTGGGAGTTAACCGAATATTGATTTTCACTTCTGCTTGCAGCACACGGAGTTTCCATAATCTGCTCCCATACCTCATCACCATTGAGCGCACAGACTCTTCAATCTGGAAAACAGAAAAATACATCCTTAGTTAGCTGAAGAAGGTTGATCAACAATAGATTACCATTATGTAAAGCAAAGTATCAACCTGTAGATCAAGTAATGTGATCAACAGCCATGCCCTTCATATAAATGTTGTGTGTGGCCTGGTTAACCATGACAACGTGGTTCACTTAGAGTTTGGCAGAGCAGAAGCAGCACTATAATTTGCTGGTGTCCCTGCCTCACCAAACCTGTGGTTCATTCACCCATATCGAGGTCAAGGAATCACGGGGTTTCTGTTGGTAGGCCCTCAGACGCTACCGCAAGCATAAACTCTTGACTCAAGAGTTCATCCACCGCTGACTAACCAGCGGGTTGGGCGATAGTCACTGTTTTGCCCTTTCCTGGACAGACACAAGGTTTTTCCAGGAAGCAAAATGTTCTGTCACAGAATTGCAGGGAGGAAATAAATCTCCTACTCCACCTACAGCACGTCTATTGTGGTGCTTGAAATATTTTAACCAGGTGATAAGAGACATGGACATGTCTCCATGAAAGGATCTAAGTTGAGCAGTGATGGCAAATTTATATAAATATGAAAAATGCATACCATTTGAGAGACCTAAGAGCCATCCTGGGTGGGAGGACCACAACTTATACGTTACCGGGGACTCGCATATCATTCATTATAAGGTTTATGCCGACGTGAATAGATCATTGCTTTCCCCGTGTTGGCAAGGGTCCTGCAGTCTGGATATTCTTTCCTCTTTAGTGTGCTGGAGGAAGGTTCATATACTTGGTAGTCTATGTTACATGGGATGAGGAGGAATTCAATAAAAGCACTTTATTCCGAATTTTTGCACAGTTTCTCTTCAACACTGTACAAAATGACAGTGCTCCCCAAGTTTTTAAACTCCTCCAGACCTTGCTTTTTTGTTTAAATCTGTTTTATTGTTTTTCAGATAGGTTTAGCATATACATTACTCATACAGCTTTATCAGTGACAGTATGAATTGTTGATGGCATCACAAATCATATGTGTGCATATTGTGCAAAACTCATTGAATTTGATAATACAGTGCTGATTCGTATACAGTAATTGTCATTGGTGAGCGTTTGCAGATGCTAAGTTTGCGACTTGGTTTCATAACAGAGATAAACAGTACTACAAGGCAACAGCCTGCAACGTATACTTTGCGTACGGCTACCGATAAGAAATGTTTTAATCATTGTCATTGTCCAAGCAGCAAGTCTCATTTCTCTGTCATTGTGTGCAGCATACATGTACATAGGGATAGGCTCGCCTGACGATAGCCCCCACTGGTGTATCAACCAGCTAAGAATAACTCAGCTAAGAAGGGAGTACATTGGAGTTCTCGCCATCTACAAGAGGCATTGCGCAATCCAACTCCCTTGCTGCACCATCTCCCTCCATGTTAGAGTCATTACAGCATGGGATAGATGAAATGTCAGTGTTTAAGTCCACCATTAGTATATCCCAATGCGGGGCAATAGGGTGTTTTCTAAGACCCAGATTATCTTCACTGTGTAAGGCTATGCTCTCTGCCCGCGCCCAATTGGTAAACGAGTACAACCAGGTTGTAGCATGCAGGGGGATTGGGGGATTTCCATCTGCGAGTAATTAGGCGCTTGGCCAAGATCAGCCCTAAATCAATAAATCGAAATGTAACCTTATATTTGTTGCCTCTGCTGTACCTCCCATGTGGGTGCAAGAGTTCTTCAGTGCAATGTAACAACCTGTCAATTACAGCCTGCCAATAATATGTGAGTCAAAGGCAGGCCCACAGCATATGAAGTAAGTCGGCATTTATCAGCTGACAGCGAGGACAGGCGGCGTAGGCTCGTCCAAAATAGCGATTTATTTTCTCGGGAGTGAAGTAGGCGTTATGTAGAACATACCATTGAATCAGGCGCAATCTGGCATTATGAGGGATTGTGACGGGGCTCTCCAATACTGCATCCCATTCCTTATCGGTGTTGGGGTGATTCAAGTCAGTCTCCCACTTACCATGTAGCTGCGTGAGGGGATGAGCTATATGGGTGCACAACGAACCCACCACCCACCTGATTCAATGCTTGCCGCGCCCTGGTACATGTAGGTATCTCCTCCAGACCTTGCTTTGCTGGAGTTCTGGAGCCTTTTTTAAAGAAAGTATACATGAAGGTCTGCACACTACTGTGGGACGGGGGCCACTCAAGGATCTTTTTGGATATGCTACAGAGTAAAGTTTATGACTGTGGTATAGCACTCTCTAGCCTGTGCAAATATTAATAGGCAACTTATCTTTTTGTACTAAATGAATGGTCCTTTGTGCCTCAACAAGGCCCGTAGCTCCGAGTGGACAGACAAATAATATTAGATCATGGACACATAGTAGCACTGTAGGGTACCACAAACACCACTTCCCTTCCAAAACACACTGCCATAATGATTAGTGTGAAAGGCAGGAAGAACTACTGATTCCCCTAGGCACCACAGTAAATAACTATACGGATCATGTGCTAGCTGTGCAAAAAACCTCAAATATACAACAACATATAAAATTAAGTATTTATTCAAATATAACTTTAACACACACACATATATAAAAGAATATACTATATATATATATATATATATATATATATATATATATATAAAATCTCAAAATAAATTACAAGACAAACATAAGATTACGTAAAAATACATATAATCACTAATGTCTGCCTATTTCTTATCTCAAATTGTATGGTGATGAATACATAAATTATTTTTTGATTTAAAAAAAACAAAAGTGACAGAAGAAATGAGCCTCTGGGTGGCACGAGCGACTCTTTTCCGTCCCACAGCATAAGGAGGGCTGGAATTCTCAGATGTTTTTACTTGCATCCTGGCTGCACAGCTTTGTCCCTCCCTGGATTGAAACCATGATCCCAACGGTAAACCGTGGGGGCAGGTTGAACAGGCCTTTTCCCCAGACCCCTGGATGGGCTCCTATGGCTCCCTAAGCCAGTTTGCGCTCACGACCCTCCACTTCTCCCACTGACATCCACACTACTGACTTACTGGTGAGACGTTCGCGGTGAGCGTACATTTTCAGCTTATCCCTTCCTTCCTACCCCTTTGGCTCGTAATTCATACTTTCTCCTAGGCATAGTCCATCTCGACTCCTTTTGCTTGGACCATGGAAGATCTCCCCGGCTGAGAGATTTAAACGTAGAAGGGGATTTGCTAGCCTATGAGGGTCTAGTCGCAAAACACACCTTGCTTATCGAATTGGGCAAGCACTACACTGGGCCAGACGACCCCCTGCTCTCTTAGTCATGCTAAGAGAAGAGACATTCATCCTTGTACCTCCCAAATGTTAGGCGTAAATACATATCGTGGCTATATTGCTACATACGTAACCTCACTCCACCAAAGAAGCATGCCTACATGAAACAAAGGGCAAGGGACTTGACCAGACATTACAGACAAAACCTGGGCGGGGGGGGGGAATATGGCAGAGAGCTTCCAAGTCCACCATTTGTCTACTCTACAAACAGAACTCTTACAAAATTCTTACATATTGGTATTTGACACCAGTGCGCTTGCATAAAATGTTTGGGAGCTCGGAACTACATTGAAGGGATGGGGAGAGTGAGGCACTTTCGCACAAACATGGTGGACATGCCAGAGTGTGCAAACCTTTTGGGATGAGGTCCTACTCACAGTACACACCATCACTAGTTTTACACTGCCCCGTCAGATAGGCTCCTCCCCACGTCAACTCCGCAAGGGCAGCTTCTTTCTCACCTACTCCTAGCAGTACGGCTGTGCATAGCATAGATGGAGAAGCAACCTCAGGCACCCTCGCAAATATGTGGTGGAGAAAGGTATGGAACCTCTATGCCATGGAAAAGTTCACGGCCATCGTGAGGGACAGGGTGGCCAAGTCTGATTCAACGTGGTGTCCATTTACCACTTACATACGACGACAATATAGGAATGCACCCAACGTTGTCTAAAACACTAAGGGCTTCAGATTTATGGGTGATGTCCGTGCTAGAACACTAAATTAAAAATGTTTGCCATGCTTTACGGAGCATGCGCATGCCTGCAGCATGAAACACAAGTGCGCATCAGTGGCCATTTAGGAAAACGTTTTCTTTAATAGAAAGCTTACTGAGAGGAGCGCATGTGCCTGTGTCTTGACATGTGCATTCAAAAGCGAATGATAAAAAGCAATAACAAAGCTAACAGCTTGGCCTTTTAGAGCCGAGATCTACTCACTTTGCCATTGCTTGCTATGAGTAAGCCATCTAGATAATTTAAGAGCATAAGTCGTCTCACCATTACTATCAGGCACTTTATGAAAGCTCGTAATGCCATTAGACATCCAAAGGAAACTGTCTTAAAGTGGCAGTGATAAACTCCCAACCTAATCCTGTGAAAGAACAAGTTACTTCTAATATTCTTTCTGACAGATATGATCATGGCCACAGATTCCTTGTAACAACCTTATCTCAAGGCACCAGACTGGATTTGGAAAGTTCATCAGCAGTACTGCATCACCGGTGCCAGAAGGGAAATGATGTTGGAAGTCCTGTATATGGTGGCACTGATGATGTCCGCTGTTTTCTTTGCCCCATTAGAAGACAAAGGAAACGAAGGAGGGATGCAAATAAATATTTAATGAAGAACTATTCTCAAGAGGGGAGACAGGGAGGCAACAAAGAAACTACAAGTGCTATCATATCCATCGGAACGAAATGGTTACCTACCAGTAGGAGTAGTTTTGCAGCTTGAAGAATTTTCTGGATTCACATGCTGTGCATTATTCCGCCATCTAGTGGTTGGGTCCGGAATAGTCTTTTTTTTTTTTTTTTTTTCCTTTTTCTTGTTTTGGTCGCTGTCGACCACCATTTGGTGCCAGGTATGTCCCCTGAGTGACGTCAGAAGGTATCCTGGAGGTCGACGTGCGTGGTGGCCATCTTCGGATTCTTTTTTCTTGTTTCTTTGTTTGGTTTGTAATCCTTGAGATGGTTTTAATGAACAGTGATGTAGTTCTTTACTTCCCCACCTGTTTGTTGTCCTTGTAGGGGAGGCCGGGTGGGTCGCATGTGAATCCAGAAAATTCTTCAAGCTGCAAAACTACTCCTACTGGTAAGTAACCATTTGATTTTGCAGCGTGAATCCTTTTCTGGATTAACATGCTGTGCATTAGATTATGTAGCGGTTTCTCCCGTCTTGGGGAGGCTGTGGTGAAAGGAAGACTTTGCAAACAGGTGTTGAAGCACCCTCTGTCCAATTTGAGCTTCCTTATTCATCTGTATGTCCACACAGTAATGCTTTGTGAAGGTGTGTGCTGATGCCCATGTTGCTGCTGCGCAGATGGAATCAATGGGTACATTGGCCATAAATGCTAGCGTTGCTCCCTTCTTTCTAGTGGAGTGAGCTGTTGGTTGCATTGTTAGTTCCTTCTTGGCCTTGTCATAACATACTTGGATAGCTTGTACTATCCATCTTGCAATAGTTGCTTTTGTGACCGCAGATCCTGTGTTGGTATGCAAGTGTGCCACAAACAATTGTTTTGTTTTTCTTATTTTTTCTGGTTTTTGCAAGTAATACAGTAAAGCTCTCCTAACATCCAGGGTATGGAGGCTTCTTTCTGCTTTAGTTTCTGGGTTTTGAAAAAAAAACGGTAGCAGGATGTTTTGATTTAAGTGATACTTCGATACCACCTTTGGCAAGAATTGTGGGTTAGTTTTCAAGATCACTTTATCCTTGTGGATTTGTAAATAGGGTTCTTGTATTGTCAAAGCATGTAATTCACTTACTCTGCGTAGTGATGTTATAGTAATGAGAAAGGCTGTCTTTAGGGTGATATGTTTGATGTCTGCTGCATGCATGGGCTCAAAAGGTTTCTTCATAATTTGAGAGAGTACTGTATTTAAGCTCCATGTTGGTACAGGTGCAGCTCTTGGTGGAGCTATTCTCTTGGCTCCTTCTAGGGATCTTTTTATGACTGGTCTAGTAAAAAAGCTTTTGCATGATTTTCCTCTTGTGTATGCCACTATGGCAGCAAGGTGTACCTTAAGGCTTGAAAAATTGATGTTGCTGTCCAAGAAGTAGGTAAGATATGTGATAACAGATTCTTGTGTCTTTATGGAACTGGTCCTGTTGTTTGCGATGCACCATGTGGAGTATCGTTTCCATTTTGCTGTATAGCATTTCCTTGTGGATTGTTTCCTCGCCTCCTTGAGTATTTCCATGGTTCTTAGCGGTAGATTGAGATGACCAAATTCTATGTATTCAGGCGCCAAGCTGCTAGTTGCAGTGTTGCTGGTTTCGGGTGAAAGATTTGGCCCTGTTGCATTGTCAGTAGGTCTTTTTCTGTTTTGATCCTGATCATTTCTCCCTTGGATAGTTCTAGGAGAGTGGAGAACCATGTTTGCCTTGGCCAATGAGGGGCAATGAGAATCATATTTGTTCCTGGCTCCTTTGCCTTTTGTAGCACCCTTTGCATCAGGGGTATTGGCGGAAAGGCGGAAACAAATGTCTGAGACCAATTCAGTGAAAGTGCATTTCCCCTTGACAGGTGGTGTGGAACCATGGAGGCAAAGTATTGGCATTTCTTGTTCTGTATTGTCGCAAACAGGTCCAACACTGGTGTTCCCCAGATGTTGAATAGGTACTAAATTGTTGTCTGTTTCAGCTCCCATTCGTGAGAGCAATTGTTCTGTCTGCTCAGTTGGTCTGCTGTGATGTTGTCTACTCCTGGTAGATGTACTGTCTGTAGATGGATCTTTTGGGGTATCGCCCAATGCCAAATTTCCTGTGCCAGTTTGTTCAGTGGAAAAGACCTTGTTCCACCTTGTTTGTTGAGGTAGAACATTGTGGTTGTATTGTCTGTTTGTATTAGAATTGTTTTCCTCTGAATATGTTTCTGGAATGTCTTGAGTGCCAGAAAAACAGTTTTCATCTCTAGGAAATTGATGTGTTTGGTGGAGTCCTGTTCGCTCCATTGGCCATGTACTTTTAGCTGGTTGAGATGTGCTCCCCATCCGTTGAGGGATGCATCTGTAGTGACTGTCACAGATGGAGTTGGGTCCCTGAAAGGTCTCCCCTGTGCTATGTTGTTGGATGTCCACCATTGTGTCTCTGCTTGCACCCTTTGTGTAACAACCACTAGATCCTCCCAACTTCCTGTGGCCTGTGACCAGCTGTTGTTGAGCCATTCCTGAAACGGGCGCATGTGTAGGCGAGCGTGAGGGGTAAGTGGGATACATGATGCCATCATGCCCATTAGTTTCATAACCCTCCTCACTGTCAGAGACTGTCCCCTCTGGTAGAGGGCTGTTTCGTGGTGGATAGCTTGTATCCTGGCCTGTGTGGGATAAGCCCTGGCGTTCAATGTGTTTAGTTTTGCTCCCAGGAAGGTTTTCTCTCTTTCTGGTGTTGTTGACGATTTCTTGTGGTTTATTGAAAAACCCAGTCTTTGTAGAGTTTGAATTGTCTTTCGCACATGATTGAGACATGTCTGTCTCGTGCGTCCCCTTATTAGCCAATCGTCTAGGTAGGGGTAGACGTGGATCTTGCTTCTTCTCAGATGTGCCGCCACTGCGGCTAGACACTTTGTGAACACCCGTGGGGCTGATTTTATGCCGAACGGAAGTACTTTGAATTGGTAGTGTGTTTTGTTGTGCAGGAACCGCAGGTATTTTCTGTGCTTTTTGTTCATAGGAATATGTAAATAGGCGTCCTTTAATTCTATTGTAGCCAAATAATCCCCCTTTTGGATTTGCGGGAGTATTTCTTGAAGTGTACACATTTTGAAGTGTTGCGTTAGTATGAATTGGTTTATGAATCTTAAGTCCAAGATTGGCCTTAGAGTTAGATCCTGTTTTGGAACTAGAAAGTAAGAGGAGTAGTTTCCTTTGTAACACTGATGTGTTGGTACCCTTTCTATTGCCTGTATGAGGTATAGATCCTTGATTTCTGCGTTTAGTAGTATTTGTTCTGATTTGGTTAATTTTCTTTTCTTTGGTGGATTTGCAGGTGGAGTTCTTGTGAGTTCTATGCAATATCCGTATTTTACTAAATTTAAAATCCAATTGTCTGTTGTAATCCTTTCCCATTCTTTGTGGAAAAAGGATATTCTCCCCCCCACTGGTGTTTTGTGTGGGTCTTTTCCTGTGATTAAGTCAGTTTGTGCCATTCCCTCTGCCATTCCCTCTTCCCCGAAAGGGCTGCTTCTGCTGTTGCTGCCACCCTTGGTAGCTAGACTGTTGTCCCAATTGCTGGTTTTGTCCTTGCGCTTGCTGTGGCATTTGTTGTCCTTGACCAAAGCCCCCTCTACCTGTGCTTTTCCTGTTAGAGAAGCCTTCTCTTTTAAAAGAACCTCTTTGTTGTAGTGCCCCCATTGCCCTTGCTGTTTCATTGTCCTTTTTAATTTGTTGAAGGGATTCGTCTACTTCCTTCCCAAACAGAGCTTCTCCGTTAAAAGGTCTGTTGATGATTGATGTTTGGACCGATTGTTTAAAGCCAGATATTCTGAGCCAGGCATGCCGTCTGAGGACTGTTCCAGTGCACATTTGCCTGCTTGCAGTGTCTGCTGCATCTAGGGCTGACTTTAGGCATGTGTTAGCCACATTTTTTCCTTCCTGGACGATAGATTTTGCTCTCTTTCTGTCCTCTTCTGGGAGTTTGTTTAGAAGCTCTTCGATTTCATCCCACTGTTGGTGGCCATATCTGTTTAACAGGGCGCTTGAGTTGGCAATGCGCCACTGAGTTGCAGCTTCTTTTTCCATCCTTCTCCCCACCATATCCATCCTTTTACTTTCCTTCTCTGGTGGAGGCCCTGTGTTGGAGACTGCGTTTGCTCTCCTTCTGGCCGTGGTTACAATGATGGAGTCAGGTATAGTACTTAGTTGTATATATTTTGGGTCCTTTGAAGAGGGCTTATATTTTTTCTCCACTCTGGGAGTTACTCCTTTGTTTGAGGCTGGCTCTTTAAAGGCTTCTTTGCCCTGATCCAGGATACTTGGCAACATGGGTAGGTATTGTGTTCCTTTAGTAGCAGGTGCTAGTGTTTCCAGCAGGAAACATGTGTCCCCTTTTTCTTCCTCCAGAGGAACCCCAAATTGGTTTGCTGCCCTTTTTACTACCTCATTGTAGAAAGCAATGTCATCTGGGGGTGATGCTTTCAAAGGGTAGCTGCAGATCTCTTCTTCTGGGCTCTCGGTGTTGGAGATCGTTCCATGTGTCCTGAAAGTTTTCTGAGTTTTCCTCTTCCTCTGGGACATCTCCGTATTCCTCGGGGTCTTCGCCTCGAGGTTCCGGCGTTGGAGCGGAGTCGAAGATCCCTTCTTCCTCACCCTCTGGGACTTCTGCCTCTTCGGCGTCGACGTTTTCCGGCTCTGGTTCGACGGCAGGTGTTATAGGAATTCGAAAATCCTTTAATGATGCGTCGAATTCTTTTTTCTTTTGTAAGAGCAGCGCCATTTCCTCCTCGAGGCTTCTCCTCTTCTTTTCGACCTCGAGGGCCCTCTCGGCATCGGAGGCCGGGGACTTTCTCTTCTTTTCGGTATCGACGTTACTTTTTGGCGATGTTGAGCCCTTTTTTGTGGGTTCGGTGTCGACCCTTGGCTTCGGTTCCCTTTGCGATTTATCCTCCTCGGTAACCTTTGGGTGGGTTCCGTGGGATTTTTTTGATCGAGGCTGACCCTTGATCGCCTTTTTGCTCGGCGTCGGGGCTGCCTTGGGCGTTTTATGTTCGTGGCCCTTCGGTTCCGACGGATCTTTGTGTCTTACCTTGTCCGTCTTCTTCTTCGACTCCTTCGCCTTCTTTTCGGCGTGGATTTTTTCGGAGTCCTTTTCCAGTATTTCGACGTCCGATCCTTCGTGTGTCGATTCCGCTGGAGCCCCATGCTCCTCTTCATCGCTGGAGAAACCCATGTCCCTTATGGAAGGTTTCTTCGATGGCTGACACATTGTGGCGTAGTGGGCCTGTATTTGGTGTTGACGTGTCCTGAGCGTTATCGGCTGGAACGCTGCGCAGGCATTGCAATCCTTGTCTTGATGGTCCTTCGGCAGCCACAGATTGCACACGTTGTGTGGGTCGCGCTGTGCGTACTTGTGGTGGCACTTGGGGCAGTATTTGAAAGGGGTATTCTCCATGACCCCTACCTCGCCATTTGTGGACCGGATTAGTCCTTTGGTGTTTAAACGGACGCCCTGCTTCTGTCTTCGGGTGCGGCATCGATCGTTTGGTTTTCCCTCGATGATCCTTCGATGCTAGTCTTCTTTTTAAGTCTTTTCCGGGGAAAACGAAAAAACTTCTTCGGAGCTTCCCGTCTTGCTTCCAGACCCAACGGCGGAAAAAAGAATCTGAAGATGGCCACCACGCACGTCAACCTCCAGGATACCATCTGACGTCACTCAGGGGACATACCTGGCACCAAATGGTGGTCGACAGCGACCAAAACAAGAGGAAAAAAAACCAAAAAAGACAATTCCGGACCCAACCACTAGATGGCAGAATAATGCACAGCATGTGAATCCAGAAAAGGATTCACGCTGCAAAAACATTGTTCCTGAAGGTACCTGTTCTTTTAATGGTTAGTCTCTCCCTTCCCTTTGTGAACCAACCCCACATCAACTCGGAAAGGTGGTGGGTTGCAAATAACACTGAAATATATGAGAAAACTCACAATGGGAGCCCTATCAATATAGGAAAGATTTTAAATAAAAAAATTTGGCTCATCTCATAACCAGGCTCAGGTTCAGATCATTACCTTCTCTAGTCTAGGAAGTACCTGGAATAAAACCTCATCCTGACTGGTGTCAAGTGTCCTCTACAATTGTATGCTTTGCCATTTCCCAGAAAGGGTAAGATAACATGAAATTATAATATGCAAGACCCATCTATGAACTAAATGCGACACCAGTCACTCAAGTCTCTTGAAGTGTAATAAGCAGGGCCTAACTGAATGGCAATAATGGGTTTGAAGATTGCTTGCCAGCAATATTATCACAGGGAGATTTCCCTGATGCTGAACAGGGATTTCCAAAGTCTCTGCAGCTTTGCAGAAGACCCTGATAATGTGAGACTGATCTGTAGTCAAAGGGCCATTTGTAGGAAGGAAGAGTAAGTCACTCTTTCTGGTAGATTCTTTATCTACCGGCAGATTCCATATCTTTTAAAGGTACCAGACTGGAGCATCAAAAACTTCAACATCAGCTCTGTCCTGCACCCAGACATCACAACACAAACTATATATATGTGCCAACAATGAGCTTGAACGTCAGCTATTCTTTTTGCCATGCCCTTAGATGTGGAGACAAGAATAACAATTGATGCAAATCAGGCAGTTGACAAAATCTAATCATGTTAATTTTCAGGGAGGTGAGTGGGTAGTCAGCAGGAAGAAAGATTACCCAAGAGAAATAGCATTACAGAAGGTATGTGATGTATCCTTTTAATGTATACTTTTACCCACATATTTCTCACTTCTTGAATCAGTACAAAAGAAGTTTCTGTACTCCTCAATAGGAAGGGGGACTGAGGCCTGGGCATACACCAGCACGCCATGCAGGACCGACCTGGCAAAAAGCCCTTGCTAGAGGACCTGAGAATCAATGTAGTACTGCGTGATGAAAAGTATGGGTGAAAGCTGATGACAGGAACATGTCTGATGTTGAAAACTGGAAGACCTCAAGACAGTCATGGTTGCAGCCTTCAATCTGGTGGTATGAGGAGGACTTGCGAGGAGGACTTGATGCAGGATCAGCCTCAAGAGCGGAAACAGGTAAAGTTGTAGCGTGCTTTGCATGGTTCTTTTGATGTTTGGTGACGTAGAGCTTTACTTCACGGTCTTGAATCTCCTTTGGTTGCATGAAGGCCTATTCTTCACACAACATGGCATCATGCCCCTAGCCCAAACACCAGAAGCACACCTCCTGCAGGCCCGTTTCTGACATCTGTTTACAACAATCACAGTATGGTATAAAGCCTGTATTGTTAGGTGGAGACGTTGTTCCTTTGCACACTGTAATTCAGTTTGAAAAACTTTCAAAACCGACGAAAAAGGCAGTGGAGGTCTGGATCTGCATTCGAAGCCATGGAACAAAAGGAACTGATTTTGGCTCGCAGTGGTGGTGCTTATATGCTGCTACGCTCCATTACTTCATTGGTGAAACGAAGTCAGCAAGGAGCCGTACAGTGCCACATAGCAAAATGTGGGAAAACTACTATGAAAACTTCCAATACCAGCTTGGCAACTATGAACTATTCTAAACCTGAGGAATCTGCGGTTAGCACTATTCATCAGAATACATTGTGTTGATGGAAGGGGAGCATGCATCCAGAATCATTTCTGCCACATCAGCCGGCAGATGAAAACTCTTGGTTGGTCCTACTCAATCTTGCCACATGAATGTGCAGGCTGTGATTAGTCGGTGCATTATTTTGCTCCATTTTAGGACAGCAGATCCTTCCCAAACAGTAGATAAAAGGGAGTTTGGGGAGAGGCCCAAAGCCAGGAGTTATGAGCACAGACCCCGCTTGAGCCCAATCCAGGGAAAATGAGGATGATCTGTGCTTTGCTCCAAAGCAAACACAAGGAGACGATGGACGGAGCGCTGAAACTTGTCAGACACTCACCCCCAGTCACAGATCTGGGTTGAATCCATCATCACTCTTTAGCTCACTTCGCCACCTCAGTTCGGACCCAGCTATATGCATATCAGTCTTGACCCTGTGCCTCATGGGAACAGTCCAGCCCGAACTGCCATGCCTGTGTTTTGCTCCGCCTCACCAATCGCCGAACAAGCAGGTTGGTAAGAATGTGTAAAGGAGAACAAAATACCACCAAAGGCAGAACAAGTCTTCCTGAGTCTCTTGAAGAGCAAACTGCATGGGGCAAAAGATGAGAAACTTAGCATTTTCTGAGGTGGCGAAGAAGTCCACTTGGAGCATGCACCACTGAGCGAACATTCCTTGGGCCACATCTGTGTAGAGATGACATTCGTGGTGAGCCAGATAACACTGACTGAGCTTGTCTGCTCTTACACAAAAGAATCCCACCAAGTGGATTACCAACAATGAAATTTTGTTTCTCTCCATCCGTCACCTCAGTCTCACAGTCTCTATGTAATGCAGGAGCGCACACCACTCTGTTTGTTGCGGTACATTTGACCTTAACCGATGGGAGGAACATGTACAGGGCTAGACAAACTGCACGCACTGTACTGTGCCAGACTTCTTACCATGGTGGAAAGACTTTCAAAGTGACTGTGTCTCGAATTGCCCCGATTAAGGACAATTGCAGCTTGGAGTTGCGACTTGGGTTCACTGATTGAGAATCCCAGGTCAAACAGCAGTGATATTGTGTTCTGGAGGTGGTAAGGCACAGTCTTCAGCTTACCCACCTTCAGTAGCCAGTCGTTGCTGTTTGGGAATACGTGTAGCCAAGATCTTTGAATATGGTCATTGTCACCAAAATGCCTTTTGTAAAGTCTTGAGGGGGCTATAAGGCCAAGGGACAGGACTGCAAACTGTCAGTGGGTGGAGTTCACTACAAGGCACAGGTATTTCCTGTAGGACTGCAGAATCGGTCAATGGAAATATGCCTTGAGTCCAAGGACAACAACCATTCCTCTTGGTCTAAGGCCAGAAAAACCTGAGCAACAGATAGCAGTTCTGTTCGGGTTGGGTGCAGAACTCAGCCCTGCAAGAGAAGATCCTTCTGAAATGGTAGCTTGATCGGAGGACAGATGTTCATGCCCAAAAATCGGTATCACACTCTCGTGGAACAATCCAGAGCCACTAAGATGAGGTCTGAGGCTCAAAATTGATTGATTGAAGACCGTCATCTTTAAAAAGAAACTAGAAAAAAGCCATAACGGGAGCCTTGCTCAATTTCCGCTTCTGCCACCAGCACAAACACTAGCTTGGTGGTCAACACCTCCCTGGACAGAATCCAGAAATGGGTCTGGGAACACAACTGGGTAAACAGGTGGAATATTGGCAAGACGGCCCTGAAAGGACAAGGAATCCCAAGCAGAACAGTCTACAGGACCCATATGGTTTGAAATTATAGAATGCCAGTAGTCTAAAAAAATTGGCAAATACACACCCCCTTTGCCACACTGGGCATTTATTTGCTCAAGGGCAAACTAAAGATGGTTTGTTACATTGCCTGGGGAAGAGGAAGAGTAAAACTGCTACTGGTCCTGGCCTTTTGAGCTGCCTCCACCATTGAAGCTCTGAAACGTTTGCATGAGCTGTTGAGTGGGCTGGGATGAAAAAGTTAATTACTATATGGCTTTGGGGGTCATCATCTGACGTCACTTCCAGTCGACTGTCGTCAGCACCCCCTTCAGCCAACGCAAAAGCTTTGAAGTTTGCGGGTACAGTCTGATGCCTGGGCTTGTTCTACAGATGAAGAATCTGCAGGTAGAAGTATCCATCAGAAAGGTGCTGTTGATGGAAGGGAAGACTCAGAGTAACTCTGAAATTTCTGGTACACTGGTGAAACTTGAATAAGGGGAAGCAAGGCTCAGAGAATGCACTGTAGCATGGCTCTGTCTGAACTTGTCTGAAGTTCAATAGGCCTTGTCACCAAAGATTTGAGCACTTTCAAAGGGCATGTCTGTAAGTGTGAGTTGGATGTCTACTAAAAATCTCAAGGTGTGCATCCAGGCATGTCTGAAAAGGACCAAACTTGTTCCCCTAGCATGGGAACCAACTCCATAAAGTACAGACTGGAACTCAACACCTGGGCCAATTCTTGACCACCTTGTAAAGTTTGCAAAAAAGAAGTGTGCGAGTCCTCTCGAAGTGCAGGAAGAACCTCCTGCGCCATATCCAAAGAGAATGAAAGTAGCCAGCCAGAAGACAGAAGCAAAATGCCAAACTATCGATGAAAAGACCTTTTTGCCCATGGTATCAATTCTTTTTGACAAAAAAAAAAAAGCAAGCCCCGCCAAACTTTCTGGTGAAGGTTGTTGGGTCAAGAACTTGGGGTCTCCAACAGAGCTGGTCTGTAAAGTTTAGTCAGTTTATAGCTATTTATTGGAGGTGAGAAAAGCTTGGGCCAAGCAGCTACAACAGGTCTAAATGGGCATCATTAAATGAGAGGGTGTCATTTGGAGATTGGATTCATGCACCTTGATGGCCTTGGAGTGCATTATGAACACTGGTTTCAAGACATGGATTTGTGCTTAGGTACCAAAGGCAAATGTTGTGCAGGTTAGAGATCAATATCCATTTTCAGCATGAGCAAGGCAACTTAAAACCTCCAATCTTCGAGGGCAAAAGCCTGACCACAGTGGGGGTTGAGAGCGCACAGCAAGTTGGGTGAGAGCATAGCCAAAGCCTAGGCCCTGTCGCAAACCATGCTGTGTATGGTGTATGGCTGTAATAGGAAGTTAGACACAAGTAACAGTTGAATGAGATATATGATCCGAACAAAACACTGAAAAAACACAAAGGTGAATGTGACATATGGTTACGGTTAGGTTATTAATGTTAACATAGGTTTGAAAACTCAAGGCAAACATCAAATTAAAGTGCAATTATTATTTTATTTTTTAACTAAAAACCACTGCATTTTGACAGGTATAGTGCCACCTCTAGCTCATTCTCCAGTTATGGCGCCAAATGCCAAGTTGAAAGCACAAATTTGCTAACCGCATGGAAACAAAGAAAACATCTATCAAGAAAACAACATGGTGGGTGGCGCGAGGTATTGAGTGTGGTGTGTTCAAGTATAACCATAACTGGAAAATTTCATTGTATTTGGGTGAATGAGACACAACCATAACTACCATAACTCCGCTTTAAAGTGTGTTTTTGTGTGTGTACATGTAGATATTATATATGAGATATATATATATATTATATATACACATACACACACACACACACAGACGTGTAAATACATATATATTCACTAATAAACGTTCTGTAACGCTTTTTCTGGTGGATACAGTATCTGCCTGTGGATTCCTCACCTTTTGAGTTACCCCTCCACCAGCATTCCATGGAAACTTTTTCATAGCTCTCCCACGTCGACAAGCATCACAATAGCACGGCTCCACTCGCGACTCCGTATGACGTCACCAGAGCCATACGAAGACCTTGTCAGCGTGCTGATGTCAGTTCCACCCATTTTTTCTGTGCCTTCAAGGCGAACGGGTAGACCGACAACATATTGCAAGTATACACAGAATACAATATATACACAAATATACACAGTATATGAATGAAAGAAGAAGAACAGGAAAAGCTAAAGCCATGAAATTTCCTAACAACAAGCATCATAGCAAAGCAAATCACATAGAAATACAAGAATGTCATGCACAAAAACCTTTTCGGTATACGTAGGTAGACAACGAGAGGAGGGTGGGTCAGTGAGGAATCCACAGGCAGATACTGTATCCACCAGAAAAAGCATCACCGAAGGTAAGTAACTTGTCCTTCTGATGGATACATCTGCCTGTGGATTCCTCACCTTTTGAATTGAATCCCCAAGCAGTCCCTCTCCCGGCGGAGGGTGTCCACCTACTCATACCAAAAAGTCCTGTAGCACAGAAGTACAAGTTACTTACCTTCGGTAACGATGTATCTGGTAGAGACGATTCTAGCTGCAGATTCCTTAACGTAGAATTATCCCCAGGCGTGAGACTGGACCCGGAAAACTTTCTTTGCCCCAGCATCTCTGCGCGCCGGGGGGGCGGTACCACGCGACTCCTCCCCGACGTCGTCCGCGGGCGTGACGTCAGCGAGGTCACATAAGCCCAACCCCGGCGCGCTGACATCAGTTTTCTTCGGAGAACTTTTCCGCGCCACAACGCGGAGCCATCACAAACAAAACTGTGGAGATTATGGGAACAGTGTGCGAAAAATCAGTGAAAAAGAGAAGAGAGAAACGAAAGGTGAGGAACAGCACCAATTGGAAAAGTGCCAAGCACTAAGGTACCAAAAAGCCATAGCAGCGAAAGCCATAGCTGGGAAAGAGCAGAGCACCGCTCTGAGGAACAACCTTGCAAGCTAAGGCGACATCCCCCTGTGAAAAACGCTATAGCAGAAGAGAGAGAGAGAGAGAGAGAGAGAATCTACAATCACAATCCACAACAGTGAAGGGGCAACAAGCCCGGAACAGAGGAGTAACAGCAATTCACCCCCAGACGACACCATCAAGGAGAGCCGTAGCCCCTGAAAGAAGCGAAAGGGCTGAGGTACAAGCAAAAAAAAAACCCCAACGCAGAGAACTGCAAAGGAATCAGAAACCCCAAGCAAGTAAAAGGGAGAAGAGTCAAAGTAGGCCCCCTACACTGGAGAAAAAGCCAGAGTGGAGGGAGGCAGAAGCACACATGAACCAACCAACCTCGTATCATAAATGAAGGGGTGGAACAATCAAGCAGAACGAAGCATCCTGTCCGGGAGGAGACAAAGCAGACACCCACAGAAGACAAGCCACCCAGAGGGAGGCGAGTGCAGAAAACCAAACGGAAGGTCCTCGCAGAACGGGGAGGAAGGGCGGGTCGTGAAGTAATCTGCGGCTAGAATCGTCTCTACCAGATACATAGTTACCGAAGGTAAGTAACTTGCACATCTGATAGAGACTACAAGCCGCAGATTCCTTAACGTAGAATAGATACCCTAGCCATACCCAGAGAGGAGGAGGGCCTGCGAGAGAACCTCCCCAGTAGGAAGAAACACAGGGCCCCAGCAGGGGATGTGTCACAGGGACAAGAAGGGCGGCCCACTCCTCACCAAGCAGAAGTAAGCAAGAACGAGGCGAAGGGAAGGCCAGGAGAACCCAAGCCCATCCAAGGTACAACCGCCAGAAAACCCCGTAGGGGCAGACAGCGCCAGAGGAGCACCAAGGAAGAAAAGAACCACCCCAAACTCCAGGGAGAAGAGGTAGAACCGTAGGCAGAGCCCGCAGTAGGAAAACACAGACACAGCGATAGGGGGCAGCTGAACAAGCATCAGCCTCAAGGCAGCGGACAAGGCAGGAGCGGCTCCACAGCCAAAAAGCGCAGGCGAAGAAGAAAGGCACAGTTGCGCAAAGCCCCAGCAGAACAAGAGGCAGGGGCACAAGGGAACACACCAAGGGCCACGGCGGTGGAGCATAACGAGCAGGCATGCGCAGCCGGCAGCTGGCAACACCATGGAGCAGTGCACCCAGAACAAGCCAGGCGCAAGCCGAGGACAGCGGCCAGGGAAATCCAGAACAATCCCCAAAGGGGGCCCGTGCCAGAGACACACACCGGCCCACGAAAAGAAGTGGGACCACCCAGAAGAGAAAGAGGAGAGACACGGAGGACGGACCAGCCGGCAACCAGAACACAGGAAAGCCAGAAGAAACCTAGCCCCCCTGGGACACCAGACAGAGGACCAGGCCGAAACGCCGGACAGGAAGGCGGAAACGCCACAACACGATGCCGTAGACAGTATGCCAGGCTGGTCTAGCGATGTAGCGAACACTGAGAATGATAGACGTTGGAGCAGCGCAAGCTGCACCAAGACAAAGGCAAAAGAGACCGCACCAACGGTATACAGTGATGCCAGGAAAGGCAAGGAACCCGAAAAAGGGCATCCACACCTCCCCAGCGCAGGACAGAGCCATGTAATAGCTTCAAGTACCCCACTTTGGGCATGATACGTCCCAAGGAAAACATGGGAACACCTCTTAGGAAAACATTCCGCAGCAGAGGACAAGAACATAAAGGACATGCGGGTAAAACCACAGACGGCTTGCCAATCAGCCAAAAAAGACACAGAAGCCAAAAGGGGGCTGAAACAGCAGCCAACAGTACAGAGGGGCCAACCTAAGGACCCCGAAGGCACGCCAAACCACACAGAACACACAACCGGGCCAATCGAAGCACTAGACCCCCGAAAAAAGGTGGGATAACTCCTCCCATAAAGCACCAGAGGACCGACAAGCCAAGTTTACAGAGGGGGAGGAGGTCGGAGCCCCGCAAGTAGCCGCTGAATGGCGCAGTCCGCATGGGTGTTAAACAAAAGAACCCCATCAAAAGGCAGGTCAACCAGACGCTCCCTAATAGTCTCCGGAAAAACGCCATCCCTCAACCAAGCATGGCGACGGAGAGCTACTGAACTTGCCATAGCGCGGCCGAGAGCATCAGAAACATCTAAGGCCGAACGAAGAATAAACTCGGCCAACTCCCGGCCATCCAACACATGGGGCCGCAGATCAGCGCGGACACCTTCGGAGGAGGCACCAGAAGGAAGGGACTCCACGGATTCCCACAGACTGGAAGTAGCCCTGGGCAACACACAAAGTGTGTTGAGCGCTCGCAAAGCAGCACTAGAGGAAGCGAAGATGTTACGCCCCCACGAATCCAACCACCGGGCCTCCCGTGACGGAGGAAACAACACCAAGGGCAAGGAAGGAAAAGCAGTCTGCAGAAGAGGGCCCTGGGTAGAAGGGTGGAAAGAAAGGCAGACTGGATCGTGCAGAGCAGGGCGATGGCGATGTAGGAGCGGGTGAGGCACGGGATCACCCGTGGCAGGACGCCCCCAGAAGAGAAGTATGGAGCGAAGCTTCGAATGGAAGAAGCAGCTCCCGTCCACCAGAGCCCTGATGGAGAACCTCTAACAAATGGTCCGTAGGGAATGGGGTGCCGGGGTCACCCATGCGCAAAATGCCAGCGGCCGCGGAAATGGCCCGGACAAAAGCTGCACTCGCCTCCGTAGGGCGTCGTGGGGGAGAGAGCAATTCCTCCGTGTGCGATGGCTGTAAACTAAGCCGGCCATCCCCGAGTCTAGCTGGAGGAAAAAACGGCCAGCCCCTGAATGGCGGAGGATCCACGGACGAGTGGGGGGCCTGGGGTGCCTCCGGGGAAGGCAGAGATCGCGGGGACGGCGAAGAGCCCTCCCTGGAAGACGCCGGGGAAAAAGCAACAACGCGGCGTCCTGTCTCCGGGGAAGAGGAGACAAAAAGTTGACAAACATCTGGAGAGGAGGGGACCTCTGGAGACGAGTCGAAGACCCGACGCCGGCACGGCGCCGTGGAGTCCGCCACAGGCGCCGGTGCGACGTCGACCGGCGCCGGTACTGTCACCGGGGACGCCAAGTCGACCCCCACCACCACTTGCACTCCAGGAGAATGGGGCGGGGTCGGAGCCGGGGCGGCTAAAGAACGGCGCCGAAAAGGCACCAACTCGACCTCCGACGAGGCAGCCGCCTGCGCAGAGGGCCGAGAGGGGCCCGGGGAAGCGCCCCGGCCCCTAGCCAGCACCCGCGGCGCCGCCAGGGCCGACAGCTGTCGGCGCCTGAGCGGCGTCGGCTCGGCCTCCGGCAAGGCTGCCGCCTGCCCAGAGGACCGAGGGGGACTCGGGGACGAACCGCGAGTCCCGGCGACCTCCTGCGACACCACAGGGACCCCCTTGGGGGTTTGCGGCGAGGCAGAGGCGCCGTGGGCCGAAGAGGGGAACCCCGTAGGGCCGCACCTCGACGACACCACACCCCCAAAACCTGGAGCCGAACCCGTCGGCGACTCCGCGGAAGGCCCCGCACGTGGCAAGGGATCCGCGGACGTCTCAGGAAGAGGAGGAGGAGGGGCCAAGGAAGCCTGCAGAGCCGCAGCATAGGCCTCCATATGGGCCCTCGTCGCCCCAACGCCAGGAAACGGCAGGTAGTGTGGCGACGAACGAGGCTGCATGTCCAGAGGAGAACCCGCGCCCTCCGCAGAACGGGGACCAGGCCTCGGGGACAAGCTATAAGACTTACCGGCGGGCGAGCGACGCCCCTGGGGCCTCGGTGAAGGACGATGTTGGAGGCGGAATCGGCGGTTCTTGGACCCTTCCGCGGGGGACGGACCGGGTGACGACACCGATCTGGACAAGCCCCAACTAAGATCGATGCACCAGACCCGCCGCACACCATCGACCACGACCCCCTGCCAGCCTGGGCCAGCGTGAACATCGAGGACACCATCAAGACCATGAGCACAATACACTCCGGCTCCCCGTCAGACCCTTTCCCGCACCACATCTTCAACAAAGCCAGCAGCTCCATCGCACCCCACCTGTGCAACGTCATCAATCTCTCCTTCTAGACCGCGACCTTCCCAGAGAGCTGGAAACACGCAGAGATCAACGCCCTACTCAAAAACCCAAGGCGGACCAGAGAGACCTCAAGAACTTCCGGCCCATCTCCCTGCTTCCGTTCCCAGCCAAGGTCATCGAGAAGATCGTCAACAAACAGCTAACCCGATACCTCGAAGAAAACAGCATCCTGGACCCATCCCAATCAGGGTTCCGCAGCAACCACAGCACTGAGACTGCCCTCATCGCCGCCACCGACGACATCAGGATCCTGCTGGACAATGGTGAGACCGCAGCCCTCATCCTGCTGGACCTCTCCGCCGCCTTCGACACTGTCTGCCACCGCACTCTACGCGCACGCCTCCACGACGCGGGGATCCGAGACAAGGCCCTGGAATGGACCACCTCCTTCCACGACGGCAGAACCCAGAGAGTCCGCCTCCCACCTTTCCGATCCGAAGCCTCCGAGATCATCTGCGGCGTACCCCAGGGATCTTCCCTCAGCCCAACACTGTTCAACATCTACATGGCCCCGCTCGCACGCATCGCCAGACAGCACGACCTCAACATTATCTCCTACGCCGACGACACTCAACTGATCCTCTCCCTCACCAAGGACCCCGTCGCCGCCAAAGCCAATCTCCATGAAGGAATGAAGGCCGTCGCCAATTGGATGAAGATCAGCCGACTAAAGCTGAACACGGACAAGACTGAGGTCCTCATCCTCGGCTCCAACCCCTCAGCCTGGGACGACTCCTGGTGGCCAACGACGCTGGGAGCAGCCCCGACACCCACCGACCAAGCACGCAACCTGGGAGTCATCCTCGACTCAACGCTCTCCATGGCCAAGCAAGTCAACGCAGTCTCCTCCTCCTGCTTCAACACCCTCCGCATGCTTCGCAAGATCTACAGGTGGATCCCGACAGATACAAGAAGAACAGTCACCCAGGCCCTCGTCAGTAGCAGACTTGACTATGGGAACGCCCTCTACGCGGGAGCCCCGGCCAAGCTCATCAAGCGACTGCAATGCATACAAAACGCCTCCGCACGCCTGATCCTCGACGTACCACGCCACAGCCACATCACCCCCCACTTGAGGAACCTGCACTGGCTCCCCGTCGACTGGAGGATCACCTTCAAACTCCTCATCCACGCACACAAGGCACTCCACAAAACTGGCCCAGCCTACCTCAACAGACGACTCTTCTTCTACGTCCCCAACCGCCAGCTCCGCTCCGCCGACCTCTCCCTCGCCACCGTCCCTCGCATTCGAAGAACAACCACCGGCGGCAGATCCTTCTCACACCTCGCCGCCAAGACCTGGAACACCCTTCCACTAAGCCTACGACAGACCCAAGACCTGCTGACCGTCAGGAGGCTACTCAAGACCTGGCTGTTCGACCAGTAGCAGCAGCCCCCCCCCTTCCCTCTCCCCAGTGCCTTGAGACCCTCGCGGGTAAGTAGTGCACTCTACAAATTCTGTGATTGATTGATTGATTGACAAGCGGGCCGAAAGGAGTTTCATCCGGCGCTCCCGCCGGGACTTCGGCTTCAGATGCTGGCAAGCGTCGCAGTCCGTAGAATCATGGTGCTCGCCCAAACACCACATGCAAATAGGGTGAGGGTCCGTCGCCGACATCTGACGCGCACAAGAAGAACACATCTTGAAACCCGAAGGCATTCGCACACTGTTCCACAACGCAAAAGCGTGAAAAGAAGGCCTGAAAACAGGTCAGGGACACGATTCCGGATCCGCGTTGCACGCGGAAAAGAAGGAAACTGATGTCAGCGCGCCGGGGTGGGGCTTATGTGACCTCGCCGACGTCACGCCCGCGGACGACGTCAGGGCGGAGTTGCGTGGTACCGCCCCCCAGCGCGCAGAGATGCTGGGGCAAAGAAAGTTTTCCGGGTCCAGTCTCACGCCTGGGGATAATTCTACGTTAAGGAATCTGCGGCTAGTAGTCTCTATCAGATCATGCAAAATGGCCATCCCTCCTCACCTCTGAATCCAAGCAATAAATACTTCGCGAAAGTGTGGAGGGAGGCCCATGTTGCCGCCTTACAGATGTCCACCACTGGGACACCTCTAGACAAAGCTGAAGTTGAAGACTTTGCTCTAGTAGAATGAGCTCTAATACCTTCAGACTGCTCCTTCTTGGCTAAGGCGTAACATATCTTGATGCACAAGATGATCCACCTGGAAAGCGTTCTCTTGTGGACAGCTTTGTCCCTCATTCGTCCCACGTAACCAACAAAGAGCTAATCGTCCAGCCTGATGTCCTTGGTTCTGTCCAAGTAGAAACTGACCGGCCTTCTAGGATCCAGGCGGTGAAGTCTCTCCTCCTCTTTGGAAGGGTGAGGGGGAGGATAGAAAGTGGGTAAAGTGATGGACTGCCCTAGATGAAAAGGCAGGAACGCAGCTCTGGTCCTAAGAACCATCTTGTCTGCATGGATGGTTGTAAAAGGAGGCTTAAAACAGAGCATGAAGCTCACTTACCTTCCTGAGGTAAATGCAATTAGGTAAACAGTTTTGAATGTAAGAAGCCTCAACGGGCAACTATGAAGAGGCTCAAGGAGACCCCATCAGGAAAGTCAGAACCAAATTCAAGTCCCACTGAGGCATAATGAAGGGAGTGGGAGGAAATTAATTAGTGAGATTCTTAATGAACCTCATAACTATTGGAGACGAACAACGAAGGATGGTCTGCCAAACAAAGGAAGGCTGATAAAGACGACAAGTAACCCTTAACAGTAGCCACAGCACAACCTTGCTGGGGCAAGGAAAGTGAAAAGCTAAGCACATCAGATAAATGGGCCTTCAAGTGATCAATCGACCTCTCTCCACACCACTTCACAAATCTGGCCCATCTACAGTAATAAACAGATTTGGTGGAGTGTCTTTTGGCCGATAAAATAACATCCACCACATCCGGTGGGAGAGAGAAAGAACTCAGGTTGCCCCGTTCAATCTCCAGGCATGAAGGAGCAGACTCTGGAGGTGGGGTGTAGAACCTGCCCCTGCGACAGCGAGTGGTCTGCCCTGAGAGGGAGACGGAGCAGAGGGTGCGATGAGAGATGAAGAAAGGTTTGTGTACCACACCCTTCTTGGCCATTCCGGGGCGATCAATATGACTTGGGCCGGGTCTTGGCGAACTTTTCTCAGAACCCGAGGAATTAAGGGTATGGGGGAACGCGTAAAGAAGCCGTGAGCCCCAGTCTAGCTGAAACGCGTCCCCCAATGCTCGCCGCATCGATACTGGAGACTGCAAAACGAAGAGCACTGTGCGTTCTTGTGAGTGGCAAACAGGTCCAACTGAGGAAACCCCCACATCCTGAAAATGTGGCGGACCACCTCCGGATGGAGACGCCACTCGTGATTGGCCGAGTACTGCCTACTGAGATTGTCCACACGCACATTCAGCACTCTGGCCAGATGATTCGCCATCACGCAAATCCGATGGTCCTGGGCCCAGGACCAGAGCCACGGAGCCTCTCTGTAGAGGCGATAAGACCCTACTCCTCCCTGTTTATTTATGTACCACATCGCGGTAATGTTGCCTGTCAGGACCAAAACCAAATGACCACGAAGGGAGGGAAGAAAGGCCTTGAGAGTCAAACGAATCACCCACAATTCCAGAAGATTGATATGAAGCAATTCTCTCCTGGAGACCAGGGCACGAATGGTGGCTCGGCATATTTGTGGGGGATGCCCAAATTGTAAGCAAACGGACCCACGGGGCCAGCTGGTGTGCCAGATGGGTTAGCTGCTTTGGCAAACATGCCAAACATTGCATTAAGGAAATGCGACGGATCCGCACCCGGATAGGGTGGGTAAGGATCCGGAACCGCCTGGTAAGGATCCGACCGAGGCGTGTGACGGGCTGTGGCTGCGATGCCGGGGACACCGGGCCGGGGCAGGCAAGGCCAGAGGAGCAGGAGACGACTCCCTGGGCGCTGGCAAATCCCTTGGCACCGGAGAAGGGACCAGAGTCGCCTGCAGAGAAGGTGAGGGCGAAGGCGAGATGTCATCTTTACCGAGACGCCGTTGGACCGGAGAAGCCGACCTCTAAGACTTGCCTTTCGAAGATAGACGCTGGGACCCATGTTGACGCTTCTTTTTGTGCTTCTTTGACGACCTCGAGGTGTGCGGGGTAGTCGACTTCGACTTGGATCTTTTGCGGCCTCTCTTCTCTCTCGCCCGGGCCATGAATAGCTTCGCCTCTCGCTCCTTAAGTGCCTTCGGATTCATCCTCCGACAAGATGAACATCCTTCGACATAGTGATCCGACGACAGGCACCAAAGGCAATCTTCGTGGGGGTCCGTGATGAACATATGACCCCCACACGCCCTACAAGGCTTAAACCCTAACTTCTTTTGTGTAGCCATCGCACTGTTACATCACAGATAACAGTCCCAGAAAAACCGTTACGCGACAACGGCGCGGAAAAAAGGGAACTGATGTCAGCACGCCGAAGAGGTCTTCTTATGGCTTTGGTGATGTCACACGGAGTTGTGAGTGGAGCTGTGCCATTGTGATGTCCTCGCCGACGTGGGAGGGCTATGAAAAAGTTTCTGTGGAATGCTGGCGCAGGGGTAATTCAAAAGGTAAGGAATCCACAGGCAGATATATTAATCAGAAATAAAGGTTACAGGGACGTTATAGTTAGGCTCAGATTTCACTTGTACAAAACCAGTTAAATTCAGCAGTTATAGTTACCTGAGCTGAGTGATGCACTGTTTATGACCTCACATATTACATCACTCATGACATGGTCAGAGACATCACGGATGAAATCATCCAGTGAGTGTAAGTGTTTTCTAAGAGTTTAAGAGTGTTAAAGATATATACTAACCTACTACAAAAGTATACTAGGTGCACTACTACTGAGAGATACTACTTACAAAATATACATTTATATGTGTGACTATGTGTATCCATGTGTGAGTGGGTGTGTGAGTAGCTCCATGGGTGAGTGAGTGTGTGAGTGTGTGAGTGGCTCCGTGGGTGGGTGAATGGCTGTATGAGTGAGTGAATGGCTGTGTAAGTGGCTGTAAGGGTGGGTGAGTGGGTGTGTGAATGGCTGTATGAGTGAGTGAATGGCTGTATAAGTGGCTGTATGGGTGAGTGAGTGGCTCTGTGAGTAGTTGTATGGGTGGGAGTGTGACTGAGTGGCTGTATGGGTTACTGGTTGTATGAGTAGCTGTGTGATTGGGTGGGTGTGTGAGTGGATCTACGGATGGATGAGTGAGTGGTTGTTTAAGGACCTGTGTGTGTCTATGAATGGATATGTGAGTGGTTGTGTGGGTATGTGAGTGGGTGTATGAGAGGTTGTATAGGGGTGTGAGTAGGTGTGTGTGCTTCTGTGGATGATGTCATCAGTAATGTCACTGACCATGTCATGAGTGACTTAGCCCCTTCGATGTGCCCGTCGGCCAACGGCCGTCGCGAGCACTACCTCCGTAGTGCAGCGCACGTCCGTTGGCCGACGCGGCCCCGACCACTGATTAAAACCGCCGCACCGCGGCGGAATTCGCTCCGCGGTTAAGCGGTTAATATGTGAAGTCATAAGCAGTGCATTGCGGGGGTGTAAGTTATAGTTTGCTCAGCTAACTATAACTTCTGAATTTCACTGGTTTTGTACAAGTGAAATCTGAGCCTACCTAGAATGTCTCTATAACCTTTGGCTTTTTAAGCCAATTTCTAAAGTTATTTTAATTCCTAAATGTAACCACTAACCTTTGACAGTGGGTGTCTGAGTGAGTGCATGAATATCTGAGTGGGTCTGTGAGTGGGTGCATGAGTCTCCGAGTGGGTCTGTGAGTGGGTACATGAGTGTTTTTGAAGGTCTGTGAGTGGATGGATGAGTCTGAGTAGGTGAGTGAGTGGGTGCATGAGTGTCTGAGTGACTGTGAGTGAGTATATGAGTCTGAGTGCGTCTGTCAGTGGGTGCATGACTGAGTGGATCTGTGAGTGGGTGCATGAGTCTGAGTGAGTCTGGGAATAGGAACATTAGTGTCTGAGTGGGTCTGTCAGTAGGTGGATGAGTCTCTGAGTGGGTCTGTCAGTGGGTGCAGCAGTGTCTAAGTGGGTCTGTGAGCAAGTACGTGAGTGGATGTGTGAGTGAGTCAGTGAGTGTGTGCAAGTCTCTCAGTGGGTCTGTGAGTGGATGAATGAGTGAATGTGACTGTCAGTGGGTGCGTGAGTCTCAGTGGGTCTGTGAGTAGGTTACATGAGTGGATCTGTCAGTGGGTGCGCAATATAAAGAGTAAGGTGGGCTCACAGGAGCAGGTCCTCGTGCCAGCTCCACTTGAGACGGTCCTCCTGTCCAGCTTGCCAGCAGCCCACTACCTGCTGCTTCTTCGGTTTTGTGCCTCCTCCGCTCATTTCTGCTTGTTTTTCTGCCTCTTCTCTCCTCGCTCCTGCCCTCTATCTTACCTCTTTCTGCTCCTTCTGCCCGTTATTTTGCCTCTTTCTGCTCACACCTGGCCTTTATTCTGCCTCTTGCTGCTCATTTCTGACCTCTATTTTGCTTTTTTCTGCTGATTTTGCCCGTTATTTATGCCTCTTCCTGCTCGCTCCTGACCTTTATTCTGCCTCTTGCTGCTGGTTTCTGACCTTTATTCTGCCTACTTTTGCTCCCTTCTGATCTTTATTCTGCTTCTTTCTGCTAGTTTCTGACCTTTATTCTGCCTTTCTGCTCATTTCTGACCTTTATTCTGCCTCGTTCTGCTCCCTTCTGACCTTAAATCTGCCTCTTTCTGCTTGTTCCTCACCTTTATTTTGCCTCTTGCTTCTCTTTTCTGATCTTTATTCTGCCTCCTTCTGCTCTTTTTTCACCTTTATTTTCATCTTTCTGCTAGTTTTGGACCTTTATTTTGCCTCTTTCTGCTCTTTGCTGACCTCTATTTTTTTGCATCTTTCTGCTCGCTACTCACTTTTGTTTTGCCTCTTGGTGCTGGTTTCTGACCTCTGTTTTGCCTCTTTCTGCTCGTTTCTCACTTTTATTATGTATCCTTCTGCTAGTTTCTCACCTTTATTTTGTCTCTTGCTGGTAGTTTTCGACCTTTATTCTGCCTCTTTCTGCACACTGCTCACCTTTATTCTGCCTCTTTCTGCTCGGTTTTTACCTTTATTCTGCCCATTTCTGCTTGTTTCTGACTTTTATTTTGCCTCTTTCGCTTCTTTTTCCAGGGACCACGGGGGAAACGCTCAATGCCCCGGTGGTCCTAGCAAGCTTCCCACTGCCGGTGGGAGTCGCCATCGCATTTGCATGGATGGATCTGCTGGAAAGGCAGCTCGCTTCGTGCAGGAGCAATCATTTCATCTCTTTACCTGCCAGCATGTTTGCGGGCAGGGAAGAGATGAAACCTCAGCTTCCAGCAGGCAGTATCACTTTGACAGCTCCCGAATTTTTCCTTTTGCTTGGCGGGAGCTGTCAAACCTCCCACCAAGCAAAATCAAACAGGTATGTCCCGGGGGTGGGCACCCCGGGACATAGCAGGAGCCAGCCCTGGGGGGTGGCGGTCCCCAGGGCCATGTATGGCTCAATGAGGGGGGCGGTGCGTCCCCCCATCTTCTGTTTGCACATGCTTCCCCGGGGAACTGGTGGTCTGCGGGGTGCAGGGGGAGGCTCCATACACCCCGTTCCATATTTAAGTTAGCCCCAGGGGCTTGGGTGGGGGTCCGTGAGGCCCCCCATTTCTTTGTATTTAGCCCCGGGGAGGTGGTGGTCCCTGGGGCTCGGGAAGGGGGGGTCCACGCGCCCCCGTCGATTTATTTTTAGCCTGATTAAGATGGTGGTCCCCAGGTCTCAGGGGGTCCGAGGGCCCCTGCGTTATTAAAAATAAGCTCTGGGGAGGTGATGGTCCTGGGGCATAATTAAGCCCAAGGAAGGGGGCCCAGTATGTCCCTTTTTTTTTTTTTTTTTTTTTAAAAGCCTGCATTATACGGGGACCTGGCCCACCCGGGAGCTATAATGTAAACAAGTGTGGGAGACTGCACTTTTTTTTATTACTTTTGCAGCGGATTCGTGGCTCCATCACGTTGCAGCAGCAAGAACAAGTTACTTACCTTCGGTAACGATCTATCTGTAAGAGACATAGGTTAGTTATGGATTCCTCATCTTAGAATTGCCCCCATGCGTCAGGCTGGATCCAGAGAATTGTTTCCCCAGCAGTGCCTCTGCGCGTCGATAGGTGGCATCGGTCGACTCCGCGTTCGTTGGCGTCGTGGTCGCCGGAATGACGTTGCGGTATCTACTTGGACGCCGCCCTCGCGCACGGACGTCAGTTCTTTACACGACATTCCATGCCAGAAGCGCAGAGCCATGCAAGACACTGACCACTGGTGCACAAAAACTAGGGCCCTGAAAGGGGAATCCCTTACCCTAGAAATCAGTTCTCGCAGAACGGGGAGGATGGGTGGGGCGGTGAGGAATCCATAACTAACCTATGTCTCTTACAGACGGTAAGTAACTTGTTCATCTGACAGAGGTAGTTATGGATTCCTCACCTTAGAATAGATACCCCAGCAATACCAACCCCGGTGGTGGGTCTGCGAACCAAGTTCACACCAGAAAGTCCTGGAGAACTGAAACGCCGAAGAAGCCGTCTGGTAAACGTGTGCAGTGAAGCCCACGTAGCTGCCTGGCAGATGTCAAGAAGGGGGACTCCACGTCCCAAAGCAGTAGTGGCTGCCGTCGCCCTGGTGGAATGGGCACGCAACCCAACTGGAGGTTCCTTTTTCGCTAAGGAATAGCAGATTTTGATGCAAAGAACGACCCATCGGGAGATGGTTCGTTTTTGCACGGCCTGACCTTTCTTGGCGCCCACATAACCGACAAAGAGCTGGTCATCCACCCGGATTTGTTTTGTGCGATCCAGATAAAAGGAAAGCGCATGTTTTGGAGCCTCTCTTCCTCTTTAGAAGGATGCGGAGGGGGAAAGAAGGTGGGCAAAGTGATGCCTGTCCTATATGGAAAGAGGTAACCACTTTGGGAAAGAAAGAAGGCCTGGTGCGGAGGACAACTTTGTCCGGATGAACAGCCAGGAAAGGAGGTTTTGAAGAAAGGGCCTGTAGCTCACTCACCCTGCGAGCAGAGGTGATGGAAACCAGAAAGGCAGTTTTAAGGGTTAAAAGTCTGAGAGGACAGTTACGTAGCGGCTCGAAGGGAACACACATCAAATAAGTAAGAACCAAGTTCAAGTCCCACTGGGGCATCACGAAAGGAGTTGGAGGAAACATATGAGTAATGCCCTTAAGGAAGCGATTTACAATAGGGGACTTGAAAAGAGAAGGCTGGTCAGGCAGCCGAAGAAAGGCCGAAATGGCAGAAAGATAGCCTTTGAGAGTGCCCAGAGCAGAGCCCTGCTGGGCCAAAGAAAGAATGAAGAGGAGAACCTCTGAAAGGGGGGCAGAAAGGGGATCCACAGCCTTTGCTGTGCACTATGCCACAAATTTGTTCCATCTACAGGCATATACTGTTTTAGTGGAGGGACACCTGGCTGCCAAGATAACATTACAGACTTCGGAAGGAAGGTCAAAAGCTGTCAACTGTCGCCGCTCAATCTCCACGCAAGGAGGTGGAGCCTGGACAGGTTTGGGTGGAGGACCGTCCCCTGCTGCTGCGACAGAAGATCCTCCCTAAGAGGCAGTCTGATCGGAGGATCGATGGCCATGTGTAACAGCTCGAGATACCAGACTCTTCTCTCCCAATCCGGAGCCACAAGAATGACTTGGGCCCGGTCGCGCTTGATCATCTTCAGCACTCTGGGCAGAAGTGGTATAGGCGGAAAGGCATAGAAGACCGCAACTCGCGACGAAAAGCGTCGCCTAGCGAGTGCCGCCTTGGAAATTCCAACGCGCAGAACTGCTGACATTACGTGTTCTCTTCGGTGGAGAATAGATCTAACCAAGGCTCTCCCCACTGCTGAACGAGACCTTGCACCACCTCCGAGTGAAGACGCCATTCATAATCCATCATGCACCTGCGGCTGAGTTCGTCCGCCCTGGCGTTCAGAGAACCTGCCAGGTGTTGAACCACTAGAGATATGCCCTGAGGTTCCAGCCATGTCCAAAGGCAGAGAGCCTCTTGACATAGGGTCCACGGCCCCATCCCGTCCTGTTTGTTGCAGTACCACATGTCCGTGAACACCTGTACCACTCTTCCCCGGACAGAGGGAAGGAATGCTTTTAGTGCAAGACGAATCGCCCAAAGCTCCAAAAGGTTGATATGGAGCCCGGACTCCGCCGGAGACCAGAGGCCTCTGATCTCTGCCTCTCCCATGTGGCCACCCCACCAGCAGTGATGCATCTGTCACCACTATGAACTCTGGTTGGGGAAGGGAGAGGGATCTGCCGTTGACCCAAACTCGGTTCGTTAGCCACCACTGCAACTGGTGTGCTGTGCACTCCAGGATCTGTACGCAATCGGAAAGATTCCCCTGATGCTGTGCCCACTTGAACTTCAGGTCCTACTGCAGAGCCCGCATATGCCACCTGGCCTCAGGGTCATTCTGACCGAAACACGGAATAGAGGCTAAAAGATCGTAATCATAGCCTGAACATCCCGGACTCGCTGCTCAGTAGGATAAGCCCGAAACTGCACTGTTTTCAGAACCGCTCCGATGAAAAGGAGCTTCTGAGAGGGGATCAGGTGTGACTTCGGCACATTGATGGTGAACCCCAGCGAATGCAGGAGGTCGGCCGTAGTCTGGAGGAGGGTGAAGACAGCCTGGGGCGAGCCCGCCTTTAACAGTCAGTCGTCGAGATAGGGGAAGACTGGAACCCCTGATCTGCGCAGATGAGCTGCGACCACCGCCATCACTTTCGTGAACACCCGAGGGGCGCTGGTAAGGCCAAAGGGGAGCACGGTAAACAAAGTGCTTGTGGCCTACCGTGAACCGCAGCTAACACCGGTGGGCCGGCAGGACGGGGACGTGAAAATAAGCGTCCTGCAATTCCAACGCTACCATCCAATCTCCAGGGTCGAGAGCAGACAGGACCTGAGCCAGTGTCAACATCTTGAACTTCTCCTTTTGGAGGAAGCGGTTGACGTCCCTGAGATCAAAGATAGGACGCAGGCCCTTGTCCTTCTTGGGCACCAGAAAGTAGTGGGAATAACAACCACGACCTACTTCTGGGGCAGGAACGCGTGTGATGGCTCCCTTGGCCAAGAGAGCTGTGACTTCCTGTTGGAGAAGGGCCCGGTGATCCTCCCACATGCAATGAGGTGGTATGGATGGAGGGGTAGTCTCGAAGGGGAGGGAGTAGCCCCTTCGGACTATCTGCAAAACCCACCTGTCCGAAGTGATGTTGAGCCAGTGGGGGAGGTGATGGCGAATCCTGCCGCCCACTGGCAAATGATGGGCCTGAAAGGTTGGACTAGGAGGGTTTGGAGGCTGCTGCAGAGGGGGCGCTGGTGGACTGGGGCGCTGGTGGACTGGCCCGCCCGCTGGCCCCCCGACCCACGGCGGTGGGATCCACGTCCCCGGCCATACAGTGGCTGGACAGCTTGCGCAGGCCTGTGGCTCTGGGCGGAACGTGGTGGGGCACCCCTTCCGTAGCCACGAAAGGGGGCGAAAAGCAGACTGCGTTGGGCAAGAGGTGGAAGCGAGGCCTAAGGATCTGGCCGGAGCCCTAGAATCCTTAAAGCGCTCGAGCGCGTTGTCTGCCTTGTCGCCAAACAGCCGACGGCCATCAAAGGGCATGTCCAAAAGTGTTGCTTGGACATCCCCCAAAAAGCAGTGGACCTCAACCAGGTGTAGGGTCTCAATGCTACTGACGTGGAAATCGTCCTGCCCAGTGAGCCGGCGGTGTCCAGCCCACACCTGATGGTGAACTTCGCTGCGTCTCTCCCTTCGGCAACAGCACAGGAGAGCACGGTCCGGGCCTCCTCCGGGCACTCTGGCAGCACCTGCGCAACCGTTTCCCACACCGAGTGGGAGTAACAGCCCAATAGACATGCGGTGTTCACCAACCGCAGTCCCAAGCTGGAGGAAGAAAACATCTTCTTCCCAAGGTGGTCCAGCTTCTTGGATTCCCTATCAGGTGGTGCGTTAGGGAATGCGCCCTTGGACGTTGAGGCTTGGACTACCAAGCTCTCTGGGGTAGGATGGGAATAGAGGAAAATGGGGTTGCCCGGGGCCGGGTGGTGGCGTCGGGCAATCATCCTGTCCAAAGGAGCCCCTGTGTTGAGCTTGGACCAAGTGCCCAAAAGGATGTCTGTAAGGGCCTCATTGAACGGCAGCAAGGGCTCCGAGGAGGCCGCTGCCGATTGAAGCACCTCTGTCAGGAGGTTAGTCCTGACCGCCACCGTAGGAAGCTCGATGTTTAGGGCCTCGGCTGCCCTATGCAACACCACTGCGTACGATGCACCCTCCTCCGTAGCCACGGTAGGGGGAGATAGCATGCCAAGTTCTGGGGAGGTATCCAGACCACTGGCCTCACCCAACTCCTCTCTCCAGTCCGGTTTCTCCAACCCATCTGCAAGAGGGTCAACAGACACCTCCCAGTTCTCCTCACCCTCTCCTGTGAGCCACTCAGGGCGGTAGAAAACATCAGGGGAGAACCGGGGTACAAAAGTACTGGTCGGCGCCTATCCTGACGTCGGCCGACGTCGGTCCGGCTCCGTGTCCTCATCGAGGGGGAGGCCGGGATCGACGCCGGCTGGGGACACAACCGGTGTCGGAGGCAGCTGGGGTGTCGTCACTGAATTCGGCGCCGGAGGAGGTGTCACGAGGTCGACCGGTGCCAATCCGGATCCAGGCCTGGATCCTTGGGGGCCCTGCGGCGCCAGAGCCGAAGCCGCCAGCCTCGAAGGCCTAGAGCCCCCAACCGACTCCTGGGTCCCAAGGGCGCGCCAGCGGAGTCGGGCTGCCCGAAGATGGAGTGTAAGGCTTCGTAAAAGCTGCGAAGCTGGGCAGGGGTTGCTCCAGGTCCGGGAAAGGGAGGGAAGGCCGGAGTTGACCCAACAGGCTCCGCGGGCGGAGCCAGATGACTACCTGCCGCGTCCCGCGTTGCGTCGGCCGACGGACCGAGAGAAAACGAACAGCGACGATTCTTCTTTGCCTTCTTTTTGTGCTTCGACTTACCCGAAGACGAAGACTTCGATGACGAGTGGTGGTGGTGGCTCCGCAACCTCCCTCTCGACCGGAAGCTCGAACGGCACGGAACGGACTGTCGGGCCTCGAGAAGCTTCACGGGACCGCTCCCCCAAAGACTTTGGATTCATGGCCCGGCAGTCGGAGCACGACTTTGGGTCGTGGTCGCGCTCCAGGTGTCAAAGGCACACGAGGTGCGTGTCCGTAACTGAAAGGCATCAACAGCCTTGAAGCCGGTCCGACGTGACATCTCTCTGTGCACCAGGAGTCGATCGCCTCAAAAACAATGTTGACAAAAGTCGCAAAAAGCAAAGTCAAAAAGTGACTCGAGGTACCGCTCTCTCCGGATCTGCGCTGGCTGGCGCGGAAAAAGAAAGAACTGACGTGACCGTGCGAGGGCGGGGTCTAAGTAGGACCCGCAACGTCATTCCAGCGACCATGACGCCAACGACGAACGCGGAGTCGACCGACGGCACCTATCGACGCGCATAGGTACTGCTGAGGAAAAAATTCTCCGGATCCAGTCTGACGCCTGGGGGTAATTCTAAGGTGAGGAATCCATAACTAACTGTCTCTTTCAGATAAAGTTTTTTTTAAATGTGCGTTTTAGGCCCTGTCGGGGTCACAGGGGGTCCCTAGGACCACAGTTAGGGGGTCAGGGTATTTCTACCCTGCCCCTTTTCTTTATTTTTTTTTAAACGTTTTTTTCTGGGTCTCGGCTGAAGCGGAGTCCCAAGATGACTGCCAACAGTTCCTGGTTGAAGTGTTGGCAGCCAATCAGATCTCAGCACGAGATCTGGAGGGTTTGCGGAGCCTTCACGCCCCTAGATATCTAAATTTGGTTATTCTTTAATATCTCCCAAACTCCTGAACCGATTTACACCAATTCACACAAAGGTCACTTTCTGAAACAACAGCTACCTTTCTGACAAATTTGGTGCAATTACGTTCAGCAGTTCAGGCTGTAGTCATGTCTAAAATCCCTAAGGAATTTGCATGGGGAAAACGCCTTTTTGGGACCCCCCTTTTTTTTTTCTCGCCCCCGCTTGATGGATCACCCCAAAACTTTGTCAAACCAAAGTTATTGGAAAACGAAAAATGTTTTTCCTATGGAAACATGGTCCTAACTATAACTACCTACTGGCGACTGCCTGTAGATAATACACAAGTCTAAATATGTATATTACCTACTGGCGGTCAGTATGAAGTTATAGTTGGGACCTTTTTCTATTCTATTTTCGGCCCCCGTTTGACGAATCTTTGAGAAATTTTCAGAACTAATGGCCTACTCACTTCAGCTGCTGTGTTGAATGTTTCGGGGTGATTCGTCAAGGGGGGCCGAGAAAATGGGGGAGTCCCAAAACGCTTTTTCTCCATGTTAATTTCATAGGAAACTGTTGACGCAGCTACAGCCCAAACTGCTGAAGGGAATTACACCAAATGTGGCAGAGTGCACTCTTTTTGTTAAATGGTATAAATCTGTTCAGTAGTTCCTGAGAAATTTAAACATTTCTCAGATATACAAGTAGGGACTCTGAGGATCCGCAAACCCTCCTTATCTGAGCCTGCGATCCAATTGGCTTCCAACACTTCAAACCAGGAAGTGTTGGCAGCCATCTTGTGACTCGGTTGAACTGAGTCACAAGAAAAAAGGTACAAAAAATAAAAAATTAAGAAAAGGGGGCAGGGTAGAAACTCCCTGAACCCCTGAGCATTTTTTTAAAAGAAATTTCGTCAGGATTCGCATTGGATCCGTGAATCCGGCTGAAAATTTTTAAAACGAAGCACAGGCTTTAATAAACATAGCCCCGGGGACCACCACCTCCACGGGCTATGTTTATTAAATGCGGGGGCCATGCGGACCGCCGCAACCCTGTGACCGATATCTTCCCGGGACTTTGTTTTTAAAATGTATGCGTGGGGGGGGGGTCCTGCCCCCACACGAACCTGCAGGGACCACCACTTCCCCTAATTATGTTAAATGCGGGGGAGCCATGTGGCCCCGGGGCTAAATTCAAATTATTCTTGGGGGGGGCTCCAGCCCCCGCGCGGAACCCCAGGGCTAATTTAATGTAATGCGGGGGCCACGTGGCCCCCCGCAACCCCTGGGACCTCTCCGGGGAACAAATTCAAAAGATGTGGTGGGGTTCAGCCCCCCACGGAGCCCCGGGGACCGCCACCTCCCCGGAGCTAATTTAATGCAATGCGGGGTCACACACCCCCCCCCACAGTCCCAGGGACCGCCACCTCCCCAGGGCACAAATTAAGTAAAGGCAGGATCCGTTGCGGGCTCCCGGCCTAGGGGACCACCACCTCCCCGGGGCTACAATGTAGATGGAAGGGGGGCCGCGTGGCCTGCTATCAGAACTCAGCAATCCTGTTGCGTGGGACTTACTGGAGGTAATAGGAGGGGTAGTTGGTTCCCAAGGACGTCCTTGGGCGTCAACTACCCCATCCAGTAAGTCCCACACAGTGGGATTGCAAAGAAGTCTTCGGAGGGTATGCCCCCTTTCTCACCCCTCTGCAAACGCGTCACCTGACGCACTACTAGTTGGGGGATGAAGTCCACTTAACTCCAGAGTGACCCTGGGGGCCAAGAAGCCCTCCTCGTACCGCCTGCAAGTCCTACGCAACGGAATTCCTGAGAGCTGGTCGGATGCCCAGACCCCTTTCTCCACCGCTCTGCAAACGTGACTGCTAGTTAAAAAACCTTAGAAATTCACTGAAAAAAACCACAGGTTTTAGGGACGTTACAGTTAGAAATTAGCATTTAAAAAAACCTTAGATATTCATGGAAAAAAACACAGATTACAGGGACGTTATAGTTAGGCTGACATTTCACTCGCACACAACCAGAGAAATTCAGCAGTTATAGTTAGCTGACCTAACTATAACTCGCGCCCCCGCAATGCACTGCTTATGACCTCACATATTACATCAATCATGACATGGTCAGTGACATCACTGATGACATCTCAAATGACATCACTGATGACATCAGTGATGGCATCATCCACAGCATCTTTGACGCACCTACTCATACCCCTATAGAATCTTTTATACACCCACTGCCACTCCCACACAACCATTCACAACCCATTCACAGAGCCATACCAGTACTTACACACCCACTCATTGATTCATTGTTCTATACACACATCCACTCGCTCATCCATACTGCCACTCATAGACCAACTCAATCACTAATACAGCCATTGACATATCCACTCACACAGGCATACAGGCGATGACACACAGTGAGTCACCCATAGAACTACTCACACACCTAGACACTCACCCATACAGTCAATCATACAGCCACTTACTCACCCAAACAGTTACACACCCACCCACTTACTCATACAAATAGTTACACATACTCACTCAGCTATACAGTCACTGACAGACGCATGCACTCATCTATAGAGTCACTCCCACATTTACTCACTCAGGCATACAGTCCTTCATATACCCAGTCACTCAGGTATACTACCTTTCACACACTCAGTTACTCACCCATACTGACACATGCACTCAATCACCGACACAGCCATACAGACAGACACACATACTACAGTACCCCATACAGCCACTGACTCACCCATTCACTGATCCATACAGGCAGTCACACACCTCCTCACCCACAAACACCGACACCCAGACAACCATAGACGTAGTCAGACAACCAATCAATCACCCATATAACCATTCACGTACCCACTAACATACTCATACAGCCACTTCGACATTAACTGACAGACAGATACACACATTCACACAACCAGTCACTCGCCCATACATTCACTGAGACACCTAATCACTCCCTTATACAGTCAGTCACACACCCACTGAGTCATCCATAGTCACTCACGCACCCACTGATTCACCAATACACCTTTCTATATATATTTAACACTCATAAAATTTAAAAAAACACTCACAGTCACTGGATGATGTTATCACTGACGTCATCAAAGATGTCACTGACCATGTCATGAGTGATATAATATGTGAGGTCATATCAGTGCATTGCGGGGCGCGAGTTATAGTTAGCTGAATTTCTCTGGTTTTTACTAGTGAAATGTCAGCCTAACTAGAACGCCCCTGTAACCTTTGTTTTTTTCCATGAATATCGAAGGTTTTTTAATTGCTAATTTCTAACTAGAACGTCCCTGAAACCTGTGATTTTTTCAGTGAATTTCTAAGGTTTTTTAACTAGCAGTCATGTTTGCAGAGTGGTGGAGAAAGGGGTCTGGGCATCCAACCATCTATATATAGATAAATAGATACATACATACACATATATATTCACTGAAAAAAACAAAGATTACAGGGACGTTATAGTTACCTTAGGGCACGAGTTATAGTTACTTCAAATAACTATCTATAACAGCTGAATTTCTATGGTTTTGTGCCTGAAAATTCAGAACCTAACTATAATGTCCCTATAATCTTTAGGTTTTTCAGTGAATTTCTAAGTTTTCTCAACGGCTACTTCCAAACTATAACATACCTTTTACATTGAATTACTAGGATTTTTTTTTAACACAGCGGAGGTTTGGCCATGACCCCATATGTGCTGCCAGCCCCACACTGAGCACTGCCTTTGGTCGTGGGCAGCGGGGAGTGGGCCCAACGGCCTGGCCACAGGCCAGGACCTGCATCCAACCCTTTCAACCAACTCCCCGCATGCATCCAGTCCCACGTCGCGCACAGCCTTCGGCCATGCACAGCTGGGGGTTGTTCACAGGACCTGCAACCAACCCTCCACAAAATGCTAACCCCTCGCGGGGTTGGTTGAGTGAGTGTGTGTAATTTTTTTCAAATTTGGCTCTGGATCAGCAGATCTGTTGCGGATTTACACTGGGGGTCGCACTCAGCCCCGCGGCGGATCCGTGGATCAGCCCCAAAATATTTGGGGCAATTTTTCGCCCATGAAGAGTCCTTCAGGGACCCCTACATATGTCCTATGGCGTCAGAATACCTCTACTCAGACCCCTTATCACACTTTTCAATTTTATACCCAGCCCCCGCACAGAGCCGATAAACAAAATGGTGGCTGCAACTTTTCTCTCATGTTGCGGCAAGCCAATCAGGGCCTTGCTTTGGCATGTGGATCCGCCATGGGAGATCCACGGATCCACACGCCAAAGCAAGGATTCACATCCCTGGATATCTATATTTCTTTTTCCTTTAATAACTCCAAAACTACTGAACGGATTTACACCAAATCACAAAAAGGGCTCTTTCTGGACCAAGAGTTAACTTTCTGCCACATTTGGTGTAATTACGTCCAGCGGTTCGGGCTGTAGTCGTGTTCAAAGTCCCTATGGGAAATTGCATGGGGAAAAAGCGTTTTGGGACCCCCCCTTTTTCCCGGCCCCCGCTTGTGTAATCACCCCAACACTTCCCAGACTGCATATGAAGTGAGTGGAAAACTAGTTTTGAAAATCTCGATAACATTTGTCAAACTGCGCCAAAGTTACTGGCAAAACAAACAAAGCATTTCCTATGAAAACTAGGTACTACCCATAACTTCCTACTGCCGACCGCCAATAGGTAATATATACATATATATTATGGTATGTTAAAAGACTTTATTCAGCGCAGATAATTACCCGGAGGTATCAAGGCACTAATCCAGGGGAGAGATCAAGAAGAATGTTTACTTAGGGAACAACCATGTTTTTAGGTTTTTCCTGAACTAAAGAAGATCAGGAATGACTTTAATGGTAAGAGGAAGTGCATTCCATTTCTTGGCAGTTTAGATGACAAAGCTACAGCCTCCCCAATTAGTTCTCCTGAATCTGTTTATCACAAATTTTCGGGACCCAGAGGATCACAGGTATCTTCCCGGAAAGTACCATTTGAAGGCATGCCTAAGGAACTACGGACCGACCCCACCCATGTGTGGGCAAGGCAAAGAGCCTTAAATTTGATACATTGCCTGACAGGCAACCAATGGAGATATTTAATGGCTGGAGCCGCAGATTGAAATTTAGGAGTCCCTGTTATCATTCTGGTGGCAGCTTTTTGCAACACCTGCAGCTTGTCTAGATGTTGTTGCTGAATGTTGAGATATAAAGCACTGCAGTAGTTGATCTTAGAAAGAATACATGCAGTGGTAACACTTTTTTGGGCCAGGACTGGAATACAAGGAAGAATCTTTTAAAGCATCCTAAGAACATAGAATGTAGAGGATGTGATCTCATTGACCTGAGGTTCAAAAGTAAGTTTATTGTCCATATGTACACCAAGATTTCTGGCCTTGCAGACTGGAGTAGGAAAGGGTTCAAGGTCTGTAGGCCAGCAAGGTGATGACCACAGGGAAGGTGCGTTTCTGAACATGAGGACTTCTGTTTTAGCCGAGTTGAGCCTTAGACAATTTAAATTTATCCAGTTAGCTATAGCTGTCATAAAGCCACAGAAGTTGGAAGCCGCCTGGTTGTTTGCAGAGGACAATGCCATCACAATTTGGGTGCCATCTGCACACGATGTAAGGTCAAGCCTGAAAGATCTGATAAGGGAAGCCAGGGGTTCAACATAAATGTTAAAGAGAGCAGGGCTGAGAGCAGAGCCCTGTGGAACACCACAAGGCAAGGTAAAAGATTTGGATACAAAAGGGTCCAGAGCAAACACCTGCGATTTTTCTGATAAAAAGGATTCCAAAAGCTTGCGAGCTGACCTCTCGATCCTGACAGCCAGGAGACGTTCATTCAGGACCTTATGGCCAACCTTATCAAAGGCTGCCGACAGATCGAAAAGTACCAGTGTGGCGTTTCCGCCACCATCAACTATAGATGTAATTTCTTCAGTTGTTTTATTCAGAGGGGTCTCTGTACTGTGGCCACTTCTGAACCCGAATTGGGTAGTATCAAGCAAGGAATGATCGGTCAGGAATTGAGTTATTTGCTGCTTTAGAGCCTATTCTATAACTTTCGCAGGAAAGGGTAGGCAGGAGATAGGCCTATAGTTTTTAGGATCGTTATGATCCAAATTGGGGTTTTTTCAGTAAAGGAAGCAATAGATGTGACTTTCCAAACTTTGGGGAAAATTCCTGATGTTGGCATAGAGTTAAAAATATTGGTTAAACACAATGTTATTGTGTCTACTGCCTGTGTAACATAGGACGGGGGGCATGGGTCTCTTGGGGACCCTGACTTAATAAAACTGATGAGTGGTAACATAGGATGTATTTAGAGACGCGAATTGAGAACATTTGAGTGCAACTGTAGCCCCAGGAACCTTTGAGGTTAGATGAGGATCAGATTGAGAGTATTGGTTAAATGTATTAAAAATTTGCACCACTTTTTCTATGTAAAAGTCAGCTGGATTGTCACAGAAGTGTTGGTTGTAATTTGAAATTGTGTTTTTTGGAGGTGAGGTTTAGTTAGTAACCACTTTGAATTTTTTTTTAGCACAATTATCAGATGTCAGAATCTTTTGTGTACAGTAGGTAGTTTTCTCTTTAATCAGAATGGCTTTATATTTGTTCAAACAAATTGTATATTTTTCTCTTTCTGCATTATCATATTCCTTCCTCCCCAGTCTCTCCTGCCTTCTGCGGGCCTGTTTTTGAAGTCTGAGGTTCTCCCTGTGAACCAGAGGGCGGAAGGCTTATTTCTTCTAGAAGTAGTGGTTTTAACAGGAACTGTGAGGGTTATGGCAGATTGTAGCCAGTTAGTATAATTTGAGGCATCTATTTCTGCAGTATTAGTGATGCAAGGCAAAGCATCCAGAAGGGCTTCATTGAGGGACTCACTGTACTTTATTCCAGGCATAGGTAGTGGTCTTATCGTTAAAGGATTTATTAGAGTTGGACAGCGGTTTAAGCTTTATATCGAACAGGACAGCATGGTGGTTTGACCATGTGAAAGGAATAGGGTCTGTCATGATAACCATGGGATTATTTGTGAACAGCTCATCCAGTGTATTTCCTGCTGAATGGGTATAGTGCTTCACTAATTGGATCAAGCCCAAACTTTTGAGTGTTTCAATTAGAGTTGCAGTATCACTATCCTCTAGGTTTTATAGCTGAAAATTAAAATCACCTGTCAAAGTAATCTCATTATTGTTTAGTCCTATTTCAAGAAGAGAACTAATATTTTGCATAAAGTTTTTTCTGGGACCGGGTGGGTAATAAATTAACCCGTCCTAAAAAGATTGCTTGGCAGAGCGATAAATTAAGAAAGTAAAAGATTCACAATCATCCGTAATTGCTTGTTTAATGACTGATGGCAGCATATTTCTGATGGCAAGAGCAATGCCTCGTTTTAGAGGTCTATCTATATGATGAACAAAATTGGGAGGGGCAGCGGCTAGTAAGTCCAGTCCTGAGGATTGATAAGCCCAGGTTGCAGTAACCCAGGCGATATCTTCTAAGAGGTGATTTTCTAAAATATCAGTGTGATGTTTTATTAAAGATCTTGCATGTGTGTATATATATATATAATATATATATATATATACATATAGTAGTAACAGCTTAATTCAATTATTACACAATCATAAAAGCAACAAAAATACATCACAGACTATCATAAAGATACAATAAGAAAAAAACCATCAATCAACAGATAACATTTTCTGTTTAAGAATCCAACGCTAAAATAATCCTGGATATTTTAAAGAGATTGCAGGAAAAACAAGGACAGCTTATGTTGCCCTAAACTGTACATTTTTAAAATTGGTTTTAAAAACATTTGAGTGAGAGGGACATAATAATTGCAAAAGAAGATGCAGTGCTCAAGAGATTGTACCGCAGATTTGTCACAGGGGCAGATTAGACCTGAGCCAGGGTCGTACTGGCCCAGGGGAAAGCAGAGCAGTGATCTTATAAACCCTAGTCGAAATCTGGCCAGAAGTGCTCGCTCCCAAGGACTCAGGGCCCAGCACAAGTAGGGTTCAAGTCTAAACGTAGTCTAGACAATAGCAAATTCACGCAGGCTAGGTTTTTTAAGCTCCTCCCGCTCCCTGAAATCCTGTGCAAAACCTAAAAAAAAGTTGCGTGACCTTAGGGATATCAGATTTGACAAGAGGTTGGACATTAGAACAAGCCACCCCCCCCCACCCCCTCACCTAATTTGTTTGGACACGGTCTTCACGTAGTTTAACCAAGGAATCTGGAGACCTTTGTCATATCCAAACAATTAAGTAAAATCATCCTTTTCTTGGAAGTAGCCTAGTTAGAACAAACAGAGATCCAAACAACAAGCGGGGCTACCCTGATCAAATCTGCGACATAACTAAGAGCCAACTCTTCGTGGAGAAAGAAGTGAGGGGTCCAAGGTGGAAGGCCAAGAAGCCTACGACAAACACGATTCAGCTCCACCTGAGGGGAAGCAATCTCTCTACAGCCCCACACCCCTGCACCATATAATAGTATATGGAGGCATTTACGCTTAAAGACCTCCAAGAGGGGCTGTACAGTTTTGTTGCACACTCTGAGAAAAAGCAAACAAAGCTCCCACTGCTGGATTAAACTGGAGACACCGGCTTGCAAAGCAGTGAAGCCAGAAAGATTCTGATCAAACACAATCCCTAGGTAGGGGAATTCTGAAACCCTTTCGATACGCTGGCCCTAGATAAGGAAGGAGCCATCCTTACCGGGCCTGGATCCACAGACCATGTACTTGGTTTTAGCAGTGTTGATGTCTAGGTCTAACCCATCCATGAAATCGACAAAGCTGTTTATAAGGATCCTCAGGCTGTTAGGGGTGCGGGACATCAACACAGCATCATCTGCATAGAGCAGGTCGGGGGTCAGTATGACTTTGACCATAGGCATATCTTTTCCTTCCCCAAGTAAACAGGAATTCAGACTATTGATATAAAGCAAGAATAAGATCGGGCCAGGGGTCAGCTCTGACGGACTCATCTAGCTAGCTTAAACTAATCTGTGGTTTACCCTCCTGGCCCGAATCTGACAGATGCATTTGCCCCACTGTGCAAGGTCCAAAGATAGACCACCAAATCATTATCTAACCCTAGATCAGTGAGAATATCCCAGACTTTAGAACGATTTACTCTGTCAAACGCACTACTCAGGTCCATAAAGGAAAGGAACAGTAAATGTCCCTTGGCTAAGGTGTATATGCTGAAAATTAAGTGCAGATTGAGATACTGCTCAGTCGTGCCCAGGCCTGCCCTAAATCCATATTGGGCACGCTATATTATTTGGTTCACATTCAACCACTCCTCTATCCTGCTTAGAGCTACCTGCCCAATAACATTTACCATGGAGTCCAAGAGTGAAATCCGTGGATAGCACTGTGGATCTTCTCTCTGGCCCTTTTTATAGACTGGGACAACCACAGCACTACTCCATGATTGAGGGAAGCCACAAACGGTTACACTAGTAAGGACATTTGTGAGTATTGGAGCCCAAAGGTCTATGCTCTCTTTATATCGGGACACCAGCCACACCTGGCGCCTTCCTAAAGGGGCTTGTAACTATTGCATCTCTCACTTCTAATATAGCAAACCTAATGAACAGAGGGAAATATAAAAGATTAATCCTCCGGTTTGGAGGCTGCTAGGCCGCCAAAGGAGTAAATACCTTTAAAATGGGCGACCCAATGCTCAGCAGGCCCTTTAACAATTTTCCAGAATATATATATATATCTATTTCTATATCTATATCTATATATATATATATATATATATCTCCCTGCAACACCAGAAGCTCATTGGTGTTACAGGATGCTCTATATAGGAGCTGCTCTCCACCTAAATTTGGGAACTACCCAGAGTTCTCTGCTTCCTATTTTCAATAATTTATTAGGTACTCTAAGCCTAAAAGGGTATATAAATATAGATACACAAATATGTGTGTACATATACATGTGTATACAAACACATATATATCTATACACACACACATATATAAATATTACCTACTTGTGGTAGCCAGTAGGTAGTTATAGTTAGGACCTAGTTTCCATAGGAAGATCGTGTCTTGTTTTGCCAATAACTTTGACCCCCGCTTGATGAATCTTCACGAAATTTTCAAAATGTATACTTTAGTCGGTTTAGCTGCTGTGTTGAACATTTCAGGGTGATGTGTGAAGCGGGCGGAAAAAAAAAAAGGGGGGCAAAACGTGTTTTCCCCATGTTCATTCCCACAGGACCTTTGAACAAGCCTACAGCCCAAACTGCTGGATGGAATTACAGGAAATTTGGCAGAAATGTACATTTGGTTACGCAGATCACGCTTTTAAAATTTTGTGTAAATCCGTTCAGTAGTTTTAGAGAGATTAAAGGTTAAAAAAATATAGAGCTATAGGGACACGGATCTTCCGCAAATCCGACAGTCCCCATGCTGAAATCTGATTGGCTGCCAACACTTCAACCAGGAAGTGTTGGCAGCTATCTAGGGAGTCGGCTTGAGCCGAGTACCAGAAAAAAAGATTTAAAAAAAGATAAGGGGCCAGGGAAGGGACACCCTGAGCCCCTAGCCGTGGTGCAGGGGTCCCTCAGAGACCCAGCCATGGGTAAAAAGCATTTTTTTCAAATCTCGGAAAACTCCGCTGGAGGATCCATGGATTTTCCCAATTTTTTTTTTTTTTATTTTTTTTTTAAACGCGGTTTTTTGCACTTTTCCTTTTGCCTTCGGGTGGGCCAGATACAGGGTGCAGTGGGGCCTGAAAAAGAAGGGGAATCACACGATGCTCCCCTCCTAGGGCTTATGGTAGCCCTGGGGACCACCACCTCCCTAGGGCAATGTATTAAAAAATGAGGGGAGAGACGCAGGCGCCTTCCCCCCCAGCAGCCCTAGGGACAGCCACCTCTCCGGGGGTGAAATAAAGTAATGTAGGGGGTCTGTCGCGGCCCCTGGCCCAGGGGACGACCACCTCCTTGGGGATTAAATCATACGATGAAGGAGGGCCGCACGGTGCCCCTTGTGAAGCCATAGATAGCCCTGGGGACCACCACCCCCTACGGCAGGCTCCTGTTATCTCCCGAGGTGCGCACCCTCAGGAGGTGGCTGATTGCTTTTGCTTGGTGGGAGCCGACAGCTCCCACCCCTCCTATCAAACAGCTTCAGCTTGCAGAAAGGGTATTTTCATCTGTTGCCTTGCACGCGAATATGCGTGCAGGGAAACTGATGACATTTGCTCTGATAGAAAGGGTGCTGGCTTTCAGCAGCCCACTGTCTGTCACAGCAATACCAGCTCTTGCAGGAAACGGGGAGCCGGCAGCAACCACGGGGGACTTGACACTTCACCTGCGGTCCCAAACAGAGGTCACCGGTGCCCTAGGGCACCCAGAATAAAGAGGCCAGGCCCTGGCAGATGGGATGGTCCCCGGGATCAAAATCGGCCCAGGGAGGGGGGGGGGTGGGGAAGGAACATGGCACCCTGCTCTATTAAGAATAAAAAAAAAAATTTAAGTCCAGGCCCTGGGGGATGGGGTCCCTAGGGTGGAAATCGGCCTGGGGAGTGGGGCCGTGCAGTCTCTCCATCTCTAATAAAAATATATATATTTTTTTTTTAAAGTCCGGCCCCGGGGGAAGTCGTTGGAGGCCCACTCCCTTTCTGTAAACAAGCCTCCTGGTACACTGCTGGTTGGGGGATATAGTCAAACCAAAGGGGATGATGGACGGAGTGTTGAACATTGCAAGCACTGACCCCCAGTCAACTGATCTGGGTTTAATCCATCATCATTCTTTAGCTCACTACCGCCACCCCAGTTCCGACATGGCCATATGCAAATCAGTCTGACCCTGTGCCTCATGGGAACAGTCCAGCCCGAACTGCCAAGCCATGTCTTCCCTGGACCGGAAACAAGCATCCTGGGACAGGTTTCTGGCTTACAGCCGTCATCAGCCAGGCTATCTTGAATCCAGTGGCAAAGTGAGCAAGGGACCCACGTCTGGGCATACCCTGCCAACTTAGGGCGAACATAGCAAAACCAAAGGGGATGATGGACGGAGTGTTGAACATTGCAAGCACTCACCCCCAGTCAACTGATCTGGGTTTAATCCATCATCATTCTTTAGCTCACTCCGCCACCCCAGTTCCGACATGGCCATATGCAAATCAGTCTGACCGTGTGCCTCATGGGAACAGTCCAGCCCGAACTGCCAAGCCATGTCTTCCCTGGACCGGAAACAAGCATCCTGGGACAGGTTTCTGGCTTACAGCAGTCATCAGCCAGGCTATCTTGAATCCAGTGGCAAAGTGAGCAAGGATATAGTCCCCTTGGATGCTGAGGGTCCTTGGGGTCCAAGAAGCCCTCCTGTTACCTCCAGGAAGTCCCACACAGCAGGATTGCTAAGAGTTAGTATGAAGACGCATCCCCTTTCGCCATCACTCTGCAAATGTGCCTCCTGGCGCACTACTTGTTGGGGGCTAAAGTCCCCTTGGCTGCTGAGGGTCCTTGGGGACGAAGAACACCTTCTGTTACCGCCAGTAAGTCACACATGGTGGGATTGCTAAGAGTTAGTCGGAGGCTGTGCCCCCTTTCGCCATCACTCTGCAAATGCGCCTCCTGGTGCACTACTTTTCGGGGGATTAAGTCCCCTTGGCTGCTGAAGGTCCTTCCTGTTACCTCCAGTAAGTGGCGCACAGCGGAATTGCTAAGAGGTCATCCAAGGCCCTGTTCCCTTTCTCCACCACTCTACAAACGAACCTCCTGGCACACTACTGGTTGGGGCATTTTCGGTGAGCTGGATGTACTGGAATGTGAAAGTAAGCGTAATTTAAATCTAGTGCAGACAAAGCCGCCCTGTTGTAAAAGAGGAATTACATCTTGAAGAGTCACCACGTAAAAGTACTCTGATAGTATGTATTGATTTAGAGGTCTGAGGTCCAGTATGGGTCGAAGTGAACCGTCTTTTTTGGGAATGGGGATGTATAGAGAGTATACTCCTGACCCTTGTTGTGCTAGAGGAACTGGCTCTAAGGCTCCTTTCAGCAAGAGAGCCTGTACTTCCTGTTTGAGCAGGGTTTGGTGCTGTTTGTACCTGTTTGATTACTGAAGTATTGTGTGTATTGTGATTAAATCTCCAGGTAGGAGATATACCTATGTGTTAGTGAGTGTTTATAATACATACATATTTTTTATAACTACACTGTGTGGTTCTTTTTCACTTAACTGACACTGTGAACAAGTTACTTACCTTTGGTAACGCGTTTTCTGGTGGATAGAGTATCTGCCTGTGGATTCCTCACCTTTTGGTTCCTTTCCCTCCACTCCACTTGGGGGATAGAGATTCCAAAAAGCTCAAAAAACCTGCTTAAAAGGTCTTTTCATGAGCCAGCATGGCTTTGAAGTCAACCAATGCCACATGCCAGTTGGGGGGCTATATCCATGCTTTGATGGACTCAGCTAAGCAGGTGATACCAAAGTTGCCAGAGGATGTCCAGGGTGACTTTGCGGAGGTGCTGTCGGACACTCACGCTGCGGCCCGTGCGGTGATCCAGTCCGGGCTCAATACGGCTGACTCAGTTGCCAGGGTGATGGGCTCTTCGGTGGCAACTAGGAGGCACGCCTGGTTGAGAGGATCAGGATTCTCTCTGGACGTTCAGGCCACGGTGTTGGATCTTCCTTTTGATGGCTCTAGACTCTTTGGGATGAAGGCGGATTCAGCTCTGAAACAATGTAAGGATAGCAGAACTACCGCTAGATCCTTGGGCTTGCAATCCCAGCCTAGGGGTTTTGGATACCAGAGATTTCGGGGCTGTGGGAAGACTGTTCCATTTCGTGGATGACAGCAGCAGCAACAGTAGAAACAACAGAACCCACTGTATAGGTCATACGGAGGGAAAGGAAAAGGTCTGCGAGGGGCCGCACGCCAACAGGTCTCCTCCTCCTCCTCCTCCTCTCATGCCCCCCCACTGGCTCCACAGGGAAGGTGCTCAAGATCTCCCATCTTGGAGCATGTTGGACCCGTGGGAGGTCAGGTGTCCCATTTTCTACAAAATTGGAAATCTGTTACATCGGATCTTTGGGTTTTGAATCTTATAGAAAATGGGTACGCCCTTCCTTTCCAGGAGTTTCCCCCTCAATTCCCCCCGTCAGAGTTGGTGTTCGGAGGACCATCTGTTGCTCCTGCAGCAGGAGGTTCTGTCTTTGCTTCAGAAAGGTGTGATAGAGGTGGTTCTGGAGCAGGAAAGGGATGAGGGATGCTACTCCCGGCATTTCCTGATTACCAAAAAGGACGGCCGTTTGAGGCCGATCCTAGACCTCAGGATCTTGAAATTTTACCTCAAACAGGAGAAGTTCAAGATTGTGACCCTGACTCAGGTTCTACTGGCGCTGCAGCAGGAAGACTGGATGGTGTCGATCGATTTACAGGATGCGTATTTTCACATTCCCATCCTGAAGTCGCATCAGATGTATCTCCCTTTTACGGTGGGGTCACAGCACTACCAGTTTGCGATCCTTCCGTTAGGTCTTACTTCAGCACCTCCAGTCTTCACAGAGGTGATGGCAGTGGTAGCGCTACATCTCAGACGGTCAGAGATTCCTGCTTTTCCCTATCTGGACGACTGGCTGTTCAAAGCGAGGTCGCCAGAGATGGTGCTACATCATTTGCAAGTGACAACAAGACTGATGTTTGACTTGGGTTTTTTGATAAATGTACCCAAATCTCACCTGGTGCCCTCTCAGCACAACCTGTTCATAGGGGCAGTACTGGATACTACTGTGAGTCGTGCCTTCCCGGATCCTCAGAGTATTCTGGACATACAGGCTATGATTCCGCGGTTTCACAATGGAGCGGCTGTTCCAGTCCTGAAGGTGCTACGTCTGCTTGGTCTGTTCGCTTCCTGCATACTGTTGGTCAACCATGCACGCTGACACATGAGGGCACTCCAGTGGTGCCTCCGCAGACAGTGGTATCAACACAACGGAGATCTCAGGGAGGTGGTCAGAATCTCCAGAGACACTGCAGCGGAGCTGTCTTGGTGGAGTGTTGCAGGCAACTTGTCTCAAGGGAAGCCTTTTCAACCTCCTTCTCCGGTGGCCACAGTGATAACAGATGCCTCCACTCTAGGGTGGGGAGCTCATCTGGTGGATCTGGAGATCAAGGGCCTTTGGTCTCCAGAAGAAAGATTGCTTCACATCAATCTTCTGGAGCTGCGGGCTATACGTTTGGCTCTCAATGCCTTTCTTCCCTCCCTTCACGGTCAGTCAGTTCAGGTCCTGACTGACAACACTACCGCGATGTGGTACATCAACAAACAGGGAGGAGTAGGGTCGTATCGTCTCTGCAGAGAGGCTTTGCGGCTCTGGTTCTGGGCTCAGGACCACCGGATTTGTATTACTGCAAATCATCTGGCAGTGGTGCTGAATGTGCGTGCGGACAGTCTCAGTCAGCAATACTCGGCCGATCAAGAGTGGCGTCTTCATCCGGAGGTGGTCCACCACATTTTCAGGATGAGGGGGTGTCCTTGGTTGGACCAGTATGCCACTCATGAGAACGCGCACTGCCCGTCATTCTGCAGTCTCCAATGTGGGGAGCGTTGGGGGATGCGTTTCAAGTAGATTGGATCTTTCAGCTTCTTTATGCATTTCCTCCCATACCCTTGATTCCTCTGGTTCTGAGGAAGACTTGCCAAGACCGGGCCCAAGTCATATTTATCGCCCCAGATTGGCCAAGGAGGGTGTGGTACACAGACCTTATTCACCTCTCATCGCACCCTCCGCTCCGTCTCCCTCTCAGGGCAGACCTCCTCTCGCAATCGCAAGGGCAGGTTCTACACCCCCACCTCCAGAGCCTGCACCTTCATGCCTGGAGATTGAACGGGGCAACCTGAGTTCTTTCTCTCTCCCACCGGATGTGGTGGATGTTATAATATCGGGCAGAAGACACTCCACCAAATCTGTCTATTCCAGGAGGTGGGCCAGATTTGATAAATGGTGTGGAGAGAGTTCAATTGATCCTTTGAAGGCCCATTTGTCTGATATTCTTAGTTTTTCTCTTTCTTTGGCTCAGCAGGGTTGTGCTGTAGTGAATGATAAGGACTACTTGTCGGCCTTGTCAGCCTTTCTTTGTTTGCCAGACCAAATATCGTTGTTTAAGTCTCCTAAAGTCAAGAGATTCATTAAGGGTATCACTAATAGATTTCCTCCGACTCCTTTTATTATGCCTCAGTGGGATTTAAGGAAAATGCTACTTACCAGTATGCATCTGTTCTTGGCATGTAGAGCTGTAGATTCGTATACTTGTGCATAGATCGCCATCTGGTGTTGGGCTCGGATGTTTGCACGTTGTTTTTGTCTTGGAAGAAGTCTTTGTAGTCACGAGGTAGGTGACTCCTCCTTAGGATGATAGTGCGCATGGGCATCGACTCCATCTTCAGATTGTTTTGCCATGGAAGGTTATGAGGGAGTTAGTAAGAAATAGAAAAGGATGTCCATGTGTAAGGTATCTAAGTAAGATAGTACTGGAACAGATAGAGGTATCCGGGGAGGCGGGTGGGCGTATACGAATCTACAGCTCTACATGCCAAGAACAGATGCATCCGTTCCAGGCATATGAGCTGTAGATTGTATACTTGTGCATAGACTATACAGCAGTTACCTCTTTAGTGGTGGCTACCTGTATCTGTTGCAGTGGTTTGGAAAAGTGTTCTTAATACAGCCTGGCCCACGTTAGCTTGTTTCTTTGCTTGCACGTCTACACAATAGTGCTTTGTGAACGTGTGTGGTGTAGACCAAGTTGCTGCTTTGCAGATGTCATCTAGGGGAATGTTCCCTAAGAATGCCATAGACGCCCCTAGTTTACGTGTGGAGTGAGCTCTAGGGGGAATGGTTAAGGTGAGTTTAGCTTTAGCATAGCATGTTTGGATGCATTTAACAATCCACCTTGCGATCCCTGTTTTTGAGATCGGATTGCCTTTATGAGGTGGGGAGAAAGCTACAAAAAGTTGTTTCGTGTTTCTAAAGAATTTTGTTCTTTCAATGTAGTAAAGTATTGCTCTTTTTACGTCTAGCGTGTGAAGAGCTCGTTCTGCTACTGAATCTGGTAGAGGGAAAAACACTGGGAGTTCTACAGACTGGTTAAGGTGGAAAGGAGACACTACTTTAGGTAGAAATTTTGGGTTAGTCCTAAGAACCACTTTGTTATGATGAATTTGCATAAATGGTTCTTGTATGGTTAATGCCTGGAGTTCACTGACTCTTCTGAGAGAGGTGATTGCAACCAGGAAAGCTACTTTCCAGGTGAGAAATTGTAATTCGCATTTATGCAGAGGTTCCAATGGGGGACCCATGAGTCTGGTAAGGACCACATTTAAGTTCCATATTGGTGAGGGTGGGACTGTAGGTGGGATTATTCTTTTGAGTCCTTCCATAAATGCTTTGATAGCTAGTACTCTAAACAAAGACAAATGTCTGTTTTGGAGATAGGCTGCTATTGCAGCGAGATGTAGTCAAATGGATGTATATGCTAGGTTACATTGTTGTAGATGCAAGAGGTAACAGATGATGTTTTGAATGGAAGCATCTAGTGCGTTGATTTTGTTATTGGTACAGTAAATTACAAATCTTTTCCACGTAGTGGCATAGCAAGCTCTAGTGGTAGGACGTCTAGCCTGTTTAATGATGTTCATGCAGTCTGGCGGGAGATTGAGGTAGCCAAACTCTAAGATTTCAGGAGCCAGATCGCAAGGTTGAGTTGACTGGGATCTGGATGCCTTATCTCTCCATGGTTCTGAGTGAGAAGCTTGGGTGAGAGACGTAGCTTTTGATGAGGAACTACTGATAGTTCCAAGAGGGTTGTGAACCATGGTTGTCGGGCCCATGTTGGTGCAACCAGGATCATTGTGAGGGAATGCTGTTTGAGCTTCCGAAACCACTAGCGTAATGAGTGGGAGAGGCAGAAAAGCGTAAGCAAATTTGTCTGACCAGTTCATCCATAGGGCATTGCCTTTGGACAATGGGTGTGGATACCTGGATGCGAAGCTTGGGCATTTTGCGTTTTGGTGTGTGGCGAACAGGTCTATTTCTGGGTAGCCCCAGATTTGAAAGCATGGAAGCAGAACTTGAGGATAAAGTTCCCATTCGTGGATCTGCTGTATTTGACGACTGAGCAGATCTGCAATTTGATTGTGTACTCCTGGGAGGTGTTCTGCAAGGAGGTATATGTTTTGCGGAATGGCCCACCTCCATATGCTTTGAGCTAGGTGTGAAAGCTGCAGAGAGTGTGTCCCCCCCTGTTTTTGTATGTAATACATTGCTGTCATGTTGTTTGTACGGATCAGGACAGCTTTGCCTACGAGGTGGAGTTGAAATGATTTCAATGCTAGGTAGATCGCTAGCAATTCCAGATAATTTATGTGGAATTGTTTTTGTTGAGGGGTCCATATGCCCTGAATAGTATGATTTTGAAGATAAGCTCCCCAGCCGGTGAGCGATGCGTCTGTTGTGAGCACTATCTGTGGAACGGGGTCGAGGAGCGGCCGCCCTTTGGAAAGGTTTTGAGTGTTCCACCACTGCAGAGAGCGATGTGTACGGCTGTCCACCAACACCAGATCTGTTAGCTGGCCTTGAGCCTGGTTCCACTGACGTTCCAAACACTCCTGTAAGGGACGCATCTGAAGTCTTGCGTAAGGGACTATGAGAATGCAAGAGGCCATCATCCCGATTAACTGCATGAACACTCGAGCTGGTAATGAGTGTTGAGGCGTAAATTTTGATATGAGGGCTAGCATGGTGCTTATTCTGACTGGGTTGGGACATGCTAGAGCTTTTGAAGTGTTTATTGTAGCTCCCAGATATTGTTGTGTTGTGGACGGTTGGAGATGGGATTTGGAGAGGTTGACTGTGAATTCCAAATCGTGCAGCAACTGTATCGTTTTGTATGTGTGTTGAACACAGCTGCTGTGTGACTTGGCTTTTATGAGCCAGTCGTCCAGGTAAGGGAAAACGGGAATATGTTGTCTTCGTAAGTGAGCCGGCACTACGGCGAGGCACTTGGTGAAGACTCTGGGTGCTGTGGTTACTCCGAATGGGAGGACTTTGAATTGGTAGTGTTGGCCGCTTATCACAAACCTGAGGTATTTCCTGTGAGCGGGGTGAATGGGAATGTGAAAGTAGGCGTCCTTTAAATCCAGAGTGAATAGAAAGTCGCCTTGTTGGAGTAGTGGGAGTACCTGTTGAAGAGTGACCATATGGAAATGGTCTGACTGAATGTATAGATTTAATGGCCTGAGGTCCAGTATTGGTCTGAGAGAGCCGTCCTTTTTTGGTATTAGAAAGTATAGTGAATACACTCCTGTGCCTTGATGAGGAAAAGGGACTGGTTCTATTGCATGTTTTTGTAACAGGGAAAGAACCTCTTGTTTGAGAAGAGTGAGATGTTCTGAGGACATTGGGCGTTCTCTGGGCGGAATGTTTGGTGGAGTACCAGTGAGTTCCAGGCAATAACCATACTGGATAATTTGTTTTACCCACTTGTCTGTTGTAATGGAATTCCAGACAGGTAGGAACTGTGATAGGCGTCCCCCGACAGGAGTGGAATGGTCGGAGGGTAGCAGGGGGAAGTCACTGCTTGGTTGCAGGGGAAGTGCGGGTGGAATTATTTTTGCCTCTTCCCCTATTGTTGTTTCCTCTATATCCTCCTCGATAGTACCCTCAGGAGGAGGAAAGGTGATTTTGGTTTTTGTAAGTAGAGGAGGTATTCTCTGATGACACTGTTTTGGAGCCGCCCCTATAAAAGGAACGACGAAAGGAGCCTCTGTTAGAGGATAGTTGTAGGGCTCCCATAGATTTGGCACTTCCGGTATCTTTCTTCATTTTTTCGAATGAAGAATCAACATTTGGTCCAAAGAGATGTTGTTGGTCAAAGGGCTGGTTTAGTATAGCTGACTGTACCTCTTGTTTGAATCCGGGGATTCGAAGCCAAGCATGGCGGCGTAGCAAGATGCTGGTGTTAATGTCACGGGATGCTGTGTCAGCGGCGTCAAGTGCACATTTTATAGAGGTGTTTGTAATTAATTTACCCTCTTGAATGAGGTCGTTGGCTTTACCCTTGTATTGATCTGGTAAATGCTGTATTAGCTTTTCTAGTTCATCATAGTGCGCTCTGTCATAACGTGCTAAGAGGGCTTGCGCATTGGCAATACGCCAACTATTAGCGGCTTGTGAAGCAATTCGTTTGCCTGACGCAAATAAGCTTTGACTCCTTATCAGGAGGAGGTGTGTCGCCTGTGGCTTGTGAATTGGCTCGCTTGCGGGCATTAGATACAACAAGGGAGTCCAGGGGGACTTGACCTCTAATATAAACTGGGTCAGTAGGAGCAGCTGTATATTTTTATCAACTCTTGGGGTAAGTATTCTTGCTCTAACTGGGTCCTTGAATACTTCATTAGTGTGCTTTAGCATGCCTTTTAACATTGGCAATGTATTAGTAGATTTTTGGGATGGAGCGAAGGTTTCCATGAGGAAATCCTCCTCTAATGGGTCAGTGTGTAATTCCACTCCATGATATAGAGCAGCCCTATTGATAAGCTGTGCGAATCCTATATTATCATCAGGTGGTGATGGTCTGGAGGGATATAGGTCCGGATCATTAATATTGTCTGGGTCTTTATCATACTCGTCCCATGGATCTGGGTGTTATGGTATGGTGTGATGGTCATTATCCCCATCCTCATCCCCATCCCCATCGCCATTAATGTCGTCATCCGTGTCATTATCCCCTTGTTGTTCAGGGGAGAAATGAGGTGGTGGTGAGTTATATGGAGATATTAGTAAGTTAGGATCAATAGGTGGAGGAGAGGGAGGTATGTAAGGGGGAGAGGGGTTAGTACCCATATCTTTACTCTTTTTGAGAGGTATATGGTGTTCCTCTGAAATGTCCTGTTTTCGTTTTTTAGGAAGGGTTGCTACAAGATGTCCAGTTGTTGGATCAATATGCAGTCTCTTTTGCTTGGGATCCATTGGTTCTTGTAAAAGAAGTTTTTTAGGTGGTAATTCCTTCTGTTTGGGTGTTTCAGAGGGTATTTTATGGGTAGTCTGTTTTTTCGGTTCCGAATCCTTTGGTGCATGTTGTTTATGCTCCGAAGGTCTGTGTAAAGGCTTGTCTTTTGTAACTTTTGGTTCCGAAGGTTTGTCTTTAGGTTTGGGATCCGAAGGCTTATCTTTGGGTTTCGGCTCCAAAGATTTGTGTTTAGTTATTGCCGGTTCCGAAATTTTTGGTTTATGAGATTTCGGGTTGGAGTCTTTTGGTGCTGAAGACGACTTCGGTGCCAGTATGGAAGCATCGGATCCATGTTTGGATTTGGTTTTCGGTGCCGGAGATAGAGTTTCAGTACCGTGGGGACGGCTCGATCCCGAGCCGGAGGTTTTGTCTTTTGGTTTCATAGCCGGGCCGGAGGGCGGGGCATCTGAACCATGTTTTTGGTGTTTCCCAGGCCCGAGGGCGAGGGTAGTACCGGAGCCTTTATATGTTTTTCGGTGACTTGAGGCTTGTTACTCACAGTTTGTTGACCCGGAGTAATGCGAGAGTCTTCCTCCATGTCAGAGTCGTCAGCTTCAGACACGGAGATGTCTTCCTCTTGTTCGGCGCTGTGCTGATGAGAATCACCCTGTTCTCCGAAGATGTCCGGCACCAAGCTAGTGCCGCGTCTCATCTCGTGACGTCGAGCCCGACGGTCACTAATCGTTTTCTTCGATCGGAATGATCGACAGGCCTCGCAGCTACTTGCTTCGTGCTCCGGGGATAGGCACAGATTACAAACCTCGTGTAGGTGTGTGTGTGGAACTTTAGCACCACACCCGGGGCATTTTTTAAATGGAGTCCGTTCCATCGACTGCTGGCGTGGTCGGCGCGGGTAGGCCTTGCGGCCCGCGTCGAAGCTCTCGATCGAAGTTGCTGGATTTCAACGATGCGCGTCGAAGGGGAAAACCGTGATCGAAACAATACCGTCGAGGGGTAATAGTTGCGCGTCAAAAAGGTTCGAAGTCGATCCCGAACCGGAGCGCAGCAATACACATCCGAACCAGATGGCTGAAAAAACAATCTGAAGATGGAGTCGATGCCCATGCGCACTACCGTCCTAAGGAGGAGTCACCTACCTCGTGACTACAAAGACTTCTTCCAAGACAAAAACAAAGTGCAAACATCCGAGCCCAACACCAGATGGCGATCTATGCACAAGTATACAATGTACAGCTCATATGCCTCGAACATTTAGTTCTTACTTTCCTAATGGGGTCTCCTTTTGAGACCCTACATAGTTGTCCATTGAGGCTTCTCTCACCCCAAAAAGTTTTTTGATCGCGATTACTTCTGCTATGAGGGTTAGTAAGCTACAGGCTCTTAGTTCTAAGCCTCCTTTCACCACTATCCATGCAGATAAGAAGGTTCTTAGGATCAAGGCTGCTTTCCTACCTAAGGTGGTTACTCCTTTTCATCTAGGGCAGTCATCACTTTACCCACTTTCTATCCTCACCCTTACAAGGAGGAGGAGAGAATTCACTGCCTGGACCCTAAGAGGGTGGTCAGCTTCAACCTGGACAGAACCAAGGACTTGAGGCTGGACGACCAGCTCTTCGTTGGTTACGTGGGAAAAATGAAGGGCAAGGCTGTCCATAAGCGAACGCTGTCCAGGTGGATCATCCTGTGCATCAAGACCTGCTACGCCTTGGCCAAGAAGGAGCCACCTGAAGGTGTTAGAGCTCATTCCACTAGAGCCAAGTCTTCTTCTTTGGCTTTGGCTAGAGGTGTCCCTGTTGTAGACATCTGCAAGGTGGCGACTTGCGCCTCCCTCCACACCTTTGCGAAGCATTACTGCTTGGACTCGGAGAGGAGGAGGGACGGCCACTTTGCACGTTCTGTGCTGCAGGATTTTTTGGTGTAGGTAGGCGGGCACCCTCCTCCAGGAACGGGACTGCTTGGGATTCAATTCAAAAGGTGAGGAATCCACAGGCAAATGTATCCATCAGAAGAACAAGTTACTTACATTCGGTAATGCTTTTTCTGATGGATACAGTATCTGCCTGTGGATTCCTCACTGACCCACCAGCCTCCGTGTTGCCTGTCTACTGACACCAAAAAGATTATTATTTATGAAGTTCTTATATTTCATTGTCATTCATGATGTTGTGATGCTTTTTGCTAGGAAATGTCTATTCTATAGAATTTCCAGTTTTCTCGCTTCTCTATTTGGAAGTTTTATGTATACTGGAAAGTTGTTGTATATGTTGTATACTTGTGTAAATGTTGTCAGTTCACCCTTTCGCCTTGAAGGCACGGAAAAAATGGGTGGAACTGACATCAGCACGCTGACGAGGCCTTCTTATGGCTCCGATGACATCACACAGAGTCACGTATGGAGCCGTTCCGTTGTGACGTCCTCGTCGACGTGGGAGAGCTATGATAAAAGTTTCAGTAGAATGCAGGCCCAAGGATGTAGCAGTAGTTCTGCTATCCTTAAATTGTTGCAGAGCTGAACCCGCCTTCGTCCTACGGAGTCTAGAGCCATCAAAAGGAAGATCTAACATCGTGGCCTGAACGTCCGAAGAGAATCCTGATCCTCTCAAACAGGCGTGCCTCCTAGTTGCCACCGAAGAGCCCATCACCCTGGCAGCCAAGTCAGCCGTATCGAGACCGGACTGGATCACCTGACGGGCCGTAGCTTGAGTGTCCGACAGCACCTCCGTTTAGTGACCCCGGACATGCTCTGGCAACTTTAGTATTACCTCCTTAGCTGAGTCCATCAATGGATGGATGTAGCACCCCATGAGGCACGTGGCATTGGTTGACTTTAAGGCCATGCTGGCCGATGAAATTACCTTTTTAGCAGATTGTTCGAGCTTCTTGGAATCTCTATCCCCCGGCGTGGAGGAAAAGGAACCAAAAGGTGAGGAATCCACAGGCATGTGTATCCATCAGAAATGATTAGTATTGGTAAAACTAGCTGCTTTACACTTCTTCTGGACTAAGCCTGAAGGCTGCTCTCCACAGCTACCACTTAGAGAGCTTTCAATGGTTGTCTAAGACCACTAAAATCACCATAAGGGTTGTCTGGATTAGTGCAGGGTGCTTCACTTAAAAAAGTGTGCAACATATACTAAGTCAGACTCCTACACAAGGAATACAGTGTAAGTTTCCGTACAATTAGGGGTTGTCTCTCCCCTTCCATCCACGTGTACCTAGCTATCTCAGTGTCCTATATTTCCTGACAGGGGTTATCTATGCTGATATTTAGCCCTCCCATATGAGACTCATTTCCCTTCGCATCATCGAGGTAGATGGCCCTACATGTCTGGCGTCCATTTGGTATTAAAAAAGACTGCACCAGACACACTAAGGGCCACCCTTGGACCACAGACAGAAGCAGGAGTGGACGTGTTTGTGCACTGATGTGGTGGCTTTTCTACCTCCAAGAACCGTTTTTCTGGAAACTCGCAGGCCAAACCTTATCCTCCTCTATGGTGCCCTGCCTGCGCATTCTATCTAGCTCTGTTTGAATCTTGCTAGGATTGGTGAAGAGGTATAGTGCTGTGGGATTGGTCTTGTAACGGGTCATGTGCATTACTATTCTATAGGGTTTTACTCTGTTGTATTGTATATTGGCCCTAATCCTACATTGGTCCGGGTGGAGAAGGCATTTCACTTTTTCGGGGGCTATCTCTTGGGACAAGTAAAGCCTGTCTGCGCCTACTGAATGCAGTTATCAGCGAACAGACGAAGCATGACCCGGCTGATGTCTAGGCGCCTCCGACAGATATCTGCTGATACCATGTGTTGTGTAAGAGTGCGCTGTGTAGTTTGTGTGGAATACTAGTGTTGTGCTCAGTGTAATTATAGGTGACATGGGAGAGATGCTCACACAAGCGCTGTGCAAATGTAGGGGTGGACTTCATTGGACTAGGCAGATCGTTGGCAACATGTGGATGCTGCCACACCCACAGTAAACAGAGGGTATACAATTGTACAGCAATTCACACCTTGTAGAATATTGCAGGTCTTGGGGATGGATCCAGGAAAGATGTCTGTGGTCCTCTGGTGATTGGGAGATTTCTTTACTTTGAAAAAGTCTGAAAGAGTTCGGTGTACAACAGTTTGATAAAAGTTCAAAGTCTTGGACGTGCACGCTTGGGTGTTTGTTAGGATTTTGGAAGTCGCTGCTGAAATGATGGTGGGCCGCTGTAAGAGTGGGGCACTTTCGTGACTCGTTGGAGACCTGTTGGATAAGAGCTGTTTGTTGGTTATGTTTTAGAAAACATTTGCATCCTTAGCTACCATCATCAGTCATTCTTGGGGATTCCTGTGCATTTCGTTTTTAGGGGTGTGCTTTTACATTCATACGTCTTTTTTTGGTGGACAACGGAAGGTGGACCCCATCACAGTGTCTACTTCTTGGAGATAAAGGGTGTTTATCCATGGATCGCCTTAATTGTTGTTTACAGGTCCTCACTTCTCGCCCCTCACTATGATAGGAAAGGATATAATTTGTTACGGGGTGGTTTGTCGTGAGCCTATGGATGGTCTGGGTTCTTTAAATAATATTTTAGGAGTGTCGCTGGACATCTAATATCCTGCCTTCTCTAGAGAGGGAGTGTGGGGCGTGCCTTTTGACCTACATGTGTGCAGGGTGGTGTGTAGAGAGGGGGCGTGCTGCATTTAGGTGTTGTGGGCGATTGTGGCGTGCTCTGGGGTCACGTGTTTACCCCTCTAGTCCCAGCACTTGGCGTGCATTAGGTCCCTCCTTAACGGCACCTGGTGTCTTGACTATGCCCTTTTTCTAGAGGGTTGCTTTGGACTTCTTTTAGCAGGCACCTTGGGTGTTTCCCTAGGTGCTCATGTGATTTGGCCATTCCCATTGTTGTTTACCGGAGGGAGTCAGAGAGCTGCCCTGCGGCCCCCATGTTTTTCTGATGTGTCTGTGTCCAAAATTAGGCATATTTGCTCGCCTAGACAGCGTGTGTAGGGCCTTGTGTGTTGTCAGCTTGATCACTAGGTTGGATAAGGCGTTAAGCCTATTTCTGAGTACTTCTCATGGAGCCGTTATGGATTTTTGCAGACTCTCCTCTTCCCTGCAAGCCCCTTTCACTTCGATTGCAATTTACCTGAGATTTTTGGGCCTGCTGTCCCCGGCTGTGGCCAGAGTCTTCCAACCGGTGACACGCTTTGGAGGGACATGACCCGACGAGCAGGTTCTGGTGGACTTACTACTGACTCTGCGCCATGCGGTGGTTTGTGCGTGCCATGGACATTATGGGGTCTTCATCATCCCAAGTATGTGGGAGACCTGGCTCCTGACACTGGAACATTGCCTCGTTTGGAACTGAAACAGGGGCCTCCATTGGCCTGGAGGCTATTGGCTGTGTTTGGGACCACACGCCATGAAGGAATTTGGGTCCCGGGCCAGAGGCCTGACAATGACTCCATTTGATCTGGTCATAGGATCCGGTCCCAATTGGACTCAGGTGAGGGGACCTGGGTGCCTACTTTTTATGTACTGGATGGGGAGCCGCCCTGCCCCTTTGTCAGACTGCCTGCCCTCCAGGGGCATGGCCAGCCAACCCCGCCCTGGGTGATCAGCAGCAGAGTGGGGCCTAGGCTCCTGCGGACACCCGAATCGCGGACTCTAGTGCGGATTCCCGATCCACACAACGTAAAGCAGCCCTGACATTTCCGAACACAAGTAAAGGCTTGGAATTCCTAATGTTGTCTTACTAGTCTTTACTTTTCAAATGTGTGCTGAGTTGTGCGTGAAGAACAAGTTACTTACCTTCGTTAACAATGTATCTGGTAGAGACATATGTTAGTTGTAGATTCCTTACCTTAGAATTTCCCCCAGGCATCAGTCTGGATCTGGAAATGTTTTCTTCAGCAGTACCCCTGCACGTCGTTAGGTGGCATCAGTCGGCGCCAGGATGATGACGCAGGAGCTACACAGACGCCGCTCATGCGCGCTGTCAGTTCTTAACACGACTTTCCACGCCAGAAGTGAGGAGCCATGAAAGACACTGACCACTGGAGCGTCAAAACTAGGGCCCTTTAGAGGAGTCCCTACCCTAGAAATCAGTTCGCAGAGCGGAGAGGATGGGTGGGGCGGGAAGGAATTTACAACTAACATATGTCTCTAGCAGATACATCGTTACCGAAGGTAACTAACTTGTTCATCTGATAGAGACTGTTAGCTGGAGATTCCTTACCTTAGATTACCTAAATGGAAGTAAGACAGAGGTCATTCTTTTTGGTAAGGCGGATGAATACTGGTCCAGTGGCTGGTGGCCTCAGAATCTGGGGCCATGTCCATCTCCCAAACCTGTGGTGCGGAACCTTGGAGTGATGATTGACAATCAGTTGTCAATGAAAAGCCATATAAATGATCTAATTGGCATCCGTTATGGCATTTTGCGTAAACTACGCACATTTTTTCAATGGATTTCTATCGAATCCAGGAAACCGCTGGTCCAGGGACTTATCATAAGTCGTATTGACTATGGTAATGCCCTGTTGGCCTCCATAAACGAGGAGCTTTACTCCAAGCTTCAAGTTTTGCAGAACACCGCTGCCAGACTGGTATTAAACCATCCATCGAGAGCCCCATCAGTGCCCAGCTTGAAGACTCTTCACTGGCTCCCTATTAAGAAGCGATGTCGCTTCAAAATCCTTTGTCTTGCCCATAAGAGCATGTATGGAACCGGGCCAAGTTATTTTGCTAAGAAACTTAGCTGGTATCAGTCAAGTAGGACGCTCAGGTCAAGTACTAAATGTCTTCTCAACTCTCGAAGAATCCGCACCGCCAGGAATGGCGGTCGTTCCTTCTCCTTTCTCGCACCTGCTTTCTGGAACAAGCTTCCGCCACATCTCCTTTCCACCACTGACCACAAGCTTTTCCATAAGGAACTAAAAACCTGGTTATTTGACCATCTATAATGCCTGCATACTCGATCGTCAGTCCTCACAGAGTCTTCGCTAGCGCCATGAGACCCCATGGTGATATGTGCGCCTAATAAGTTCCTCTGACTTGACTAGATTAGATACCCCAGCAATACCATCCCCGGAGGAGGGTCTGCAAACCAAGATCAAACCAGAAAAACCTGGAGGACCGAATGGGCAAAGTACCCATCCCTCCGGACTTGGCTATCCAGGCATTAGTGTCTGGAAAACGTGTGCAGGGATGCGCACGTTGCTACCTGACAGATGTCAAGGATTGGAACTGCACGTGCTAATGCCGTGGTTGCTGCCGTTGCTCTGGCGGAATGAGCACGCAACCCCACAGGACGGTCCTTTTTCGCCAAAGCATAGCATATTTTGATGCAAAGGACAACCAATCGTGAAATGGTCCATTTTTAAACAGCCCAACCTTTCTTGGCACCCACATAGCCAATGAAGAGTTGGTCATCCACCCGGAAGTCTTTTGTGCGATCAAGATAAAAAGATAATGCACGTTTTGTGTCCAGACGGTGGAGTCTCTCCTCCTCCTTGAAGGGATGCTAAAGTGGATAAAAGGTGGGCAGAATGATAGATTGTCCCACATGAAAAGGCGTGACGACCTTAGGAAGCAATGAATGCTTGGTCCTTAGCACCACTAAATCCGGATAGACAGATAGAAAAGAGGGCTTGAAAGATAAAGCCTGCAGCTTGCTCACCCTGTGAGCAGAGATGGCAACAAGAAAGGCAGTTTTGAGAGTCAGCAACCAGAGGAGACAGTTATGAAGAGGCTCGAAGGGAGCACACATAAGAAAGGTAAGAACCAGATTAAGTCCCACTGAGGCAGTACAAAAGGAGATGGAGGGAACAGATGAGTAAGGCCCTTAAAGAATCTCTTAACGATAGTAGATTTGAACAAAGAAGGCTGATCTGGCAGCCGAAGAAAAGCAGAGATGGCTGCAAGATATCCTTTAAGAGTGCCCAAGGAAGATCCTTGCTGGGACAAAGAAAGTATATACAAGAGAACCTCTGAGAGAGGAGCAGAAAGGGGATCAAAAGCCTTTGCTGTGTACCATGCCACAAATTTGTTCCATCTACAGGCGTATACCGTTTTAGTGGAGAGACGTCTGGCTGCCAAGATAACATCACAGACATCAGGCGGAAGATCGAAAGCCGTCAGCTGCTGCCGCTCAATCTCCATGCAAGGAGGTGGAAACTGGACAGGTTCAGGTGAAGAACACTCCCCTGCTGCTGCGACAGAAGATCCTCCCGATGGGGCAGTCTGATCGGAGGATCGATGGCCATGCTCAGAAGATCGGGGTACCAGACTCTTCGTGCCCAGTCCGGAGCTACAAAAATGACTTGAGCCCGGTCGCGCTTGATCTTCTTGAGCACTCTCAGCAGAAGTGGTATAGGCGGAAAGGTGTACAGGAGGCCGAAGCTCTACTCACGCCGAAAAGCATTGTTGAACGAGCGCCGCCTTGGAAGCTCCAACGTGCAAAACTGCCGACATTGCACGTTCTCTTCAGAGGCGGACAGATCTAACCAAGGCTCTCCCCACCGCTGAAAGAGACCTTGCACCACTTCGGGATGGAGACGCCATTCGGAATCGGCTCGGCACCGACGGCTGGGTTTGTCCGCCCTGGCGTTCAGGGAGCCTGCCAAGTGTTGAACCACCAGGGTCAAGTCCTGATGTTCCAGTCAAGTCCAGGGGTGGAGAGCCTCTTGACAAAGGGTCCACGACCCCACCCTGCCCTGTCTGTTGCAGTACCACATGGCGGTGGTGTTGCCTGTGAACACCTGCACCACTTTCCCCCTGAGAGACGAAAGTAATGCTTTCGGTGCCAGTTTGATCACCCGGAGCTTCAAAAGGTTGATATGGAGGCCGGACTCTGCCGGAGACCAGAAGCCTCTGATCTCCACCTCTCCCAGGTAGCGGCCCCATCCCAGAAGTGACACATCTGCCACCACTGTTAGATCTGGTTGAGCAAGGGAGCGGGATCTGCCTCTGACCCAATCTTGGTTCGTTAGCCACCACTGCAGTTGGTGCGCAGTTGCCTCCGAGATCTGGACGTACTCGCAAAGATTCTCCTGATGCTGTGCCCACTGGAACTTCAGGTCCCACTGCAGAGCCCGCATATGCCATCTGGCATGATCCACCAGCAGGATGCAGGAGGCTATGAGGCTCAGCAGCCTCAGAGTCATTCTCACCGAAATCAGGAATAGAGGCTGAAACATCGGTATCATAGACTGAATATCCCGGACTCGCTACTCAGGAGGAGAGGCTGGAAACTGCACTGTGTCCAGACCCGCCCTGCTGAAAGGGAGTGTCTGAGAGGGAGTCAGGTGTGACTTCGGGACATTGATAGTGAACCCCAGCGAATGCAGGAGGTCCGCCGTAGTCTGAAGGTGGGAGAAGACAGCTTGGGGCGAGCCCGCCTTCAACAGCCAGTCGTCGAGATAGGGGAAGACTGGAATCCCTGATCTGCGCAGATGAGATGCGACCACAGCCATCACCTTTGTGAACACCAGAGGGGCACCGATAAAGCCAAAGGGGAGCACGGTGAACTGAAAGTGCTCATGGCCCACCATGAACCGAAGGTAACGGCTGTGGTCCAGCAGGATGGGGATATGAAAATAAGCGTTCTGCAAGTCCAACGCCACAAGCCAGTCTCCTGGGTCGAGTGCAGACAGAACTTGGGCTAGGATGAGCATTTTGAACTTCTTCCGGAGGAAGAAGTTAAGGGCCTGGAGGTCTAAGATAGGATGCAGGCCTTTGTCCTTCTTGGGTACCAGAAAAGCGGGAATAACAACCATGACCTACTTCTGGCACAGGGACCGTCTCTATAGCTCCCTTGGCCAAGAGAGCCAATACTTCCAGACGGAGAAGTGCCAAATGATCCCCCGTCATGTGATCGTTAAGAAGGTGGCATGGATTGAGTGGTAGTCTCGAAGGGGAGGGAGTAGCCCCTTCAGACTATTTGCAGAACCCACCTGTCCGACATGATGGATTGCCAATGGAGGAGGTTATGACGGATCCTGCCTTCAACTGGCCATTGATGGGCCTGAAACGTCAGACTAGGAAGGTTTGGAGGCTGCAGCAGGGGGAAAGGGTGGACTGGCCTGCCCGCTGGCTCCCTGACCCGCGAGGGTGCTGGGTCCCACATCCACGGCCATGCAGAGGCTGGACAGTTTGCGTGACTCTGGGACTGGGCTGACAGGACGTGGCTGGGTGCCCCTTCCGTAGCAATGATAGGCAGACTGAGGTGGACATGATGTAGCCGCGAGGCCCAAGGATCTGGCTGTAGCTCAAGAATCCTTGAAGCGCTCAAGCACTGAGTCTGCCTTGTCGCTAAAAAGGTGAGTGCCATCAAAGGGCATGCCCATCAAGGAAGACTGGACTTCGCCGGAGAAGCCAGTCCTCAACCAGGCGCAGCTACCGGCGTGGCAATCGTTCTGCCCAGTGAGTCAGTGGTATCCAGTATACGTCATATGGTGAATTTGGCTGCGTCTCTCCAGTCTGCACCTGCTTGAGAGAGAACGGCCCTGGCCGCCTCCGGGCACTTAGGCAGCACCTACATGACGGTATCGCAGATAGTTTGGGAGTATCGGCCAAAGAGAAGAGACATGCGGTATTCACCGACTACAATGCCAAGCTGGAGAAAGAGAACATCATCTTCCCAAGATGATCCAGCTTCTTGGATTCCCTATCTGGGTAGCAGAAGGGAATGCGCCTTTTGATGAAGAGGCTTGGACTACCAAGCTCACAGGGAAGGGGTGTTTGGTCAGGAACACTGGGTCACCTGACGCAGGGCGGTGGGCAATCATCCTATCCACAGGAGCCCCTGTGCTGGGCTTGGACCAAGTGCCCAGAAGGACATCCGTGAGGGCTTCATTACACAGCAAAAGGGGTTCAGAATAGGAAGCCGCAGGCTGAATCACCTCTGTTAGGAGGTTAGTCCTGACTGAAAACTGTAGGGAGCTCGTGGTCGAGGACCTCAGCTGCCCTCCTCAACACCACAGCATAGGAAGCTCCCTCCTCCATAGCCAAGGTAGGGGGAAAAAGCAGGCCAGTGTCAGGGGAAGTGTCCAGACCACCGGAATCAACCAGGTCCATTTTCCAGTCCGGTTCCTCAAGCTGGTCAGTTAAAGGGTCCAGCGGCCCAAAAGGAACGCCAGGAATTAAAACAGGGAGGAAAGTCCCTTCTGGCATTGGAATCTACGTTGATCGAAGTCAGTCCGGCTCCGTGTCCACTTCGGGGATGAGGATGGGGTCTGCGCCGACCAGGGGCACGGTCGACGCCGGGAGCGTCGTAGGGGAAGGTCGAGTGAGATTGACTGACATCGATCCAGATCCAGGTCTGGATCCATGGGGACCAGAGCCACCGGCGTCGAAGTCCCAGGGCCCCTGACCGACTCCGAGGGGCCCGAAGACGCGCCGGCCTGCCCAAATATGAGGTACAAGGCCTCATAGAACTTCTGGATTTGGGCAGGAGACGCATTGCTTCCCGGAAAGGGAGGGAGGCTCCGCGACCGTTCGAGACCTTCCCCTCAAACGAGAGCAACGCGGAGCCGAGCACCGGGCCTCCAGCAGCTTTTGGGACAGGTCCCGCAAAGCCTTCGGGTTCATGGCCTGGCACTCGGATTATGACTTCAGGTCGTGTTCACGCTCCAGACACCAAAGGCACACGAGGTGTGGATCTTTCACGGACATGTGGCCCATTCGCTGGCAATATTAACAATCTCTGAGGTCCAGCTGCTACCAACCTCCCTGACCTTTGTCGTTATAACAAGGTTGAAACCCTCTGGGGTTGGTGGTGGACCCCCCTTCAAGACTGGAGCCATTTCTTCGCTAGCGGTCAACGCGGCTCCTCATGGGCAGTCTTTTTCATTCTGTGCTGGACCAATTTGGCGGTGTCTATCTGGGCTTGCTCCTGCCTCTTCCCAGTAGACTGTTGTGTTTTGGGTCTGGGTGGCTGCCTACCCTTCCTAGGCTCAGAGTCCTTTTCCAGGTGGTTGGCAGGGAATCTTCCCTGGAGTGGTTCTCTATTTGCTCTGTGCGCCGAGCTTCCTAGGGTGAGTATGTGCCTTTGTATTGCATTTGGCGGCAGGAAGGGGGCCTCAGGAGAGAGAAATGCACCACATAGCGCCAGGCAGCCACACCTGTGCTACCTCTTTGCACGTGGAAGTGCCACAGTGGCAAGAGGGGCTAAGCTAAGTGATCTCGGGGGTGCTCTGGCCATTGCAGTTATTGTCCATAGGCACCTTGGCCCTCTTCCCACCTAGTTTTGGGAAGCCCAGCAGGTATGCCCATGTCGCGGTCCTAACTCCCTTCCTCCCTGCATGCCCTGTTGGTCATCAGGATTCGTTTGGCTGCTTCAACTAGGAGGTGGTGTTTGTGACACGCCCACTGCTGGGCTAACATGTTGTGTTGGAATGCTTCGTTGGTCTAGGTTCTAGGAAAGGGGCGCCAAGGGAGGAGCAGGTTATGGTTCCATTGTAGGCAAACTGAATGGACATTTCTAGCTTGGTCATCAGGTCTCATTCTGGCATGTTCTGTCCTGCCAGCGCGCCTCCCCGACAGTACAGTGATTAAGGACAAGTGGCGTGAGGTTAACGCTACTGGCGCAACTATTGGCGCACTGATGAACGTAACTGGCACAACTGCCAGCGCGCAGACTGTACAGTGATTATGGACAACCAGTGGCGTGAGGTTAATAGTACTGGCGCAACTATTGGCGCACTTACTGGTGCAGTGATGGACATAACTGGCACACATGCGAATGAGGCTAACACTAAGTATCAGGAAGCTCAGCATGGAGAAGACCCATGCTGTACAAGATTACTGTTGTCTAATATATGACCGTGGCAACATATCTGTACCCTAGCGCGAGGAAACTAAGGGTTGTAAACTGACTGGTGTGGAGTCTGAACGCTTGAATGCTCCTGCAAAATCGCAGTGTGTTCAGTGGATGCTGTGATTAGTGTTCTAGACGGTATACATACTGATAACCGTCCACATCCTGGTTTCTTTTTATGCCTTTCGTCCTCTTTTTTGTTGTTGCTTCTCTTTTTAAGTTTCTTTTCAGAGTGGCATCTCACGAGACTACAGCCAGTATTGGACCGCATATAAGCACCCACGCATAGCCGCCTATGCGGATTATTGAGACTCCAGAGTCCGAGTTCCGTGCTTCCAGCCACGTCGGGGATCCAGCATCCGTTCCGAGTAGCTCTTCTACTTCGGGAGTTCGCGTTTATTTTCGCCGATATTCCTGCACTGGTAGGAGTGTCCACTACGAGACAGCAGCTAGGACCTTTCTTTATTATGCACACATGCGCTGAATCATGTCTGCTTCAAAAAGAACTGTGTGCTTCTGGGGAAAACAATCACAGCAAGGTGGAGCACCACTGGCCAAGTGCGAAAGGCTGTGTTCAGCTTACTGTACAGCGCGCATAACGCATGGGCACGTACAATGTTTCAAAGTGTGCATTGTTCTACAAATCTTGTTTAAACTGTAAGCACATACCTTTGAACTGTTCTGTGGAGACATAACTGGTGTTTAGTAAACCGGATTCAGGTGCCTCTTGTCTCTTCTTCTCTGGAACTAGCGTTTGGAATCAGGAACACTCTTAGTTACATTTTAGGAACAATCCCAATGAAAAACTAAATCTGAATCTCGAGGACATTCTGAAGATGCCTAGTAAATTATCAGGTAAATGTGATGCGGTTATGACATTATTGTTGTAGTTACATGATATGTGCCTTACTGTGAGAATCTATTTTACCATTTAATCGTGTGGATTAACTTGTTCCAGATCTCCTTCCCCGCAGTACCCTCCCAAATTCCCCTCCCCTCGTCTGGCCACTCTGTCCTTCTGTTGACTTATTTACACACAGAATAAGAGCTGCCGGAAGGTGGGCATGCTGGGGGTACTGCTACAGACACAGAGATCTCGAAACATCCTAAGATATTAGAGGGGGATGAGGGAAAGTATAGGAACTGTTCCCACATCCTATTGCCCCCTATCTCCAACTTGAGGGGTTCTGTGATGGGGATCCCAGCCACTGTACCCAAGACTCCTTCTATAGTTGCCGGTTGTTTTGATATGGGGACTGTCCCTGCCCAGAGGCATGACCTCGTCGCCCCCGTGTCCACCAGGAAGTTGTATGGTGATTTGTTCACAAGCACCACGACCACGAGGTCTTCTTCTGATTAGCCCAGGTTGGACACTAGGATGTGGGCGCTTCTGGGTGTTTTGTTGGTCTCCGGCATAGGCGCCCTAGTAACCCCACTGGTCTACTGTGCCAACCCTGTAGCTTCACCCTCGGGGTCAGATCCCTGGATACCGATGCCCTCCTCCTCACTCTCACTAGGCATATCACTGTCCGGACTAATTATGAATCTCCCCGTCAACCGAGTGCATCCATCCGGGTGAGTGGGAGCGCATGTACTCAGTGTCACTAGGGTTCGATGGGTCAAGCGCGATAGACGGGGGGTGAGCTTCAGGGAGCTCTAGCACTGGGCTGGGGTGATGCCGGGATTGCCTGGGCCTTGGGACCTGTTGGCCTCCCTTGCCTAGATCTGGTAGTCTGTTGTTCGGTGGTGGGACCCCCGGCTCCCTCGACCGGTAGATTGGTATAACCTAATGTGAGGATGGCAGGCATCGGAGAGAACATTTCCGTTCCTACATATGGTGGGGGAGGCGCGGACGCCTTGCTTGCGGGTTCTAGGATAGGATTGTCAGTCTGGGCCTCATCGAAGACTGCCCATAGTTCTACCAGTGGCTCTCTCCTGGTCTTCTTTTTTCCTACATATTTGGTCCGAATGTGTGTTCTCATGTGTTCGATTATGTTGGTGTCGAAGGTTCCCCCCTCTGGGCAGGGGAATGTGTGTGCCTTAGTGTGTACGTGCCATTTGCTGCAATACTTGCTAAGTTTTTTAAACTGTGTAGGGAAACTAGTATGCATGTGTTTTAGTGGCGACTCCATGTTAGCTGCAAACTTTTTAAGGGACTGATACGCGGTGATGTTTTTGATTTAAGCACATAACCTGATTGGGTCGAAACGTCGACGACAATTAGTGGTGCTCCTTACCCCTGTCAAGCTGTTTACTTCCAAGTTAAAAAAGGACATCTACTTTTACAGACACCTGTTTTCTTGTGACACCTTAATGAGTCATTTATGTCAATTTGTGTAACGTATGTATTTATTATGTTTTAGTCTTAAAATCTGTTATTTCTATATTTTCCATTTCTTTATTGTTAATGTTACGTAACAGTCCTGTGATATGTTATTATCTGCATTACTTCACGATATATGATTGGTAATATACCGTGTCTTACTCTCTTCTTTGGTGTCTTAAATTATTATTTTGTTCCTACTAATGCACAATTTATTTGTCAAATCCCTAGTAACATATGGGACTAAATAATGTTTTGTAAAAGAAATATTGCTTCCCCGACAGAACGGATTGTTGTTACATACCACTAGATTTCCCAGGTTCTGCGGGATACTGGGTCACCCCATTAATCTTGATGGCAGTTGGGTTCGAAGCACCAATCTCTCCTATCTGGCTCACCAGAATGTTGCTTGAATATGAATTTACCTTGAAAAACAAAGACAAGAGGCGTTTAACAAAACAGTTATATCTTCTTTGTGCCCGTCCTGTCACTCTACCCCAGAGACTCCAAACATTTCATTTTCTTCTGTCCCGCGTACGCAAGCCTAAGGAAATCATGGATTATTCCGGCTTGCCGACTGCTTTCTTTCTCACGCCCTTCCGAAGCCTTACGCATATTCAGGTCAGATACAACAAAGTGGCTTGTTTTTACAATAACAAGATACCTGCTTTATGCCTGATGGCAGAGATCGAAAGTTTTATTATAACACTGTGATTTACGCCCACATAAAAACGCAGGTCAAGCGGCTGGCATGTTGTCTTGCGGGGCAGGAGGGAAATGTTGGGGTCAGACTGTTTTAATACACGTGTCCTTTTAACTGATATCTCCGTCTTTACGGATCTGTAAAATTGTTACCTTGTCTAAAACGCTGACTCGGCAGCTGAGCTAAACTATGTTTTAAACTATTGTTTTTAACTATGTTTTAAGAAATTGCTCTTAATGTTTTTATGTAACATTGTGTATTATGAGATTTTTACATGCTGTGTATTGCATGTATAGTGTGTGTTGTGTCTTGATTGGCTGAGTGTTCCCAACTTCATGAAGCATCTAACTTTATGGTGTTTTGGGAACGCGCACCCCTCCACCCATGTGAGTTTTATTGGGACCAATCTTCTAGGACCATTGTGGTGTTGCTGCCTATCTGTGGAACTAATCTGGGTATTTTCTGTTTGCGAGTTTGTCCTGCTGGTTACGTGCCACCCCACCTGTGATCTTTCAATCAGCCTCAGAATTAGGCCTGCCTGACCTCGCATTTCTGACTCAGGGTTGATGGAGAGGTCATATCGGGGCATTTTAACAACCGTTATTAGATTTTGTTTTTGTACATACACGTATCATTTCATACATCGACATTAGTATTAACAAAACCAAACACCAAATTATATCTCATCAGAAGCAGATTGAGTTCATCACAATACAGGCTGTGTTCAAAGTGTGTGATCGGACCCCATCAGTACTCAGCAAACCACAAGACATTGTAGATGACAAATGACAATATTTTGCATTAAAATCCCCCATCCATACAATTGCATAGCTGCCATTTAAGCTATTTAAACTTTGCCCTGATGGGTCTGTGTAACGCTTTAGCTACAGCAGAGTTGTTAGCGTCGAAAACATTATTTTAAAAGTTAAACAATAGGATATATTCTGTTAGGCACTAAGCAGCATTTGATAATAGAGAGAGTCCAGATTTGTCCACACAACCTAACCCGGAAAGGCAACGGAGGCTAGTACAATTAGGCCTCCTTGAGCCCCAGCCATGGATCCCGAAATAGCAGGAGAGAAATAAGTCACAAAGCCATGAATACAAACAGTTCCTAGCAGCCATGTTTCTTGGATGCAGAGTCCGGCGTATGGTTTGATAAAATTTAACCAATCCAGATTTGTCAATTTTGTGGCCACATCTGCCACATTCCATGATGCACGCCTTAATAAATTGTTTCCAATATTTCCAGAGCACTTCCTGGCAGGGCTTATCTCAATGGGGGTAGGTGGGGTAACTGGATTTGATATAGGCACCAAGTGTTTTGCAGTGTGGTCTTCTGAATCATCTTTAAATTGGTAAGGGTCAATTTCCTGACTTGAATCCAATTGATCGAGCTGTGACAGAAGCAAAAACCCATTTGAAATGGAAACAGGGTTGGGGATATAGTTGTTGTGCATGGAAAGTTTCGGGTGATCTGTCAAGGGGGGGCTGAGAAACAGGGGGGGTCAAAAAAAGGTGTGTTTCTCATGTTAATTCCCATAGGACTTGTCAACACCTCCAGCCTGAACCGCTGGACAAAATGAAACCAAATTTGGCGGAAAGGTGGATTTGGTGACGCACATTCACTTTTTATTTGGTGTAGTTGTTGAGAAATATTGGTGAAAAAATATATTCACACACTCACCCTTAGTTTTATTTAGACACTCAAAACACCCACTCACAGAGACACACACCCAACGACAGACCCATTCAGAGACTCGTACATCCACTCACACTCCCACTCACAGACCCACTCAGAGACTAATGGAGGCACTCACAGAGGAGTCACTCACAGACCAAGTTAGAAACTCACGCAACCACTCAGAGACTCACTCACACACTCACTCAGACACTTATACATCCAGTCATAGATCTACTGAGACTCATGAATTCACTCACAGACCCACTCAGACACTCACACCCACTCACAGATCCATTCAGACACTTATGCATCCACTTACAGACCCATTCAAACACTCTCAGACCCACTCAAATAAGTATGCACCCAGTTACAGACCCTCTCAAACACTCTTACCCATACTCAGACCCACTCAGAGACTTACACACCCACTCACAGACACAGTTAGAGACTCATGCACCCACCCACTCACAGACCTACTAATGCACTGAGTCACAAACCCACTCAGACACTGATGCTCCCACTATAATGCCCATTCAGACACCAATGCATCCAATCATAGACCCATTCAGACACTTATGCAAGTACTCACTCATCCTAATGCACCCCATTCATAGTTACGACTCAAACATTTATATATGCTATCACAGACAGATTGAGAGAGTGATGCATGTTGTTTTTGAGCTAGTTAGATAGTAATGTATGTAGAGTGATGGTTAGAATCATTATTAATGTGCCGTTGGCCATTGAATTTCTGCTTTTGGTTTGCGATTTTGATATATAAATTAGAGAAAAAACCAGCACACGCCTAAAACATATTAACATTCAAGATCAAATGTTTAGTTTGATATTTTCAATATTACAAATAGAATATATAATTAAATTAGCCAACGGTATTTACAAGCCAAAAAGAAAATCTGCAACAGCCTTATACTTTTAATTAATATTAAAAAAAATACATATTCACTGAGAAAATGAAATATTATTGGGATGTTAACCTTATAAACCAACATTAAAAAACCTTAGAAAATGTACTGAAAACATGAAAGGGTACAGGAATGTTATAGTGACAAAATACAACTTAAAGAACCATAAAAATCACTGGAAAAACCAAATATTACAGGGACATTATAGTTAAAAAATTAAATTTAAAAAACTTTGGAAATTCACTAAAAATAGCAAAGTTTATAGGGAAGTTATAGTAAAGAAACAGATTTTAAGAAAATTTTAAAAACCTTAAAAATTCACTGATAAAAACAATGTTTACAGAGACGTTTTAATTAGGAAATAGAATTTAAAAAACCATCGAAATTCACTGAAAAAACCCCAAAGGTTACAGGGACGTTACAGTTAGGCTGACATTTCACTTGTACAAAACTAGAGAAATTCAGCAGTTATAGTTATCTGAGCCACCGCAATGCACAGCTTATGACCTCACATATTACATCACTCATGACATGGTCAGTGACATCACTGATGACATCTCAAAAGACATCACTGATGACCCAATGGGAACAAATACTTGTCTTATTTTATGGGTATCGTTTCTTTACTTTGTCTTTTTTGCTCTGACTTTACAACACCTTTTGCACTAACTGACCTAAATTAGAAAGAATGCAATAAATAAAGTCTTATACTTCTACGCATCAGGGCCAGATTTCACTAATATTCATTTTTAAGAAAAGGTCAATATTGTAAATTCCTAAGCTTAGGAGAAATTCATTAAACTTCACTTAAACTGAAAAAGTGTAAAAGTTCAAAAAGAGGGAAAACAAACTATTTTGGTACAGAAGATCTGACATTTTTACAGATATTGGCTTGAATGTAATAATGATACACAGGAAGACTTATTGAAGCCTCACTGATGCACTAACCGTATGATTATACTCAGCCAGCACGTGGTGATAGGTTTTAAGTGCTTGTGAACATTGATGTTGAACATATTCTAGGGTATTAAATTAAAAAAATACTACCTTTGATGGGTCCATGATAACAGTAGGTACAAAGTTTAGGAAGATGTGGTTGCAGTCAGTGCGCACACTTGTGTTATTAAATGCCACCTCTAGCTCATCCATGGCCTCCAGCAGCAAGCGTTCACCTTCATTTTGTAGATATTCAAAAGAAGCTTCCTGCAAAGATTGCAAACAAATTAAATCAGTCAATATTTCTAACATCCCTGCATTCCACTTCATAAGTCACTACATTATGTACTAACCTTACTGATCGAATAGAAATGCTAACAAACATTTGCGTTTTAGAATTGTAGTCTGAACTTGGATTTTTATCATCCGCAGCTTAGAAAGGCAGACCATTGCTGCAGACGTCTGTAAGGCCACAAGACGTACCGCCTGTAAAGTAGGCCTTTCAGACTGGTCAAGTGGACAGACAGTCAATTGCTAGAGAGATACATAAGTAGACTGCATATAAGAACAGAAGGGGAGAGTGAGAAAGAGGACGTATTGAACATGACTTTAGCAGAAAATAAACAGCAACGTCAGGATAAAAAAAGATAAACTTTAACAGAGTCCGTGTATTTTTTTTTTACAAAGTCTTAGCAAAGTGTAATCAGATTATATTTTAACATATGAATATGAGCGGGTACCAGGTGGGGAAACCTTAACCTTATTATTCGTGGGAATACGGAAGCAATAACATATCCTGAAAAGAAGCATTCCTGAAAGCCAGAATAATTCCAGAAATTAGGAATGTGGATCTGGAGAAAAAACAGTGCCTGGCAAGCCCACTTCTGATTGGGCAACAGCAAATCCAAATACAACTTGCAGTTTTGCAACCTAGCCACAATGATCAAAGATGTCAACCAGTCACAGGCTAGGTCACCTGGAGGTAGAACTCACAATATTCTCCTTTCCCACTACTACCATGCTACTGAAGGATATCAGTGATGGACTCTAACACTGACGTAGTCTTTAGAGTCACTGCACTCAATGTTCACGTCTGAACATAAAAGGCTACGAAGAGAGGCCAACAGTTTAGGCAAAGGACTCAGAGTGGCAATTAAAGGTTTAGGAGCCTGAAAAAGCATTATAATGTATGGAATTATCTACAGGAGCCAATTTGTAGCAGAAAAAATGCAGAAAATGAAATGACATTAAACTGTAAAGATGTTTTATGCTGCTCATTGTGGATGGCAATTTACAATAACAAAAATGATAATTAATGCAGGATATTTACCTTTGTAATGAGATCAGAGTGTCGAAGTATCGCGCGTATAAAAAACCTGTAATCTGTAACTTCAATGCCTGCCTCAACTTTGGCAGCTCCAAGATAAAGGTGCATTTTGTGATTGGCGCACGGCACAGCTTTCAGGTCAAAATTCCGCATACGATTCAACTCCAGCTGGAAAGCAAGTGCGGGCTCTAAGTGTCGATAAATCCGATCTTCAGCAAACTGCAAAAATAACAAATATGTATTTAGCTCACTGGCCCCAACTACACAAATATGGCATTTTAGAGCTAAATTAAGAATGACAGACAAACCTCGTCTCTTGCCCTAAAGGTGAAAAATTTCGGGAATTCTCTCTGTAGCATAGGAAAAAAGAGAATATAATCATTACTTAAACATAGAAAATAGTGTGGTTTGTTAACATGGTTCTCCACTTCTTACTAAAGGAGCAATAAATCTCATTACAATTGGGTATTTATGACTAAATGCTTACTCCAGCAATGACAAAGTAGCAAACACCATGGACTTATCTCAGAAAAACATTCAACAGGAGAAAGACATAAGAGGGTTCAGCATAACTTGGTAGACAAGACCTAAAAAGAAGAGCTGCTCAAACTGCTTCACCAATATATAAATACACATGTTTATGACAAAAAAATATGTAAAGATGTGACAATCTCTTTGAAGAAGTATTGTGTTCCTTCTACTCTTTTTTTTTACGTCTGCTTTGCATTTTTGTTGTCTGTAAAACTTGGTTCTTGTTCTCTTTGTATGCCCACGAAATCCAATCAGCCATGTGTCGGGTCACTCTTTAAAAAACTAAAAAACAACTTCCAAAATGGAAGCAGAAATGTTATTTAGCTCATTAAAAAAAGCTAAATTTAGTAGAAAGATTAGCTCGCAAGAGATGCAGAACCAACTCAAAGAACCCTTCCAATGCTTAATGTAAGGATAACCTTTTTTGGAATTACAGCGCATTGTGTCTTAAACATTTGTGAGCAGTAATCTAATTTGAAATCTGATAGGTCAATGTAGTTAATAGGTGTTTGCGCCATAACATTCCACTGTTTATTGGTTTAGAATATAAAACTATAAAAATAAGCAGACAGCATTTACATTTGTTACAAAAGCCCAGAAGAGAATAGTAAAAGAAAACAGAACATTTTCTAGCCATTACAGTTTAAAAGAAAAATTGATATAATTTTGGCATTGATTCCAGCTCCTTCAAGTAAAATCAACAGTCCCAGAACTCTGTAGGCATCACAGACCACATGCACCTGTGATGTCCAGCAAAGGGAGTTGACCCAATCTAAATACTAACGATAGCTGTGAGGCCACATGGGGATTTTGTTCCTTAGTCAATTGCAATTTCCCTCAACACGCTATTCGGACGCCCTTTAAACCAGTATCAAGTGAAAAGTCTGCTTTTAGCCAAGCTAACCGGAGGCACATTACCATTAGTTACTCAATCTAGGAACTGGAGTTATGAAAACTGGATCACAGGAACTGCAGCCAGTAAACACTTTTCACTAGGATAAATTATATCATAATACAATTGCCTGGAGAGCTTGGAAATTAACAGAGATAAAATCTAGCTCAAACAGAAAGGTATGCACAGGTATTAAGATCTTTAAATAGAATTTCTTTCAAGAGCATGATTTCAGTGAAATTCAAAATCTTCAAATCCTAGCAGGCAGGAGCGCGATACACTGAACAATAAGTTACATTTTCCTAAATTTCAACAAATAATTTGCAAGGGCACACCTGGCCACATCTGGCCACATTACAAAAAGTTCCTCGACTTATCATTAAACTGTTTCCCCAAATTAAGATAGTTTTCAACTTGCTCAAACCTTAAAATACTAATGCACAATGACTTTTTATGATATTTATTTTAATGAAGACCACGATCTAGCTGTAATTGATGTTAAATTTATTTTTAGTGCAATATAAGACTAAAGTGGCCTGTGAACACTTAAGAGCAAATTTAGAGTGATTAAAAAGGCAATAACTTCAGCATTAACAGGGCAGGCAGCAGCAGTCCTCCCAATCATAGGAGGATGTTCACCTACAGCACATCTGGATCAGTAAGGAATAAATTAAACAAAAGGGTAGTTAGCATGCAGCCTTGTATAACGCCGCAAACTGTGAACCCGTTCAATCCATACCTCGTTCGGCCCAGGCTTAATCAAGTTTTACAATACAGCTTCTCCTTTAGCAAATGGCAAAGAAGAAATAGTTACTTACCTTCGGTAACGCCCTTTTCTGGTAGAGACTCTAACTGCAGTTTCCCCAGGTGCCAGACTGGATTGGGAATCTTTAATAGCAAATCTCTTGAGCGTAGACAGGTGGCATCGCGTGACTCCGTGTCCAGTCCAGAGATTCCAGATGTGACACTGGGGTCAATATAGGATCACTACCTCCTTGCCCTGATATCAGTTTTTTTCTGATCTGTGTCCGCACCATCAAACGCAGAGCCAGTGGAATCAGAAGTGAGGCGTACAGATGTTTCAGATTTGGCATCCTACTAATGGTCCTTGTGAGCCCACTCTACAGAACAGGGAGAAGGATGTGTCGGTGAGGAAACTACAGTTAGACAATGTCTCTACGAGCAAAGGCATTGCAGAAGGTGAGTAACTTGTTCTTCTGATAGAGACTTCTAACTGCAAAATCCTCACCTTGTGAATAGATACCAAAGCAGTGCCCTTCCCACTGGAAGCCTTATAGGACAGATCAGGCAAAACGCCCGTCCTTCCAGACCTGCTTGTTGAGGCAGTAATGCTTTGTGTGAACGTGTGGTGAAATGCTCACATCGCAGCCTGGCAAATGTCTAAGATGGGCACACTGTGTGCAGCGCAGTTGTAGGAGCCTTTGCTTAGCCTAGTAAGTCTTCTAGGGGTAGCTTCTTAGGTAGCCCTTATCAGATCTTTATGCACAGGACAAATCATTGCGAGACAATTCCCTTCTGCTCCACGCTTCCTTTTCTGATTCAGAGAAGAAAATGCAACGCTAATCATCTTGCCTGTATTCTCTGGATCGATCGGTATAAAAGCTAAGAGCCCTCTTGGGGTCAAGTCGGTAAAGCTGTTCCTGCTCCTTAGAGGGGTGAGATGGAGCACAGAAAGCACGCAGGGTGATGGATTGCCCTATTTGGAAGGGTGAAATTACCTTCAATTGAAAAGCCGCTATTGGAAAGTGGGTTATTAGTAGTGGTAAATGTGTATCTACCACTGGGAATAAGGCCACTAACACAGTCTAGGACTTAGTACTGGTCTCAATAAATTATTCCCATGCTCAACCCTAGGTAGCCTGGATGCGAGCAGGTAGGCTTAATTTAGGAGACTGGTATGTAAAGCATTTAAAAACTCCAATTCAGTGAATAATTAAGACACAATCCAATAAAAATCCAACACCAATCTATATAAATAGGAAATATTTGTATCTTTAAAATGACACCAAAACAACAAAATCCAATGTAAGGAACAGGGGATGTGAATTTTTTCCAGAGATTTAGCACCATTTAGCACTTAGAATTCTATAACGCCACTTTGGGACATCTGGTCGCGCTGGACCAGGACAAAGTCAAAGTTTCAGGCTGACCCCGATGGAGTCCTGCTCGGATACCCCTTGCGGTAGGCCTCGTTTAGATTTTACCTTCAGACTTAGAAACGTTTCTAGTGTTTTTTCTGCCAGGGTCCCTCGATGCTAGTCACCAGTCTGGACTCGGTGAGGGTTCGCCAGCTTGCTTTCCAGGGAGCTCGCAGAAAACTTTGAAGTCAGACCTCTGGAACTTTTCAGCGGGATGAACCAGCAGGTCAGGCCGGCTCACGGTTAAAGGTGGCCGGCTTGGCTCTCGCGGTTGAGTCGGTCCCCTTATGGAGCTATTTTCCAGAGTTGCTCCAAACTTCCGGAACTTCTTCCTGAAGTTACTCTTCAGGGTCCAAAGTGTCCAAAACACAATCTAAGGGTCTGGAATCTCCAAGATGGTCCTTGAAAGGTTGGGACCATAATTCCCACAATGCACCTGGACAAAACCCTTACAAATCCACTTGACGCACTCCAGGCAGGGGATTCTTGGTGGTGATGGTCCAGGCGAGCTTTGTTAACCTGTAGCTTGCAGGGAGTACACTCTTTATTCCTCTTGAAGCAAGGTACATCCAAAAGGCTTTAATTCCAGATATTGCAGCAGGCGCAGTCAGTCAGAATGCAGGGCCTGATGGCTCAAATCAAGTTTCCAGTTTGGCAAGCCTTTTTCTTCTTTTAGTTTCAAGCAGCAGATCTGAGATGCACTGCTCCTCTCACATATTGATTCAGAGTTCTCTGGGGTTAAGCAGGAGAGCACTCCTCTTCAATGAGGTGCAGGGCAACACCCCAGAGCCTGAACACTTTCTCTAAAATGTGGCATAATCTACTCCCAGAAAGCACTATTACTCCAAAATTCAGTATGGCTGAAACCTCAGCAGAGGAGCAAGAACTAGTTAAACCAACTTCCAGTATGGCTCATTTCCATAGCTTTCCCCTCACCATCTGCAAATTCCTGCCTTAAGCTTGCCATCTGGCTGAGTCACAGGGGCTGGGGGTAGAAGGACCTGGCATTCTTTGCCTGTCCTAGTCCTCTTTTGTAGCTCATACTTTACGACCCCTCCCCCCTGCTCTGGCATTCCCGTGTGGCAGAGCTCTCTCCAATAGATAGCCTCTCTCTGGGTGAGCCACTTATCACTTTATCAAAGAAGCCTGGCTAACCCTGTTAACTCTGACCAATAAGGGGAGACCACAGGAAGGCTGAATTTTGGCTTGCAGACAAGAAAGTCTTATCATTTCTTTTCTGTTTATTTTAAGATAAATTCAACAATAGCATATTGCTGGATTTATCAATGCCATGCTCTTAAGTCCTTGAATGATATTTTATTTCACTTCGTAGCGATAGTTATGCATTCATAAACTATTGCCATGTTATCATATGGGGCTAGGCATCTACAATGAGAAAAATTAAATGGGCAATTTCTCCATCACCAGGGCACATAAAACATTTTATAAAGGCCCTGCTTATAGTTACATGACCCCTCCCCCCATGGATACTTAGGGGAAGCTGAATATGTAAAACAAAACTGTAGATCCTCACTCCACAGTGCTCCTAGCACCAAAGTTGATTTTGGGAGGCACTTTACTACAATGGGGAAAGCGAACTGTGCAATTGCTCTATCCCCAGGGGATATAAAACATCTTTTAAAAGGGCCCTCCTTACAATGGCATGCTCCCCCCACCCCTGGAAGACCTAGTGGAGACACTGGGTTACCTAAAATGCCTAAATATTGTAGTTTATCCCTTTTGAAGCGCCTCTACCACCAAAGTCAAGTTTGGGCACAATTTACATTTGAAAGAAGTGCTGCAACACAGGGCTGCTTTTAAAATGACCTCAGGCTCACACCAGTGCACACATGCAAGTGCAGAAAGGGCTGCTGGCCTCTAAACTGCCATGCCCTATTATATACTAGGGACTTATAGCTAGTTTTAATCACCCTGCCCTATTATCTACTCAGCACTTATAGGGTAGGTCATGCCAGTTAGAAGTGTACCTTAACATATAGTGTACCCTCATGTTTGTCTGTGTTTTCACTGTATTTTCAACATATCACTGGCCCTGGACCTGGTTAGACAGAGCCCAGGGACTGCCAGAGTCAGTTACCACCAGTAAGCAAAAAAATGGGGGTGCACAGGATGATTTTGTAACATAGCCCTCTCCCCCCAAACGAAAGGTGATGGGTCACTAACCTACACCCTGGTAGTCATCAGCAGCTAAGTGGAAAAACCTGGAAGATTCATCCGCATTGGCAACCCCAGGTCTGTGTTCCAGTGTAAAGTCCATTCAGTGTAGGGAAATGGACCACCTGAATAGCTTGGGATTATCCCATCTCATCTGCATGAGCAATCTGAGAGGTCAGAGGTCAGTTTGCACACAAAAGTGCGTCCCAAACAAATATGGTCTTAGCTTTTTCAGGGACCAAACCATAGCAAAGTCCTCTCTCTCAATGGCACCCCACCTCTGTTCTCTGGGGAGAAGTTGCCTGCTAATAAAGGCAACTGGCTGATCAAGGCCCTCCTCATTCACGTGGCCAACACTGCCACAATCCCTTGTTCAGAAGAATCTGTCTGAACAACATACTCCTTTGTGTAGTCAGGGGCCAGTAATATTGGTGCTGAACACATAGCAGATTTCAGAGTGTCAAAAGCTTTCTGAAACTCTGAAGTCCAATCCACTTTCTTGGGCCTCTTCTTAGAAGTCAGTTCTGTCAGCAGAGCCACAATGGTCCCATGATTCTGAACAAACCTTCTATAGTATCCAGTCAGTTGAAGGAATGCAGTGACCTGGGTCTGGATAGCAGGAGCTGTCCAATACAAAATGGTTTTAATTTTGGCCTGGAGAGGATGTACATGGCCTCCACCTACAAGGTGGCCCATATACACAACAGAACTCTGCCCTATTTGGCAATTACTGGCATTAATAGTCAGGCCTGCCTGCTGTATGGCCTGAAGCACTTCTTTCAGCTGGATTAAGTATACAGCTATATTATGAAATTAAACTAAATGAAATGAAATAATGATTTCTAAAGCGCACTACTACCCGTGGGTGTCTAGGCGTGACTGCCAAAGAACGGGGTGGATCCGAAGAAAAATAACACCAGCCTAGTAAAGCACAGGAAGGGTGGAGGAGCAGGATAAACTAGTGGTTGAATAACCAAGTTTTAAGAGCTTTGCGAAACGTGAATAGATTTCCTGAAGTTTTGAGTGTTAGTTATCCAGATATACTGCACTGAACTGCTCCAACCTAGACAGGACCCTATTCACTAGCCTTTGGAAGGTGGCGGGGGCATTTTTTAAGCCAAAGGGCATTACCTTTAACTGATAAATGTCACTCTGGTGTGGTGAACGCCGACCTCTCCTTTGCTCCGTCCGTGAGGGCAATCTGCTGGAGCCTGAAGTCAAATCAAATGTACTCAGGTACTTAGCAGCCGTTAACCTGTCAATGAGCTCATCAGCTCAAAGTATAGGATGAGCATCAGTCTTTGTAACTGCATTCAGTCCTCTGTAGTCCACACAGAACCTTAACTCCTTTGGTTCCCCCTGGGGATTTGGTTTGGACTGTCAGAAAGCTCAATTACCCCCAACGCACAAGTTACTAACTTGTGTAACGATATATCTGTAAGAGACAGTAGTTAGTGACAGATTCCTTACCTTAGAATATCCCCAGGCGTCAGGCTGGATCCGGAAAGTTTTTTGCGTAGCAGTACCCTTGCGCGTCGGTAGGCGGCGTCGTGCGGCTCCGCGTCCGTCGTCGGCGTCGTGATCGCCGGGATGACGTCGCGGGCAGTACTTAGGCGCCGCCCCTGCGCGCTGACGTCAGTTCTGTACACGACTTTCCGCGCCAGGAACGCAGAGCCATGCAAGAAGCTGACATAGGTGTCTGAAAAATACTAGGGCCCTGAAAGGGATGTCCTTAACCCTAGAAATCAGTTCGCAGAACGGGGAGGATGGGTGGGGCGGTAAGGAATCTGTCACTAACTACTGTCTCTTACAGATATATCGTTACACAAGTTAGTAACTTGTGCATCTGAAAGAGACACGTTAGTGACAGATTCCTTACCTTAGAATAGATACCCCAGCAATACCAACCCCGGTGGTGGGTCTGCGAACAAAGATCAGACAAGGAAGTCCTGGAGGACAGAACGGCCAAAGAAGCCGTCCCTCCGGACCTGACTGTCAAGGCAGTAATGCTTTGTAAACGTGTGCAGCGAGGCCCACGTAGCTGCCTGACAGATAACCGGCAGCGGAACACCGCGGCCCAAGGCCGTGGTAGCAGCCGTTGCCCTGGTGGAATGGGCACGCAGCCCAACAGGAGGCTCCTTTTAGCCAAAGAATAGCAGGTCTTGATGCACAAGGTAACCCAGCGGGAGATGGTCCTCTTGTGCACCGCCCGACCTTTTTGGCGCCCACGTAGCCAATAAAGAGCTGGTCATCCACCCGGAAGTGTTTTGTGCGGTCAATATAGAAGGAGAGCGCACGTTTTGGGTCCAGACGGTGGAGCCTCTCTTCCTCTCTGGAAGGATGCGGAGGCGGAAAGAAGGTGGGCAAAGTGATGGTCTGCCCAATGTGGAAAGCAGTAACCACCTTTGGCAAGAAGGACGGACGCGTCCGAAGAACAACCTTGTCTGGATGAACAGACAGAAAGGGAGGTTTGCAAGATAGAGCCTGGAGCTCACTCACCCGCCGAGCGGAGGTGATGGCCACCAGAAAGGCTGTCTTCAGAGTCAGAAGACGAAGAGGACAGTTATGTAGAGGCTCAAAGGGAGCGCACATTAAAAAGGTAAGAACCAAGTTTAAGTCCCACTGAGGCATCACAAACGGAACAGGAGGGAAGAGGTGAGTAATGCCTTTTAAGAACCTGTTAACAACAGGGGACTTGAAAAGGGAGGGCTGATCAGGGAGCCTGAGGAAGGCCGAGATAGCACAAAGATAACCCTTGATGGTACCCAGGGCAGAACCCTGTTGGGCCAGAGAGAGAAGGAACAGAAGGACCTCAGAAAGAGGGGCAGAAAGGGGATCCACAGCCTTTGCTGTGCACCATGCCACAAATTTGTTCCACCTGCAGGCGTATACCACCTTAGTGGAGGGACGCCTGGCTGCCAGAATCACATCACAAACTTCGGGAGGCAAGTCGAAAGGAATCAACTGCCGCCGCTCAATCTCCACGCAAGCAGGTGTAGACTGGACAGGTTCGGGTGGAGGACCGTCCCCTGCTGCTGCGACAGAAGATCCTCCCGAAGAGGCAGACGGATCGGGGGATCTACGCTCATATTGAGTAGCTCGGGATACCAAACTCTTCGAGCCCAGTCCGGAGCCACAAGAATGACTTGGGCCCGGTCGTGCCGAATCTTCTTCAACACTCTGGGTAGAAGTGGTATAGGCGGAAAGGCGTACAATAGACCGCAACTCCACTCGTGACGAAAAGCGTCGCCGAGCGAGTGCCGCCTTGGAAATTCCAACGCGCAGAACTGATGACATTGCGCGTTCTCTTCGGTGGCGAATAGATCTAACCAAGGCTCTCCCCACTGTAGAAAGAGTCCTTGCGCCACTTCCGAGTGAAGACGCCATTCGTGATCCATCATGCACCTGCGGCTGAGTTCGTCCGCCCTGGCGTTCAGGGAACCTGCCAGGTGTTGAACCACCAGGAACATGCCCTGGTGTTCCAGCCATGTCCAGAGGCGCAGAGCCTCCTGACAAAGGGTCCACGACCCCACCCCGCCTTGTTTGTTGCAGTACCACATGGCAGTGGTGTTGTCTGTGAACACCTGCACTACCTTCCCTTTGACAGAGGGAAGGAATGCCTTGAGTGCAAGTCGGATCGCCCGGAGCTCCAGAAGGTTGATATGGAGCCGGGACTCCGCCGGAGACCAGAGGCCTCTGATCTCCGCCTCTCCCATGTGACCGCCCCATCCCAGAAGGGACGCGTCCGTCACAACTGTGTGCTCTGGCTGGGGAAGGGAGAGGGATCTGCCCATGACCCATTGCCGGTTCGAGAGCCACCACTGCAACTGTTTTGCAGTCCCCTCCGAGATCTGGACGTGATCGGACAGGTCGCCCTGGTGCTGCGCCCACTGGAACTTCAGGTCCCACTGCAGAGCCCGCATATGCCATCTGGCATGAGTGACCAGCAGGATGCAGGAGGCCATGAGGCCCAGCAGCCTCAGGGTCATCCGTACCGAAACCCAGGATAAGGGCTGAAAGATCGGAATCATAGCCTGAATATCCCGGACTCGCCGTTCGGGAGGATAGGCCCGAAACTGCGTCGTGTCCAGAACTGCTCCGATGAAAAGGAGCTGTGGAGAAGGAATCAGATGCGACTTTGGCACATTGATGGAGAACCCCAGCGAGTGCAGGAGTTCGGCCGTAGTCTGGAGGTGGGAGACAACTGCCTGGGACGAGCCCGCCTTCAGCAGCCAGTCGTCGAGGTAGGGGAAGACTGAAACCCCTGCCCGGCGCAGATGAGCTGCGACCACCGCCATCACTTTCGTGAACACCCGAGGGGCACTGGTAAGGCCAAAGGGGAGCACGGTGAACTGAAAATGCTCGAGGCCTACCGTGAACCGAAGGTAACGCCGGTGGGCCGGCAGGACGGGGATGTGGAAATAGGCGTCCTGCAAGTCCAACGCTACCAACCAGTCTCCGGGGTCGAGGGCAGTCAAGACCTGAGCTAGGGTGAGCATCTTGAACTTCTCCTTCCGGAGGAAGCGATTGACGTTCCGGAGGTCCAAGATAGGACGCATGTCCTCCTTGTCCTTTTTGGGCACCAGAAAGTAGTGGGAGTAGCAACCACGCCCTACTTCTGGGGTCGGAACATGCTCGATGGCCCTCTTGGCCAAGAGGGCCGTGACTTCCTTCTGTAGAAGCACCAAGTGATCCCCTGACATGCGGTGGAATTGAGGTGGCATGGCTGGGGGGTGGTCTCGAAGGGGAGGGAGTAGCCCCTTCGGACAATGTCCAAGACCCACTTGTCCGAGGTGATGGGACGCCAGTGGTGAAGGTGATGGCGGACCCTGCCCCCGACTGGCGTGCTGTGCACCTGAAAGGAGGGACTAGGAGGGCTTGGAGGCCGCGGACGGGTTGGAGGTGGTGGCCTGACCCGCACGCTGGTTGCCCGAACCGCCACGGCGGTATCCACGTCCTCGGCCACGCGAAGGCGCTTGCTGCGCGGGCCGTTGGCCGGGCTGTGGACGTGACTGGGCGCCCCTTCCGTGGCCACGAAAGGGGCGAAAAGCAGACGTTTGCGGAGGGCGCACAACAGCAAGGCCCAGGGACTTAGCAGTAGCCCGTGAATCCTTGAAACGCTCCAGCGCATGGTCCGCCTTTGAACCAAAGAGACCGACTCCATCAAAGGGCATGTCCATGAGAGTATTCTGGACATCCCCTGAAAAACCAGTGGTTCTCAGCCAGGCGTGGCGACGCAGCGCCACCGTCGTTGCAAGCGATCTGCCCAGCGAGTCGGCGGTATCAAGGCCACAGCGGATGGTATACTTAGCCGCATCACGCCCTTCCGCAATAGCGCGGGTAAGCAGTGTCTGGACCTCCTCAGAACACTGCGGCAAAACATCAGCCACCGAATCCCACAGGGAGTGGGTGTATCGGCCCAAGAGGCAAGCGGTATTAACAGACCGCAAGCCAGCACTGGAGGAAGAGAAAGCCTTCTTCCCAAAGTGATCCAGGCGCTTGGATTCCCTATCCGGAGGGCGGTAGGGAAGGCTGTTTGGGAGGCAGAGGCTTGGACAACCAAGCTCTCAGGGGTGGGGTGTTGGGAGAGAAACAGGGGGTCGCCCGGAGCCGGGCGATGGCGTCGGGCCACGTTCCTATCCACAGGAGCCCCTGTGGTGGGTTTGGACCAGGCACCCAAAGAACGTCAGTGAGTGCATCGTTGAACGGCAGCACAGGCTCCGAAGAGGAGGCCGCCGGCTGAAGCACTTCAGTCAGGAGGTTAGTCCTGACGGCCACTGTAGGCAACTGGAGATTTAAGGCTCCAGCAGCTCTACGCAACACCGTTGCAAAATTAGCCCCCTCCTCCGTTGCCACGGGAGGAGACAGCATGCCAGAGTCGGGGAGGTATCCAGCCCACTGGCATCCCCAAGTTCCTCAACCCAGTCCGGGTCAAACTCGCACTGTTGTGTGAGAGGGTCGTCAGACCCCTCCCAGCTCTCCTGGTCCTCCTCAGGTTGAAAAGATGGAGGAGGAGGGACATAAGGGACCCAAGGCCTCATCGGCGCCGGAACCGGCGTCGGGCGGCGCCGGTCCGGCTCCATGTCCGGACCCGGGGAGAACCGGGGAACGACGCCGCCCGGAGCCCCGGACGGCGTCGGAAACGGCACCGGGGACATCGGCGTCGGCGGAGGCGTGGTTAGGTCAACCGGCGTCGATGGAGGTTGCGGCACCACCGGAACCGGGGTCGAGGCCGGGGCCGGAGCCGAGGCCGGGACGAAGGCTGGTGGGACAGGCGACGCCGGGACCGGAGTCGACGGCGACGCCGGAGCAACCCCATCTGGGCCCGCGGGGCCCGAAGGCGCACCGGAGGGACCTCGAGGCCCGAAGAGGCGGGCCATGGCCGACAGGAATTTCTGTACTTCGGCCGGAGTCGCCCCCGAACCCGGGAAGGACGGGTAATGCGGGGGCAACTCGACAGGCACGTCCGGGGCCGCGGGGCGGGGACGGTGCCGACAGGGACCTCAGCCGAGTCGCGCGACCGGCGAGGCGAAGTCTTAGAGCGATGACGCCGCTTAGACTTCTTGTGCTTCGACTTACCGGAGGAGCGCGAAGACTTGGATTCCGACGAACGGCGGGGACTCCGCGTCCGGCCCCTCGACCTCTCCCGGGACCGGGGCTTGCTGCGGCGCGGAGCCGACTGCCGGACTTCAAGGAGCTTTCGAGACCGCTCTCGCAAAGCCTTCGGATGAAGTTTCCGGCAGTCAGGGCACGACTTCGTGTCGTGGCCTCGGCCGAGGCAGAAGAGACACTCGAGGTGGGGGTCCGTGATGGACATCATACGACCACATACCTCGCAGGGCTTAAAGCCGGGCATCCCTACGACACCTTAGGAGTCGTGAAGACTCGTTGAAGAGAACAGTGAAAAATTTCACAAAAAGATAGTCAAAAAGTGACTAGGGCACTGCTCTTCCCGGATCTGCGCTTACTGGCGCGGAAAAAGAAGAACTGACGTCAGCGCGCAGGGCGGCGCCTAAGTACTGCCCGCGACGTCATCCCGGCGATCACGACGCCGACGACGGACGCGGAGCCGCACGACGCCGCCTACCGACGCGCAAGGGTACTGCTACGCAAAAAACTTTCCGGATCCAGCCTGACGCCTGGGGATATTCTAAGGTAAGGAATCTGTCACTAACGTGTCTCTTTCAGATTCCAGCATCTTAGCTACCTCAGCCTTGATGCTGGCTCTGACATGGTCAGACAACCTGTACAGTTTATTTTTGACAGGTGGACTGTCACCAGTGTCAATGTGGTGCACACACCACTCAGTGATGCCTGGGGTCAAAGAGAACAGGCCAAAAAACTGCTCCAGCACCTGCTTGCAGTCTCTGTGCCGCTGGTCTGTCAACTTGGAAGAGAGTACCACTCCCTCCACTGACCCATCTTGCAAAATGTTGGAGAGAAGGTCATGCACTGTCTTAGTCTCTTCCTCCACTCCCTCATATGTGACCAGTAACGTGGTCATGTCTGCCCTGTCATGGCGGGTTTTCAATCTATTGACATGCAGAACACTATAAGGGTTCCTGGGGGTGCCATGGTCGACCAGGAAGATAACCTCACCCTTCTTTTCAATGACCGGATAGGGCCCACTCCACTTGTCGTAGAGAGCCCTGGGAGCCACAGGCTTCAACACCCACACCAACTGTTCTGGAGTAACTGGCATAGTAGCCTTCTGATCATACCAGTGCTCCATGAACTCCTGGCTGGCCTTCAGCTTCCTGCCTGTCTTGTACATGTACTCTGCCATTCAGGATCCTAGTCCTAGCACATAGTCCAGCACATTGTCCTTTGCTTCTTTGAGAGGCTTCTTCAGAGACTCTCTAAGCAGGCACAATGGCCCCCTCACATGGTGTCCAAACAACAGCTCAAAGGGACTGAAGTCAATCCCTTTTTGTGGAACCTCCCTGTAGGCAAACAGTAGGCATGGTAGGAGAACATCACATCTCCGCCTGAGTTGTCAGACATCCCATTGATCATGCTTGTCAGGGTCTTGTTGAACCTCTCCTCCAGACCATTAGTCTGGGGGGTGATATGGGGTAGTGAACTTGTAGTTGACACCACATTCCTCCCACATCGCTTTCAGATAGCTGGACAGGAAGTTTGTACCCCTATCTGAAACAACCTCTTTTGGAAAAACCACTCTGGTGAACACACCAAGCAGGGCCCTAGCAACTGCAGGAGCAGCTATTATCCTGAGAGGTATCGCCTCAGAGTACGTAGTAGCATGGTCCACCACCACCAAGATATACCTATTCCTTGATGACAGATCACCTTACAATATATATCTCATATCCTAAATAGAAAATCTTCATTCAGCAAATCTTTGCCATTTGTCTGAAGAACAGAGCAGCAGAAAGGTGTGTTAGATGCTTACCAATAATGTTTTACCTGCTACAATCACATCTTAATGAGAAGCAAACATATCTTCAATTATGGACGTCGTGAGACTGGGTGGGACTGGACTTCTGGAAAGATGAGATTTAAGTACTGGGAAATTATGCATGCAAGGAGGTGAAAGACATAATTAAATGTTACTTGAAAGAGCAAATTCAACGAAAGGACACAAAGAAGGTAGTTATGAGCAGGGATGAAGGGAGGGATAATTGACAATATGAAAGAATAAGGGAGAAAAGGAAATACCAGTACATAATTACAATCACTAGAAAAACACTACCACTTAATTTTGCATGGAGCAAAAAAGAGTAAACAGAGGTAACCACTGACTTTCACAGTTTGGGAAAACACTGGGAAAACCCCACCAGAATTTACAACATATCGAAACTGAAAACAGAAAGACTACACATAAACTCTGGGCCTTGTTTGCTATAGCATATGAATAAATGTATTTATTTTAGTTAACGGAAGTTACAATAAATCTATATTATGTTATTTGTGCTTACAGATCAAAGCACATTTTCTTTTATTAGACATTTATCTCAGTCCTTTCTTTTCCTTTTATACTCCAAT